>OU342741.1:184188004-184788004 GCA_910589775.1 Avena eriantha | reverse complement strand
CATTCACATATGTCGTCCACATATCCTAGAATGATTTCACGCTCCCACTCAAATATGACATTCATGTTTGAGATCCAGGGATTTCACTTAGCTCCCACTCAAAATATGTCAGCAACATATTATGAATTAGCCAAGCTGATTTGCTCTCACTCAAATCTAGGTCCTCTCAATAATCTTGGACATTCCAAAATTCTTTGATCATCATCAAATCGAGAATTCCACTAACGAGATTTCAATGACCATTGATTTCTCTTACTTAGGTCCATCATGCTTCTTTGTAATTCATAGGTATGTCTTGTTCAAAACATGACAAGTGAATCAATGATATAATTCCACAAACTTGTAGAATATATAGTTGAATCCTACTTTCTTTAGTAAAAGTATTCACTGAAACTTTATGATCATTATCATTTGTTTCTCCTCTATTTGCAGAGTTTGGATTCATGAAACAAATTCCGCTGTGCCACTCCACAATTTGGAGGTAAGGTCAAATACCTTGTTTTGATCTTTTACTTTCTTACACATGTATCTTCATCAAGACACGTCAACTTTGGACAACAACAGGTTTGCACCTTGTGGATGATGCATCCATAGCTTCCTAAGAATGCTCTACAAAGACTTGTTTATTCGCCACGACTTCGACTTGTCGAAGTCTCCAGAAACTCGAACATGCCATAACACTTATGGTGTTGTTTCCACGAATCTTTTGATGTTCCTTTGTATTTCAAATGAGTGTTTGCTTATTTTGATTTCTAACTCTAAACGATAACTATAACCCCTATAAGAGATAATATTATACCATATGTATCTAATACATAATGATTAAGATGTTTGGATATTTCAACATAGTTTGAATTCATCCAATTATCATAATTTGTGAAACATCTTTCACAAGTTCCTTTTATGCTAAACTTAATTTGAATACTTCAGTCATGTCGATCAAATCGAAGAGACTTCGTATTCAATATCCCATTTAGTTACGAACTCATTTGAACAATTCAAATCATTTCAAACTTCATGTTTCATTAAGTAAATACATTTATTCACTTAAGTCCACAATAAATGATTTCCACTACTTGTTGAAAATTGTGATACATCATTATGTATAAGTTTCAACCTTTCTTCACATATCATGTTTTACCAGAATGCGGAGTTTTAGTCATTCTGCCTGAGAGGCATGGTTTTGCAAAGTCTCTAGATTATGCATCTAGGACCACGATCTTTCATAAATAAATGCAATAACCAAAATGACTTAAACTATAGTGTCTTTTCATTATTAAGCTTTGGATATCTTTTAGCATTATAATCCTTTATAAATGTTTGAGCTATTATCATTAACATAGTGATGAGAATAACTTATTTGTAATCGTAATGTGACCATAAGGTATTGTTCATAAGAATAGTACAAACTGGTTTGTAACTGGTTCATATGAATAATCGTCTTGCCAAAAAGCAAGACACACAAACTAGGATTACAAAATTATATTCAAGTCCACTAATCCAAATGACAAACTTTGAGAAAAGAGGTGATGTTGGCCATCAACTGATTTGCTTGCCGTCATCAAGTCACATTGTCTCAAATCCAGCAATTCTCAAGCAGATCCTCCTATTTTCACAAAACGGGAGAAGTATCAAATACTTCGCAAACTGCAATGAGTTCTGCAAGAACCACATTTATAATTTGTATATCTTATATATACCTTTTCATTCATGACCTCCATTTGCAATCAAGCCCTTCTAAGAGTTCTTAACTCTAATGCAAGATTGCTAAGTGTTTTTCCAAACATTATGGAGTCATCGAATTATCTCCTAATGGTTATTGTATCAAGAAGAGAAGATCACCTTCTACGAGGATATCCCTCAGGCGTGGGTATTAATCTATGAAGTTGGACCCTTTTGCTAAGTTCCAAATTAAGCAATATATTCCCATGGTCGCAAAGGACCTCAATGGGATAGGCTAAGGTCTACTAAGATATTTGCAAATAGACATCTAGACTAAGTTTATAATAAGAGATCAATTTATAATTGGTCTCCACTAAAACGGTCATCCCCTGGACGATTTTAGTGATCGCATGATCCCTATCCTCTACACCTCCCCCGATCATCACGGCCATCAGTGCATTATCAAAGGTAGACATTCAACAATGCCAATCACATCATCCATGTGACTCATGCTCGATCTTTCGATCTCTTGTGTTCTGAGGCCATGTCTGTACATGCTAGGCTCGCCAAATCTAACTTGTGTGTATTCGCTGTGCAACATGGCTTACACCCACTGTATGCGAACGTAGATATGTCTGACACCCAGGCCTGTAACCCTGGATCGCCTCATACCGAAGAACTTTGTTGGTGGTGCACACACAAGGGGAACACATAACATTGGAATTAAATAGGGATTATCTTATTTGCTACCGTTGAGTATCTAAATACTAGCACACAATAAGATGTAAAACAGGTATCAACATCATATGTATAATGTGATATGATATGGTCTTTCTTGCGCCTTGATCTCTATCGAGCGCTCTAGCATGATCTCCATCGTGCCCTTGGTTTGACGCCAAGTCCACAACACCGCCACCAGGTCGTCCATCAGAACGATGACTATTACTATACTACTTAGTAATAGAAAAGTAAACTACTTTACCTTCATAACGACCAATGCCATATCATAATCACATGCCCCCCCTGCAAAATAAAGTTAGACGCCTCTACTTTATCTATTGCAAGTTTTACGTGGTTATTAGGGCTTTCGCACTAGAACCGTTTCTAAACTACGAACTTTCCAACCACAACATGGATCCGACAGTTGTCTCTACTACACCCCTTTCGGGGCCCTCCGTTGTAAATGCTATATCAACTATTGAATGAGAGACAGACACCCGCTAGCCACTTATACGGTACAAGCCGTATGTTGAGCGTGGAATCAGTCTCGCGTACGAATACGCATAAGGTCGGTCCGGGCCGCTTCATCAAACAATACCGCGATATAAACAAGTACACGTTAGAGGGTAACAACTAAGGGATCAATGCCCGCACAATACTTGTGCGTACTAGCCGTACAACACTCCTACGCATAGATCGGCTCTGATACCATTGTTCGGGATCGGCGCAGAAAACAAAAAATTTCCTACGAAGGATCCCTAGAAACTTAGCCTAGGATCTATCTATGTAGTAGTGCGGTAACGACCGATGCATAGAGAATACATACCCTTGTAGTCTGTACGTGGTTAACGTTCCGCGGGGAACGTGGTTGATGTAGTCGTACTCGTAGCCGACCTCAAGGTCGCGAAGCTCCTCGCAGGTCACCCCTTGCTCCTTCTTGATCTTCATCATCTTCATCGTGCAACAGCTCCGGCTCACGACATTTAAGCGCCCCAAGTGTTGCGCCTCGTGTCTTCGTACACATCCGGTGCAAGATGAGACCTCCGGCTCCCCGATCCTGCCAGGAGTGCGGAAGTTGATATCCGGCTAGGAATCCCTGCAGCGCAACGGCGTACTGCAGGTGTGCCTCGATCGCACAGCCCATACTTAGGGCCATGGTCACGATGTATAGAGGAAGAGAGAAAAGGAGAAAGTCAACCAAAGGACTTCTCCAAATATTGGTGTGTTTCATCCTACCCATGGGCACCCCTTTATATAGGCTAAGGGGGTGTACCTTTCTTAAAGGCTAAGCCATGTGGGACTAATTGATAAAGGAAAATACAGGAGTTTTCGTCCTGGCCGATTGGGCCGAATCTACTCAGCCCAATAGACAAAAACAGAAAATAACTGATTAAAAGAAAAGGCAAACAGCAAGCAGCACAACCCAGCGGGTGGGCCGGCGAGCCCACCACGCGGCCTGCTAGCAGCCAGGCAGCGGCTGCCAGGCGAGTGACCCGGGTGGGCCTTACACCCCCGGTGGCCCACGGTGGTAAGTGGCGGCAGGGAGGGAGCATCCGGGTGGGTCGGCAGTGGCCGCGGCCTGCCTGGCGGCCTGGCTCCCCTGCGCGCCCACGTGGGCCGGGGTCGAGCCGGCCGGCCCGGCGGCCATCTGGCTGTTGTCCGCCCCATGCGGCCTCCTTTATCTGCCGCCCGCCCACGAGCATGGCCCAGCTCCGTACCGCCCCGTGCGGCGTCTATTATCTGCCGCCCACGTGGGCCTGTGCTGTTTTTCTTTTCCTATTTTTCTACAGCTTTTCTTTTAGGCTAATTCCCTTTATTCTTTCTCCGAACAACTTCGGATCTCTCCGCGGAACGATTCCGGCTTTCTTTCTTTCTCTACTATGATTCCATCTTACAGATGATCACTCTCATCGTACCCTTAAGTGTATCCTCTCATGGCTCGGGAATGCTCTAGACATGATCTGTATCAATGATCAACAAAGGAACCAGGGATATCCATGTGACCCCTATGCATTCCTGATGACAATGTCGTTTGAACCGTCTAAATGTAGCATCCTCTTCCTTTTTTTCTCTCGATATAACTTGTCCGAGATCCGATCATTGGTATCCTATACCTTTGTTCAATATCGTTCACAACAAGTTATGTTTTCTTGTTACCATGATATTACATGCACGTGACCTAGTCACATGTTGCAACATATATGGATGTAATCTCACCAAGCCGGCCATATGTATCTTTACCCGTCATGTGGGTGAACAAATACCGGTCTTGCAGTCACATGTCATCTACCGTTCCTTTGGAATACCCAACGTACACCTTTATAACCACCGCATTACCAAGTGGCGTTTGATGCAGTCAAAGCAGCCTAGGGAAACAGTGAGTAATATGAGCTCACGGTCTAAGGAGAAGGAGTCTAGGTATAGCTGTTGCAACAATGAACTAGATGACTTGATCGTGTTGCAATCCTTCGAGGAATGTCCAATCACATCATTCTCCAATGATATGATCTCGTTGTCAGTCGACATAAATGCCCATGATCTTGAAACCCAGATCATCTTCGTGACCAACGAACTAGTATGAATAGAGGCTGCTAGGGACTTAGTTGTTTCATACCACACCTGTACCAATGTTTCTACTTGGCACAGTTCTAGCACAATATGAAACTATTATAAACTAATTGAGATATGACAATAAAAACCTATTTATTATTTGCCTCTAGAGCATATCTCCTTCAGGATCCACATAGTGTGATTGCATGTTTGTTCCTTCCATAACCCACATAAGGATCCACCAGTGTCATTGCCTGTCTGTTCTTTTCATGAACCACTCCTAGTGTTAGTGCATGTCTGTTCTTTTCATGAACCACACCCAGGTTCACTGCATGTCTGTTCTTTTCATGAACCACATAAGGATCTACCAGAGTTTAGTGGATGTGTGTTCTTCTCATGAACCACACGTGGATCCACCGGTATCATTGCATGCATGTTCCTCTTAACAAACCACATAAGGATCCACCAGTGTCATTGTATGTGTGTTCTTCTCATGAACCACACCCAGTGTCATTGCATGTCTGTTCTTCTAAACAAACCACATAAGGATCCACCAGTGTCATTGCATGTCTGTTCTTTTCATGAACCACATAAGGATGGGCCCACCAGTGTTATTGCATGTCTGTTCTTTTCATGAACCACACCTAGTGTCAGTGCATGTATGTTCTATTCATGAACTACACCCAGTTTCACTGCATGTCTATTCTTTTCATGAACCAAATAAGGATCTACCAGTGTCATTGCATGTCTTTTACTTCCATCAACCACATGTGGATCCACCGGTGTCATTGCATGTGTGTTCCTCTAAACAAACCATATAAGGATCCACCAGTGTCATTGGATATGTGTTCTTCTCATGGACCACACCTTGTGTCATTGCATGTGCGTTCTTCTAAACAAACCACATAAGGATCCACCAGTCTCATTGGATGTTTGTTCTTTCCATGAACCACATAAGGATGGGCCCACCAGTGTCATTGCATGTCCGTTCTTTTCATGAAACACACCCAGTGTCAGTGCATGTCTGTTCTATTCATGAACCACACCCAGTTTCACTGCATGCCTGTTTTTTCATGAACCACATAAGGATCTACCAGTGTCATTGCATGTCTTTTACTTCCATAAACCACACGTGGATCCACCTAGTGTCATTGCATGTCTGTTCCTCTAAACAAACCACATAAGGATCGACTAGTGTCATTGGATGTGTGTTCTTCTCATGAACCACACCCAGTGTCATTGCATGTGTGTTCTTCTAAACAAACCACATAAGGATCCACCAGTGTCATTGCCTGTCTGTTCTTCTCATGAACCACATAAGGATGGGCCCACTAGTGTCATTGCATGTATATTCTTTTCATGAACCACACCTAGTGTCAGTGCATGTCTTTTAGTTCCATAAACCACATATGGATCCACCTAGTGTGATTGCATGTATGTTCCTCTAAACAAACCACATAAGGATCCACCAGTGTCATTGCATGTGTGTTCTTCTCATGAACCACACCCAGTGTCATTGCATGCGTGTTCTTTTCATTAACAAACCACATAAGGATCCACCAGTGTCATTGCATGTCTGTTCTTTTCATGAACCACACACAGTGTCATTGCACGTGTGTTCTTCTAAACAAACCACATAAATCATTGCATGTCTGTTCTTTTCATGAACCTCGGCTAGAGTCACTACATGTATGTTCCTCTAAACAAAACGCATGAGGATCCACCAGTGTCATTGCATGTCTGTTCTTTTCATGAACCACACCCAGTGTAAGTGCATGTCTGTTCTATTCATGAACCACACCCAGTTTCACTGCATGTCTGTTCTTTTCATGAACCACATAAGGATCCACGAGTGTCATTGCATGTCTTTTACTTCCATAAACCACATGTGGATCCAGCTAGTGTCATTGCATGTTTGTTCCTCTAAACAAACCACATAAGGATCCACTAGTGTCATTGGATGTGTGTTCTTCTCATGAACCACACCCAGTGTCATTGCATGTGTGTTCTTCTAAACAAACCACATAAGGATCCACCAGTGTCATTGCATGTCTATTCTTTTCATGAACTACATAAGGATGGGCCCACCAGTGTCATTGCATGTCTGTTCTTTTCATGAACCACACCCAGTGTCAGTGCATGTCTGGTCTATTCATGAACCACACCCAGTTTCACCGCATGTCTGTTCTTTTCATGAACCACATAAGGATCTACCAGTGTCATAGCATGTCTTTTACTTCCATAAACGACATGTGGATCCACCGGTGTCATTGCATTTGTGTTCCTCTAAACAAACCACATAAGGATCCACCAGTGTCATTGGATATGTGTTCTTCTCATGAACCACAGCCAGTGTCATTTCATGTGTGTTCTTCTAAACAAACCACATAAGGATCCACCAGTGTCATTGCATGTCTGTTCTTTTCATGAACCACATAAGGATGGGCCCACCAGTGTCATTGCATGTCTGTTCTTTTCATGAACCACATAAGGATCCACCAGTGTCATTGCATGTCTTTTACTTCCATAAACCACATGTGGATCCACCTAGTGTCATTGCATGTTTGTTCCTCTAAAAAAACAACATATGGATCCACTAGTGTCATTGGATGTGTGTTCTTCTCATGAACCACACCTAGTGTCATTTCATGTGTGTTCTTCTAAACAAACCACATAAGGATCCACCAGTGTCATTGCCTTTCTGTTCTTCTCATGAACCACATAAGGATGGGCCCACCAGTATCATTGCATGTCTGTTCCTTTCATGAACCACACCCAGTGTCGGTGCATGTCTGTTTTATTCATGAACCAATCCAGTTTCACTGCATGTCTGTTCTTTTCATGAACCACATAAGGATCCACCAGTGTCATTGCATGTCTTTTACTTCCATAAACTGCATGTGGATCCACCTAGTGTCATTGCATGTATGTTCCTCTAAACAAACCACATAAGGATCCACTAGTGTCATTGGATGTGTGTTCTTCTCATGAACCACACCCAGTGCCATTGCATGTGTGTTCTTCTAAACAAACCACATAAGGATCCACCAGTGTCATTGCATGTCTATTCTTTTCATGAACCACATAAGGATAGTCCCACCAGTGTCATTGCATGTCTGTTCTTTTCATGAACCACACCCAGTATCAGTGTATGTCTTTTACTTCCATCAACCACATATCGATCCACTTAGTGTGATTGCATGTCTGTTCCTCTAAACAAACCACATAAGGATCCACCAGTATCATTGTGTGTGTGTTCTTCTCATGAACCACATCCAGTGTCATTGCATGCATGTTCTTTTCATTAACAAACCACATAAGGATCCACCAGTGTCATTGCATGTCTGTTCTTTTCATGAACCACACCGAGTGTCATTGCATGTGTGTTCTTCTGAACAAACCACATAAGTCATTGCATGTCTATTCTTTTCATGAACTACACCCGGTGTCATTGCATGTCTGTTCTTTTCATGAACCACGGCTAGAGTCATTGCATGTATGTTCCTCTAAACAAACCACATAAGGATCCACCAATGTCATTGCATGTCTGTTCTTTTCATGAACCACACCCAGTGTCAGTGCATGTCTATTCTATTCATGAACCACACCAAGTCTCACTGTATTTCTGTTCTTTTCATGAACCACATAAGGATCCACCAGTGTCATTGTATGTCTTTTACTACCATAAACCACACGTGGATCCACCGGTGTCATTGCATGTGTGTTCCTCTAAACAAACCACATAAGGATCCATCAGTGCCACTAGATGTGTGTTCTTCTCATGAACCACGCCCTGTGTCATTGCATGTGTATTCTTCTAAACAAACCACATAAGGATCCACCAGTGTCATTGCCTATCTGTTCTTCTCATGAACCACATAAGGATGGGCCCACCAGTGTCATTGCATGTCTGTTCTTTTCATGAACCACACCTAGTGTCAGTGCATGTCTTTTACTTCCATAAACCACATATGGATCCACCTAGTGTGATTGCATGTCTGTTCCTCTAAACAAACCACATAAGGATCCACCAGTGTTATTGCGTGTGTGTTCTTCTCATGAACCACACCCAGTGTCATTGCATGCGTGTTCTTTTCATTAACAAACCACATAAGGATCTACCAGTGTCTATGCATGTCTGTTCTTTTCATGAACCATACCTAGTGTCATTTCACGTGTGTTCTTCTAAACAAACCACATAAGTCATTGCATGTCAGTTCTTTTCATGAACCACACCCGGTGTCATTGCATCTATGTTATTTTCATGAACCACAGCTAGAGTCATTGCATGTATGTTCCTCTAAACAAACCACATAAGGATCCACCAGTGTCATTGCATGTATGTTCTTTTCATGAACCACATAAGGATCTACCAGTGTCATTCCAAGTCTATTCTTTTCATGAACCACACCCAGTGTCATTGCATGTGTGTTCTTCTAAACAAACCACATAAGGATCCACCAGTGTCATTGCATGTCTGTTCTTTTCATGAACCACATCAGGATGGGCCCACCAGTGTTATTGCATGTCTGTTCTTTTCATGAACCACACCCAGTATCAGTGCATGTCTGTTCTATTCATGAACCACACCCAGTTTCACTGCATCTGTGTTCTTTTCATGAACCACATAAGGATCTACCAGTGTCATTGCATGTCTTTTACTTCCATAAACCACATGTGGATCCACTGGTGTCATTCCATGCGTGTTCCTCTAAACAAACTACATGTGGATCCACCGGTGTCATTGCATGCGTGTTCTTCTCGTGAACCACACCCAGTGTCATTGCATGTGTGTTCTTCTAAACAAACCACATAAGGATCCACTAGTGTCATTGCATGTCTGTTCTTTTCATGAACCACATAAGGATGGGCCCACCAGTATCATTGCATGTCTGTTCCTTTCATGAACCACACCCAGTGTCAGTGCATGTCTGTTTTATTCATGAACCACACCCAGTTTCACTGCATGTCTGTTCTTTTCATGAACCACATAAGGATACACCAGTGTCATTGCATATCTTTTACTTCCATAATCCACATGTGGATCCACCGGTGTCATTGCATGCGTGTTCCTCTAAACAAACCACATAAGGATCCACCAGTGTCATTGGATGTGTGTTATTCTCATGAACCACACCCAGTGTCATTGCATGTGTGTTCTTCTAAACAAACCACATAAGGGTCCACCAGTGTCATTGCCTGTCTGTTCTTTTCATGAACCACATAAGGATGGGCCCACCAGTGTCATTGCATGTCTATTCTTTTCATGAACCACACCCAGTGTCAGTGCATGTCTTTTACTTCCATAAACCACATATGGATCCACTTAGTGTGATTGCATGTCTGTTCCTCTAAACAAACCACATAAGGATCCACCAGTATCATTGTGTGTGTGTTCTTCTCATGAACCACACCCAGTGTCATTGCATGCGTGTTCTTTTCAGTAACAAACCACATAAGGATCCACCAGTGTCATTGCATGTCTGTTCTTTTTATGAACCACACCGAGTGTCATTTCACGTGTGGTCTTCTACACAAACCACATAAGTCATTGCATGTCTGTTCTTTTCATGAACCACACCCTGTGTCATTGCATGTCTGTTCTTTTCATGAACCACGGCTAGAGTCATTGCATGTATGTTCCTCTAAACAAACCACATAAGGATCCACCAGTGTCATTGCATGTATGTTCTTTTCATGAACCACACCCAGTGTCAGTGCATGTCTGTTCTATTCATGAACCACACCCAGTTTCACTGTATGTCTGTTCTTTTCAGGAACCACATAAGGATCCACCAGTGTCATTGCATGTCTTTTACTTCCATAAACCACACGTGGATCCACCGGTGTCATTGCATGCGTGTTCCTCTAAACAAACCACATCAGGATCCATCAGTGTCATTGGATGTGTGTTCTTCTCATGAACCACGCCCTGTGTCATTGCATGTCTATTCTTCTAAATAAACCACATAAGGATCCACCAGTGTCATTGCCTGTGTGTTCTTCTCCTGAACCACATAAGGATGGGCCCACGAGTGTCATTGCATGTCTGTTCTTTTCATGAACCACACCTAATGTCAGTGCATGTCTTTTACTTCCATAAACCACATATGGATCCACCTAGTGTGGTTGCATGTCTGTTCCTCTAAACAAACCACATAAGGATCCACCAGTGTTATTGCGTGTGTGTTCTTCTCATGAACCACACCCAGTGTCATTGCATGCGTGTTCTTTTCATTAACAAACCATATAAGGATCCACCAGTGTCATTGCATGTCTGTTCTTTTCATGAACCATACCAAGTGTCATTTCATGTGTGTTCTTCTAAACAAACGACATAAGTCATTGCATGTCAGTTCTTTTCATGAACCACACCCGGTGTCATTGCATGTCTGTTATTTTCATGAACCACGGCTAGAGTCATTGCATGTACGTTCCTCTAAACAAACCACATAAGGATCCACCAGTGTCATTGCATGTATGTTCTTTTCATGAACAACATAAGGATCTACTAGTGTCATTGCATGTCTGTTCTTTCAATGAACCACACCCAGTGTCATTCATGTGTGTTCTTCTAAACAAACCACATAAGGATCCACCAGTGTCATTGCATGTCTGTTCTTTTCATGAACCACATCAGGATGGGCCCACCAGTATTATTGCATGTCTGTTCTTTTCATGAACCACATCAGGATGGGCCCACCAGTGTTATTGCATGTCTGTTCTTTTCATGAACCACACCCAGTGTCAGTGCATGTCTGTTCTATTCATGAACCACACCCAGTTTCACTGCATCTGTGTTCTTTTCATGAACCACACAAGGATCTACCAGTGTCATTGCATGTCTTTTACTTCCATAAAGCACATGTGGATCCAGCGGTGATTGCATGCGTGTTCCTCTAAACAAACCACATAAGGATCCACCAGTGTCATTGGATATATGTTCTTCTCATGGACCACACCCAGTGTCATTGCATGTGTGTTCTTCTAAACAAACCACATAAGGATCCACCAGTGTCATTGCATGTCTATTCTTTTCATGAACCACATAAGGATGGGCCCACCAGTGTCATTGCATGTCTGTTCTTTTCATGAACCACACCCAGTGTCAGTGCATGTATGTTCTATTCATGAACCACACCCAGTTTCACTACATGTCTGTTCTTTTCATGAACCACATAAGGATCTACCAGTGTCATTGCATGTGTTTTACTTCCATAAACCACATGTGGATCCACCTAGTGTCATTGCATGTCTGTTCCTCTAAACAAACCACATAAGGATCCACCAGTGGCATTGGATGTGTGTTCTTCTCATGAACCACACCCAGTGTCATTGCATGTGTGTTCTTCTAGACAAACCACATAAGGATCCACCAATGTCATTGCATGTATGTTCTTTTCATGAACCACATAAGGATGGGCCCACCAGTGTCATTGCATGTCTATTCTTTTCATGAACCACACCCAGTGTCAGTGCATGTCTTTTACTGCCATAAACCACATATGGATCCACTTAGTGTGATTGCATGTTTGTTCCTCTAAACAAACCACATAAGGATCCACCAGTATCATTGTGTGTGTGTTCTTCTCATGAAGCACACCCAGTGTCATTGCATGCATGTTATTTTCATTAACAAACCACATAAGGATCCACCAGTGTCATTGCATGTCTGTTCTTTTCATGAACCACACCGAGTGTCATTGCACGTGTGTTCTTCTAAACAAACCACATAAGTCATTGCATGTCTGTTCTTTTCATCAACCACACCCGGTGTCATTGCATGCCTATTCTTTTCATGAACCACGGCTAGAGTCATTGCATGTATGTTCCTCTAAACAAACCACATAAGGATCCACCAGTGTCATTGCATGTCTGTTCTTTTCATCAACCACACCCAGTGTCAGTGCATGTCTGTTCTATTCATAAACCACACCCAGTTTCATTGTATGTCTGTTCTTTTCATGAATAACATAAGGATCCACCAGTGTCATTGCATGTCTTTTACTTCCATAAACCACACGTGGATCCACCGGTGTCATTGCATGCGTGTTCCTCTAAACAAACCACATAAGGATCCACCAGTGTCATTGGATGTTTGTTCTTCTCATGAACCACGCCCTGTGTCATTGCATGTGTATTCTTCTAAACAAACCATATAAGGATCCACCAGTGTCATTGCATGTCTGTTCTTCTCATGAACCACATAAGGATGGGCCCACCAGTGTCATTGCATGTCTGTTCTTTTCATGAACCACACCTAGTGTCAGTGCATGTCTTTTACTTCCATAAACCACATATGGATCCACCTAGTGTGGTTGCATGTCTGTTCCTCTAAACAAACCACATAAGGATCCACCAGTGTTATTGCGTGTGTGTTCTTCTCATGAACCACACCTAGTGTCATTGCATGCGTGTTCTTTTCATTAACAAACCACATAAGGATCCACCAGTGTCATTGCATGTCTGTTCTTTTCATGAACCATACCTAGTGTCATTTCACGTGTGTTCTTCTAAACAAACCACATAAGTCATTGCATGTCAGTTCTTTTCATGAACCACACCCGGTGTCATTGCATGTCTGTTATTTTCAAGAACCACGGCTAGAGTCATTGCATGTATGTTCCTCTAAACAAACCACATAAGGATCCACCAGTGTCATTGCATGTATGTTCTTTTCATGAACCACATAAGGATCTACCAGTGTCATTGCATGTCTGTTCTTTTCATGAACCACACCCAGTGTCATTCATGTGTGTTCTAAAGAAACCACATAAGGATCCACCAGTGTCATTGCATGTCTGTTCTTTTCATGAACCACATCAAGATGGGCCCACCAGTGTTATTGCATGTCTGTTCTTTTCATGAACCACACCCAGGGTCAGTGCATGTATGTTCTTTTCATGAACCACACCCAGTTTCACTGCATCTGTGTTCTTTTCATGAACCACATAAGGATCTACCAGTGTCATTGCATGTCTTTTACTTCCATAAAGCACATGTGGATCCACCAGTGTCATTGCCTGCGTTTTCCTCTAAACAAACCACATAAGGATCCACCAGTGTCATTGGATGTTTGTTCTTCTCATGGACCACACCCAGTGTCATTGCATGTGTGTTCTTCTAAACAAACCACATAAGGATCCACCAGTGTCATTGCATGTCTATTCTTTTCATGAACCACATAAGGATGGGCCCACCAGTGTCATTGCATGTCTGTTCTTTTCATGAACCACACCTAGTGTCAGTGCATGTCTTTTACTTCCATAAACCACATATGGATCCACCTAGTGTGGTTGCATGTCTGTTCCTCTAAACAAACCACATAAGGATCCACCAGTGTTATTGCGTGTGTGTTCTTCTCATGAACCACACCCAGTGTCATTGCATGCGTGTTCTTTTCATTAACAAACCATATAAGGATCCACCAGTGTCATTGCATGTCTGTTCTTTTCATGAACCATACCAAGTGTCATTTCATGTGTGTTCTTCTAAACAAACGACATAAGTCATTGCATGTCAGTTCTTTTCATGAACCACACCCGGTGTCATTGCATGTCTGTTATTTTCATGAACCACGGCTAGAGTCATTGCATGTACGTTCCTCTAAACAAACCACATAAGGATCCACCAGTGTCATTGCATGTATGTTCTTTTCATGAACAACATAAGGATCTACTAGTGTCATTGCATGTCTGTTCTTTCAATGAACCACACCCAGTGTCATTCATGTGTGTTCTTCTAAACAAACCACATAAGGATCCACCAGTGTCATTGCATGTCTGTTCTTTTCATGAACCACATCAGGATGGGCCCACCAGTATTATTGCATGTCTGTTCTTTTCATGAACCACATCAGGATGGGCCCACCAGTGTTATTGCATGTCTGTTCTTTTCATGAACCACACCCAGTGTCAGTGCATGTCTGTTCTATTCATGAACCACACCCAGTTTCACTGCATCTGTGTTCTTTTCATGAACCACACAAGGATCTACCAGTGTCATTGCATGTCTTTTACTTCCATAAAGCACATGTGGATCCAGCGGTGATTGCATGCGTGTTCCTCTAAACAAACCACATAAGGATCCACCAGTGTCATTGGATATATGTTCTTCTCATGGACCACACCCAGTGTCATTGCATGTGTGTTCTTCTAAACAAACCACATAAGGATCCACCAGTGTCATTGCATGTCTATTCTTTTCATGAACCACATAAGGATGGGCCCACCAGTGTCATTGCATGTCTGTTCTTTTCATGAACCACACCCAGTGTCAGTGCATGTATGTTCTATTCATGAACCACACCCAGTTTCACTACATGTCTGTTCTTTTCATGAACCACATAAGGATCTACCAGTGTCATTGCATGTGTTTTACTTCCATAAACCACATGTGGATCCACCTAGTGTCATTGCATGTCTGTTCCTCTAAACAAACCACATAAGGATCCACCAGTGGCATTGGATGTGTGTTCTTCTCATGAACCACACCCAGTGTCATTGCATGTGTGTTCTTCTAGACAAACCACATAAGGATCCACCAATGTCATTGCATGTATGTTCTTTTCATGAACCACATAAGGATGGGCCCACCAGTGTCATTGCATGTCTATTCTTTTCATGAACCACACCCAGTGTCAGTGCATGTCTTTTACTGCCATAAACCACATATGGATCCACTTAGTGTGATTGCATGTTTGTTCCTCTAAACAAACCACATAAGGATCCACCAGTATCATTGTGTGTGTGTTCTTCTCATGAAGCACACCCAGTGTCATTGCATGCATGTTATTTTCATTAACAAACCACATAAGGATCCACCAGTGTCATTGCATGTCTGTTCTTTTCATGAACCACACCGAGTGTCATTGCACGTGTGTTCTTCTAAACAAACCACATAAGTCATTGCATGTCTGTTCTTTTCATCAACCACACCCGGTGTCATTGCATGCCTATTCTTTTCATGAACCACGGCTAGAGTCATTGCATGTATGTTCCTCTAAACAAACCACATAAGGATCCACCAGTGTCATTGCATGTCTGTTCTTTTCATCAACCACACCCAGTGTCAGTGCATGTCTGTTCTATTCATAAACCACACCCAGTTTCATTGTATGTCTGTTCTTTTCATGAATAACATAAGGATCCACCAGTGTCATTGCATGTCTTTTACTTCCATAAACCACACGTGGATCCACCGGTGTCATTGCATGCGTGTTCCTCTAAACAAACCACATAAGGATCCACCAGTGTCATTGGATGTTTGTTCTTCTCATGAACCACGCCCTGTGTCATTGCATGTGTATTCTTCTAAACAAACCATATAAGGATCCACCAGTGTCATTGCATGTCTGTTCTTCTCATGAACCACATAAGGATGGGCCCACCAGTGTCATTGCATGTCTGTTCTTTTCATGAACCACACCTAGTGTCAGTGCATGTCTTTTACTTCCATAAACCACATATGGATCCACCTAGTGTGGTTGCATGTCTGTTCCTCTAAACAAACCACATAAGGATCCACCAGTGTTATTGCGTGTGTGTTCTTCTCATGAACCACACCTAGTGTCATTGCATGCGTGTTCTTTTCATTAACAAACCACATAAGGATCCACCAGTGTCATTGCATGTCTGTTCTTTTCATGAACCATACCTAGTGTCATTTCACGTGTGTTCTTCTAAACAAACCACATAAGTCATTGCATGTCAGTTCTTTTCATGAACCACACCCGGTGTCATTGCATGTCTGTTATTTTCAAGAACCACGGCTAGAGTCATTGCATGTATGTTCCTCTAAACAAACCACATAAGGATCCACCAGTGTCATTGCATGTATGTTCTTTTCATGAACCACATAAGGATCTACCAGTGTCATTGCATGTCTGTTCTTTTCATGAACCACACCCAGTGTCATTCATGTGTGTTCTAAAGAAACCACATAAGGATCCACCAGTGTCATTGCATGTCTGTTCTTTTCATGAACCACATCAAGATGGGCCCACCAGTGTTATTGCATGTCTGTTCTTTTCATGAACCACACCCAGGGTCAGTGCATGTATGTTCTTTTCATGAACCACACCCAGTTTCACTGCATCTGTGTTCTTTTCATGAACCACATAAGGATCTACCAGTGTCATTGCATGTCTTTTACTTCCATAAAGCACATGTGGATCCACCAGTGTCATTGCCTGCGTTTTCCTCTAAACAAACCACATAAGGATCCACCAGTGTCATTGGATGTTTGTTCTTCTCATGGACCACACCCAGTGTCATTGCATGTGTGTTCTTCTAAACAAACCACATAAGGATCCACCAGTGTCATTGCATGTCTATTCTTTTCATGAACCACATAAGGATGGGCCCACCAGTGTCATTGCATGTCTGTTCTTTTCATGAACCACACCTAGTGTCAGTGCATGTCTTTTACTTCCATAAACCACATATGGATCCACCTAGTGTGGTTGCATGTCTGTTCCTCTAAACAAACCACATAAGGATCCACCAGTGTTATTGCGTGTGTGTTCTTCTCATGAACCACACCAAGTGTCATTGCATGTGTGTTCTTTTCACTAACAAACCACATAAGGATCCACCAGTGTCATTGCATGTCTGTTCTTTTCATGAAGCATACCTAGTGTCATTTCACGTGTGTTCTTCTAAACAAACCACATAAGTCATTGCATGTCAGTTCTTTTCATGAACCACACCCGGTGTCATTGCATGTCTGTTATTTTCATGAACCACGGCTAGAGTCATTGCATGTATGTTCCTCTAAACAAACACATAAGGATCCACCAGTGTCATTGCATGTATGTTCTTTTCATGAACCACATAAGGATCTACCAGTGTCATTGCATGTCTGTTCTTTTCATGAACCACACCCAGTGTCATTCATGTGTGTTCTTCTAAACAAACCACATAAGGATCCACCAGTGTCATTGCATGTCTGTTCTATTCATGAACCACATCAGGATGGGCCCACCAGTGTTATTGCATGTCTGTTCTTTTCATGAACCACACCCAGTGTCACTGCATGTCTGTTCTATTCATGAACCACACCCAGTTTCACTGCATCTGTGTTCTTTTCATGAACCACATAAGGATCTACCAGTGTCATTGCATGTCTTTTACTTCCATAAAGCACATGTGGATCCACCAGTGTCATTGCATGCGTGTTCCTCTAAACAAACCACATAAGGATCCACCAGTGTCATTGGATATGTGTTCTTCTCATGGACCACACCCAGTGTCATTGCATGTGTGTTCTTCTAAACAAACCACATAAGGATCCACCAGTGTCATTGCATGTCTGTTCTTTTCATGAGCCACATAAGGATGGGCCCACCAGTGTCATTACATGTATGTTCTTTTCATGAACCACACCAAGTGTCAGTGCATGTATGTTCTATTCATGAACCACACCCAGTTTCACTACATGTCTGTTCTTTTCATGAACCTCATAAGGATCTACCAGTGTCATTGCATGTCTTTTACTTCCATAAACCACATGTGGATCCACCTAGTGTCATTGCATGTCTGTTCCTCTAAACAAACCACATAAGTATCCACTAGTGTCATTGGATGTGTGTTCTTCTCATGAACCACACCTAGTGTCATTGCATGTGTGTTCTTCTAAACAAATCACATAAGGATCCACCAGTGTCATTGCCTGTCTGTTCTTTTCATGAACCACATAAGGATGGGCCCTCCAGTGTCATTGCATGTCTGTTCTTTTCATGAACCACACCCAGTGTCAGTGCATGTCTTTTACTTCCATAAACCACATATGGATCCACCTAGTGTGATTGCATGTCTGTTCCTCTAAACAAACCACACAAGGATCCACAAGTGTCATTGCGTGTGCGTTCTTCTCATGAACCACACCTAGTGTCATTGCATGCGTGTTCTTTTCATTTACAAACCTCATAAGGATCCACCAGTGTCATTGCATGTCTGTTCTTTTCATGAACCACACCAAGTGTCATTGCACGTTCGTTATTCTAAACAAACCACATAAGTCATTGAATGTCTGTTCTTTTCATGAACCACACCCGGTGTCATTGCATGTCTGTTCTTTTCATGAACCACGGCTAGAGTCATTGCATGTATGTTCCTCTAAACAAACCACATAAGGATCCACCAGTGTCATTGCATGTCTGTTCTTTTCATGAACCACATAAGGATCTACCAGTGTCACTGCATGTCTGTTCTTTTCATGAACCACACCCAGTGTCATTGCATGTGTGTTACTTCTATAAACCACATATGGATCCACCTAGTGTGATTGCATGTTTGGTCCTTCCATAAACCACATAAGGATGGGCCCACCAGTGTCATTGCATGTCTAAACTTTTCATGAACCACTCCTAGTGTCAGTGCATGTCTGTTCTTTTCATGAACCACACCCAGGTTCACTTCATGTCTGTTATTTTCATGAACCACATAAGGATCTACCAGAGTTCATTGGATGTGTGTTCTTCTCATGAACCACACGTGGATCCACCGGTGTCATTGCGTGCGTGTTCCTCTAAACAAACCACATAAGGATCCACCAGTGTCATTGGATGTGTGTTCTTCTCATGAACCACACCCAGTGTCATTGCATGTGTGTTCTTCTAAACAAACCACATAAGGATCCACTATGTTCATTGCATGTCTGTTGTTTTCATGAACCACATAAGGATGGGCCCACCAGTGTCATTGCATGTCTGTTCTTTTCATGAACCACACCCAGTGTCAGTGCATGTCTGTTCTATTCATGAACCACACCCAGTTTCACTGCATGTCTGTTCTTTTCATGAACCACATAAGGATCTACCAGTGTCATTGCATGTCTTTTACTTCCATAAACCACATGTGGATCAACCTAGTGTCATTGCATGTATGTTCCTCTAAAGAAACCACTTAAGGATCCACCAGTGTCATTGGATGTGTGTTCTGCTCATGAACTAGACCCAATGTCATTGCATGTGTGTTCTTCTGAACAAACCACATAAGGATCCACCAGTGTCATTGCTTGTCTGTTCTTCTCATGAACCACACTAGTGTCATTGCATGTGTGTTCTTTTCATTAACCATAGATAGAGTCATTGCATGTCTGTTACTTCCATAAACCACACATGGATCCACCGATGTCATTGCATGCCTGTTCTTTTCATGAACCACACCCAGTGTCACTACATGTCAGTTCTTTTCATGAACCACATAAGGATCCACCTAGTGTCATTGCATGTCTGGTGTAACACCCTCGAATCGGCCCTATGCAAGTTTTAGCGCTTCCCGCCAAACCCGCATAGAAACGATTCAAGGACGCCCACCATGCACTTTCCTACGGGTGGAAAACGAAGTAATACCATTACACAACTGTCCTCGATGGGACCCACAGAACAGATATATAACACGACTCCAAGAGTCAAGAATACAAATATACAATAAAAAGATCCGAATCACTTTGAAAATGATACAGCGTCCGAGTACGGACAAGATGCGAATTGGGCTAAGAGCCCTGAAGAATAACCGATGGCGTCCATGACCCTGCCCAGGCCAAGCCGGAAGGGTAACCCTGCTAACGACGTCGATCTCAAACCTGCTAAAACAAAAGGGGTGCCGACAAAGGGCAAAGGAAAGAGAGGAGCGTCAGTACTAAGGCCAGTACATGGCGAGGCTAGAAATCGGCGGCTCTCGCCTATACAGGTATGGTGGACTGAAGCGGCAGCGCAGCGGCACTAAACAACCTATAGAGACTCGGTATCACTGGCGGCTATTATAGAGGGGTAAGAAAGATCTAGTCGGATCCTACCTGATACTAACACCAAACATACCCATCCTGGTATTTTCCCCTCGAGACCAAACGAGAAAGTCGGACCAAGGAACTCATACAGTTGGCAGTTTTACTCATTCCATTATAGTTGCAACATTTACTAGTCAGATATATAGCATGAGTCATCCTGATAGCATAAGTAGTGGGCAGTTTTAGTTAACATTTCGTTGTGGTTGGAACATTTACTAGTCAGATATAATTGTCCTGAGGAATCCCAAAACCCAGCAGTTGTTGGCACTTTTATAACATTCCATTGGAGTTGCAGTACTTACTAGGCAGATATAACAAGACACAAGGAACCCCAGCTCCACCAGTTGTTGGCATTTTTAATATACATTCCGTTGTATTTGAATCTGATTACTAGTCACATATTAAGTCAATTTTATAGCACTACTTTAGTTATGCTTGTCTATGATCAAGATACTGTGCTCCAAGTCGTCCATAACCGCGGACACGGCTTTCAGAAAAAGATTTACCCTGCAGGGGTGCACAAACAGCAACACACACATGATCAACCTCGGAAAAACCAAATCAAAACCCAACGAGGCTTTCACGACAAAGCAATCACATGATACATAAATATTTCAGGGGGCCACCCCATTAAGCTACCCACAACGAAGTTGGCCGGCTCCGAGACGGAGCCAAGGTTTGTGACAATGGCTGTAAACGACTAGGAACCTGAAAATGTGATTGGGCTTGTCGATACCACGAAAACATTCCACGTTGCAAAACAGTACAGGTGCTCCACGCACAATCGTAAATAAAGCAGTAAGCATGGCATAAGTATAGGATAGTAATAAAGCTCCAAACTACTTGTGGCCCCAAGAAATAAGAAATGAATCAAGCTCTAGCTAAGGGGGATTCATAGAGTCTCCCGGATGTGGATAGTGCGAATAATCAAGGAACAGGTATCAAGTACTCGGGGCCTATGGGACACAAGTGGACATGAAAAACCAAATAGCATATATTGCCCACCGGTGCCTCTTTCATTAGTTATCCCAGCAATTTAATAGTTGTATTTAGAGTCATGATCCTTTCCACCGTAAAGCATCTCCACCATTTGTCATGTGCCAACTTGCCGTCAACGGTGGAACGACAACGACACGAAGCAACACATAAGCAAGCAACTACGAATCGCAAGGCCGACTATCTATTAAACAACAGGCAATAGGATGTGTCCATGGCAATATAAAGGCTACACGGAATATATCTGGTACGGAACACTAAAGCATCGTGACACGGATAGCAATAGATCAACAGGAGGAATTAAATACTATAAATGAAAAATAGGTAGAAAGGGGGAGAATGCTCGCCTGGGAAAACATAGCCGAAGGTTCATATCCGGAGAACTTGTCGATACTCGCATCAACTCATTGGCCTAATCCGCGAAGAAGCAAACACTAGAAGAAACACCGGATGCAATATTTAATACTACAGCAAAAGATCTGGCATGATGTATGTATGATGCATGGCATGGCAAAGATGTGGTGCAATTAGGCAATATTAAGCGGAACCGGGGTCCCAATAATTAATTAATAGGTTCATGTTGTTTAGATACCCCGCAATTTAAATGTTGTCTTAACAAGGCAAAACATGGTATCGGTTCGCTACACAAATTTAAATGGAGTCCGGAATAAGACTAGAATAGCCCGCATATAGACTCCATATTTAATTTAGGTGAATCGCCGAAATACCCTCAAACACCCACAAAATATGTATGCAAGTATGAACAATTTAAATGCAACAAGTTTATGTCAATATTATAAAAATAAGGGTCTTAGAAAGGGGATCACATCGGGGCGAAGGTCTTGGGGCTCGGAAGGTTCGGGGGATCGGTCTTCGGATCCGAGAGGAAGAACTTTGCGCGCCGGGGTTCGGTCTTCAGTGTTGGGCTTCAAGGTTCGGAACTGGGGTCTCGATGTTCCATGAAGGAGGTCTTGGCAATCCATGAAGAAGATCATGGCGTTCCGCAGGGAAGAACTTCATGTGGTCGATGTCCTAGTACAATCTTCAAATGGCCACACAAGGTTCCATCGGCGATACCGGACGGTGTCGCACATCTTCGGGTCACGTCATGTTTGTCGCGAAGATCTTATCGCGGCCGTGAAGGCGATATTCAGGTACGACCTTCGGGTTTCGTGAAGGGGACGACGGTGGAGATCTTGAACCGACAGCGGTTACTTCCGATTGGTTTGTCCATTAGGAGATCTTCTGAAACCAATCACATCATCGGGGCAGAACTTGTGGAGCAGTTGACCACCTCTGTTACAACAGATCATCAACAAGACGGGCACGGGGCAGTGGCACCGAAAGCAGAACAAACAAAGGGGTATGTCCCATGCGGACTCCAGCTCGAACAACTTGTGGGCAGGGCGTCGTGCTTGAAGACGCCGCAGGGCGAGGAAGCTGGCCGGTGGCCGTGTGTGTCCAGGAGGCGAGGTCAATGTGGCGGGCACAAGCAGGAAGACGGTGCGCGGATGCTGACGGACGACGGCGAGGATGGTCGGAGGGGACCAGACCGAGTTGCGGGCCGACGCGGGGAAAGGCGAGGCGCAGGCAGAGTTCGAGGCGGGAGGGCGGCCGAGCCGGCGGCGGCGCTCTGCTTGGTGGGGAGGCGGGGTGAGGCACCTGCGGGCCAGCGAGGTCGAGCCCGCGCGGTCTACGCCGGCTTCCAGAGGCGCGGAGGAGGCGCAGGGAGAGGCGACGCGGTGACGGGGGACCCGGGGCCCTGCTCGGGGGCAGAATCCCTGGTGGCAGGGCACACAGGAGGAGGCTCGGCGAGGAGGAGCCCTAGGGCGGCGTCCGGATGCGGAGGGCCCCTGGTGAGGTTGGGGAGGACGACGTTCAGGCATCTGGCAACGGACGCGGGGCTCGCTGGCGGCGGCCTGGCAGCGGCGGCCAGCAGAGGAGAGAGCAGCGACGCTTGCTCGGTGGGGAAGCAGCGAGGTTCCGCAGGACGAGGCGGCGTTGTGGCGGAGGCTTGCGAGGAACTAGGGTCGCGGCGGCGGGCGATATCGGTGCAGCGACGGTGGCTCATAGGAAGGGGAGGTGCTCGCGCAGAGAGCGAGAGGGGCAATGGAGGTGGGGGTCGCGTCGCGTGATGGGGATCGAACGGGGGAGGCGAACGTGGTGGGACCGACTGTGGTTGGTGGGGCCTGGTGAGGAGCGGGCTAGCATTGGCGTGTAGCGGCCAGGTCCGGGTGGCACGTCGCGCGCGCGCGGTGTGCGCTGGTGTCGTGCGCTGGGCGTTCGGTGTGGCAGTGTGCACGCGATAAGTGCGGCGGTGGCCAGGGTAGGTGTGGGTTAGGGCAGTGGGGTGGCAGGTGGCTGCCGGTTGGGCCTGGCCGGTTGCTGCCTCCCCCACTGAAAAATATTTTATGTTTATTTAACTTGTAAAATATTTTATAAATAGTTTTTAGACAAATAAAATATCCAGGAAGACCTGGTTTTATGATTTGAAATTAAAGGAGGGCTAATTAGAAACCAAAATAGGGTTTTTGCAAAGTACTTTTATTAACAAACATGCGTGATGATGTCATGATGATGCACAAAGTAGAAACAACGAGCGATTTTCTGGTAGTGATTTTATCGGGGTGCTACAATTCGACACCACTAACAACGGATCTCTCCCTCGAGATCCGCCTCATGGTACTGGGAAGAAGGCCGACGATCAGAATCTTCTCGCTTCGGGTAGATCCCCGTGACACCACTAACAAGATTGTTGCTCTATCTTGAAATCGGCGACACCACCAACAAGGGTTCATTGTCCATGATCGTCGAGAGAACACTCCGGGAAACAAAGGACGAAGGTAAAGGTATCCACAAACAAAGCCACCTCTAACTTCGATAGAAGGAGAGAATGATGCATTCTAATCCACTTCAGTGTACGAGAGCAAATAGATTGATTAGTCGGCATGGGGGCCAATCCATCACACACCCAAACTATTACTCCGCACAATCAGTAGAAAAACGTGCAACCATTCTCGGAATCAGACTGAAGATCTCGACAATCGAGGTTCGAAACAAAGGAGTGACGCAGGCTCTGCATCGGATCTGGCGTAGATAATGTCGTCACGTCAGAAAACACCGGAAGGCACAAACAAGGAACAAAGAATGGTACCACAGATAAAGGACCACTCAGATAGCATGAAGTCCGGAGGTAGAAACACCGTTGCCAAAGGAGGAAGCGAAACCCTGAAGATACGACGGAACCCAACCACGAGAAATCCTAGACTCGAGGAAAGAGGAGAGGAGATTTAAAACACATAGAGGTAAGAGGAGAATAGCAGAGGCGTAAGGAGTAAAAGCAGAACTAATCAGATCTATCCAACCAATTTTTAAAAATAGTTTTGACACTCTACCTCGGCCATTAGCTAGGTTATCCTACAGGCTGGACTTGTGGGGTATCGCAACTGCTGAGCTCTGATACCACTCTGTAACACCCTCGAAACGACCCTATGCAAGTTTTAGCGCTTTCCGCCAAACCCGCATAGAAACGATTCAAGGACGCCCACCAGGCACTTTCGTGCGGGTGGAAAACGAAGTAATACCATTACACAACAGTCCTCGATGGGACCCACAGAACAGATATATATAACACGACTCCAAGAGTCAAGAATACAAATATGCAATACAAAGATCCGAATCACTTTGAAAACGATACAGCGTCCGAGTAAGGACAAGATGCGAATTGGGCTAAGAGCCCTGAAGAATAACTGATGGCGTCCATAACCCTGCGCAGGCCAAGCCGGAAGGGTAACCCTGCTAACGACGTCGATCTCAAACCTGCTAAAACGAAAGGGGTGCCGACAAAGGGCAAAGGAAAAATAGGAGCGTCAGTACTGAGGCCAGTACATGGTGAGGCTATAATTCGGCGGCTCTCGCCTATACAGGTATGGTGGACTGAAGCGGCAGCGCAGCGGCACTAAACAACCTATAGAGACTCGGTATCACTAGCGGCTATTAGAGAGGGGTAAGAACGATCTAGTCGGATCCTACCTGATACTAACACCAAACATACCCATCCTGGTATTTTCCCCTCGAGACCAAACGAGGAAGTCGGACCAAGGAACTCACACAGTTGGCAGTTTTACTCATTCCATTATAGTTGCAGCATTTACTAGTCAGATATATAACATGAGTCATCCTGATAGCATAAGTAGTGGGCAGTTTTAGTTAACATTCCTTTGTGGTTGGAACATTTACTAGTCAGATATAATTGTCCTGAGGAATCCCAAAACCCAGCAGTTGTTGGCACTTTTATCACATTCCATTGGAGTTGCAGTACTTACTAGGCAGATATAACAAGACACAAGGAACCCTAGCTCCACCAGTTGTTGGCATTTTTAATATACATTCCATTGTATTTGAATCTGATTACTAGTCACATATTAAGTCAATTTTATAGCACTACTTTAGTTATGCTTGTCTATGATCAAGATATTGTGCTCCAAGTCGTCCGTAACCGTGGACACGGCTTTCAGATAGATTTACCCTGAAGGGGTGCACAAATAGCAACACACACACGATCAACCTCGGAAAAAGCAATCACAGGATTCATAAATATTTCTAGGGGCCACCCCGTTAAGCTACCCGCAACGAAGTTGTCTGGCTCCGAGACGGACCCAAGGTTTGTGACAATGGTTGTAAACGACTGGGAACCCAAAAATGTGACTGGGCTTGTCGATACCACGAAAACATTCCTCGTTCCAAAACAGTACAGGTGCTCCACGCACAATCGTAAATAAAGCAGTAAGCATGGCATAAGTACAGGATAGTAATAAAGCCCCAAACTACTTGTGGCCCCAAGAAATAAGAAATGAATCAAGCTCTAGCTAAGGGAGATTCATAGAGTCTCCCAGATGTGGATAGTGCGAATAATCAAGGAACAGGTATGAAGTACTCGGGGTGATGAGGACATCCCTACAATTACACCTACCCCAATTGCTAATGAAGATGTTCCAATTGCAAAAAAGGATCAATCTAATGAGATAAGGATTGGACCAATCACAAGAGCTCGTGCCAAGCTACTAGAACAACAGGTGAACTTGTTTCTTAATGAACCTGGTGTTTTAGTTAATGAGAATTTTATACTACCTAAGTCTTTGAATTATTGCATGATCAGGTACTTAGGAGAAGAAGGTAAAGCACGGAGCGAGGAGATAATGGAACAAGACGTGTTGAACAATGAAGAATGCGCGAGGGGGGAGAGGGAGGAAGCGCAAGGAGCTGTTCAAGACAAAGATCAACAAGAGGAGGACGTTCTCTGCCACGGCAGAGCCAGTTGGCCCGAACCCAAGTTGGGTCGGTTTGTATCCATAGGTGGGTGGGACCAACTCGGATCCACCCTTAGGCCGCCACCTCTTAGACCCTTAAATAGATGGGGGCGCTATAGCTTTAGTTTTTAGACCACGTTAAAATATTTTGGAGTTGTTTCTTTCATAGAACCTCTAGAATTACCCTGTGTTCGAATCTACCAACTATAATTGAGTGTGATCTGTTGTTCCATTGGGAATTAGTAGATTGCATACTACCGTTCATGGTCATGGCTGCGTGCGCAAGAGTGTGGTGTTGTGAATATCCTACAAGGTTCGAGATCTGTTGCACTGGCATTAGGGATCGAGCAGGAGAGATCATAGCTACGCACTAGTTATCTATCATCCATCGTCATCATCACCATCCGCATACTGAGAAGATCGGGCCACCCCATATCATCTTGGTATCAGATTTCCTCGTTGCCTCGGTAAGCAATCCGCCATCCATACATAGATTGGTGAGTGTTTTTAGTCCTATACAGAAATAGCCCCACAAAAAAGAGTTGTCATAGACTAGATTGCATCGTAGACGAGTAATAGTTGTTGGTTGTGTTCATCCTTTAGTTTAGATCTAGATCTGTTTCTTAGTAGATTTGTTTCCTCTTTGTTTTAGTCGTTTTCCACCATTGTTTTCTGCCACCATCAAGTCAGATCCGATCTACTCTAAGAGTCCTAGTCATCTACTCTTGGCCAAGTCGGAATTAAAAAAATATATATATACTTTCCAAGTTACCGAGTCTGCCACAGCAGGATTTCTGCGTCTTTCTCTGCCACGGCAGGAGTTTCCGAGTTACCAAGTTACTGAGTCGGCCATGGCAGGATTTTGAGTTGTTTTTCTGCCACGACACCATAATTACAAAGTGTGATCGATTTGCACTTTTCCAAAACCCTTAGCCACAAGCCAATCTACTATATAGGTGTAGGAACTTGCCTATTGAGACTAGTTTCTGCTCCTACAGGCTGCTCTTAGGATTTTTGGTGCCGTACTTTGTAATTGGCCATGTGTTATCTATAAAAAAAGCAAGATAGCAACAGGAAAAGTATAAAAACAAGCTATACAAAAGAAAAAGAAAAATTGTGGAAAAAGAGAATTTGAGCAAGAGGCCTAGTGATATCTTTGTGCACCGGTAGATTGAGCAATCTTGTGCCTGTTTTACTTTGAGCTTTGCTAGTGTCTCTCGAGCGTAGTGCAACACCTTTCATAGTTGCATTGCCACGTTTTTCTCCACGTGTGTGTTTCTTGGGTATTTGTACGATCATCACTAGGACTTGTTTGCGGTGTAAATAGGATACCATACCTATAGCTCCACCTTAAATAACCTGTGTGCCATGCGATCGTTCTCTATACCTTTGATATTCACTTCATCACATCAAGTGCATCAGTCTTTGATTTCATTTGGTAGAGCATCTCTATTCACTTTGGAATGGTAAGATTTCCTTTCTTATTAGTTGTGAGTGAGTTGTGAGAGTTTCCACCATACAAATACTGATTTTTGCACTAACCTACTAATCATGTCTACTTGTGATGATGATGTTGTGTTGCAGAAAAAGAAGGATGAGGAGCTCGTCAATTGGCGTGAATATGAGGCTTTGAAATCCCAATTGACACGTGTGTTTACTAACACGATAGATGCCATTGACAAGAATCTCCAAGACATGAATATGAGATTGGATCAGCATGTTGGGACGGTTGATACTATCCAAATGCAAGTGGCTACGCTCAATGTCAATGTCACCGCTTTGCAGCAGTCCATTGAGGGTTTGACAGCCGCCTTACATAGAAGGGAAGATCCTCAACATGATGATGCCTTTGATGATTTCGATGAGGGTAGCGATGTTGATGCTGCTCCACATGTTGGCAGGGGACGTGCTATTCCCCCAGTCCATGCACATGCTCATGGTCGTGGGTTTGCCCATCTTGGGCGTGGTCAACGTGTGCCCAACCAAGCTGCTGATGATGGTTTGGGCAAGCCAAAGTTTTCGAACCCCAAGTTTGATGGTTCCATTGATCCTGAAGATTACCTCACATGGGAGTTGAAGATTGAGAAACTCTGGCGCTTATTTGACTATCCAGAAGACAAGAAGGTCAAGCTTGCAGCATCTGAATTTGATGGTTATGCTTTGCGTTGGTGGGATGCTCTTGTGCAACATAGGAGGGAGGACAATGAACTTCCTGTGATGGATTGGCGCGAGATGAAGCAAATCATGAAGGCTCGTTTTGTTCCAACCAACTACTTGCGATCAGTTTTTGATAAATTGACGCAACTGAAGCAAGGGACCATGACAGTTGATGAATATTACATGGAGATGGAGATGCTTATGCAGCGTGCTAGAATTCGTGAGTCCATTGAGATGACCATGCAGCGATTTCTAAACAATTTGAAGTTACCAATCAAGAGCATTGTTCGTCATCACAAGTATGAGACCATGAATGAGTTGTTGCATCATGCTAGAGAGGCCGAATCCCAGTTGGCAGAAGAGGCGAAGTCACGTGCTCGTTTTCCATCCTCCAGCAGATTTTTGGCCAGACCTACTCCTCCTACAGCTGCGTCACCAGCTGCTGTTCCGTTTACACCATCGGCCAAACCATCAAGTACACCTTCGTTTGGTTCTAATGCTCGGAAACCCACTGCTCCTGCTGCTAGCTCGGGTTCCAACATGTCTACTACACGTACTCGTGATGTGGTGTGCCACACTTGTGGAGGTAGAGGTCACTACAAGAAAGATTGTCCAAACAGCAAGGTTATGTTTGTTAATGAACAAGGTGAAGTAGAAAGTGGAGATAAAGCTTCTGATAATGATATTGATGACGGCGAGGTTGGTGTTGATGCATATGCTGAGCGTGCACCAACTATTCTCGTATCTTCACGTGTACTTAGTGTGCAAGAGGTTGAGGAATCCCAGCGTTGCAACTTGTTCCAAACAAAAGCTCTAGTTGGACCAAATAAAGCTTGCAAGGTCATTATTGATGGAGGTAGCTGCAGAAATCTTGCAAGTAAGGAATTATGTGCCAAACTGAATTTGACATATTTACCTCATCCCAAGCCATACTACATACAATGGTTGAGCAACAATGGTGAGATGAAGGTAAATCATATGGTACGTGTGAATTTTAAAATAGGGCCATACAAAGATTCTATTGATTTTGATGTGGTTCCTATGACTGTTTGTCACCTACTATTCGGTCGGCCTTGGCTCTATGATTGCCATGTGCAACACAATGGCCGAGCCAATACATATCACTTGGAATTCAAAAGAAGAAAGATTACTATGCAGCCAATGACACCGCAAGAAATTGTGAATGATTCTCGCCAGAAGATAGAGGTGAATTTGAAAGAAGATACTACCACTCGGCGAGATTGTGTGACAGCTGTTCCTGATGTAATTGAGCCTAAATTGAGTGATATAATGAAAAGTGAGAGAGTGCCTGGTTTATTGATATTAGCCACTAAGGAAGATATGCGAGAATTTCGTGAGGATCCTACAGCCATGCCACTTGTGCTCATGTATAAGGGCGAGGTATTGGTTTCTAACGACATGACCCCTATTTCTCTTGGTGTCTCGTCTGTTTTGCAGGACTTTGGGGATGTGTTTCTAGAAGATGTACCCGCAGGTTTTCCTCCATTGCGTGGTATAGAACATCAAGTGTACTTGATTCCTGGCACAACACTTCCCAACCGTGCACCCTACAGGACTAATCCCAAAGAAACTAAGGAAATTCAGAAGCAAGTACAAGCGTTGCTGGATAAAGGGTACATTCGTGTTTCTCTTAGCCCTTGTGTTGTTCCTGTTATTTTAGTTCCTAAGAAAGATGGTACTTGGCACATGTGTGTTGATTGTAGAGCGATTAATAACATCACTATTCGACATCGTCATCCTATTCCACGCTTAGAGGATATGCTAGATGAATTGAGTGGTGCTGCTGTTTTCTCTAAAATTGACTTGCATAGTGGTTATCATCAAATTAGGATGAAAGAAGGGGATGAATGGAAAACTGCTTTCAAAACTAAATTCGGCTTGTATGAGTGGTTAGTCATGCCGTTTGGCCTTACTAATGCACCTAGTACTTTCATGCGTTTGATGAATTATGTTTTGAGAGAGTTTATTGGTCGTTTTGTGGTTGTTTACTTTGATGATATACTCATATACAGCCACACCGAATCTGAACATTGCACTCATATTAGACAAGTTTTGCAAGTGTTACGTGATAATAAACTGTATGCTAATCTTGAGAAGTGTACATTTGCAAAAGATAAGGTCATATTCCTCGGATTTGTTGTTTCTGAGCATGGAGTAGAGGTAGATCAATCTAAAATTGAATCAATTCAGAATTGGCCTACTCCAATGAATGTAAGTCAAGTGCGTAGTTTCCACGGTCTTGCTGGTTTCTATAGGCGCTTTGTGAAAGATTTTAGCACCATTGCTGCACCTTTGAATGATTTGACAAAGAAAGGTGTTCCTTTTGTATGGGGCGCGGCCCAAGACATTGCATTTGATACATTGAAACGTTTGCTTACTTCTGCACCATTACTTGCCTTGCCTGATTTGTCAAAGCAATTTGAAGTTGAATGTGATGCTAGTGGTATAGGCATAGGTGGCGTTTTGATGCAAGAGGGTCGACCTATAGCTTATTTTTCTGAGAAATTGACTAGTGCTCGTTTGAATTATTCTATCTATGATAAAGAATTGTATGCACTTGTTAGAGTACTTGAGGTTTGGCAACATTATTTGTGGCCAAAGGAATTCATCATACATTCTGATCATGAAGCTTTGAAATACTTGAAAGCTCAATCAAACTTGCATAGAAGATTAGCTAAATGGGTTGAGTTCGTTGAGTCTTTTCCTTACATCATTAATTATAAGAAGGGAAAAGAGAATGTTGTTGCTGATGCTCTATCTAGGAAGAACATGCTATTAACCAATCTTGATGTTAAAATTCCTGGATTAGAATCTATTTGTGCACTTTATGCAACTGACCATGATTTTGCTGAACCATATCGTTTGTGTGCTCTTAGAAACGCATGGGATAAGTATCATATACATGATGGATATTTGTTTTGAGCTAACAAACTATGTATTCCAGAATCGTCGTTGCGTTTGTTTTTAGTGCAGGAATCACATGCTGGTGGTTTGATGGGTCACTTTGGGCGTGAGAAGACATTGCTCATGCTTACTGATCATTTTTATTGGCCCAAGATGAGGCGTGATGTGTACAGATTTGTAAGCCGATGTATTACATGCCACAAGTCGAAATCTAAGTTGAAGCCTCACGGTTTGTATACACCTCTCTCTGCACCGACTACTCCATGGGAAGCCATTAGTATGGATTTTGTGCTAGGTCTACCTAAAACTCAGAGAGGTCATGATTCTATATTTGTGGTAATGGATAGGTTCTCTAAGATGGCTCATTTTATTGCCTGCCACAAAAGCGACGATGCGTCGCATGTTGCTAACCTGTTTTTCAGGAACATCGTGAGATTACATGGCGTACCAAAGACGATTATTTCTGACCGTGATGTGAAGTTCATGAGCTACTTTTGGAAGACCTTATGGGGGAACCTAGGAACGAAGTTGCTGTTCAGTACTACATGTCATCCCCAAACAGATGGTCAAATGGAGGTGGTGAATAGAACATTGTCACAACTGCTAAGGACCATGATTAAAAAGAATCTGCGGGAGTGGGAAGAGTGTTTGCCACATGTTGAGTTTGCTTACAACAGGGTTGTGCATTCAACTACTCAGCTTTGTCCTTTTGAGGTGGTGTATGGTTTCAAGCCATTGACGCCACTTGATATGTTGCCTCTGCCATTACATGAGAGAGTTGATATGGAGGCATCAAAACGTGCTGATTATGTGAAGAAAATACATGAGAAGACTCGCGAGGCTATTGAGAAGAAAGGCAAGAACATTGCTGCTGCAAGGAATCAAGCAAGGAAAGAAGTGTTGTTCGAGCCTGGAGATATGGTTTGGGTGTATCTACGCAAGGATAGGTTTCCATTACTTCGAAAGTCCAAATTGAAGCCGCGTGGTGCTGGTCCTTACAAGGTGTTGGCCAAGATTAATGATAATGCCTACTCGGTTGATATACCTATTGAGGAGTTTGGTGGAGTTAGCAGCAGTTTCAACATTGCTGATTTGTCACCTTATGCCGGAGAATACCTTGGAGCGTCGAGGTTGACGCCTTTTGAAGGGGGGTAGATGATGAGGACATCCCTACAATTACACCTACCCTGCTAATGAAGATGTTCCAATTGCAAAGAAGGATCAATCTAATGAGATAAGGATTGGACCAATCACAAGAGCTCGTGCCAAGCTACTAGAACAACAGGTGAACTTGTTTCTTAATGAACCTGGTGTTTTAGTTAATGAGAATTTTATACTACCTAAGTCTTTGAATTATTGCATGATCAGGTACTTAGGAGAAGAAGGTAAAGCACCGAGCGAGGAGATAATGGAACAAGGCGTGTTGATCAATGAAGAATGTCCGAGGGAGGAGAGGGAGGAAGCGCAAGGAGCTATTCAAGACAAAGATCAACAAGAGGAGGACGTTCTCTGCCGCGGCAGAGAAAAGCATCGTTTCTCTGCCACGGCAGGAAAACCGAGTCCTACTCTGCCACGGCAGAGAAAGCGACTACAACTCTGCCACGGCAGAGCCAGTTGGACCGAACCCAAGTTAGGTCGGATTGTAGCCATAGTTGGGTGGGACCAACTCGGGTCCACCCTTAGGCCGCCGCCTCTTAGACCCTTAAATAGATGGGGGTGCTATAGCTTTAGTTTTTATACCACGTTAAAATATTTTGGAGTTGTTTCTTTCATAGAACCTCTGGAATTACCCTGTGTTCGAATCTACCAACTATAATTGAGTGTGATCTGTTGTTCCATTGGGAATTAGTAGATTGCATACTACCGTTCATGGTCACGGCTGCGTGCGCAAGAGTGTGGTGTTGTGAATATCCTACAAGGTTCGAGATCTGTTGCACTAGCATCAGGGATCGAGCGGGAGAGATCATAGCTACGCACTAGTTATCTATCATCCATCGTCATCATCACCATCCGCTTACTGAGAAGATCGGGCCACCCCATATCACGGGGCCTACGGGACACAAGTGGACATGAAAAACCAAATAGCATATATTGCCCACCGGTGCCTCTTTCATTAGTTATCCCAGCAATTTAATAGTTGTATTTAGAGTCATGATCCTTTCCACCGTAAAGCATCTCCAGCATTTGTCATGTGTCAACTTGCCGTCAACGGTGGAACGACAACGACGCGAAGCAACACATAAGCAAGCAACTACGATTCGCAAGGCCGACTATCTATCAAACAACAGGCAATAGGGATGTGTCCATGGCAATATAAAGGCTGCACGGAATATATCTGGTATGGAACACTAAAGCATCATGACACGGATAGCAATAGATCAACAGGAGGAATTAAATACTATAAATGCAAAATAGGTAGAAAGGGGGAGAATGCTCGCCTGGGAAAACATAGCCGAAGGTTCATATCCGGAGAACTTGTCGATACTCGCATCAACTCATCGGCCTAATCCGCGAAGAAGCAAACACTAGAAGAAACACCGGATGCAATATTTAATACTACGGCAAAAGATCCGGCATGATGTATGTATGATGCATGGCATGGCAAAGATGCGGTGCAATTAGGCAATATTAAGTGGAACCGGGGTCCCGATAATTAATTAATAGGTTCATGTTGTTTAGATGCCCCGCAATTTAAATGTTGTCTTAACAAGGCAAAACATGGTATCGGTTTGCTACACAAATTTAAATGGAGTCCGGAATAAGACTAGAATAGCCCGCATCTAGACTCCATATTTAATTTAGGTGAATCATCGAAATACCCTCGAACACCCACAAAATATGTATGCAAGTATGAACAATTTAAATGCAACAAGTTTATGTCAATATTATAAAAATAAGGGTCTTAGAAAGGGGATCACATCGGGGCAAAGGTCTTGGGGCTCGGAAGGTTCGGGGGATCGGTCTTCGGATCCAAGAGGAAGAACTTGGCACACCGGGGTTCGGTCTTTGGCGTTGGGCTTCGAGGTTTGGAACCGGGGTCTCGATGTTCCATGAAGGAGGTCTTGGCGATCCATGAAGAAGATCATGGCGTTCCGCGGGGAAGAACTTCATGTGGTCGATGTCCTAGTACAATCTTAAAATGGCCACACAAGGTTCCATCGGCGATACCGGACGGTGTCGCACATCTTCGGGTCACGTCATGTTTGTCGCGAAGATCTTGTCGCGGCTGTGAAGGCGATATTTAGGTACGGCCTTTAGGTTTCGTGAAGGGGACGGCGGTGGAGATCTTGAACCGACAGCGGTTACTTCCGGTTGGTTTGTCCATTAGGAGATCTTCTAAAACCAATCACATCATCGGGGCAGAACTTGTGGAGCCGTTGACCACCTCTGTTACAACAGATCATCAACAAGACGGGCACGGGGCAGTGGCACCGAAAGCAGAACAAACAAAGGGGTATGTCCCATGCGGACTCCGGCTCGAACAACTTGTGGACAGGGCGTCGTGATTGAAGATGCCACAGGGCGAGGAAGCTGGTCGGTGGTCGCGTGTGTCCAGGAGGCGAGGTGATGTGGCATGGCACGAGCATGAAGACGGCGCGCGGATGCTGACGGACGATAGAGAGGATGGTCGGAGGCGGCCAGACCGAGTTGCGGGCCGACACGGGGAAATGCGAGGCACGGGCAGAGGTCGAGCCGGGAGGGGCGGCCGAGCCGGCGGCGGCGCTCTGCTTGGTGGGGAGGCGGGGTGAGGCACCTGAGGGCCGGCGAGGTCGACGCCGGCTTCCAGAGGCGAGGAGGAGGCGCAGGGAGAGGCGACGCGGTGACGGGGGACCCGGGGCCCTGCTCGGGGGCAGAATCCTTGGTGGCGGGGCACGCAGGAGGAGGCTCGGCGAGGAGGAGCCCTAGGGCGGCGACCGAATGCGGAGGGCTCCTGGTGAGGTTGGGGAGGCCGACGTTCGGGCATCTGGCGGCGGACGCGGGGCTCGCTGGCAGCGGCGGCCAGCAGAGGAGAGAGCAGCGGTGCTTGCTCGATGGGGAGGCAGCGAGGTTCCACGGGACGAGGCGGCGCTGTGGCGGAGCCTTGCGGGGAACTAGGGTCGCGGCGGCGGGCGAGATCGGTGCAGCGGTGGCTCATAGGAAGGGGAGGCGCTCACGCAGAGAGCGAGAGGGGCAATGGAGGTGGGGGTTGCGTCGCGTGATGGGGATCGAACGGGGGAGGTGAACGTGGTGGGACCGACGGTGGTTGGTGGGGGCCGGGTGAGGAGAGGGTTGGCATTGGCGTGTAGCGGCCAGGTGCGGGTGGCACGTCGCGCGCGCGCGGTTTGCTCTGGTGCCGTGCGCTGGGCGTTCGGTGTGGCAGCGCGCACGCGGTAAGTGCGGCGGCGGCTACGCTAGGTGTGGGTTAGGGCAGTGGGGTGGTAGGTGGCTGCCGGTTGGGCCTTTTGGGCCTGGCCGGTGGCTGGCTCCCCCACTGAAAAATATTTTATTTTTATTTAACTTGTAAAATATTTTATAAATAGTTTTTAAACAAATAAAATATCCAGGAAGACCTGGTTTTATGATTTGAAATTAAAGGAGGGCTAATTAGAAACCAAAATAGGGTTTTTGCAAAGTACTTTTATGAACAAACATGTGTGATGATGTCATGATGATGCACAAAGTAGAAACAACGAGCGATTTTCTGGTAGTGATTTTATCGGGGTGCTACATCTGGTCCTCTAAAAAAACCACATAAGGATCCACCAGTGTCATTGCATGTATGTTCTTTTCATGAACCACACCTAGTGTTATTGCATGCATGTTCTTTTCATTAACCATAGCTAGAGTCATTGCATGTCTGTTACTTCCATAAACCACGCATGGATCCACCGATGTCATTGCATGTTTGTTCTTTTCATGAACCACACCCAGTGTCATTGCATGGGTAGCCATTAGACCGAGTCTTCTAGAAGGCACACCCTAACACAGTTGTTCTGCTTGACGATTGTTACATACCATTCGATTGGGGCGCTTGGACGATTGGGATGGTCTTCATGAGAGCGATCCACGAGTAGGATGTTCTGTGGCATGATTGGCCACGCTTGCTTTGGACAAACTGGCAACACCGGGTGGTCCCCTGTTGCGAGTGTGACGTCTCACGAGTTCAGTGGGCCACATCCCAGTGTCACGTCCCCATTACTTATCTTCCTCCCTGTACTTCTCTTCCTTACCCTCGAAGCCACTTTCCCCACCTCACTCCCATCCTGCCGTAGCCGCAAGCCGACGGCGCCTCCATCCCAATGCCCTCTCCGGCAGCCACCCCCTACCCCTCTCGCCATGGGTTCAAGGGGAGACAACGAGGAAACGCGTCATGACGACAGGGACGGTGATTTCGATGTGAGTCGTCTCATCTCTATTTCTATCATCTATGGCCAGTTATCTATTTTTTGAGCTAGATCTAATCTGTTTACTCATGCGCGTATGATGTGTTAGGCCAACCAGACGATGTATGACTCCGACTATCACAGTTTAGAGGATGAACACAGTCCTCTGGTATGTAAACATGGATATGTGCCTGCTAAATTTGTAGCCTTCGAAGGAAGAAATGCAGGCAGGAGGTTTCTACGGTGTCAAGGACATCGTGCAATGATGCAAGGCGGAAGTTGCGGTGTTGTCAAATGGGTAGATCCAGAGTGGCCCAAATCGATGCAGAAAACGCTGGACAAACTATGGGAAATGATTGTCGAGTTGAAAGAATCCGTATTCAGCTCACTTCTTGACAGTGTTGAGATGAAGCTATGGGAACCAATTGACACGACCAAGCATAAGCGAGATCTCAGGTGGGTGCAAGACAAGGTTATCAAAGTCGAGAAGGAGAGGGACGCGGCGTTGGCCCTGAAGGCTAAAGCAGAGCAAGAACTGACTCAAGCAAGGAACGATCTCCACAAGGCCAAAGTCCTGCAGTACACAACTACGAGTATTGACAAGTGCATGAGGAAAAATGTAGAGAAACAATTGAAGTTGTGCAAGGAAGATGCTAAAAGGAAGGAGCTGACAATTCGATCCTTGCTCTCACAGGAAGATGCGCATCAGGCCAAGATTAGGAAGATCAAGGAGATGTGTGATACCTAGTTCTATTTAGCTTAAGCTCCGTGCCTTTTTAAGTTGTAATATTTGTACTTGTTGACCTAGCGGTCTGAACAATTGGTCCCGGATTCCAGGGAGGAAAAAATTGCTCTGACCCCGCATTAATTTGTGGAAGAATTTGTGATTTAGATCAATTTCTGCCTGGATTTAGATCTCTGTCCCAGATTGGGAACGTAACCATGGACCAAAGACACCTTTTCTACTAGTGTATTCTGCACTGGTGGTTTGTTTAAACGTAATCTACGTGGATTGTGCCGCATGCAAATGGCACAACCACAATTTATAAAGTGGAAGCACATACACCCAGTTACTGGAGATCCAGGAGCTTCGCCAGATGCAGGGGATGCTGTAGCCGAGAGGCGGTGAGATAGACGGGCTCAAGATTAGGCCAGAAAGTGGTACCCATTTCCTCCTCATCTAGGCATTATCGGTGAGAACATTGCTGTTTATGTTGCCACGTCGTTGTGCAGCATCTGAAATAAGTTGCTGCTTCGTGGAGTGTGGCAGCTTAAATAATTTATTTATGTGCCACTTTCATTCCGTCGTATTTGGAGACCTCCTGCCCCTCAGCAATCTTGGAACCGGTGGATCCTTGTTTTCAGATAGCAGTGGCACAATCACAATTTCAGATTCAACTACTGACTCGGGCGTTTCCAAACCCTAAGTCGCGGTACATTTTACTCAGAGAACGTGGGTAGATTGTTTCGCCTAGCAACGTGCCACACACAGAGCGATCAGAATTTAACAGAATTACATATATAGGTTCAAGTTCAACATATTACTATGCATCTTCATTGCCAGCAGCCTTCTTCCGCAGCCTGGGTGCCAAGCCTTCACGTCCAATGGCTTCTTCATTTCCTGCCTTCTTCCTCTTCCTCGGTGCCAATTTTCCTAGCTTCACGTACTCTACATCGCCGGGACAATGGGCACCAGAATCGTGTCCAACATCATCTTTCCACTCGTTTTTAATTTCTTCGGGCAGCGAAATGACATCTTTCCACTCGTTTTTAATTTCTTCAAGCAGCGAAATGACTGACCCGGCAGTCATGCTTCTAACCTTGTGGCGCTTCCTGTCAAAGAAACAAGACTATTGCATAACTTCCCAATATCTACAGAGTAAATAGAACAAAAATTACAATTCAGCACAAACATGCGAACCCCAAGAGACCTTTGCTTACAGGAGTTAATTGGGTTCGAGCAACCACCCTGTCCAAGAATAGAAGGGCGACTCCCAGTTGCAGCAGCTTCCACATCCAGTACATAATATTTTAGCTCAAACATGGCAGCTGAAGCATACCTTTTCATCAACCCAATTAGCTGACTGTCACACGTTATAGGAACCATGATGCCACGTTCATCCATGAAGCTGAACTTTGCAGTCTGCTTCGGCCATAATTCAACATGATTACGCAGAGCAGCAACCATACCAGATATAGTGCAGATCTGCGCAGGCACTTCTTCCATCGTGAAACAATGGTGTCCATACCTCTTGCCCTTAGAGTCGTACCTATAGAGGACTACCGTAACCAGGTAAGGGGGGTCCGCGCAGATCCCACTTGACAGAAAACTGTGGATAAAATATGTTTGTCAGCGTTGGGCTAACAAAGAATTTGAGGTTCAGTAGCCAGCTAGCAGTTGTAACTAGTGCAAATAGCAAAGAGAAGGGTAGATCACCCGCTTGTAGACAGAACTTCTTCTTTCTTGATAGTAGGATCTGCCATCCTCCGAGCTGATCGGCTCATCGGCGGCGGAGGCGGGCTAGAGCCTCGCAACAGCAGCTACGGCATGCTCCATTGGAGCTCGGTATCAGCGACTGGGCGCAGCAACTGGGCACAGCAAGTTGGCCCCGGAAGTCAAATGTCCGAAGGGATCGTCCTGCCTGGAGGGTGGATTCCGACGCCGTCGGTGCTAGGGGAAAGCTGGGAATGGATTTGTGAAATTGGTCAACGCATCCAATCCACTTAGATGCTCGATTTGCCTAAGAGGTTGCCGCGTTGGCGCCCGCGTCACGGACAGATAACCGACATGTGGGTCCCAACCATCTACTTCACGGGGCGGTTTAACGGAATTTTTGTATTTGGCAGGGTGAGATGAGTTTGCCTCAAAATGGCCCCTCTCAGTAGTTGGCGGCCCAACTTTTTGAAATGCGGTAATTTTAGGCAACTTAGGTACCGCCATGCGCTGGCCTGCCAACTTGGTACCGCAGACGAACAAGCCCCTTGCTAAGGTAAAGAAATTAAAAAAGGAAAAGATTAAATTTGGCGCTGCTCATGCTAGACTCTTGGAGAAATTTGAGAAACTTGACATTGCTCACAAGGCTTTGGAGAGTGAACATTCTACTTTAAATGAGTCTCGTGACCAGTTCCAAACTCAATTGGAGAAGCATGATATGCCCAGCACCTCCACACCATCTTGTGGACAAGTAGAACTTTCAAAGGGATCTCAACACAAAGGTAAAGAAGTTCTAGATGAGGTTCTTAGCAACCAAAGAACAAACAATGGAAAAGAGGGTCTTGGTTATATTCCCAAGACAAAGAACAAGAAGAAGAAGAAGAAGAGCAAGACTGCTCAACCAAAGACTAGCACCACCACTAAGCAAAAGTCTAATTATGATGGTTTTATAGGGGCTAACAATCCTAACTATGAGTTATATCGTGATTATTATGGTGATGTTTATGCTAGTTATGTAGGGACTTATGATTGTTACATTCCTTGGTCTATTTGGGTCCCCAAGACCCTTGCCACTAACATGAGAGGACCCATTGAAAAATGGGTACCTAAAACCAAGAAGTAACTTTCTTGCAGGGCTATGCTTTCGGTGGCTCTAAATGGGTACTCGATAGCGGGTGCAAGTCATATGACCACAAGCAAGGAGATCATCATGAAGATGCGGCCAAATCATGATCATATAATCATCTCCTATGGTGACAAGTCAAAATCTGAGGTATTGGGTCGCGGCAAAGTTCTGGTTGCTCACGATATCTCTCATGTGGACGACATGCTTGTTGAGACCCTCGGTTACAATCTAATTTCAGTTCGCGCCCTTGGTAAGATGGGCTTTGCAGTTTTTATTGATGCTGATTTGGTGGTACTCTTGTGGAGAAGTCTCTAAAAGTCGCTTTCGTGGAATATGTCGAAAATGACCTATACGTGGTGGACTTCTCGGGGAAAACCACTACAGGCATGTTGTATCTTTTCGGAAAGGCTGATGCGGGTTGGTTATGGCATCACGGACTAGCCCACGTCAACATGAGAACTTTGTAAAGTCTCCAGAAGGGTGGCCACATCCTTGGACTAAAAGAAAATGTTTCCTTTGCCAAAGAACTTGTTTGCACGGTTTGCGTTGAAGGGAAAATGCATGAATCTCCCCATCGAAGGAATACTATTATTTTGTCAAAGAGGATCTTGGAGCTGCTTCATGTGGACCTCTTTGGACCTCCATCACATGCAAGCCTTGGTGGGAAGAAGTACTGCCTTGTGATTGTTGATGATTACTCAAGATACACTTGGGTCTATTTCTTCAAGTGGAAGAGCAAGACTCAACAAACGGTCATCGACTTTGCCAACGAGGTTCAACATCAACACAATGTCCCTATATTGGCAATAAGGAGTGATAACGGCTCCGAGTTCAAGAACTACACCTTAAATGAATTCCTAAGTGAAGAGGGGATAAGACATCAATATTCCGTTGCGTACACCCCTCAACAAAATGGTGTTGCCGAGAGGAAGAACCGGACCCTAAAGGATATGGCAAGGTCCATGCTAGCTGAATTCAAGTCTCCATATAACTTCTGGGCTGAAGCAATCTCTACTGCTTGTCATTCATCCAACTGGTTATACCTCCGTAAAATCTTGGACAAGACTCCGTATGAAATACTTACCGGTAACAAGCCAAACATCTCATACTTTCGGGTATTTGGGTGTAAGTGTTTCTTTCTCATCAAAGGAGTTCGTTTATCGAAATTTGAGTCTAAGGCTTTAGAAGGTATTTTTGTTGGTTATGGTGCCGAATCCCACACTTATAGAGTCTACAATAAGCTCTCTGGAACTGTTGTAGAATCTTGTAGTGTGGTGTTCGAGGAAAATGATGGCTCCCGTGTGGGGCAAGTTGATGTTTGTGATGCAGATGTTGAAATACCCCAAGATGCCATAAGAAGAATGGGCGTGGGATTTTTCCGCCCCATTGAGGAACCCCTTGTGGCGGATCGGGAAGGAAAATGCTCTACTCATGTAGAGCCCTCATCTACACAGACTCAATATGCTCCAACCACAGGAAAAACTTCTACACCAACTTCTCCAAATGCTGAAGGTCAACGTGCTCCTGAATGCTCCAGGCCGGATTATCCGGTCGACACCGGATTATCCGTGATGGGTTCGTAGAAACAGATGTCGAAGAATCATGTCGAAGAAACAACTGCAAGTCCCAGGCCGGATTTTCCGGCTGCCCCCGGATTATCCGACCACTCGCCAATGCAAGCAAGTTCCAGTCAAGCTAGTGAAGATGCTTCAGGATCTCCCAGGCCAGATTTTCCGGCCCCATACACTGCCGGATTATCCGGCCCTAAAACTCCTGATGATCAGCAGCCTCCTATTACGGCTATTGATCCACTTCAAGGGAAAGGTTCATCATCTCCTACTACTGCTAATCAAGCTACTAATCAAGGCCAAGAAAATGATTCCAACAAAGACTCAAATGATAAAACTATTCCTCCAAGAGACAACAAACTTATTGAACTTCGTCGCAAGGCTCATGCCGATAGGAACCTTGAGTTAAGGGGACATACTCTTGACAAAGTTGTAGGTGATCTTCGGCGAAGGGTTTCCACAAGAAGAGAGTTGGCCAGTTTTGGTGAGCATCAAGCCCACATCTCAATGGTGGAACCCAAGAAAGTGTTTGAAGCTCTTGAAGATCTGGACTAGGTTGTTTCTATGCATGAAGAGTTGAATAACTTTGAACGCAACAAGGTTTGGAAACTAGTGGAGAAGCCCAAGGACTGCCGCAATGTTATTGGCACTAAATGGATATTTAAAAACAAGCAAGATGAGAATGGCATTGTTGTGAGGAACAAAGCAAGACTCGTGGCACAAGGCTACTCCCAAGTTGAGGGCATTGACTTCGGCGAGACCTATGCTCCTGTGGCTCATCTTGAGTCCATACGTATCCTTCTTGCTTATGTTGCTCATAATAATTTTAAATTACAACAAATGGACATTAAGAGTGCATTTCTTAATGGTCCTCTATATGAGTTGGTTTATGTAAAGCAACCCCCAGGATTTGAGGATCCTAACTTCCCGAACCATGTCTACAAACTCGATAAGGCTCTCTATGGCCTTAAACAAGCCCCACTTGCGTGGTATGAGCACCTTAAAGAGCTTTTGTTAGATCGTGGCTTCGAGGTTGGGCAAATCGATCCCACTCTTTTTACTAAGAAGGTTAGGGGGGAGCTCTTCGTATGCCAAATATATGTAGACGACATCATCTTTGGCTCTACTAATAAAGCTTTTAATGATGAATTTTCAAAGCTTATGACTGATAGGTTTGAGATGTCTATGATGGGGGAGTTATGGCTCTTTCTTGGATTCGAAATTAAGCAACTTAGAGAAGGAACCTTCATCAATCAAGCAAAATACATCCAAGACATGCTCAAGAGATTCAAGATGACGGATCTTAAGGGCGTCGCCACTCCGATGCAAACAAAATGTCACCTTGAACTCAATCCTCACGGTAAAGATGTGTACCAAAAGGTATACCGGTCCATGATCGGCTCTCTTCTTTACCTCTGCGCATCTAGACCCGATATCATGTTGAGTGTGGGGGTGTGTGCAAGGTATCAAGCAGCTCCTAAATAAAGCCACTTAGTGGCGGTCAAGAGGATCTTCTAATATTTGGTTCATTCCCTTAACTTTGGTCTATGGTATCCCAAGGGATCCAACTTCTCTCTATGTGGTTATACTGATTCAGATTGGGCTGGTGATAAGGATGATAGGAAATCAACTTCTGGAGCTTGTTAGTTCTTGGGAAGGTCTCTAGTTTGTTGGTCTTTTAAAAAGAAGAATTGTATATCACTCTCCACCGCCGAAGCTGAATATGTTGCTGCTGCTAGTGCCTGCACTCAGTTATTATGGATGAGGAAAACTTTAAAGGAATATGGTGTCAATTGTGACAAAGTGCCTCTTTTATGCGATAATGAAAGTGCAATCAAAATTGCGTACAATCCGGTACAACACACAAGGACGAAGCATATTGAGATTCGGAATCATTTTATTCGGGACCATGTTTCTCGAGACGATATTGATCTATCTTTTGTGAGCACGAAGAACCAACTTGCTAATATTTTCACGAAGCCACTTGATGAAGCAAGGTTTTATTACTTGAGGAATGAGCTAAATATCGTTGATTCAAGGAGCTTGTCTTGATTACCCATGCACTCACTCATACATCTCAGTCTTATTTGGTCTAGATGTGGGCATGGATATAGGGGGAGTGTGGTCCTAATTTATTGGTCTAACCCTCCCCCCGTAATGCCAAAAGCAAGTCAAATCATTCCTCTTAATATCATTTTGTGATATGTGAGCTTATTGATGAGTATTGGTCATGAACCCAAGATACATCTTTGTGGTGTCATACCATACACTCCAACAAGGTGGCTTCAGCCACCGCCCTCTTCCATGAGAAGAGTTGAGTTTATTTGGATATTTTTGGTTATTCTTGCTCATCATTTGTTCTTATGGGAATCACACTTAATTTTAGCCTTTGGTTGATTTGATTCTTGCAATTTTGAGTGTAGTACCATCTCAGTTTGGCTCTCTGGATCCTAAGCCTTTCCCTACCCCTAAGCCATCTATTCTTGCACACTCTTCTTCCTTTTTGGCGTCTAGATGCCAAAGGGGGAGAAGTAGTTCTATTAGGTCTCCGAGGATTTGCATGGGTCGGGCACAAGTTCTTGCTCTTTAGTGTTTCGTTTCTTTTTCTCTCGCTTGTTCCCTTTTAGCGTCGAACTTTTATGTGTTTTTGTGCCGTATAAGACTATGTTTGTGTGGCTGTGGATTTATCGTGTGGATTATTCATATGGAGGAACTTTTATGTGTTTTTGTGCCGTATAAGACTATGTTTGTGTGGCTATGGATTTATCATGTGGATTATTCATATGGAGTCATCTATCTTATTGGATATTCTTTTGGCTATTGGATATCTATATCGAGGGAGGTGCTCACTATGGCAATCATTGGATATTCTTATTATGTGTTGAGGATGCATCTATCTCCCTACCGGTGGTATGAGCTTTTCACATATGTTCCCGATGAAATAGACTTATACCCTCTTGTGTGTATTTGTAATCAAAAGCATTTTTTAGTATGCACACATTGAGGGGGAGTCTTTTCCATTCATTAAATCTTGTTGTCTTGAGAATCTTCCTGCAAATCCTAGTATTGTCATCTAACACCAAAAAGGAGGAGATTGAAAGAACATTTCATGGTTCCCTGTGTTTTGAGTGTTAGATAACAATACCGTGGAGTTTTATCATGTGTGATAAGTGTGTAGGGAATGTTTTTGTGTTTGGGGGACCGGATTATCCGCCCCCATCAAGGGCCGGATAATCCGGCCTACCTCATTGACAAGGGCTGGCTTGGCGCGTCACTCCATCTAGGGTCAGATTTTCTCCCAGAAAATCCGAACAGGGGCGGATTTTCTTCCCCGGACCGGATAATCCGGCCCCAGCCTTGGGCCAGATAATTCAGCCCCCAGAAGACAATCAAAGGCAGCCAAGGGGCGACGCTCTGAGTGGGTTCGGATTTTCTCCCAGAAAATCCAAACAGGGGCGGTTTTTCCTTCCCTGGCCGGATAATCCGGCCCTCGCATGAGGCCCGATAATCCGGCCCCCAGGAGGTGCTCAAGGGCAGGCTCGGCGCGTCGCTCTGAGTGGGGGCGAATTGTTTGCCGGATATCCGAGTCTAGGGCGGAGTTTTCCCTAGGACAGATAATCCGGCCCTCACTTGGGCTGGATAATCTGGCCCCAGATGGCTCCAATGGCTTAGTGGGTGGAGGGGTTATAAAAGCCCCTTCATCCCCTCCATTCAGAACTCTTGATTCACTCTAAAATTGCCAGACCTGTTGCAAGAGCTCTCTCTCTAGATCTCCCACTTCAACCACCCGAAGTCTTCGATCTTTGGGGGAATTGAAGGAGGATACAACCTACATCCTCATCACGAATCAAGCGCATCAACTCCTCTCCATTCACTTGGAGAAATCCCCGGTCTATTATTCTCGTCAATATCTAGATCTCATGTTTTGTTATTGATAACTTGTTCTTGTGGCAGCTTGTTGTCATTATGGGGGCCTCCAATTTGGTTATGGAGTTGTGCCCCGCTAGTTGTGTAAAGGCGCCGGTTCCCACCTTGAAGGGTTCCTATAGTGAAAAGGTGGAGCAGGCCTTTGGTGGCGGGATCCATCGGAGAACAGGGTGAGGCCTATTGTGGCGTGGTGGTCTTAGTACCATCCACCCCTCCAACGCATATGTACTTCCCTTAACAAGGACGGAACTGCGGTAAAACAAATCATGTGTCTCCGCGTGCTCCACTACGGTTTACTCGTTCCTCTTTCTCACTGGCCTTTACTCATTAGTAGTTAGGTTTGCATATAGGATAATTCTATATTATAGCTATCTAGAGAATTTACCTTTTGTGTCAAGCCTAAAATTGAAAATCATTAAAATTTGAAGTAGCACCTATTCACCCCCCCCCCCTCTAGGTGCCCATACGATCCATTTCAGCGGTTTCCCTAGGATAACCTAGAAAGTTACAAACATACAAGCTAGGTTCAAGCTTGTTTGCCTTCAAACGTTTCACATAAGCCTCGCATCCCCAGATTAAAAAAATAAAATACAAATTGGATTTCTCCCTTTTCCATACTACTTCAGAATATCATTTAAACGAATTTAGATGGCACTCTATTTGGTATAAAGAATCATGGCTAGCATACGGCTGGTGAACTATCGATGGGGGACTACTATGAATCACTCATGGTTTGACATGGGTGACGTTAGTCGACAAAGCCCCGGTCGCAGCCGAAAGCTCTTTTCTATCGGCAACTTCACATACCGGCGATGTATCCACCGTAGGGATGTTTGAGATTTGAGCTGGCCATTTTCTCACCGTTTGTGACCATCCCAACCTCCCCGAGTGGGCCCATCGAGTGGACCCCACAAGTCTAGAAAGATCCCACCGATACGTGAGCGGTTCCTTTTCCTCTCCCCTTTCTCCCCCATTTTCTCTCTTCTCTCTTGTTTGATTCGGAGGAATCTGCGTGGCAGCGAACTAGCGGCTGACCGGAGTGTGGCCTGCGCGCGGCACGAGGTGCGGGTGACGAAGCGGTGGGCGGTGGTGCGAGGTGCGGCCAGCTAGAGTGCCAACTAGAGCGTGAGCATCTCCGAGCTTGACGCCTGCGTCGCTCCCCACGACAACACTATCCTCGAATCGATGACGACCTTGATCTCCCAGTTTTGATGGGACAGAGGGAGTGGCCGGTGGTGGACGACAACACCCTCGTACCTCCAGATCCGCTGCCCTCCAGCTGTTGGCGGGCACTCGGGCTCCTGCCGTCGCGAGCAGGAGATGGGGCTCCAGCCGCCACGCGTGGGAAAGCGGCCGCTGGCCACCGCGGGTTCGCGGGCTCTGACCGCCTCGGGTTCGGGGGCTTTGACCATAGCTCCAGCCACCGTGGGCACGCGTTGCCCCGCCGGATGGGACTGTGGAGACGACAGGGTATGGTGATGTGTGCATCTCCATCCATGAAGCAGCTGTAGGATTTTTTTTCTTTTGATTTTGTGTTGAATCGGATTTGTTTAGGTATAAACCAAAATGTTCATGTATCAATGTGGTTGAGATCATGTTCCCGATTTTGTTTCACAGTTCTTGCCGTTTCCATACTTCTTATTTTTTTATGATATTGTGAAACTATTCTCAAATATAATTAGAAATGTGTGAAACATATGCGAGACAAAACGAAACAAATTTCAAAACACTGATCAAAGTTTCAAGCTTCATTTAATTATGAAACTAGTATAAAAAAGTGAAACAGATTAAAAAAGGTGAAACCCAACTGATCTCTAGTTTAATAAATTTCACAAATTTAATCAAGTTTCATATGTGTTTCATTCTTGTTTCATAATTCAATCTAGTTTTATAAATTCTCAAGTTTTAATTATATGTGAAAGTAGGTTCCAATTTCCAAGATGTGTGTTTAAAAATAATTTTAGTCTTGTTTCAATAAATTGATAGAAGAATCTGTTTCATAAATTTCATATTTAATCTTATTTTACATTTTAGTCTTGTTTCAATAGAATCTATTTTCATAAATTTCATATATAATCCTGTTTTGTAATTTATGTTTTGTTTCACTAAATTGAAACCTAAATCTGTTTCACAAATTAAAAAAATTAGTCTTGTTTCTAATTTTTGAGCTTCATTTAATTGTGAAACTAGTGTAAAAAAAAGTGAAACAGATTAAAAAAGGTAAAACCCAACATATCTCTAGTTCCATAGATTTCACAAATTCAAGCAAGTTTCATGTGTGTTTCATTCTTGTTTCACAATTCAATCTAGTTTCATAGATTCTCAAGTTTTAATTATATGTGAAAGTTGGTTCCAATTTCCAAGATGTGTGTTTCATAGTAATTTTAGTCTTATTTCAATAGAAGAATCCGTTCATAAATTTCATATTTAGTCTTGTTTCACATTTTAGTCTTGTTTCAATAGAATCTATTTTCAAAAATTTCATATTTAATCTTGTTTCATAATTTAAGCCTTATTTTAATAACTTAATCTTGTTTCAATAAATTGAAACCTGAATCATAAATTGAAAACTTTAGTCTTGTTTCAATAGAATCTATTTCATAAATTTTATATTTAATTTTGTTTTGAAATTATAATCATGTTTTAAAATTTAGTCTTATTTCAATAAACTTTCAGATTTTCAGTCACGTTTCATATGCTTCAGAATTTCAGAATTATAGTCACATTTTACTTTTTTAATCCTGTTTCATAAATTCTAATATAGTTTTATAAATTCCAATCTAGTTTCATAAATTTCAATTTGGTTTCATGAATTTCAATTTGGTTTCATAAATTTAATCTGGTTTTATAAATTCCAATCTACTTTCATAATTTCTTCATAGTTTCATAAATTCGTACAGTTTCAAAAATTCTAGTCATGTTCCATTTTTGTCGAAGTTTCATATTTTTAGTAGCATTTCAATACTAGTAATGAAACAAATCTCAATTCTAGTAATGTTTCAATTTTATCGGTGAAGTTTCACATTTTTTAGTAATGTTTCAATTTTCCATGCTTTTTCAACAAATTTCACTATTTAGGTAATTCATAAATTCCAATCTAATTTCATATAAATTCTAATCTAGTTTCATAAATTTCAATTTGGTTTTGTAAATTTAATCCGGTTTCATAAATTCCAATCTACTTTCACAATTTTTTCCTAGTTTCATAAATTTGTACAGTTTCAAAAATTTCAGTCATGTTTCATAATTTCACAATTATGTTTCATATCTTCACAGTTTTAATCGAGTTTCAGTATGGTTTTCAAAATTTGTTTCACATATTTCAATCTTATTTCATACTTTTCGTATCAGTGAAACTGGTTTCATAAATTATTACTAGTTTAAAAATAAATACTAGTTTCAATCCAGTTCTATAAATTAGTACTAGTTAAAACTAGTACTACTTCTAAAAATTAATACAGGAAATGTGCAAGTGAGTGGGTCCACCAGCGGAGACACGTGAATGTATGCACGAGAGGAGACGCAGTTGCATGTGGGCCGAGTCCACCTGGAAATCTCATCATTGTGACTGGACGGAAGAGTAGCTAAGTGTTGCACATATCTAAGAAAAATAGGAACGGTTGATGCCACTGCTTTAGGTAACATTTAACTTTAGAATCGATGTGTTTCAGTCATAGCCAAAAATAACACCTATCGCTCCTTGGCTAAAACCCATATTGAGCTGTAAGAGCATCTCTAGTAGTGTCCGTCAAACAGAAAACGTAAATGGCCGAGTACAGGGCACCGAACCGGTGATTCCTGTTGTCGCAAAAGCTAGCACCGAGCACTTTTGATAAACTCAAACCGCAAAATAGAATATTCGCATGTTTTGTTTTGTGGTTTGAGTTTACGAGAACTGCGCAACTGGTTGTACTGCAAATAAACCCACAAACAAAGTTCGACAAAGATTACAGCAAATGCGACAGAAGTTGTGATAGTTTCACAATGATGTTCGCATCACATTCACCCAAAAAAAGGGCCAAACAACATATGCACATCGAGCTCAAGCCCCAATGTCGTCGTCCATGGCCTCTCTGGTGGCACGACCACTCGCCGGAGCCGAAGAAGCACCTTTACCGGCTGTAGCATGCATCGAAGAGGAAGCTTCCTCCATGACTTGCCTCCTCCTTTCTATGATCTCGATCCTTCACATGTCCGACCACTCTCTTGTGTAATCATCCATGGTGCTCGGATCCATCATCATAGTCCTATTATCCTTGGCAAGGAGCTCAGCATTTTCTTTCCTCTCCTCAAGTGCGATCTTTCTCACTTCCAAGTCATGAATTGATTGTCACCTTGATTGCTTCATCTCATTCTTCTTCTCCTTCATGATCATCTTTGGTTCTAAGATCTTGATTGTCATTGATTCCTTGGACTTCACCATCTCATCAATCTTGCATGCCAAGTTGGATGCTTATTTCTCAACCTTGATCCACTCCTTTCCCTTTCTGTTTCCATCCGGCCTCGCATTGTTTCTTCCTCCCTCGTCGTCACTATCATCCAATTGAACCAAATTCCCCTTTTGGGTTTTGTTTCTTGGACCCTCGATTTCCATTTCATTGACCGAACACGTTGTGGGCGCCAACCTCAGGAGCTTGCGGAGCGGCGATCCCGGCCACCCGCAGGGCATGTTAAAAACGAATGGGGCCGTGCTGCTTATTCTTCGCCACACCCGGCGGTGCCACCACAGAAAATCCGGTCTATTGCAACAATATTTATTGCTGCAAAGACATTTTGTTGCAATAAAACACAATATTTCCACGGATTTCCCGATTGTGGTAATAGGATGTGCAAATTGCCACAAATGAGTTTTGTCGTAATAAATACTATTTTTGTTGTAATAGAGGACCTGTATTGCAACAACCCACATGGTCGTTGCAATATGGCTTTGATATTGTGACAATAAAATTTTGTTGCACGAGTTAGTCATTTTGTTGCAATAAAAACTAGGTCTCGCAACAAAATAGTTATTCATGGCAATATCCAGAAAGATATTGCGACAACTTTGTCATCTAACGATATGTGCAAATTTTTGCAAAAAATTGTATAACTATTGTAACAAAAATACATATTTGTCATAATAGTGTATATTTTTTGCCTCAATTTCACCGCGTTACAATAACTATTGTTTACTGCAACAAGTTCTGTATCAGTGACAATATGTAGAGGATATTACAACAACCCGCTACTGCTGCAATAAAGAACAAGATATTGCAACGATATTCCATACAGTCAACGAATCCATGCCCCCCACACTCAGCCACGAGGAATGATAAGGTTCGGGAGTTAAATCTAATTCGATGTTGCCCGTTGGCTTAATTTTCGATTTCGTTTCTGTTGCGACCTCGGATCGGTAAAGATTCTAAGTCCCTGTGATTAACATGCTAGTCCCTGGATCAATAGCTAGCACTTCACAGTCAATGAATATCATGTAAAACACAAGTCATTATTACACGAATAATCCAGAGTATAATTATTACAACTTGCATAGCTTATAGCTAGCTCAAATAAAACAGCGGAAACTAAATAAAACTTGAGTCCATCAACGCCTCAGGCTAGCTGCGTGAAGACCCGCGATCCCTACGCACCTTTCAATCTTCGGATTCTGCACATAAGACGTGCAGCCAACAAGTTGGGTCAATACTTTGAATGTATTGGCAAATTACACCAAGGAAGGAACAAGACTAACTCTACATGCAAGGCTAGAGTAGGCTTTGGGGTTTATTTGCGTAAATCCAATTTTATCAAGGTAATGAGAAAAGAGGAAGAAAGTTTTCCCTACTTTGTAAACTTTGATAAATAGTATAGGGTCAAATGGAACACGAGGATATTACTCACCAAGTGCCCAATCAACCTAACACTTGGATATTACACACCAGGTGACACTTGGATATTACGCACCAAGTTACTTGGATATGACACACCAAGTTCCCAAATTCCCACCTATTAGCGATATTACGCACGCCATAGGGTTTGAAAAACTTTTGTTTGAAAAGAGAGGAAGATCTTTCAGAGGCTTCATCCTTCAGATGCTCAAAGTGTTCTTTTCCGTGAACTCGGCTGATCGATCAGATTGCAATACTCTCGAGAGGTTGTGCACTTTCCCCACAATCCACGATCAAGTCCTTTTACAGACAAGACCATGGCGAAGCCTTCCCTTAGTAGCCCCTCTACCAGCTGGATCCAACCGTGCCAAGAACCTCCAAATGTTGGTACCCCGGTGAGGTTTCCCACTAAGTACTAAGCCAAGACAGAGCCCATATGTATTGTGGTTGCACGGGAAGCTTCTGAATTCTGAAACATGGCAGACTTCTTTGATTCCTGGGCGGCCGTCCTCCACCAAAATCTCACTCGTTGTCCCGACAACCATTCCGCCCAGAAGAAAACTTAGTTTTATTTTGAAGGGGTTTTGGAGAAGAAAGTTCGCTCGAGAGAGCTATCATACTTAGAAAATTCTTGAGTCTTTCGAACCCTCCCAACGGTATTTGATATATATATATAGCATAGCAAGCAATACTTAGCAAAAACAGGGGGAACCTATTAGGACGGAAAATCCTAAGTATAAAGCTACTCATGGCATACTACAAAACCGCACTTAAAAAAAATAGTAATAAGAAAGCTACTAAAAACCTACACATGCATACTACAAGATTTTGAAGAGTAAAACATGCATAGTCAAAAACTGGGACATAACATGAACAAGTGGTGTAACTTGCCTTGATCCGAGCAGCAATCTACACAACAATACTCCTCAGCGCACTCCGAGCAATCTAACGAAGCAAACAAGGATCCAATCACAATTTGCACAAAACAAGTCACGAAGTCAAATATGCATGCATGCAACATGGTAATATGCAAGGGTGTTTGATTTCGGCCAAGGGTCTTAACCAGGGGTGTTGTTGAGTTGGGGATGACATTAGAATCGATTTTCCACATATTTTAGGTATTTTGGATAAAACCCTAATTAACCAGGCTTGAAACTAGATCTACAGCTCTAATCTATCTCGAAACAGATCTAAACGCCCTAAGCAAGATATGATAATTTTCTACAGAAGGTATTGTCAAAACAAGGCCAACGCAACAAGAATCAACTAAAACGGAGTTACGGATAATTTTCTAGAATTAAAATACTCTAATCTAAACTTTTAACTCTACTGCAAGATTGCCGTGGCAAAATAGTAATATTATTGTAGATCTGTGTTCTACTCAAAAATATGAATCCAACGGTATATTATACGCAATTTTTGTACTAATAATCTAATTTCTATGAATTTTACAAGATTACAGCTATAATCTGCAATTTTAAATTCGAACGGAATATTCCAGAGAATATTCCGCTGACTGGACAGGTTGACTGGGAATAGATGCTGACCTGACGACGACGTGGCGGTGACGAGGCAACTGATCGGGACGATTGAATCTCGACCGTCGGGATGAGATCCGGTGGTTAGAAGAGAAGTTGGCTCAAAATAGAACCGATTTTGCCTAACAAAGGACTAGAAGTAGATCTGTGTTAGAGAGATAAATCCGTAGCTCAAATCGAAAAACTTTGAACATGAAAGTTGTGGAGGATGACTAGATCTACCTTTTCACCAAAGGGATTTGGATTCCAAGAAACGAGCGCGAGTAGATCTTGGAATTACGCCATCAGATCTGAAATATTGCGTTGCGAAATTCTCCGGCTGTGGTGGATGAAAAGAGGTGAGGTTTGTCGGAATTGAAAGATTTTGACGAGATCTACAACTTTCGTGTTGAAGCCGAAGGCAGCCGACGAAGTTTAGATGGGTTTAGAAGCGAAATACGATTCGGTGGTGTGTAGATTCGGGATTTCGGGAAGGAGAAGTGTTATAGCTGTGGCTCCGATGGATTACTTAGTCTTTTATGATGATGGGAGGATAGATCTTGGAGTAGGGAACAAGTAGAAACAAACGGAAGTCAATTCGGAGTTGTAGATAAAAAGTTATGAGTGTTTGAATAGAGATAGTTTTAGAAAACAGATTTTCGCACGCTTTTTAAAGCGGAGGTGGGATCGATCCTCCGGTGCTGGCTTTGCTCGGTCGGCTGAGGTGGGCCGGCCGGCGGCCCATTTCGTTTTTTTTTTTTTTCTTTTTCTATTTTGGTATTTTCTTTATATCTTTTGCATACGAACTCCAAATGACATGATTCTTGTTTCTAAATTTTTCTAAAATTCCATAGATCATAACATTTTCACTAGTTTAGAGATGATTTATTTATAAATGTCTTTATATTCCTTATAGGAACATTTGGGTAAATCAACTATCGGATCTAGATATTAGAATTTGGATTCAATTTTTGGGAACTTTGCATGGATGCAAAGGAATGCTTATGAATGCTTCATGATTTTTGTTTTTGCAAACATTCACACAAATCCTAAAGCTAAAACTCAATTCACGCCTTTTTGCCTATATGGCTACTTAGGTATTATCAAAAAGGATATAGGGTTTTATGCATTTGGCCTTATATGGCTACTATGCAATATTTCTAAATAGCTTCTTAGGGTTTTATTTTAACCACTCAACCAAAACACGCAATGCCACAAATGCCCAAAACAACAAGTTCAATCATGTAACATGAAGGAACACATTCTTAACATCCAATGAAAATGAAGATGTCATGTTATCTTCTCTCTTTTCAAGCAAGTGGTGAAAAGCATCTAGAATGGTTTCATAAATCGAAGTAGAGACTTTAAGGGTCAAATAGGGAAATTAGAATATCACTCCACCATAATTGGGAAAGTCATTTTATTCCCTCTCTTTAATCATCTAAGCATGGTTGGATATTTAAAGAATCAAATAGTTGAAAAGAAAATGAAAACAAGTTGGATAGTCCTGTAAATCCAATCTCATACAAGTTTTCTAAATTCAAGGAAGGAAATCATAACAGAAAGTTTCTTTTCTTTGAGAAATTTCAACAAAGTCAAACAATTCAACCAGGTTATTTTATTAACTTTACATTCCAAAATTAGGAGAATTTTGGGATGTGAAAGTTTCTTCCTAAAGCATAAAGAAGCAAATAAAAACTTCTCTAAAGGTACCCACAAAAAATACAATGAATTACTACCACCACACGATCAGACCCGGTAAACACAATCTAACATCACACATTAGTCTATTTTTTTGGGTACACTTATAGTAATTAGGTTTGAGGGCTGTACTCATCCCGGAAAACCCCGTCCGCAGCACCTACCCCGATTATAACAAACGAAAGAAAAAAAAAGCATCGTGCATGACGGAATATCTGGATCACGACAATACCCGATGCCCTTGCCCGCTGCCTCCCCGCGACGGCGCCTGACCCGTGTCCCCCTCGTCCTGCTGCCTCGGGATCCTCCTCGACGACTGATACCGAGCCATCTCGTGTTCAGATGAAGGTCGCAAGGTTAGTGGCTTGATCCCGATTCACGGCCCAGCGGCCGCCTCTCATGCCTCCGACCTTCATGCTGCCACCAGGAACTCATTTGCTCCTCCTCCGGCCCTCCCTCGTGCAGTAAGCGTACACAAGTCACTTTACTCTCCTGTTTTTATCCCCGCAGCGATTCTGCCTGCTCATACACCGGCCCGCTCAGTCGCACATCACGTGAGGTGCACGACCAGGCCAGAGCTATTGTGGCGGATTAGTTAGGAACGGAGCAATTATAGAGATCAGGTCCTCGATTGCTTAGCCAGTTTTTTGATTTCTGTTCCAGGTTGCAGGGTTGCTAGGAGACGAAGGACGGTCTTTTGATTTCTGTTCTAGGTTGCCTGGTTGCCAACTGGCGAAGGACAATGTATCCCTTCTGAAGATGGCCCGTTGTCAAATACTTAATTATTGATTTTTTTAAGGTACTCTCTCCTATCCAAATTAGTTTACTCAGATTTGTCTACATTGCAATGTATTTAGACTTGTTTTAATGCTAGGTACATCCGAATCTAGAGAAAATCGAGTCAACTAAATTGGATCGGAGGGAGTAGTTGTATCACGTACATATTAGATTTATGGAGAGGTGATATTCTTGATCAGTTATCCTTGAATCACCTATATTTCGTCGTTGAAATGCACATTTATGGTGCAGTATATTTAATAACATTTTCTGGTGATGGCTTATACTGAACTGTAGAAGAATGTGCTATTCAATTACTGTAACAGCATCATTGCCAATGCGCTTATGCTATACAGTAATATATTTATATTGTTTTCGAAAATGGGGCGACACCCTGGCCTCTACTTGAACGGATGCATATGATCTGTTATTTTATTTTGTTTGACGAATCGTAATTCAAGATTGCTATGGATAAGTCATAGCAATTTCACACAGCGTTGCATCAACTTTATTATTCAGACTGGCATTAAATTTTATTGATGACATACACCTTTCTATTCAGATATACGTGCATCAGTCAGCTTCTTCCGAGGTGAACTTTTTATTTACAATGAAAATTCTCCCAATCCTTTTTCCTGGGGTAATTGTTGAATATTTCTGATATTAATTTAATGGACAGGATTCATAATATATTTTGAGCTGGAAGATAAGAAGGATCAGGATCAGGATCAATTTACTTTCAATAGCATGTTACATCTGTCATCGCCTATCAATTTTGGTGTGTTCAGGTATTGTTATATTCTTCCATGCATAGATCGAAATTTCTTCTATGTTCTTTAATCCTGCTTGGATCATGGGTTCTCTTTTTTCTCCCTGAAAATATCTTATCCTTGTTAGTCTATTGTCGCGAGCACTCAAGTAGAAAAATATATTGTTACTAGAGCTAATTATGTGGTAGAAACGAGTTACCTAAAATTGTCACGTAGGATAATTTGTGACTGCAGAAGTAAACAAGTTTAAATCGAACTTACCTCGTTTAAATTTTGTACTCCCTTCGTCTCAAAATAGATGTCAAAAATTTGTCTAAATTTGGATGTATCTATACACTATTTAGTACTAGATACATCCAAATTTAGAAAAATCTGAGACATCTATTTTGAGATGGAGGGAGTAGAATAACTTTTAGAGACACCGCTAAGCAATAATTTGAACACAGACACCTGGACTTGATGGACTTGATGATATGCACGAGCTTCTGGTTGTAAGTAATAATCAATACTCTTTGTCTCTATGAGCTGAAATAGTTTTTGCTATCTACTTCAGAAGTTGCATAAGAGTAAAAACATGTTCTTATTATTTTGATTGTACTATCATTTTCTTTAGAAAAATATAAGTTCAGATCCTATTTATATTTGGTGGAAATGAAATTTTGTGGCTGAGATTTTATCTCACGTTCGTGTGTGCATGTCATGCTACAGGGCGTATTTTTTCAAAAGCATGGTGGATGTTCTTACTAAACTACTGGAAAATAAGGAAGACAAACGTTCATATTAATTCTTGGATGTCAAACTTTGGGGAGGTTTCTTCACATCCAGGTGTGTGTTATGAAAGATTATACAAGTATTGTGTTTACAAATTGATATTCTTGTTTGTGTTGCATTTCACACAAGAACATTTCGTTTCCTTTGAGTTGTGTATTAGCATCCACATGCCGATTGATTATTCTGGCATGTGAACAAGTACATAACACATAGGCATCAAATATTGAAAGCTTAGTTCGCAAAAGTGTATGTACTATCACGGCAAAAGGGAGTGGAGCACAGTTTTTCCGGACAGCAAGCCAACAATGTTTGTCAGCAATGGTAATATCTGATTTGCAGTTCTTTCTCTTACCTTCCTTACATTTTCTAGCATTTTTTGACAATTCAGTTATGTTAACCACTATGGTAATACTTGTGCAGACCCGGTTCATGAAGGATCATTGGTTCATACTTTATGATTCCGATGAGGTAACTACAATACTTCAGTTCATGGCAGTGTCTCTTTTGGTCAACACTTATGAAGAATCAATAGGCAATGAAACTTCTGTGCTTGAATTCCAATGTGTTTTACCTTGCTTAGTTGCTTGTTTCCACCAGATTATTTCCACCATTTGATATCCGTAGAAATGCTCGGTGCCAGATATACATAATCGTGTAGTGGTTACCCAGTTGGTATGTACCAACTACTAAGTTCAAGTTACCGTTTTAGGCCATAAACGAAAGTGAATTCTCTATATTGTCATTGGTGCACATATTATTTATTTGTTCAAAATGTTTTGATGATTTGCTAGTAAATGACTTCCACCTAGTAAATGGTTAGATCATGATACATCAAATGGTTCTTTTTATAAAGCCTGCTTAATGGTGTTTAGGATTTGTGGAATTACTGTTTTAGATTCACTAGTTCGATGTGATTAAGTCGGTTCCTTTGATGTTGCAAATGGTTAAATCGTTCTTGGAAAATTATAGGAACGAGGAATCTATCCGTGGTGATGATGACATAAGAAGAAAATCTAGATCAAAATAAACTGAACATTCAAAGAGAAGGAAAGAAGGAAGATGTTCCTGATGAAAGTCCTAAATGTGTCAATGATGCTATGCATTTTTTCCTGACTTCGTACACTTGACAGGTTGTAGTCACACCCATTTGAGTTTATGTTTCATTGTCCTTGCATGTTGTGGGATCAAACCAAATAGATAACTGGACCCTTTTAGATGGCCTTTATGGAATTGTAGATGCATTTTGTGAACTATATGAAGTTATGGATGAGTTACGAATTGTAATGGTATCTGCATTTACGTATTAATTTGTAATTGTATTTTATTTGAATCCTGAAAATATAGTAGTGATGGGCACGGATAAATGACTTTCGCCCAGTGACACTTTACTAGTGACGGGCATCTTGCTTGTCACTAATGGGTCTTTTGAACCCGTCACTATATTTTTTTGTTACTGTGTTTGGAGAGTTGTTACCATAAGTTAATGCCACGAACATAAGGTTTGTGGTAAAAGAGGTGTACCCACGAAAACAAGAGTTGTTGCTATAGGGTTCGGGTCTATTACAACAATTTGGCTATTGCCACGGAAGGGCATGCGCCACGAAACTATTGTTGTTGGAATAGGCTATCGCCACAAACACCCAATCTCCACGGTTTTGTTAGTTGTTGCATTAACCTATCACCGCGAACCATATTGTGGCATTAAGCACATGTTGCCGCGAGAAAAAAATGTGGCAACATGTCACATGGATGTTGCAATAGCATGTTTTCTTGCCACGATTTGATTTTTGTGGCAATAACCTATTACCATGCGTCCTATCGCAACGCTTGGCAACGAAAGTCATGTTGTTGAAATAGATATCTATTGCCACAATTCGGCACGTATTGCCACGAATCTTGTTGTTGCAATAGGCCCAAATCCTTGTAGTGTGCCTTCTTTGGCCCGGTCACTGACTTCTTCTGTGGTGCGGTGGGCTTCTTCGGCTGAGGGACGGGTGTCGGGGCGGAGAAGGCTGTGGTGTGAGTGTTTGGGCCATGCAGAGAAAAAAAAAATTCCTATGCGGTGATCCCAAGATCCAGCTCAGGTAGAAGGCCACGAGGATTACCACTAGACGCGCAGTTGCGGAATCGATGAAGAACGTCGTTTGATGCAGTGCAGTCCTCACGATCCGTTCAGGTTCCACGTCTCACGATTCGTTTCGGTTCCACGATCGTCGAAGTGCTGAACGTACATCACCTCTGCCAGTATCCACACGTACGAGGAGGAGCGCTGGCGATGGACTGTTAGGTCTGGTACGGCGGCGACAGGACTGGACTGGAGCTAGGGTTTCCAACACATGGAGTGACCTAACCTTGTGCTCTAAGCACATGCGCCCCAGCTTATATAGGGAGTGAAAGTGGGCTCCACTCACTTGTGGCCCATTCACTAAAAGTCCTATATTAGTCACTGTGAGTCCAACTCACTGACTAAGTCCATGTCTCTATTTGGGTCCAACCCAAATAGATTTCCTGTTTGGGTATAACCCAAACCTGCTCACGCTCTTAAGTGTGTGACCCGACAGGCTCATGGTAACCCGGACATGATTCCGAGTCTCACTCGTAATCGATCAGTTGGTAGTGGCTCTTAGCAGAACGTGCCGACTCCCAAGTACCAATAAGTCATGACGACATACCTTTCCAATGCGACTTTTGTCTAAGTCCCTTTTGCCTCACGATATACCTTGTCGGACTATAGGCGAATGATCGTCATCCCTTAAATAGTCCGACTCTCTTTCTCGATCTGAGATAAGTGATTCATCCGACTAACTCTTAGTCGATCGCCTCGGTTAACACTTAACCGAGACGCGCATGGCCATGCTTTCCGAATCATATCTTCCGAGAGGGCCCAGAGAATATCTCTCCAGATGGAGGGACAAAATCCCGTCTTGGTTATTCACATCACGCAGCTTGATTCTCAGTCGACCCGAACTCCGCCTTTATAACTGCCCAGTGACGGAACATCGTTTGACAGAACCTAAGTCGGTGATCCTCAACTCAGATTGTGCAATAACCTCAGGTCTAAGGATTACACTGATTGAGACATGCAAATGAAGACTTGTTCGTTGCATCTCAATATGGGTCAGTCCGACTCGCTAAACTCTTTAGCCGAATCCGTGTAAGTCGGAATAGCATCTACATGCCCATGACAAGTGGAACCGAGTCATCTGCCGACTTTCACATTAGTCTAAGTTGTGTGTCCAACACAACCTCAATGACCAAGGACAATTAGTATGAACAACATGAATATGCAGTTCCACAATCGAATCACATATTCAATGATACATATCAGTAGTTCATACATGGACAATAACCTTATGAATACATGGGAATAACATCATACATGATTGCCTCTAGGGCATATTCCCAACAGTGAGCACTAGCGACGGCGGAAGCGGCAGCCGACGAAATGACTTGTGTCGCCTCGCGCTTCCTCTTCTTGAGGTCGGAGGCGGCGGTGATCAACTACCCCGCGTGGACTGCCGGAGCGACATACACCGGCTGTTGCGCCCACGGGACCTCAACAGCGACCGGCGGGATCTCAGAGGATTCCATGGCCTCGATTTCGGCTGGCGGCGATGGTGGGGAGGTAGATCAACAGCGACAGTGATGCGGAAGCGGGAAGGGAGGAGGAAACTTCCGTCCCGCCAAAATAAAAGGGAGTGCAGGTCACGCTCGGTTTGGCCACGGAAACCAAAGATGTGGGTGTCAGACGATGATTTCTGACACCCGTGTAAAACGTTTTGTGGGCCGACCTCTTTTACGATGACCGATCTGCGCACATTTTTTACAGGGCACGTATAAATGGCAGTTATTTGCGGGTTTGGTTAGAGATGGAAGTTTGGAACCTTTAGGGTACCCTCTTTTTTAGTCTATTACAAACAAATAAACTAGATTTCTCAAAAAGTGGTGATTTACAAAATTTCAGTTCATTTCTTTGTACTAAAGAGGGTAGAGAGTATCCTAAAGGTTACCCACTTCCATCCTTAGGTTTGTTGTGTTTATGGGCACAGATAGAAATGCTCTAAGAGTGTCCTGACACATAGACTTTACAGCACAGACAATAGTACAGTTCAAAAACGCTCATAACAAAACAAGTTACGTGAATTATAATACTACGTAGACCCAAAAACACAAGCAACATTTCCCTCCTGAGCCAGCTGGAAATTAACCGAAAAACTTAGGCATGCGAGTTGTTTGCTCAATTGTACGTATATAGTGTTGAACTGTGGATGGATCGATCAGTATTTGTTGACGGCGGAGCACTTGAGGCGGACCTCCCCCTCGTCGTCGCCGGTGAGCACCTGCACTTCGCCGAGGCGGCGCATGGCCATGGCGAACTCGTGCTTGAACTCGTCGGGCTCTGTGATCATCTCCTGGACGACGCTCCTGGTCCGGGAGTCGTGGAGCATCTTCTGGTCCGACTCCAGAAGCCCCATCTTGCGCTCAAGGTTCTTGAAGTACATGTTGTCGAAGGTGGTTGGCGTCTCGCCGTCGAGCTCCACTCGCTCGTACTCCGCGAAGTGGCCGCGATGGCGGCACTTGCGTCTTAGGAAGTCGCCGTACTTCCTGTCCAGCGTGTCCGGCTTGGCGTTGCACAGACGCGGCTTGACGGCGGCGCAGGTGGCCTTGCCGATGGTGTGCGCGCCGGAGAGGACGACGAGATCGCGGACGTTGAGGCCCTTGGACTCGAAGAAGGCGATGAGGTCGGTGACGCTCTCGCGGCCCATGGGCACGTACCGGTCGGCGGCTTCTTTGCTGGATTTGAGGCCGTCCTTCCGGCCGAACTTGAGCGGCCAGTACCCTACCCCGATCTCCCTGCTCGCGTCGCGGGTGGCGGCGGTGAGGATGTCGGCGCAGGAGACCGTCCCGCGGCAATGCTCCTCCAGCTCCGCCTTGATGGCCTCGATCAGATAAAACCCCCGGAGCGTCTTGCTCGATGCCGCCTCCCTCTCGCTCCCCGGCGCGTCTATCAGGATGGACGCGTCACACCCCTAATTGGAAGCCACACACGCAGTACTGGAATTAATCAGCACACAATATGTAGGTGCAGATTCGTAGAGAACAATTAATCGGCGGCGGGTGTTCAAACTCAAATACATGCATACCCCGACGGCGAAGTCGTGGAAGAAGAGGCGGATGAGGCCGGCGGCGACGGTGTAGTCGGCGTCGAAAGCCTCCTTGACGACCCTCTGGACGATGCCCTCCATGCCAGGGCACGACTGGGCGTAGTAGCTGGGGCTGAGGCCTTCCGCAGGGTTCTCGTAGGCAGGCCGGTTGCCATCCGCCGTGGCCGAGCCGGCGAGGAAGAACGCCGACAGTGCGAGGAAGGAGAGAACGGACGACATCCTCATCGTGCTAGCTCGTCGGACAAATGAAGTGGATTGACTTGTGGCTTTGTTCTAGTGCAGCTGGTTATATACACTAGTTTGCGCGCGAGCTGGTTCAGTTTCGTCGTGCATGCAAGCACGTAGCGAGGTGAGGTGCGGTGCATCTGAGCTTAGGCAAACGGCTCGACGTGAGGAGCAATACCTGATGGAATTGTAAATGGGTTGCACGTAGGTATGACTGACCAAAGAAATCAGGTGGTATGATTCCATTGTCTCAAATGAAAAGTAAACGCGTTGGTTCTAATTCCAAATAAAAAGGGCAAACAAAATATATAGGCATATGTACCAAAAGTCAAAGTATTTTATAGCCAAGAAAATAATTTCCTATCCTGATCTACAAATGCAGTTGCAGAAAATAATGCAGAAGTGCGTTTTAGTGTCGGCATGACCGGCAAAAAGAAGGAATATAAATTTGTCTAGGAGAAAGCTTTCGCTCTGTTTCATCAGGTTTGCAACTGCAAACCACAATGTTCTAACAAACAAGTCCAGTTAAACTACTCTAGGCTTTAGAAGAAGTACATATCAGTAAAACTCCTAACTGTGGGTCAAAGTTGCAGTGGAGAAAAAAACAATCGCCTATAAGAACACGCTCAGATTTCGGGCCAGAAATCTCTTCTCAGAGAAATGTGCGAATCGTATTCGTAGGGAAATATCGAATGGAAATTCTCTCAGCAATTTCAGTTTTTTCAGGCTAGCTATCAGTTGCCGCAAGATTTGCGGCAAGCAAATCGTTCCATGTATCAGTTGGTCCTGGCAAGCACCAATGCATGCAGTCATCGTGCTTCTTTCCTCCAGTCGTTGATGGATGGGCATCAGCTCTGAATTCACTCATGTGGGTGATATTCAAAACTCTAAAAGTAGACTGCTCAAGAGCCTTCATCAAGTGCTGGTTCACCAGGCGCACTTCTGTGTTTGTGCCGTTGTTGTCCACGGAGAAAATTTCTTTGACCTGAACCAGTTTTGCTCAAGTTATTAATGTCAACACTCAAATCTAGGAAGAATCACCAAGCCTCTAAAGCCCCACATAAGGTATTCAGACTGAAGGAAAAACATAAATTGCAGAAACCAAAATATATACAAGTCTGTTTGCCCTACACAAGTTGGTGGTAGGTCTGTCCAGCCAACTGGGCTATTCAACTTATCGATAATTATTAACTCATTGGCCTTATAAACTAAGCTAACGTATAGACATGTATATGTTTTCGGCAAACAAGACTGACAGTCATAGTATCCCATTGCTAGAGCCTTTCTTACATTCCATATCCCTCCTTCCGTCCTAGTTTAGTTACTTCAGTAGGCACCCACGTATTTCAAGGTTTAACTTTGACCCTCAGTTTGACCAATATAATGGGGGATATGTGCCACAAAAAATATTCCATTTGAAATTCTTCCAAATGTTATAATTAATGGTCAAAGTTAAACCTCGAAATACATGGCAGCCTACTAAACTAGGACGGATGAGGTACAACTGTGAGTTCTTATTTCACAGCTCTGTGAATCACAGGAGTAAGACTACCTACAAATACTTGAAAGTACTAAGTCAGATGTGCATGTAACGATAGTATGCATGATTCAAATAAAAAGAGAATTAAAATTGAAGCATGCAAGAGAAGAAGAAAACTGCTATCCAAGTATCCAATGCACTGTAGATTCAGTACCTCTTCTGAGGACAAGGGTTGGTCATGTTGACAAGATCCACCTTCATTCCAGTCACCACCTTCAAAGTGTCTAGGAGATTGAGTGCGGAAGAATTTCATTCCGTTGGGTCTCATTGATTTGTTCACGAATGTTATCTGATGAAAAATGTTTATTCGTAGCATGAGAATAATAAGTTGAATATCATGATGATAGAAAATAGTAAGGTGGTTATTTCTTCTTTACTGGAGTTAGCACTTCACAGGATATTTATTCAAGCCATTCACATAAAATGCACAGGCTGAAAATATTTAAGTCCAATGCAACCCAAACTAATAATCCCTCTGATCCAAATTAGTTGACTTGGTTTTGTCTAGATTCGGATGTATCTAGCACTAAAACAAGTCTAGATACATTTGAATCTAGAAAAATCTGAGTCAACTAATTTGGAACAGAGGGAGTAAGATATTTGAACTTTGAAGTATATCAACCTCTCATGGACTAATAGGGGGAGGGGGTAACAACCCACTGAATAATATTGATTGTTTGATAGAAATGCCAGACCACTCCAGAGTAAGAGAAAAACTTCAAGATTCAGTGAAATACAATACAAGGTTCAGGCCTGGCTAAAAACTTACTGGTTCAGCAATAGCGAGCAAGGAATAGTAAAGAGGAACTTTGCAGAAAAACTTAGAAACAGAACTATAAGCATACCATGTGTTTGAGAGCCAAATCCAGTCCTTCAGGTGGCAGTAAAGGAGGTATAATCGGCATCCCTTTCGCGAAGAATACCATGGGCGACTGTATCGGATCAAACTTCGAAGGGGCCCACCACCTGTATAAAGCAAAGCGGGGGTCAGCCCAGTAATAAGAAATATGATACCCACAAAACAAAACACAACAAGTTTGAGGGGGAAAAGGGGACAACTTGGTAAGTTGGCCGGTTGGCCCTTTTTAAGACCTAGAGCGGTCAACAAATGCATCTAGCTTAGCACACAAGATAGTTAGCAAGGCAGCGTGAAGATAACATGTCTATTAGCACCAGTAAAAAAATCAGGCAGTCAGACACCACCACAGAACTTTTCCGTCAGTACTTGTTATAGATTAACCAAAGTATTTTCATAGCACCAGTTAGATTGTGTAAGAAATCTATCAAAGCAATCAATGTTTTCTAACATAACAAGTGCCTAGGTAAAGCCACACTAATTTTGAATCGTACCTAGTTAGATGCACTCAGGCTGAGAAAGAAGGCACATAACAAAACAACAGTAGGTGGCGAGTAAATAACGAATTTGAGATATTACTTGATTACAATTATTACTCAGAGGGTTTAAATCGTAGGATCCAGGCTCGGCATTGACAGATAGGGGGACTACATAAATTTGTTGATTTAATGCATATTTTCCTTATGAATTATGATATTCACTTACCAATGACCTGTGTTGAAAATAAGAATATCATGGAAGCTTGTTGCATCTGCCCATGTTTGGTCGGGAATATCAACATCAACCCTGTAGCCTTGCTTGTATCCAAGAGATTCTAGAGGACCTCCGTCTGGACTAGCTGACCACCTACAAATGACTTTGATGAATGCTGACCAGCAGAATCATGCATGAAAGAAAAAACTGCCAATCACCCTCTAATACACAACAGAAGGTTAGGGAAACAGTAGTGTCTAATAGAGTACACAGACAAAGGGCATTTAAATACAGTGAACCAACAAGAGAAAATTTAATAATAGTGATTCAATATTCCGAAAATCAGGTAGCAAGAATGGGTTACTGGAAGCCTTTCAGTACTCCCAGCTCCTAAGTTACACCTCTAATCCAAAACCAAAAGTATTGACCCATGTTGCACAAAGAATATTCTCATATAACCAGTAACAATAGAAGCTAGACAAAATTTTACAGAAATGTATTTTGGCACTAATACAAATGACACTTCTTACCTACCATAGCGTACCAAAAGATTAGTTCTGTGGTATGAGAGGGTGAGATTATAGCGTAAAAATGTGAAACCTCGGTCTGCCCCTGCTGGACGCCACTTGCGAACCTCTCCAGTCACTCCTCTAAGCATACAGACCAATGAGGCAAACATGTTCCTATTCAACGAATCACCCACGAATCCTACAAGAAAATATTGAACATACATCACTGTAAGATGGCAAATTCAAGGGGTGTCTGAATGCAATACACTTGCTGAAATAGAAAAATCTGAACCACCAAGTTGCAGCACTTATTAAAGTTTGCATCAAGCTAGTTTTCCTCTTATACCATTATATGATCATAACTATGTAGCAAGAATTATATAAACAGTACTAGATTTTCAATACTTGCAACGAATGTAGCAAGAATGTACCGACATAGCCACACTATAGATGGCATTCACACTTTGATACATTCTCTACAATACAGGACAACTCAGATATCTTTTCCACAATCAATACCACTGCCAAGCATACTAACCAAGCAAGGCGTGGCAGCATTTCTCGAATGCTGGTTTTCGAACTAGGCAGTACACACGTTCCACATTACCACCTTCTATACATCAGATTTCCTCACAGACGCCCAGGAACCCCAAGTTCCGAATGTAAAGTCACACCATCCAGTAGGCTTCACTTTGCACATGAAGTGACATCTCAAGTATACTAGCTGCAAAACAATGAAACACAGAGAAATGGGAACGAGTACGAACCAATGTTGGTGTTCATGTGGCGCTCCAGGAACTGGTGTGGGTCGAGTCTGGGGAGTAGCTCGCACCCCGCGGGCTTCCATCGCCAGTGGAGGAGGGAACGGCCGTTGCGCTTGCCGTTGGCGATGCAGTTCCAGCCCTTGAAGATCTCCTTGCACGTGTGGTCGTACCTGAGGTGGGAGTCGGTGGAGGCGTCGGGCACCCATCGGCCACCGGCGTAGTCGCAGGTCCGCTGGGGCCAAAGGGCTGGGTTACTGCGCGCGGGGATGGAGCGGGGTCGGGAGATCAGGAATAGGATTAGAAGAAAAAGAGATACGAGCAGCACGAGAGAGGCCAAATCTTTGCGCCGCCGCAGGCCGGCGGCCAGGGTCTTCGCCGGCGGCATGGGGAGACCCGGCGAGGACGAAGGGGATCGAGTTTTGCTTGGCCATATAAACAACAACAAAAAGTTAGTGTGGGCCTAAAAGGTCTAAGAGCAACTCTAACAGTCCCCGTAGAAACGGGACGGAACCGTAAAATAACCGCTATTTTACTTTCTCCATAATAATTGGCCGTCCTAGTGGGAACTGTAAAAGGTGTCGGCTGTAAATATTTTTAAGGGGGACAGTGAATTTACCCCGACGATCGGTACATTCCCAGATCGAGGGGTTGAACTGAGCGAAACCCTATCCGTTCCCCTCTCCTCCTTCCGCCCGCCGCCGCCATTGTGGCCCGCAGCTTCGCCCGTCGATTTGGCCCCGCGTCGAATCGCCTCCGCCCGCCGCCTGCCTAGGTAGGTACTCGCGGCTTGAGTCCATGGAGATTTGACGTTCGTGTTTGATTGATTCGCAGATGAGTTCGTCACTGTCGGAGATGGAGCAGTACTTTTTCGACTCGTCCTCCTCGTCGAACGACGATTCAGACATTGACAACCTGCTCCACGACGACGACACCGAGAAGCTGGCCACTGTCCTCGCTGTCAAGGAGATCGAGGATAGGCGGAGGTTGTTAAACAGGCGGCGCGGATCGATGCCCGGACAGATTTGTCTCCCTCGCAATCGCCTCCAGGACCACCACTCGCTGATGCAAGATTATTTCGTTGAGGTACCAACCTACCCTACGCATCTCTTCTGTAGAAGGTTTCGAATGCGGCGAGAGTTGTTCATCAAGATCGTGAAGGCTTGCGAAGCAAAGAGAACCTACTTCCAATGTCGTAGAGACGCCACAGGGGTGCTTGGGTTTAGCCCGTACCAAAAAATCTCCGCAGTTATGCGCGTGCTTGCATATGGCGTGCCTGCAGATTATTGCGATGAGTACCTTCGCATTCGAAGATAGTACCATCGAATCTGTTCGGAGGTTTGCAAAGGTTTTGATCCGGCTGTTCGGCCATGAGTATCTTCGGGCTCCCAACGAGGAAGATACGAAAAGATTGATGGATATAAATCTTGAAAGGGGCTGGCCTAGCATGCTGGGTAGTGTGGATTGTATGCACCGGAAGTGGAAGAATTGTCCAAAAGCTTGGCAAGGGCAATATTGTGACAAAAGCCGAGATCCAACTATTGTGGATTGTATGCACCGGAAGTGGAAGAATTGCCCAAAAGCTTGGCAAGGGCAATATTGTGACAAAAGCCGAGATCCAACTATTGTTCTTAAAGTCGTGGCGTCTCAAGATCTTTGGATTTGGCATTGTTTTTTTGGCTTACCATGGACCACCAGAAAACCGCCGCGCCCACTTTCTCTGTGCCATGCCGAGAGCACGCCAGAACGCCGCAGCCGACCAGCGCGCACACGCTGCGCCTCGCCCTCACCGCGCGTGCACACACTCGCCATGACCATAGATAGCTCCCAGACATCCCTGTTCACCGCCACGCGACCCGTAGCCCCCGTGCACCGTCTCGAACACCGCTTGATGAGGGTTTAACTCGTCAATGCCTATTATTATGGACTTGGGTTTTGGAGAAGGAGGGAGCGCTGGAGGCATCAATCGACTAGCAAACAAGGATACAAGGACGCAAGTTTTACCTAGGTTTAGGCCTCGTAGAGGTCCCTAGTCCTGATTGTCTGCTCTTGGAATTAACGAAGGAATCGAAGATTACAGGGGCGCGTAGATACAATCCGGCGAGAGTTGTGGAAACTAGGGTGGTGATTGTCCTTCTCGCCGCCCCCTCCTAGCCTTTATATAGATAGGCTAGGTCTCGGGTAGCAGGTCGAGTCGGTTACAGATTAGGGTTTGCCCCTTTAAACTTTCTATCTTAAGTTTCATCTTGCCTCGCAAGCAATCGAAGAGTCCGTGGGTCACCCGAATTCTGTATTGGGCCTTGGCAACGCCGTGGGCTCCTGCCGTATCCGGGCCATATATACCAAACTCGAGTACCTGTAGGGTATACCCATGTCACCGCTAGTTCCGCGCAGAGCACCGCCCGCGCCCGACCATTCTCGACCGCCCCGTGCCGCGCATTTTAAGCCCGTGATGACCGCCAGGAAACACGGCGTCGCCCCTACCCTCAGCCACGCCAATAGCTCGTTGTGCCGCTGTCGCCAGAGGAGCCAGCCCATGCCGCAATGTCCCTCTCGCCGGTGTATAAATAGAGGCCCCCTCCACCTCAATTCACCACACCATCTAACTCCCCACTCCTCACAACACCTCCCACACCTCTCCCCGGAGCAAGGCGAGCACTGCATCCCTGGAATTTGGACGGAGTCCACCGCTACAGAGGAGAAGAGGAGCAGTTGATTGGAGCCACCCAGGATCCACCGCGACCACCGTTCGAACCACCGTCGTCTACAACATCGTTAGCCCCCATTGCCGACCCTAGCTGGAGCCCTGGTGAGCCTCACATGACCCCCACCACCGCGTTAGGGTTCAGACCTCGCCGGAGCTGTTAGACGTAGGAGATGAACCTCGGTCGTTAGATCGCATTCTAATCGTAGGGCCTAGATTGAAAGATATTGTTTCGGTTAGATAGAGCCACTGACTAGTGGGACCCCCCGTGTCAGTAGCCCGCTGCGCCAGCGCAGTGCAGTTGGGCTAGCCCGTTTACTTTCCCGCGCATAGCCCAGTGATTCAAATAGTTATTTTCCATTTTAATTAAAACCAGATTCTATCAGTAGATTCAAAAATCAATTCAAAGAGATTCACTAAACCAAATTGCATGATTCCAATTTTGTTAGAAAGATATTCAAGTTATCTATCCAAGCCCGTTAGATTCAAACCATTTGGAGTTAGAGATCATCCATAGTAAAAATAACAAGATAGAGACTTTTCCACATTCAAACATTTTTCAAAAATCAACCATAAATGCTTTTGAGTTGATTCCAACTCTCAAAAATCACATTTGACAAGATCTATCTGAATATATAAAAATATTTAGGTTTGCATGCAGTGACATTGGACTAGTACGAAAAGAATACTATATAGTCATTTCTAGTCACTTTAATTTTATTAAATGATAATATTAAACTTTATAAAATATGACCAACACTTTAAATCACATTCCCATGTATTAGAATATTTGGCGATGACATGTGTCAACATGATCCCATATTTTAATTGGAGAATATTAAATCTTAAGTATTTTCATTGAGTAGAAATTACTTTTCTAAAATAAGATAAATAAGACTAAGTCTTTGATAATTGTGATGATGCTAGATCATCTAGTGTGAACCTTAGTTTGATAAATAGAAATAGTTAAGTATTGACTGGTGATTGTGTACTCCGTATTCATTTATAGACGATAGTACCGACCCAGGATACGAGGAAGAGGAGTACTACCAAGAAGAAGAAGAAAACTTCAACCACTGCACTACTCAAGGCAAGCCATCACTATGCAAGCTAGCACTTGCAAACCTTATATATGTGCAAGCTAACAATTGCAAGTTTCTTAACTATGCAAGCTAGAACTATGCAAGTTAACACTTGCCCACTTGATAACCTATGCAAGCTACATTAGGCATGCTTGGTTATGCAACTTTGATTATACCAATCCCAAGTTTTAATTGCAAGCTTTATTCTTTTACTTTACCAAAGTTCTTTACTTTTAGTAGTGCTTTGTGAGTTTTGGAAAAATAAGATAGATACCATAAAGAGTATAAAACTAGGCCTAACTAGTTATACTTAGATGTCATCCCAAGGCATGAGACTAGAGTTGGATAGTTACCCTTGATTAACACCCCTCATTAGTGAATACCCTCAACTTTAGTGGCTAGTGCTAAGCATAAAAGTTGATCACTTTAGATGGAAATACTTGGTGAAAATGATTATGAAAACCTTGGAATGAGGATTCATTCTATTTAAATGTTTTGACATGTTTTATGGACAGAAAAGGATTTGATGATGAAAATGTTGAGGCATGAGCCTTAGCCCTTTATAAAAACTGATGGTTGGGTTCGGATGCGATACCATTCCAATTTTACCGTACAACCACAATACCTGAATTGGGTAGTACTTAAATGGAAGTCTATATGCCTTAGTATGGGTTTCCTCGCGGAAAGAGGTTGAGCTGAGGCTACCTCGTGAGTGTGAATGTCCACCTATGCAGTACCCATGATGGCAGATGGCCATGGCTGGGAGGCCAAACTCATAGGGGAGGTGTCTATACTAGAGTGTGTAATTGAAAGGTTATGATTGATTATCCGCATACTCAGTATGATGATTCAGGGTTATCCCTGACGGATGTATCGAATTTTAGGGTGAAAGTGTACCACCTCTGCAGAGTGTCAAACTATTCGAATAGCCGCGTCCGCGGTCATGGACAGTTGGAGTGGCCAGACTGTTCCGTCGTCAGATGTTTTCAAAATGACTTATGAATTGACCTATGACTTTGACTTGACCACAACAGGATTGTGGACATGAAAACTAGGTTCCCACTTAAGTGTTGTAGAACATTAAATTAGTTTTCTTTACTTCTAAACTCAGTATGAGATAAACCTGGCTTTTTGCAAATATAAAACCTAGAGCTTAAGATTTCTACCAGAGCTACCTTACTTGTCAGTGATAGTTTGCGAGTACTTAAAGAGTACTCATAGCTTTGTCCCTGGCTATTCCCGTGGCCAGACTATGAGGAGGACTACGAGGATGATGAACAGTAGGAGGTCTACGACAACTCGGATCATCTCCCATCGTCAGCATTGCGTGTGACCCTGAAGATGGAGCCCCTACTACGTTTATTTTCCGCTGCTTGAATTGTATTAAGACATGATCATGAGATCCTTTATTTGTAAGATCTTATTATGATTTGTAATGAATGATGTACTGTGATACCAATTCTGTTATGCCTCGTAAAAATGGTAATCCTGGGATTGCGAGGTATGACATAACAGGCATCTGGGATTAAAAATCCGGATGTTGACAGTCTCCAAGCTTTTCTTGACTCCTACAGAAAAATTGAGCACGAGGGCAACCACCAGCATCTCAAAAAAATATGATCGAGCACCACTGGGCGAGGCATGGCCACCAATGATCAACATATCATTTTTTTCATTCGTGTATGTGTAACAAAAACATTTATTTGGCCTATGATCGAACTATTTGTGTAATAATCCGTGTGTGGAACTATTATTGTATGTTTATTTGATTTGAATAATGTAATGTGGATGATTAGGTTATATTTATTTGTTATATTTTTCTGAATCAATTTGCATATGATTTGTCTATGCAATATGCTGAAATGTTGAAATTATGGGTTGTGCAAACTGTATCGGACGGAAAACGATACCTATAAACTCGGCCTGTGAAAAAGAATATACTGTTCTGCGCCAGTTGTTTCATAAACTGCAAAACCTTTTACCGTCATGTTAACGTGTTTTACAACTCGTGGTTTTACAGAGACAGTTAGAGTTGCTCTAAATCGAGCGGCAGAGGACAATTTGGAATGGGTGCAGGAATGCCCTATAGCTGCGATTCCTATACGACGCTCAACGCGTCAGTTACGGAGCCGACGCTCACGGAGCCTCCTTCGCGGGCCGGTCCAGGAAAGTCCTCTTATTTTGTTTTTCTGTTTCATTTTTCATTTTCTTTTCCTTTTCATTTCTTTTTCTTCTCTTTTTTATTTTGTTCTGTTTGTTTTTTTTGAACATTTTTTAACGTGATTTTCCCAAATCTGAATACTTCCAAATTTAACAATTTTTAGATTTAAATAAATTTAAATTTAAATTTGAACATCTCACTGCGTAGTCTTTAGACGTCGCTGGCTCAACCGACGTCTAGAATATTGTATAGGTACGGCCGCCTATAGCCAGCTTGACGCGAGAACGATTCCTCTACGCCTGCACGCTATATTCTAGGCTTGGCCTACACTCCGATGGGTTTTGTTTTCTGAACTAGTTCTAACTATTCTTGTTGTCTGTAGAGCTAGTTTAATCTATTCTTGTTGTATGTAGAGTTGAGATGTATTCCTTATCCTATTAAAATTAAATAAATTCTTGTTGCATATAGAGCTAGATCCGTCTTTGAGACTCCTTATCCTATTAAAATAATCCGACGTGCTGAATTTAAACTTTACATCCGGATACGGTTTATAATATGGTATGCTAAATAGCACCTAGATATCTGTATCCAAAATTATTTAAAATTATCGAATGGTTTTTATAACATCCTAAACAAATCAAAATTTTAAATGTTTAAATAAAAAATAGTTTGATTGAATTTACTGACCTTGTTTTGAATTTCTGAAAGAAAATAAACTTTTGAAAATATTTGAACATTTTCAGTCTGAAGAATTTTAAATTTTAACAATTTTAAAATTTGAACATTTTTCAAATATCTACTATTTTCAAATATGAACATATTTAAAATACAAAACTTTTCAAAATCTGAATATTTTCAATTTTCAATATTTTTCAAAATATGAAGTTTTCTATTTTTATAATTTCACCATTTTTGGTAAATTGAAGAAACAAAACATTATTTTGCGACGAGCGAATGGAAAAAGCCACGGCAATTTTGCCAGGAGAATGGAAAAAAGGCACAACGATAGCTGATAGATTTATACGAGTCGAGCCACCTAGGATCTGCGCTTCAGGCGCTGTGTCCGTAAAGGACGCAAGGAGCGCTGTTTTATGTCTTTTACTTTAAAGTCCAAGAGTTCACGAGCCCGCCCCTAGGGCAAAGCCGCGTGTAATTTGTTTGATTTCTAAAGTTCGTGTACCACTTTTCGGAGGGCTTTTTTAAATGAATATCGGTCAAACCAAACTTTTCCCTGACTTGCCCCATTACGAAGGCGGATGGGTCTTGTTTGTGGATAATTTTTTTAAACATGAAACACTCGTATTCCATTAAAACACGACACGATCATCGGTCACCAGATGGGTTACAGAATTAGGATAGTTCGTCGTCCATAACACACGGTCTTCGTGAGCTACACATACACCCAAAGCCGCTAAATCATGGGCAGGCCTATTACAACCTCTCAGGGCATACATCACACTCGCATCAATAAAACACGTACGAAGAAGAAATTTCATGTCACGTAGGAGGTGTTAGAGTATATTTGTGTACTGTAGTTTCCCCATATGTTAGGGGGCTTCCTGTATATTTGCACCTGTACATGTATTATATATTCTGGCATTTGGCCCTCTGATAATACAAGATCTATTACCCTAACATGGTATCAGAGTCATAAGGCTTTTTTCTCCTCTCCTCCCGCCGCCGCCGTCGCCGACACCGCCGCCGGCCGCCGCCAGCCACCGGCCGCCCGCCCCGCCGCCCCGGATCCGCCGCCGCCGGCCCGACCCCGTCGCCCCGTCGCCGCCGCTCCGGCCGCCGCCTCCTCTCCACCGGCTGCCGCCCCGCCTCCCCCGTCGCCCGTCGGCCCGCCGGCGCCGAAGTCTCGCCAGATCCAGATCCGTTCGATCTGGTTTGAGTTGAAAAAAAAATGTCTTCCTCCTCGGGCTATGTTGCGATTCCTCGCTGCCCGGTGATTTTTGATGGCGCGAATTATCCTGATTTCGCTGCCTTTATGCACGTTCATATGCGCGGTCTTCGCCTTTGGGGTGTGCTTTCTGGTGAGGTCTCCTGTCCACCGCGCCCCGTTGTGTCTCCAGTGCCTCGTGCACCGACGTCCGTTGTCCTTGCCCCCGATGCTACTCAAGTGGTCAAGGATGCAGCCCAGAGTGCTGATGATTCTGCTCGGGCTGATTATGAGTGCCAGGTTCAGGCGCATTCTGCTGCTACTACGGCCTACCGGCTGGATCTGGCTGACTACACTCAGTGGATAGATGAGGATGCTCGTGCTGCTGTTGTTCTCACTTCCAGTGTTCTGCCTCAGTATACTGCTGAGTTTATGGGTCTTCCCACTGCTGCTGCTTAGTGGGCTTTTCTTCGTCAGCGCTATCAGCCATCTGGAGATGCTCTTTATCTGTCCGTGGTTCGTTAGGAGCATGATCTTAAGCAGGGTGATTCTACTATCGATGATTTCTACACTCAGAGTGCTGCTATTTGGCGTCAGCTTGACTCTCTTCGTACAGCGGTGTGTAACACCTGTCCCTGCTGTCTGATTATGCGCGCGGATCTAGAGTTTCAGCGCGTGTTTGAGTTCTTGTCACGGCTCCGCAAGGAGTTTGAGCCGCGCCGTGCCCAGCTGCTTGCCTGTGGTCGTGTTCCGCTCTCTGAGGTACTGGCTCAGCTTCGTGCTGAGGAGACTCGTCTTCGTGGTGCTGGTCTTCTTGAGGTTCCGTCTGTTCTTGCTGCTCATGGTCCCCCCGTGCCGCCGGCTTCATCGCGGTCTCTCGCGCCGCCGCTACTTTCTACTCCACCGGCCCAGGGTCAGCGTCAGTCTCAGCAGCCTCGTGGTTCTCGTCCTTCCTGTGCCCAATGTGGCAAGCCTGGCCACGACATCTCTGGTTGCTGGACGAGGGATCCACGCTTACGTCAGCAGTATCTTGCTCGTCGACAGTCTGGGTCTTCAGGATCTTCTACTGTTGCCTCTGGACTTCCTACTGGTGCTTCTGGACCTTCTGCTGGTGCTCTGTCGGATCAGGATATTATTCGTGGTCTTCGTAGTCTGCTCGCTGCTACAGGCTCCTCCTCGTCGGGTACTGCTGGTTCTGTGACTAGTTCTTCTGGCACTGTGCGACCATCATCTTCTACACAGTCAGGTACGTCATCCCCGTGGTATCTGGATTCTGGAGCTTCTTTTCATATGACTTCTGCATCTTCTATTCTTTCTGCTCTTCGTTCTCTTATTTCTCCTGTCCGTGTTATTACGGCTGACGGTACCTCTCTTCCTGTTTCCAATCGAGGCACCCTCTCTACCTCCTCCTTCTCTGTTCCTGATGTTTCTCATGTTCCCAGTCTTAAGATGAATCTTTTCTCTGCTAGTCAGCTTACTGATTCTGGTTGTAGGGTCATTCTTGATGCTGATTCTTGTGCTGTTCAGGACCGTCGTACACAGGCTCTGGTTGGAGCTGGCCCTCGGAGCATTGAGTCTCCAGGGCTCTGGGAGTTAGACTGGCTTCGCGTTCCTTCTGTCGACACTTCTTCTGCCACTTCTCCTGCGGTTGCTGCTTCTCTCACTGGCTCTTTTCAGCAGTGGCATCATCGGCTGGGTCATCTTTGTGGCTCCGTCTATCATCCTTAGTTTGTCGTGATCTTCTGGGGCTTGTCTCAGGAGATGTGTCGTCTCTACATTCATGTCAGGGTTGTAGGTTAGGTAAACAGATTCAGCTTCCCTATCCTACTAGTGTGTCTGTATCTCAGCGACCTTTTGATTTAGTTCATTCAGATGTGTGGGGTCCGGCTCCCTTTGCTTCAAAAGGGGGCCACCGATACTATATTTTTTTTATTGATGATTTTTCACGGTACACCTGGTTATTTTTTATGCGCTCTCGCAGCGAGGTGCTTGCTATTTATCAGCGCTTTGTGGCTATGGTTCGTACCCAGTATTCCACGCCTATTCGTGTTTTTCGTGCTGATTCTGCAGGAGAGTATATCTCTCAGCACCTGCGTGGTATCCTTGCTGAGCAGGACACCCTTGCTCAGTTCTCGTGTCCCGGCGCCCATGCTCAAAATGGTGTCGCCGAGCGTAAGCATCGTCATATTCTTGAGACTACCCGCGCTATGATGATTGCTTCCTCTCTTCCGCCGCATTTCTGGGCTGAGGCTGTCGCTACGTCGACTTACCTCATTAATATCCAGCCTTCAGCTGCTCTTCAGGGTGGCATTCCTCTCGAGCGTCTTTCTGGATCCTGTCCAGACTACTCGGCTCTTTGTTTATTTGGATGCGTTTGCTATGTTCTTCTTCCTCCTCGTGAACGCACCAAATTAACCGCTCAGTCTGTTGAGTGTGTTTTTCTTGGCTACAGTGATGAGCATAAGGGCTATCGTTGTTGGGACCCCGTTGGTTGTCGTATGCGCATCTCTCGTGATGTCACGTTCGATGAGACGCGTCCTTTCTATCCACGCCCCACCTTTGGCACTTACCCAACGGATGATCTCTCTTTTCTTCTTTTTCCTGATACACCTTCCGCTGTCTCTTCTCCTCCACCTCCTCCTTCTGCTGCTCCTCCTTTGTCTTCGGCGCCATCCTCTCCTATGTCTAGTTCCCCTAGTTCTCCTCGGTCTCCAGCTTCGGTTCCTTCCTCTGTGCCTTCTTCTTCCTCCTCTTCTGATGAGTCATCTTTAGCGGATGAGCTTCCTTCCTCACGACCTATTCGTCAGCGCCGTGCTCCAGACCGTTACTCCCCTAGTCAGTATGGTCTTTCTGTAGTTTCCGAGCCGACTTCTTATCGGGATGCTGCGTGTCATCCTGAATGGCAGCTTGCCATGGCTGAGGAGATTGCTGCGCTTGAGCGCACAGGCATCTGGGATCTTGTCTCTCCCCCTTCTGGTGTTCGTCCTATCACATGTAAGTGGGTCTATAAAATTAAGACCCGCTCTGATGGATCTCTTGAGCGTTATAAAGCGTGTCTTGTGGCTCGTGGTTTTCAGCAGGAACATGATCGTGACTATGATGAGACTTTTGCTCCTGTGGCACATATGACCACTGTGCGTACTCTTCTTGCTGTTGCTTCTGTTCGACGCTGGTCTGTGTCCCAGCTTGATGTTCAGAATACTTTTCTTAATGGCAAGTTGAGTGAGGAGGTTTATATGCAGCCTCCTCCTGGGTATTCTGTTTCCGATGGGATGGTTTGTCGTCTTCGACGTTCTCTTTATGGCCTTAAACAGGCCCCTCGTGCCTGGTTTGAGCGCTTTGCCTCTGTGGTGACTGCTGCTGGTTTCTCTCCTAGTTCTCATGATCCAGCGCTTTTTGTTCACACTTCTCCTCGTGGACGTACAATTCTGCTTCTCTATGTTGATGATATGATCATTACTGGTGATGATCCTGAGTATATTGCCTTTGTCAAGGCTCGCCTGCGTGATCAGTTTCTTATGACTGATCTTGGTCCTCTTCGCTATTTTCTTGGGATTGAGGTTTCATCCACTTCTGATGGGTTTTCTATCTCTCAGGAAAAGTATATTCAGGATCTTCTTGCTCGGGCTGCTGTTGCGGATGAGCGCACCGTTGAGACTCCTATGGAGCTTCATGTTAAGCTTCGTTCTACGGATGGTGATCCTCTTCCCGATCCCACTCGTTATCGCCATCTTGTTGGGAGTCTCGTTTATCTTACTGTCACCCGTCCTGATATCTCTTATCCTGTTCATATTCTGAGCCAGTTTGTCTCAGCTCCTACCACTGTTCACTACGGTCATCTCCTCCGTGTCCTCCGTTATCTTCGTGGCACGATTACTCGTCGCCTTTTCTTCCCTCGTTCTAGCTCTCTCCAGCTCCAGTGCTACTCGGATGCTACGTGGGCGAATGATCCTACGGATCGTCGTTCACTTTCTGCTTACTGTGTGTTTCTTGGTGGTTCGCTTGTTGCTTGGAAGACGAAGAAACAGGTAGCGGTTTCCCGTTCGAGTGTTGAGGCTGAGTTGCGGGCTATGGCTTCGGTGACTGCTGAGGTGACCTGGTTACGGTGGTTGCTTGCAGATTTTGGGGTCTCTGTTACGACACTTACTCCACTTTTGTCAGACAGTACAGGTGCTATCAGTATTGCACGTGATCCGGTCAAGCATGAGCTGACCAAGCATATTGGTGTTGATGCTTTTTATACACGTGCTCAGGTGCAGGATCAGGTTGTTGCGCTTCATTATGTGCCTTCAGACTTGCAGTTGGCAGATTTTTTTACAAAAGCATAAACCCGCGCTCAGCATGATTTCTTACTCTACAAACTCAGTGTTGTGGATCCACCATGAGTTTGAGAGGGGGGTGTTAGAGTATATTTGTGTATTATAGTTTTCCCATATGTTAGGGGGCTTCCTGTATATTTGCACCTGTACATGTACTATATATTCCGGCCTTTGGCCCTCTGGTAATACAAGATCTATTACCCTAACAAGAGGATACCTAGGGGTCCCAGATCATATGTCGACGTTGCCATAGGATTTTTCAGGTTTAAGCAATCTGTTTCAAAAGCAACCCGGCCAACTCTCAAACTGTCTGCAACATCAATTGCCTTGGAGAGTGCCATAGCTTCAGCATGGAAAGCGTCAGTCATGTTCATCAAATGTCCGGCAGCAGCAAAATAGATATGAGAATCGATGTCCCGGCATATGGCTCCCCATCCTCCACTGTTCGACTGTTCTCGGAATGAAGCATCAATGTTAATTTTATACACGCCTACAACAGGTGGAGTCCACTGATTAACCTCGACTGCAGTATCCTGCTTTTTCTTTGCAAGGAACTGTTGCCATTCATCTGCGCATGCTCCTGACAGTAAATTAGAATTGTTCAACAGTTTGTCGTTGCTCTCCATGATTGCCACGATTTCGTTCAGACCACCATCTCCAAAGGAATGCGATCGTTTGCAATTTTTCTACTTCCGGCAGTAGCAATATTTCCTGTAACATCTCTAAGGCCGAGCAACATGGAATCAGTTTCAGCCGAACGTCTTCTAGCATTAGTGCTCGCCATCTCTGCTTAGCATATTTGCAATTTAAAAATATATGCCCCAATCCTCAAAGTATCTGTGGCATACAGCACACCGCGTATCAAGCTCAATAACACAACGGGCAATCTATATCTTCTTATAAAGTAGACTCTCACTAACTATTCTATCTCAACATACAAGCTATCCACATCACCTACTTTAATAGCCACTCAAAAGTCCATGTCATCCTACTAACAATTATTTATAATAGTGTATTTTACATGCAAACCAATCCACGTCATCTATTTTCCTCCATCCAACTATTCAAGTCACCAATTTATATTCGTCAAATATATGATAATTTTACATCAATTTAATTTACGATTTCAACTAATTTGAACAAAGTCAATCTTTCTCTATAAATTCTTTTAGAAAACTACCTATACGTATTATACCTTTTTATTCATACAATGTAGTTTTTAAGAGATTTTCGCTGCAACGCGCGGGGTATTTTTCTAGTGTTCATATACAATGGGTGACTATTATGTGCCAATCTCCACATAAAATGGTGTACCTTCGGTGGACATTTTACCTGCCATATTTTTTTAAACACCTCCATTTTAATAGGAATAATCTCAGATCCTTGACCTTCCTGTTGAATGGCATCTCTTCTTTCTAATTCAACATGAACCTTGTAGGCCGATTTAACTCAGAATTGCCCTTTGTTGTCGAAATGCCAAGCCAAGAAATCCTCACAGCTCTAATAGGGATACTCAAAATTACGGGGATGTCATCTACATGAAAGTGTTGTTGAAGAAGGTGATAATTCCATGATTGTGTGGCCTCATCGATAAGTTGGAGAACCCATTCTAGCTGTCAACACCCAGATTTTTAAGTCCAGATGCTGTTCTGCCGTATATCGCAATCCCAGGATTACCATTTTTGCGAGACATAACAGAATTGGTACCACAGTACATCATCCATTACAAACCATAATACTCTTACAAATAGAGGATCTCATGATCCAGTCTTAATACAATCAAAGCAGCGGAACGTAAGCGTAGTAGGGGCTCCATCTTCATGGTTACATGCAATGCTGACGATGAGAGATGATCCTAGTTATCATAGACCTCTTGCTGTCCATCTTCCGGGTAGTCTTCCTCGTAGTCTGGTCATGGGAATAGCCAGGGACAAAGCCATGAGTACTCTTTAAGTACTCGCAAACTATCACTAACACAAGTAAAGTAACACTAGTAGGAATCCTAAGCTCTAGTCCTATTTGCAATAAGCCAATTTTATTTCAGAAATACTTAGTAGTAAAGCCTATTTTAGTTCTTTAGATTACTTAAGTGGGAACCTAGTTTTCCTGTCCACAACTCTGTTGTGGTGAAGTCAAAGTCATCTTTCAAGTCACAAGTCATTTTGAAAACATCTGACAACAGAACAGTATGGCCACTCCAACTGTCCATAACCGCGAACGCGGCTATTCGAATAGTTTTACACTCTGCAGAGGTGATACACTTTCACCACAAAATTCGATACATCCGTTAGGGATAACCCTGAATCATCATACTTGGTATGCGGATAATCAATCCTAACCTTTCAATTACACACCCTAGTATAGGCACCTCCCCTATGAGCTTGGCCTCCCATCCATGGCCAACTGCCACCCTGGGAACTGCATAGATGGACACTTATCACGAGGTAGCCTCAGCTCAACCTTTTTCTGCAAGGGAACCCAAATTAAGACATATAAACTTCCAGTTAAGCCCTACCCAACTCAGGTATTGTGGTTGTACGGTAAAATTGGAATGGTACCGCATCCAAACCCAACCATTATTTTTTATCAAAGTCCAGGCTCATACCTCATTCAGTTTCATCATCAAACCATTGTGTTTCATAACACATATCAAAACATTTCAATAGAATGACTCATCATTCCAAGGTTTTCATAATTATTTTCTCCAAGTCTTCCCATCTAAAGTGATCAATTTTAGTTTAGCACTAGCCACTAGTATTGAGAGTATCACTATTGAGGGGTGCTAGTCAAATATAAGTACCCAAGGCTAATCCTATGATCTTGATGGTATCCATCCTATTTTCCACCGATCACAATTCATTAACTAGGCAAGAAACTTTAGTAAAGAGAAAAGTAAAGCTTGTAGGTAAAACTGGGATTGGTATAGTTGCATAACCAAGCATGCATGGTGCATCTTGCATAGGTTATCTGGCATAGTGGGCTTGCATAGATAGCTTGCATAGGATGGTTTGCCTTGAATAATGCAGTTGTTGAAGTTCTCTTCCTCTTCCTCGAAGTACTCCTCCTCGTCATACCCCGGGTCGGTACTAGCATCTATAAATACATTTAATGTACACAATCACCAAACAACACTTAACTACTTCTATTTAGCACACATGAACTCACAATAGATGATCTAACATCATCTCAAGCATCACATGAAATATTGTCACATTCTTATTTATCTTGTTTTGGAAAAGTAATTTCTACTCATTGAAAAGTACTTAAGATTTAATATCCTCTGATTAGAATATGGGATCATGTTGACACATGTCATCACGACATATTCTAATACTTGGGAAGGTGATTTAAAGGGGTGATCATATATTACCAAATTTAATATTGCTATTTAATAATATTAGAGTGACTAGAAATGTCTATATAGCATTATTTTATTAATAGTCCATGATTAATGTATGTCAAGCTAAATCTTTTTACATATTCAGATAGAGCATGGCAAATGTGATCTTTGAGAGTTGGAATCAACTCAAAAGCATTTATGGTTGATTTTATAAAAATGTTTGAATGTGGAAAAGTCTCTATCTTGTTATTTTTACTATAGGTGATCTATAATTTCAAATAGTTTGAATCTAACGGGAGTGTGTAGATATTTTCAATACCTTTCTAACAAAATTGGAATCATCCATTTTGGTTTAGTATATCTCTTTAAATTCAATTTTGAACACAGTTACTGAACATGATTTTAAACTAAATGGAAAAACTAAGTTTGAAATGGTGGGCTATGTGCGGGAAAAGAAATGGGCCGGCCCAGCTACACAGCGCGCGCGCAGCGGGCTACTGACAAACCGGTCCCACGCATCAGCGACAGATCTAACGCGAAACGGTATCTACGATTATTAGTCCTACGATTAGAATGAGATCAATGGCTCTGGTTCATCATCTACGTCGCAGGGGACTCGCGAGATTCTAAACCTAGCGGCACGGTGTGGGTCGTTGGGGGCTTACCAGGGCTCCAGCTAGGTCCGGCGATGGGGATGAACGGGCTGGTAGACGACGGCGAGTCGATTGGTGGTCGCGGCGGCTCCTGGGGTGGCTCCAATCGACGGTGCCCTTCCTTCACTACAGCGGCGGGCTCCGGCCAAATTTCGGCAGGGTGGTGCTCGCCTTGCTCCGAGGAAGGGTTTGGGGTGTTTCTAAGAGAGAGGGGAGTGAGATGGTGTGCCGTTTGAGGCTGGGGAAGGATCTATTTATACACCAGCATTGGAGGCAGCGCGACATGGCTCAGCCTCGCCGGTGACGCTGCTACATGTTGCTATAGGCATGGTGGAGGGCATAGGTCGATGTGGTGGACTGCGGCGATCATCACGAGCGTAGTGGCACGACATGGGGTGGTCTTAATTGGGCGACGTCAGCGCTCTGTGGTACCGAAGTGTTCGTCATCGTGTACGGTGGTCATGGGGCGGGGGCCGCGAATGGTTATGTCTGGGAGGTGGCTGGTGACGCGGCGAGTGCGGGTACGCACGGAGAGATCAAGGCGCGGCGTGGCTGCGCGAGGCGGCTTCGGTGCTCTAGCGTGCGCTCGGCATGGCAGAGACATAAATGGGCGCGGCGCTGCTGGCTTCTCCACTACTCGCCGTTGGTCGAGGGGTGGACAGAGGGTTGCGGTGAGGTCACACCTACTTGCTAGTGGTCATGGGAGAGGGCGGCGCGGCATGTGGCGTCGTGTCCATGGTTGACCGACATGGACATGCTCGGGTACGACATGGCACTAGTGCAACGATGAAGGGGAGAGGCTCCACTGCACAGCCAGGTACTGGGAGTGATCGTGCGCTAGTTATTGAGTCGAATTGGGTACAATTGATGATCAATTGATGGATCACAAACAGTAGATAGTTGGTCAGTTGTACTCTGTCTGCTAGGTGTTCGATCAAATGGCCGCACGAACTAAAGATTCAAAATTTTGAATGAATTTTGGTGGGTGTGTTTGTCACATGCTTAGTAGTCTCTGGTTGCTGGGATTTGTCAAGTGGTGTTGCTTTGAGTGTTTTTTGTAAAATGGTGATCTATATACCTACACTTGATTCAATTTTGCAATGCCTCTCAATTAGATTTGAAATTGGTTTCTGTAAGTTTGGAAAGTTTGCTTGTGTTTATTTTCACTTGGTCTAGCAAGGGGTGAAAAGAAATAGAATTGTTTCTGTTGAGAATCATTTAATAGAGATGCCCAAAGTGGGCTAGTGGTTAATTTTGGCAAAAGTGACCATATGATCATATGCCTCTTATTTGATTTCTTTTTAAATTGGTTTTGTTTGGAATTGACATAGATGATATTGTTTTCATCTTTAAACTAATCCTTATCATTTATAGCAATCAAACATGGCATATCAAGCATTCATACATTCATATTAAGCACACATGCATTCATATAGAGTTTAATAATACAAGTTTTTGTTAACCCTAAACTTGGGTGATTAGAACTTGATAATCTTGTTTAGTATTTTTGAGATGTTACAAACCTTCCCTCCTTAAATAGAATCTCATACCGAGATTCAAGAAAAACTCGGAACTAAAGAGATTGGGAAACTCTGTCCTAATATAATCTTTTTGCTCCCAAGTAGCTTCTTCTTCAATATGGTTACTCCACTGGATTTTGAGAAACTTGATACTCCTGGTCCGGGTGGTTCTGAATGCTTCTTCCAAAATATGGATGGGTACTTCACGATAAGTTAAATCCTTGTTGATATCTATGGCTCGGTGATCGATGTTCTTGAAAACTTCGGTCTTCTCTGGAACTTCTAAGCATTTCCTGAGTAACGAGATATGGAACACATTATGCACTGCTGACATCTCCTCAGACAGTTCTAGTTGATAGGATACTTCTCCTCAGCGATTTAAAATTTTGAAGGGTCCAATATATCTGGGGGCAAGCTTCCCTTTCAGTTGAAAACGCTGCATTCCCTTCAAGGGTGATACTTTGAGATACAGGAAGTCTCCGATATTGAAGGTCAGGTCTCGATGTTGTTTGTCAGCATAACTCTTCTGTCTGGATTGAGCGGTCTTAGGTGTTCACGGATCTTGTGAACCTTCTCTTCGGCTTCTCGTAGGATGTCAGGTCCAAAGATCTGACTCTCTCCTACTTGCGACCAATTCAAGGGGGTACGACACTTCCTTCCATACAAAAACTCAAATGGGACATTTGCAAACTAGCTTGATAACTATTGTTTTATGAGAATTTCGTGAAGGCATACAATCTTCCCATTTAGATCCATACTCTAACACACATGCTCTCAACATATCCTCTAGTATCTGGTTTATTCTTTCTATTTGTCCGTCGGTTTGTGGGTGATAAGCTGTGCTAAAATTCAGTTTGGTTCCTAATCCTTCTTGGACTTTTTTTTCCAAAATCTCGAGGTAAACTGGGTTCCTCGATCTGAAACAATGGTCTTGGGGGTTCCATGCAGACTGACTATTCTAGCAATATACAACTCTACTAGCTTCGAGCTTTGGTAGGTGGTCTTGATAGGTATGAAATGGGCTACCTTGGACAGTCTATCTAATATGACTCAAATAGAATCATTTCCCCTACTAGATGTAGGCAGACTGGTGATAAAATCCATTCCAACAGAATCCCATTTCCATTCTGGAATCTATAATGGTTACAAAAGTCCTGTGGGTTGCTGATGTTCCGCTTTGACTCTATTGCAGATATCACACTTGGTGATGTAGCTTCCGACTTCTCTCTTCATTTTGTGCCACTAAAATTGCTCAGTCAAGTCCTGATACATCTTGGTTCCTCCCGGGTGAATAGAATAAAGGGTATCATGGGCATCCTGCATAATGAATTGCTTCAACTCTGAATCTGGGGGCACATAGATATGTCCTTTATACCATAGAACTCCTTATTCATCTTCCGTAAATCCAGGTACCTTCCCTGTACCGATACGACGCTTGATTCCATCAATACCGGCGTTTCCTTTCTAGGCTTCCTTTATCTGACTGATCAAAGTGGGTTGAAGTTCAATACTAGCTAGAAATCCTTCGCTAACTAGCTCCACTCTAAAATTCTCCATCTCCTCATGCAGACTTGGCTGGGATTCCTTAATCATGGTGTTTAATGTACACGACAATCTACTAAGAGCATCCCGCTACCACATTGGCCTTGCCGGGGTGATAGTGAATGTCAAGGTCATAATCCTTGATTAACTCTACCCATCTCCTTTGCCTCATATTCAACTCCTTCTAGGCGAAAATGTACTTCAAACTCTTGTGATCCGAATAAATCTCACAGCGGTTACCCATGAGGTAATGACGCCATGTCTTCAAGGCTAAAACTACGGTTGCTAGTTCTAAGTCATGGGTATGATAGTTCTGCTCATGCTGCTTCATTTGTCTAGACAGATATGATATATCTTTGCCCTCTTGCATCAACACACATCCGAGACCAATCTTGGATGCATCACAATATACATCAAAGGGCTTCTTGATATCCGGCATGATCAAAATTGGGGCTGAAATCAATCTCTTCTTAAGCTCTTGAAAACTTGCTTCACATTTGTCCGTCCATTCAAACTTCTTATCTTTCTTCAACAGCTGGGTCATTGGCCTTGCGATGCTTGAAAATCCTTCAACAAACTTGCGGTAATATCCCGCTAATCCAAGGAATGCGTGGACTTCGGTTTGAGGGGTTGGGGCTTTCCATTCTTCAACATCTTTAATCTTGGCGAGATCGACGGCAACTCCTCCTGCCAACAAGATATAGCCTAGGAATCCTACTTCCTTTAACCAGAACTCACATTTACTAAACTTGGCATACAACTGGTGCTCTCTAAGGGTTTCAAGGATGGTTCTTAGGTGTTGTTCATGGTCTTCTTCCAACTTGGAGTAGATCAGGATGTCATCGATAAAAACGACAACAAACTTATCCAAGAAGTTCATAAAAATCCTATTCATGAGATTCATGAAATAAGCGGGGGCATTGGTTAATCCAAATGACATGACATTATACTCATACAATCCATATTCTGGTGGTGAAGGCAGTGTTTGGAATATCTATTGCATGGATCTTCAATTGATGATAACTAGTTCTAAGATCAATCTTAGAAAACACTCTGGCACCGGTCAGTTGGTCAAACAGATCTTCTATCTTTGGCAGTGGGTACTTGTTCTTGATGGTGACGTCATTCATCTTCTGATAATTCCGTACACAAACGGTTGGCTCCATCCTTCTTATCCACAAACAAAACAGGTGATCTCCATGACGAGGCACTTGGTTGAATCAGGCCTTTTCCCAACATGTCATCAAGTTTATTCTTTAGCTCTACTAATTCAGATGGGTTCATACTAGGGTCTCTGAGCTATGGGTATAGTTCCAGGAACTAGTTCAATGATAAACTCAATATCCCGATCTAGGGGCATACCGGGCAATTCATCTGGGAACACATCAGGGTATTCACAGACTACTCTGACTTGGTCTATGGTTGATTTGACTAAGCTCTTGTTGCATTTGAATTGATGGGGCAGTGTCTCAGATACATGCTCTACTGATACTCCGGTGCTACTAGTCATGGTTATGGCTTTCTTGGCATAGTCGATTAATCCTTGATGTTTCGACATCCAATCCATTCCTAGTACTACTTCCAAACCTTTTGTTCCAAGTACTATTAGATTGGCATAAAAATCTATGCCATGGATTTTGATAGGTACGGCCTTGCAAATTTTTCTAGCCTTGGTGGTTGAACTAGGTATTTGAACTATCATAACATGCTTCAAATTTGTTGGTTGAATCTTACTAGTGCATGCAACTTCTTCTGTAAAAAATGAGTGTGATGCTCCAGAATCAAACAACACTCTTGCAAGTACCAAGTTAACAAAAAACATACCCAGCACGACATCTGGCGCTTCCTGGGCTTCTTCAGCATTCATGTGGAAAAGCCGGCCAGTACGGTTGTGCGGGTTTCCTAGAGCAAACCTCTTTCTAGGCTAGACACGGCGCTGCTGCTAGGCAGGTGCAGTAACATTGGTGGCTGCAACAAGCTTCTTGGGGCACTCGTTGGAGTAGTGACCCGTGACTCCACATTCAAAGCAGGTGATCATTGACTTGTCCTTCCCTGCGACAGCCACATCATTGCTTCCAATCCTTGGGGGAGTATTGTTGTTGTTGTTGTTGTTGTTGTTGTTGTTGTTGGACCTTGGCAGTGCACGATTGAAGTTATTGGGGTTGTCAGGGCTGTTGTTGTTGTGGTGGCCTCCGGGCCTCGGGTTTCCTCCTCCACGATTGGGATAGTTTCGGACGGGACATAGGGGGTTTGTTGTTTCTGGATGCAAATCCTGCAGACGGGTTGGGGCGGTACTTCGGGGTATGGTGGGGTCCAGGTGGGTGCATCATACGACGCTTGCCGTTCTCACTGGATTGGTTAATCTTTCCTTCCATTTGGATGGTGGAATCCACTAAAGCTTCAAGGTCATCAAAGGGAATGTTGACTAACACCGTTTGCATCTCATCATGCAGACCATTCAGGAATCTGTCCTTCTTCTTGGCTTCAGTGTCAATCTCATCAGGGGCATACCTAGCTAGTGACAGAAATTTGTCACGGTACTCAACAGCGGTCATTCTTCCCTGCTTCGGCTCCCTAAATTCATCCCTCATCCTCTTGATCAAACCTGGGGGCACATGGGTCATGCTGAACTTGAGTTTGAATTCCTCCCAAGTCATCATCTGTCCTCAGTTCATTGTACGGGGGCTGTTCCACCATGATCTTGCATACCCTGCCAGATAGTGGGTGGCAAACGGTACCTTCTCATTGGCATCAACTCCTGCGACTTCTAAGTTGTTTTCCATTGTCTGCAGCCAGTCATTAGCATCTAAAGGCTCTTCTGACTTGCTAAACATAGGAGGGTTGGTGTTTTGGAAGTTCTTGAGTTTGAATCCATGGTGATCTTGGTTTCCATGGCCTTGGTTATTGTGGGCCATCTGGGCTATCTATTGAAGAGTGGCTAAGTTGGCTTGACGTTCAGCTCTACCAGGTTCATGATCTGAAACTAACATCTGCAGAATCTGAAGCATTGGGTCTTGGATGAGCTGCTCCCACTAGGGTTTCAACGAGTCATCTGAAGATTGAGATAGATAATAAGACAAGAGGGAAATTTCTGTGGTTTTAGGGGTATGTTTCAAAAAGCTTTTAAACTTTGAGCATGACTAGGGTTTGCAAACTAACAACTTCTTCTCATTCATTCCAAGCACACAATACAGACACACACCACAACCACTAAAATAGATGGTTTGAAGAACCATTCTGTCAATCTACGATACAATGGGACCGGATACACTCACACCTACGATAGTGCTCAGGTGTGACTACTAGTCATCAGAAATATCGGGCTCCTCATCATCAATGAAGTCGGCGTCATCCTTGTCAGTGTGGAACTCCATGGCAACGTCCTCCAGATAGTCATCATCACAGAGGTAAGAGTGGATATCACCACGGATATCTTCACCTTCCTCCTCCTTCTCCTAAAGCTGCATCTCCTGGTCATGGATGGTCTCCTCCAGGGTGGCTACTTTCTGACGAAGACGGGCGATGATGCGATCCTTCTTGTCACGCTGGCGACGAAGTGACTTGCGCTCCTTAGCAAGCATGGCGAGGGTCTGCTTCCTCTCAGCGGCTTCCGCATGGTTTTGGTTGGCATAGGCACGGGCGTTGTCCAACTCCTTCTGAGTCTCATGCAACATGAAATCCAGATGATCCACATGGTGCCTCAACTCTAGATGTGATGACATGGCCAAAGTCTGTCCCATAGAGTCACGTCTTGCATAGTGGGCGAAGCGGGTGCCGTTGATCTGGTTGATGTTTTGTGCACACAAATGAGCAAGTGCCTGCTGCATTGCCCTGGCTAGTCCGTCTAGCCAGTTGTTCTCCCTCAAGCTAAACTGAATCTTCTCTGAAAGTGGTGGCTCCATTTTGCCTCTTAGATCAGCAACGATTAGCCACTGTAGTTCCCCTCCAGATTGGTCATTGAGCTGCGCTCTGAAGAACTCCGGGTGCGGGCGTCCAAGATACTCCGAGAGCTGATCCAAATCCCTCTCAAAGATGAGCTCCCCTCCATTTCCCAACTGGTAACACTTGCTATATCTAACCTCCATCTATAAGCAATGAAGATGAGTAAGTTAGTGAGGTGATCTAGTTTGTCAAATTTTTATGTAGATTGCGAGAAATTTGAGGAACAAGTGACTTCTTTTTGAAAGAATCTCAAGGATAAGAGTGAGAATAAGTTTTTTGTAAATACTCACTTCCTTTGTTTCGAAATTAGGTTTTTCAGATGTCCGTTCTAACTAGGGTCTCCTATGGTCAGGATGGTTGTCAACACCCAGATTTTTAAGTCCAGATGCCTGTTATGCCATACATCGCAATCCCAGGATTACCATTTTTGCAAGACATAATAGAATTGGTACCACAGTACATCATCCATTACAAACCATAATAGTCTTACAAATAGAGAATATCATGATCCAGTCTTAATACAATCAAAGCAATGGAAAGTAAGCGTAGTAGGGTCTCCATCTTCATGGTCACAAGCAATGCTGACGATGGGAGATGATCCTAGTTATCATAGACCTCCTGTTGTGCATCTTCCTGGTAGTCTTCCTGGTAGTCTGGCCATGGGAATAGCCAGGGACAAAGCCGTAGTACTCTTTAAGTACTCACAAACTATCACTAACACAAGTAAAGTAACACTAGTAGGAATCCTAAGCTCTAGTCTTATTTGCAATAAGCCAATTTTATTTCAGAAGTACTTAGTAGTAAAGCATATTTTAGTTCTCTAGATTACTTAAGTGGGAACCTAGTTTTCCTATCCACAACTCTGTTGTGGTCAAGTCAAAGTCATCTTTCAAGTCACAAGTCATTTTGAAAACATCTAACAACAGAACAGTATGACCACTCCAACTGTCCATAACCACAGACGCGGCTATTCGAATAGTTTTACACTCTGCAGAGGTGGTACACTTTCACCACAAAATTTGATACTTCCGTCAGGGATAATTGATACATATCTAGCCGATGATCCTTGAGTTTTATCCCGATCTTTCGCATCGAGTCCACCAGGTAGGTAATCTTCCAATCACGCGATGAACGCAACCTGAAGAAGAGGAATCAATCTAGCAAGTAACATGATGAAGATCACCACACCTCAAATCTGAGCACGACAATCCTTGATGAACACAAGAACCTCCGCAACAATAATATGATAAACGGTATCGCCGTCCCCGGAGGGATGATACATGGTGGAGCACAATATAGTTTTTAGACTAAACAACTGAACTTCCCTAAACCCTAGGCGGCTGGCTCCTTTATATAGGAGGCCTGCAACTAGTCGGTTGGATAGACCCAAACCGAACACACAAATGGACTCGAATCTAACCTAGACTCGGACTCAATAACATAGCAACAATATTTGACATAACCTTAGACTTATCATTACATATCGTTGGTCGTCCTGGCGTGCCAATCATCAATGGGATGCGCCCGCATCACCTAGCTTGGTGGAGTCCTGAAATTAGGCTTCAGCTCCTCCTTCATGCTCATATCATCATCCCCCCTTCAAGAAGCGTTGTCCCCAACACTTGCGGGTCGGGTCAGAAAGGTGGCGTGATATGAACAACCGCTTCACGCATCTTCACCATCTTCAAGTATTGCTTGCCTTCCTCACCACATCCTTCCTCTTGGCCTGCTCGACTTGATACAGCTCTTGGCACCTGCAACTCCTTGCATCTCCATACGAGCTTGGACCTAGGCGCCACCGTATTCTTCTTCTTCTTCTCAACTCTTGTTGGAACCCATGGTTTCTGAACATGGACCTTCTTTGCACGACTTGGCATAAGATGAGTAATTCCTAGACCACACAACTGTCAAACATGTGCATCCTTGCCTCTATGCATCCGCACAACTATCCCAACAAAATGCCTCACAGGTGTGCTAACAAAAATGCACTTGTTACCCCGCTGCACCTCATGCACTGGAACATTAGGAGCACAAATACCATCCGTCTGAACACCTGTGTCAACACAAACAACCTTCTGAACACATGCTGCAACATCCTTCCTCTCAGCAATAAGAGGATGCACTTCAACTGGTTTGTCACTAACAAGTTCCACTGACTTGTCATCTACAGGCATAGCTGAAGCAATATCAACATTGTTGCACTGTGCATCATGCTCTCCATCCTGCACCTTAGCTAGCCTAGATTTTGTCTTAGCCTTGTGCACCTTCTCCTTATGTACCACTAGCTCCACATTAGACTTCATGTGATCATCCTGCATAGGCCTCAAAGTCTGCTATTTGCCACCATGCACAAAGGAATATGTATTTGCTCTTCCAGCATGTGTAACATTGCGGTCATACTGCCATGGACGACCAAGTAATAACCCACATACCTCCAATGGCAACACATCGCACTCAATCCCATCAACATAATCACCAACTGTAAATGGCACACGCACCTTATGAGTTACCTTCACCATACCGCAACTATTTAACCACTGTAGATGCTTAGGTTCAGGAATACGCCATGTGGAAAACCCCAACGCTGCCACCATTGCCTAGCTAATGCCATTAGTACAGCTTCCTCCATCAACAATCAACTTGCATGCTTTGCCTTTGATCATACACTGCGCCTGAAATAAATTCCAATGCTGGCCCTTGTCAACTGTTATGCAAGCATCGTCTTGTACCTTGTTGAGTTGAAAATTCATCCCACTCAATGGTACAACATCCTCCACGGCATCCTTAACAACACTAGCCTTAACAACATCAACCACTAACGCTTCAGAAATCATGGCTGCCACCTTGCTAACTGTCGACAATGTAACAACTGTCAACTTCTCATGAGTAGTCACAACCGTCATGACCTTCGGTGTAAGAGCTATACTCTTGCCAACATCCACTATCCCATTCACAACCTTGGGCGGCTGCTCGTTTTCCTCCATATACGGTAATATGAAACCATCACGGAGAAAACTTTTGTAGTCCATCCAAGTATGAGAAAAACCATCTATGTCAACCGCCTTGGATCACCAACTGTCTAACTCCTTGTCCACACGCCGGTGAGAAAGAACATACCCATCATACCCACTAAACTTGCCATTGTATTTGCAACATCGATGGAAACCCTGTTCCATGTGTCTTTCCCAACCTTGGTACTCCTCAACTGTCGCAAGTCTATGTAGGCACCAGCTAAGCTCGGATGCATCACGTGCCACCTCATTCAGGAGATGGAGATAGTCATTGAAAACAACACTAGACTTTTTGCCACGTGTACACCTCAAGCCAATTGTATCTCCTAAAAAACAATTCATCATGTCCTGGTCCGTCGCACAACAATCCGGACAAACTGAAGCAAATCATAGTAGCAGAGAAGAAAAAAATCCATGTGGCCGAAACAGATTGCAGAAACAGCACTAGACTTTTTTCTGTCCACCACGGAAACAAAACTCCCCTTTTTTTCACGTATAGGAGATGTTGGTACTTGGTACGTAGCCCAAATTAGCATTCGATTGCTCTTTTTTTCAGACCCAAACGATTCCTTGGCTCCACGTACTAGAGCAAAGCGATCGATTTTTTTGTGTTCGCTCCCAGGCGCTGGCGAGGTATCACTCAAGGCAGTTGGGCCAGCCCACTGTGGGGAGCTCAGCGCACGAGGCATGTGTGGCGCCATATAGGGATCGAGGCAATCCCTCGATCGCGTGCATGCCAGGAGGTACGCCCAGGTACACGGGGTTCGGTCCAGAGAGTACGGGCGGTGGCCTCCTTCCTTTTTTAAGCTAGAACCGATCGGATCCCTGGACGCCAACGCACAGGGGATGCGATCCTCGAATGCTAGAGTTGTGCGGTGCACAAATGCGATGACTTTGGGCCGGCCCCATGCTGTAGGGTGTGAGACCATGCTCGCGAGAGCGCCAGGCGCTGAACGATCGCCAGGCACACACGAATACTCGGTCGTGAGGAGTAGGGTAGCTGGCCTCCTTATCTCTTTTTTATTGCCGATCGGATCTGAACAGAACATGGAGTAGATGGACTCTGGGATTCCGATCGGTCAGCACCATGCAGCCACGAAAAGAAAATGCTAAGAAGCGAATCAAACAGATCTCACAGAGATTGGAAATCGCACACGCCTTTTGTAGCACCCCAATTGTATAACAATTGTAATGCTACTTGTCCTAGTAGGATATTGGCTACTTCATATATATTATTATTGCATCATAACTATATCATGCTCATGTCATCATGCCACCTTGCATTTGAGCATCATATATAACCCTTTTCTTTTGGCTCTTCTCTCACATGCATTATTAATTGTATTTGTCTCTTGATATTGTATTTGGTTTTTGATATATTGTTCAATGCCCAAGTTGAGTTGGGGGCATATCTTTTAATTCAATCCCACCACCTTTCTCTTCCACCACTTTATAATTCCACCATCCTACTAGACCACGAGCTTGTTGTCTTATTTTGGATTATCTCTAGCTCATGGGCAATAGGGTGGATCTAGTCCATTAAATTTCTTTGCTTGGCTTTGTTCCACTTCTTGGACATGCATAAGATTAATGCCATCATATTAATATTGTTTTCACAAAAATTAATCAATGGCATTATTATTTTTGCATGGGCCATGCACTAGTCTTCACTACCTTCCTCTCCTTTGGTTTTTCTTTGGTTTTGTTGGTTCCTATCTTTGTGGAAAACATCTCCTACCACTCCACCATTCTCATATCCTCTCCCACATTCTTTTCTTTAAATTTATTTTCTACATGCATGATCATATGAGCTTTTCTTTTTCCACCTAATTTCTTTTCTTCCTCTTTCTTTCTTGTTTCCATTCCTTCTAGCTCGTTAGTCCAAGCCCCATGATCTTTCTTGAGATGTCCTCATAAACAAAATTAACAACTAAACACCTAATAATAATCTAAACCTAGTTTTCTCTTCATTATTCTTTTAACCCTATTTCTACTAAACCCTAACCTACTCCCAAATCTCTCTCTTACTCTCCCTCTCTCTCTAGCCTGCCGAGCACCACCCAGCCACCCAAACCCTAGCCCATGCCTAACCCGAGCCATGCCCATCTAACCTAGCCTAGCTACCCCCTCCCTCTCTTCTCTCTCCCTGACCGAGGGTCCCCCTCCAGCCTTCTCCCTGGCCTCTCTCGTCCTCAGCCCCACTGGCAGCCTCCCCTGCAGCCCCAGGACCAGCTCCAGCCGGCCGAGCACGTGCTCGAGGGAAAAAACAGAGAAAGGTGGCACGAGGCCACCTTATCTCTGCCGTGCTTCGCCTGCTTTCCTTCTCCCTCTCCCTCCTTTTTCCTTCCTCCCCAAGCCTCTCTGGCCTCTCCCAGATCTGGCCGAGCCGCCCCCTCCTTCCCCGTCTCCCTCTCCGACCACCAGCAGCCGATGCCGGTCGCCGCCAGCCCCACCTCGCCCCGACGTTCCTGCCGGCGTGCTCGACCTGGAGGTGGCTGAGAAGATCGTGGACGTTCCCCTGCGTCGCCCCGTGGCCGCTGACGCGAAGGAGGCAGCCCTGCACCGCCAGTACCATCGCCGCCGACGCCAAACCCTAGCCGCCGAAGCGCCTGCATCCCCGACGATCCGCCGCGTCCCCGTCCGATCCGAGCCCGCCGTCGAGCCCGCGGTGAGCCTCCCCTCCTCCCTGACATGGTCCGCTTCGCCGTACCGCCCTAACGCCGCCGGGCGTTTCACCGAACAACCACCGCGCGCCAAAGCTCGCCGCCGTTTGCCGTTTTCCCGCGCCGCAGCAAGCCTACCTAGCCCACGCCCACCCCCCTGTCAGCTACCCGAGCCAGCCGCACCGGTTAGCACACTCCGCGCGCACGTCCGCGTCCCGGGATCGATCCCCGCTCGCGCCGCGCGTCGGCTTTTCTCGCCAGACAAAGGAAAACGAAGAACAGTACGGGCGCGTGGTCGATTTGCAAAAAGCCCCCCACCTTTTTAATTCTCGCAACCCGCGCTCCTAGTGCCCCACCGGTCAGTCGCCCAGGTCATCTTGCAGAAAAACCCTCAGCCTTTCTCAGCCGCAACCCGCGCTCCAGCCCCAGCCCCACCTGTCAGCCCCTGTCTCCCTCACCGCTGTCACGTGGGCCTGCGCCAGTTGGCCCACCCCGCAGTCACAGTGGCTAGGCGAGCCCGCGGTGACGAAAGTTTTGCCCGCGCGTGGTCCAGTCAGCACAAAGGCCCACCTGTCAGTGTCTGGGGTTGATTTTGCCTGAGTGCGGAAAGTTTTTCCCTGAGTCTGTTTTTATTCAAATCTTTTCCAAATTTATTTAAATTCAAATTCTTTTCAGATTCAAATAATTTTTAAAATACAAATCCAAATAATACATATAATATATGTTTTGGGACCAGAAAAATATGAGGAATTCAATTATGCCCTTCAAAATATATTTTGGACACTTTAAATTTCGAGATGATTAAAATTACAATAAAAATGCCCTTTTCCTTACTTAATTAATAACTTTTGTTTTATAACTCCAAATTTGACAAATAATATGTCTAAATCGATCAGCGCGACGAGCCTGTTCTATTTATGCAGTTCTTGTTCTGAATTGAAGCATGCATCATGTTGTCATTTAAAATCTGAACTGTTTATGACAATAAAACTTGGTTAAATAAATAATAAAAGGCTTTATTTCTTGTATCCACACCTCACCTCTGCCATGCTACTTTAATGCCATGAAATTGTGCATCATTCATCATGGCATGCTTGGTTGCTTGTTGCATTTTAATTCATATGCTTGTGCACTTTATTTATGTTGGCCCTTGTTTGTTTGGTTCTTCTTCGAATAGACGCCCAGCAGGAGAATTACCAGGAATCACAGGAGTATTATCCAGATCCATCTCTCGCTTCAACTGAGCTGCCAGGCAAGCACTACGACATGCTTGCATACATACAGTACCTATTGCCTCTATCTTATTCTTGCATCATTGAGTCGCGATTGCATTAAATTGAATCCCAAGTACTGCATAGCCTTTACTTTAAACCACACCAAGCCTGTTCCGGTCCCATGAGCCATTACTACAGGAGTTGTTTGAGCCATGCGAGTCGTAGAAAAGCATGAGTAGGGTATGTGAGTGTCTAATGGATAATGAGGTACCTAAACAACATAACCTGAGTAGTAATGGGATAACTAATGAAAGCGGCACCGGTGAGCAATATCTGCTATTTGGTTTTTCATGCTCACTTGTGTCCCGTAGGACCCCGAGTACTTGATTCCTGTTCCTTGTTTATTCGCACTATCCACATCCGGGAGGCCTTATGGACCCCCCCTGAGCCAGAGCTTGATTCATTCTTACTTCTTGGGGCCACAATTAGTTTGGGGCTTAATTACTATTTTGTACTTATGCCATGTTACTGCTTTATTTAAGATTGTGCGAGGAGCACCTGCACTGTTTTGGATCGTGACACGTTTTCGCTGTATCGACAAGCCCAGTCATATTTTCGGGTTCCTAGTCGTTTACCGCCGTCCTCACAAACCTTGGGTCTGTCTCGGAGCCGGCCAACTTCGTTGCGGGTAGCTTAATGGGGTGGCCCCCTGAAATGTTTCTGAATCCTGTGATTGCTTTGTCGTGAATGCCTCGTTGGGTTTTGATTTGGTTTTTCCGAGGTTGATCGAGTGTGTGTTGCTATTCGTGCACCCCTGCAGGGTAAATCTTTCTAAAAGCCGTGTCCGCGGTTATGGACGACTTGGAGCACAGTTTCTCGATCATAGACAAGTATAACTGAAGTACTACTTTTGACTTGACTAGTAAATAGTGCAATACTCATGGAATGGTTAATAAAACTGCCAACGGATGATGGGGGTTGTTCGTCCGCTTCCTCGTTGGTAAGCGAGGAGGAGGATGGATCTGCTAATTATACTGATATAACTGTTGTTCTTAATTCACGGACTTCCGTCTATCATTGGTTAGGCGGAAGGTTAGCGAGTATCTGTAGAATTGTTAGGTATTATCTTTTGCTGCAATTGCGTCACCCCAGGTTGTGTCCCCTTTAGTGGCATAAAGACTTGTTGAGTACCCCTAGGGTCTCACACGATAAATTGTTTGATTCAGATGAACAGGTGTACCCGCAAGATGGATACTGGGTGGAAGAGACAGATGATGTCGGCAACGATCATTCGGTGTAGAGATTCCGGGAACGGGGATCCGTGTGATCTGTGGGCGAGATGTGTTTATTTATGGGGCATCTTATGCCAATTTTCTTCTTATCCGTACTCGGATCTTGTTTTCCGCTTCCGCCTGATACTCTGATGTGTGATGTATGAGGAGCTATCCTAAATTATTATATCTATCTAGGACATTTGGATCTTGCCGTATGGCGTTGCAATATTTCTATTTCTTTTAGATGGAATGGCTCTGAGGACTGTTGTATGTGGCTTGCATACATACTCATTTGTGTATGTAGTTGATCCCTTCGCCTGCCGATTACGCCGCTCGTTCTTGTCCCGTTGTTTGAAAGTGGTTAGGACGGCCGAAAGGTCTACCGTGAGTGGCCCTGGGCCCCACCGTACTATTTTAACCACTTTCGTTCATCCAGGCATTAACTAAGAGCGTAATTCACCGAGGTAGTTACAATTGGTATATCAGAGCCATCCCGCCCTTCAGGGTCTCAGCCAAAATGGTCGTTGTCCTTCTAGCAAATATTTTGGTAGTTATGTATATTAGGGAAAAACAAACGTGAGAGTAGGATTGCTTTCATTTTTTCTGCTTACCCACCCACCCACCCTTTTTCTGGTAAGGAAGTGTAACGTTTTCATTCCTCTTCTAAAATTCAAACTAGGATTCACGTGTTCTGGGTTCCGTAGTACCATAGGTTGTGTTCGTGTTTGTGTGTGTGTGTGTGTGTGTGGATTCCTTGTCTATCTGTTGCATCCAAATGTTATCACTATCTGCCTTTGGTTATCAACTGTTGGTACATTCCATACCGACATGCCTTTGTAAACCGACGCGATCTATTCTGATTCGTTGTACACCGATGCGTTCTATCTTACTCTTTGTATCCGACGTTATCTTGTTTGGGGTGTTCTTTTCCGTAGTTACCAATCTCTAGGTTCATCTTAAGGAGAAGTTGTTGGGATATGTGTTTTACTGATTCATGTGCGGAGTAATGATTTTAGTGCGGGATGGAGTCGCGACCATACCACTACTTTTGTCATTTGCTTTTGTATATTGAACTAGTAGAGTTACTAATCTTGATTCGTTAAGTGATTTTGCGCATATAGTGGTATGTTAATGCCGAGTTTTGCGGAAATTTTTTCTTTGTTAGTTGTGTACCACACCTTATTCAGTCGTGTGTGTTATGCTTAATATCTTCTAGTTGCCTTGAACTTTGTTGATATTTTAATATCATCTCAGTGAATTGCATTCCTTAATCTTGATTAATTCCATTTTGGTACTATTTTGGATTATTATCATTCTCCATTGTAGTACTGACTTGTGTTTTATATCAATCACAGGATGGCACCACCACGCCGTTCTGAGGAGGATATACCACCTGAACTTGGGGCCGCTTTGGCAAGTATTGCAAATGCTTTGGGCACTATGCAGCAGAACCAGCAACGCTTCGAGGAAAGCGTGAGGAGGAATGAGTTTGCTCCGCTACCTCCACCTCCCAAGCGAGGAGACATCAAGAGTTTTCTCAAGTTCAACCCACGTCAATTCGAAGTGTCTGATCAGCCACTTGATGCGGATGATTGGCTTCGTGAAGTGTCAAGGTTGCTGATGACTGCGGATGTTCCCGAGCAAGAATGGGTCAAGTGTGCTACTCACCTTCTGAAGGGAGATGCAGCTCTCTAGTGGGAAAATTACCTCAAGGCAGATCTTTCTGGTTTTCAGCCTACTTGGGAGCGGTTCACTGCTGCTTTCAAAGAACAATATCTGTTAGAAATTGTCATGGAAAGGATGAAGGAAGTGTTTCTCAACCTCAAGCAGGGCACTGACAATGTCAACACCTACATCAGAAACTTCATGAACCTGTCTCGTTATGGTGGCGATGAGATCTCTGATGACAAGAAGAAGCAAAAGAGGTTTCGGCAAGGCCTCAATGCTTCCATCAAATATGCAATCACTCATGCAAGGCCAGCATCTTTCCTGGAACTTCAACACACAACTCTGCAGGAAGAAGCAAGTAGGCAAGTGTTTGAGGAGTCAAAGAAACACAGCCGTGATACAGCAAGCTCTTCTGCTATGACAGCTCCTTCTAAGCGTCGTGTCTGGGTTCCTAACACCCCACCGTCGCTCCCTGCTCCACCGAGACCTTCAAGCTACGCACCAAGGCCACCAAACTCCTTCACTGCGGCTCCCAGGGGCTACAACCACAACTACCCTGGAGCGCCTGGCGGAGTCCCTGGCTACGTTGCTCCACGTCCACCTGGTGCTTGCTATACTTGTGGAAACACTAGGCATCAGCACTGGAATTGTCCAATGAACAACAAAGCTCTTCCACCACCACCTCCAAGACCTGCGACAAGTGCTCCTATGATTCGTGCACCTCCACCTCGGGCTCTCAACATCAACACTAAGCCTGGGTCTACGGTTGCTCGTGCCAACTGTGTCAACGCCGCTCAAGCTGAGCATGCACCTGGAGTTGTCATGGGTATGCTTCCTGTTAACTCAGTTCCTGCACGAGTTTTGTTTGATTCTGGTGCTTCGCATTCTTTCGTTTCTCACAAGTTTGCTCATGAGCAAGATCTGGCTATGGTTCCTCTATTACACCGTCTTGTGGTACAATCTCCTGGGTCAAACATGAGAGCTGCTCATATCAGCCATGGCAATCAAATTGAGATTGGTGGTTCTTTGTTTCCGGCTTCCTTAATTATTCTGGGCAATTCTGATATTGATGTTATCTTGGGCATGGATTGGTTGACAGCAAATGCAGCTGTGATTGATTGTGCTGAACGTTCGGTTTCTCTGAAAATTCTTGAAGGCCATATAGTCTATTCTCCAAGTTTGACTCCTGCAATTCAGCTTTATTCTTTGGCGGCTCTGAATGATGATGCTATGGAAGGTATTCAGAGTGTTCCTGTAGTTTGTGAGTTTCCAGATGTCTTTCCTGAAGAGTTGCCAGGTATGCCTCCGGATCGTGAGGTTGAGTTTGTCATTGAACTTGAACCTGGTACCGCTCCTATCTCCAAGCGACCTTATAAAATGGGTCCTGCTGAGTTGGCTGAACTTAAGCGTCAGTTGGATGAACAAGAGAAGTTGGGTTTCATTCAGCACAGTACTTCTTCTTGGGGTAGTCCAACCATCTTTGTGAAGAAGCGAGACAAGACTGATAGACTTTGTGTTGACTATCGGGCACTCAATGCTAAAACCATCAAGAATAAATATCCCCTTCCGCGGATTAATGATCTCTTCGATCAGCTAGCTAGAGCTGTGGTATTCTCTAAGCTTGATTTGAGAAGTGGTTATCATCAAATCAAGATTCGCAAGGAAGATGTTCCCAAAACAGCTTTCACCACCCGCTATGGCCTGTATGAGTACACGGTCATGTCTTTCGGTCTCACCAATGCACCTGCCACTTTCTCGAGGCTTATGAACTCGGTTTTCATGGAGTATCTTGATAAGTTCATTGTGGTCTATCTGGATGACATTCTAGTCTATTCTAAGTCAAAAGAAGAACATGAAGAATACCTTCGGTGTGTCCTAAACAAGCTTCGTGAGAACCGCCTGTATGCAAAGTTCTCCAAGTGTGAGTTTTGGCTGCCTCAAGTCACTTACCTTGGTCACGTCATCTCTGCCAAGGGCATCGCCGTCAACCCAGAAACTATTAAGACAATTATGGACTGGCTTCCACCCATAAATGTCAAAGAAGTCCGGAGTTTCCTTGGTTTGGCCAGTTACTGTCGTCGCTTCGTGCAAAACTTCTCAAAGATTGCGAAGCCTCTTACCGATCTCCTCAAGAAAGGCAAGAAATATCTTTGGACTCCTGCATGTCAAGCAAGCTTTGAAACACTCAAAGAGAAGCTCACTTCCACACCAGTCTTAGTTCCTCCAGATACATCAAAGCCTTTCCAGATTTTCTGTGATGCTTCATTGCAAGGATTGGGTGCGGTCCTTATGCAAGAAAAGCAAGTTGTTGCTTATGCATCTCGTCAGTTGAAGACGCATGAGATCAACTATCCTACACATGACCTCGAACTCGCAGCAGTTGTCTTTGCTTTGAAAGTATGGAGGCATTACTTGCTTGGCAACCATTGTGAGATCTTTTCTGATCATAAGAGTCTGAAGTATATCTTCACACAGCCTGACCTCAACCTTCGTCAGAGGAGGTGGATTGAAACAATCAATGATTTCGATTTGACCATCAACTACACCCCGGGCAAAGCCAATGTCATGGCAGATGCTCTCAGCCGAAAAGCTTATGTCAACAACCTCATGGTGGAAGAACAACAACCTCTCTTGTGCGAGGAATTCCGCAAGCTTAACCTTGAAATTGTGGATCAAGGTTATCTTCTGAACCTTCTAGCAACACCCCTCTTGGAAGAAAAGGTTCGTTCCATTCAGCTTGGGGATCCTTACACTAAAAAGATCATCTCCAACATTCAGCTTCCGAAGTATGAGTCTTTTCACGTAGATGACCAAGGCACTCTTTTCTTTGAACACCGGATGTTTGTTCCGAACTACCCGGGTTTAAGGGAGCAACTTCTCAAGGAGGCGCATGAGTCTGTTCTTTCTATTCACCCTGGAAGCACTAAGATGTACATGGACTTGAAAACACAATATTGGTGGCCTGGTTTGAAACGATACTGTGCCAAGTATGTCTCAGAGTGTGATGTTTGTCGCAGAGTTAAAGCTGTCCATCAGAAACCTTCCGGTCTTCTACAGCCATTGAAGCCTCCGGAATGGAAATGGGAGAAAGTAGAGATGGACTTCATCACTGGTTTTCCAAGGTCGCAGAAAGGCAACAATGCAATCTTTGTTGTCATTGACAGGCTTTCCAAAGTAGCTCACTTCTTTCCAGTCAAGGAAACAATTTCTGCAATTCAGTTGGCTGAGCTCTATATCAACAGAATTGTCTCTCTGTATGGAGTTCCTCTTGAGATCAGTTCAGACCGTGGAAGCATTTTCACTTCCAAGTTCTGGGGAAGTTTCCAAAATGCTTTGGGAACAAAGTTAAACTTCAGCACAGCTTACCACCCTCAGTCGCAAGGACAAGTTGAAAGGATCAATCAGATTCTGGAAGATATGCTTCGTGCTTGCGTTATCTCTTTCGGCATGAAGTGGGAAGAATGCCTTCCTTACGCTGAATTCTCTTACAACAACAGTTTCCTGAAAAGTTTAAAGATGGCACCATTTGAGGCTCTCTATGGTCGCAAATGCAGAACTCCGATTGGTTGGTCGGGCGCAGGTGAAAGAATATTGTTTTGCCCCGACATTGTGACTCAAGCGGAGGAGAAAGTTCACATCATTCTTGAAAACCTGAAGATTGCTCAAAGTCGCCAGAAGAGCAATTATGACAGAAAGCACACGGACATGGAGTATGTCCCTGGTGATCTCATTTACCTTCGTGTCATTCCCATGAGAGGCACGCATCGCTTTGGTATCAAAGGAAAGCTGGCTCCTAGATACATCGGTCCATTCAAAATTCGTGGAAGAAGAGGAGAAGTTGCTTATGCTCTTGATCTCCCTGAACAACTCAAAGTCCACGATGTTTTCCACATCTCTCAACTCAAGAAGTGCTTCAAAGATCCCGGCAGGACCGTGGACCATGAACTCATTAATCTCCAAGAAGACCTTTCTTATCAAGAACACCCCTCAAAAATTCTTGAAGTCGCAGAAAGAAGGACTCACAACAAGTCCATCAAGTTCTGTAAGGTGTAGTGGTCGCACCATTCCGTTGATGAAGCCACCTGGGAACGTGAAGATGAGCTCCGTGCCAAGTATCCTACCCTCTTTGAGTCTTCTTCTTCCTAGAATCTCAGGGCGAGATTCCTGTTTAGTGGGGGAGAGTTGTAGCACCCCAATTGTCTAACAATTGTAATGCTACTTGTCCTAGTAGGATATTGGCTACTTCATATATATTATTATTGCATCATAACTATATCATGCTCATCTCATCATGCCACCTTGCATTTGAGCATCATATATAACCCTTTTCTTTTGGCTCTTCTCTCACATGCATTATTAATTGTATTTGTCTCTTGATATTGTATTTGGTTTTTGATATATTGTTCAATGCCCAAGTTGAGTTGGGGGCATATCTTTTAATTCAATCCCACCACCTTTCTCTTCCACCACTTTATAATTCCACCATCCTACTAGACCACGAGCTTGTTGTCTTATTTTGGATTATCTCTAGCTCATGGGCAATAGGGTGGATCTAGTCCATTAAATTTCTTTGCTTGGCTTTGTTCCACTTCTTGGACATGCATAAGATTAATGCCATCATATTAATATTGTTTTCACAAAAATTAATCAATGGCATTATTATTTTTGCATGGGCCATGCACTAGTCTTCACTACCTTCCTCTCCTTTGGTTTTTCTTTGGTTTTGTTGGTTCCTATCTTTGTGGAAAACATCTCCTACCACTCCACCATTCTCATATCCTCTCCCACATTCTTTTCTTTAAATTTATTTTCTACATGCATGATCATATGAGCTTTTCTTTTTCCACCTAATTTCTTTTCTTCCTCTTTCTTTCTTGTTTCCATTCCTTCTAGCTCGTTAGTCCAAGCCCCATGATCTTTCTTGAGATGTCCTCATAAACAAAATTAACAACTAAACACCTAATAATAATCTAAACCTAGTTTTCTCTTCATTATTCTTTTAACCCTATTTCTACTAAACCCTAACCTACTCCCAAATCTCTCTCTTACTCTCCCTCTCTCTCTAGCCTGCCGAGCACCACCCAGCCACCCAAACCCTAGCCCATGCCTAACCCGAGCCATGCCCATCTAACCTAGCCTAGCTACCCCCTCCCTCTCTTCTCTCTCCCTGACCGAGGGTCCCCCTCCAGCCTTATCCCTGGCCTCTCTCGTCCTCAGCCCCACTGGCAGCCTCCCCTGCAGCCCCAGGACCAGCTCCAGCCGGCCGAGCACGTGCTCGAGGGAAAAAACAGAGAAAGGTGGCACGAGGCCACCTTATCTCTGCCGTGCTTCGCCTGCTTTCCTTCTCCCTCTCCCTCCTTTTTCCTTCCTCCCCAAGCCTCTCTGGCCTCTCCCAGATCTGGCCGAGCCGCCCCCTCCTTCCCCGTCTTCCTCTCCGACCACCAGCAGCCGACGCCGGTCGCCGCCAGCCCCACCTCGCCCCGACGTTCCTGCCGGCGTGCTTGACTTGGAGGTGGCTGAGAAGATCGTGGACGTTCCCCTGCGTCGCCCCGTGGCCGCTGACGCGAAGGAGGAAGCCCTGCACCGCCAGTACCATCGCCGCCGACGCCAAACCCTAGCCGCCGGAGCGCCTGCATCCCCGACGATCCGCCGCGTCCCCGTCCGATCCGAGCCCGACGTCGAGCCCGCGGTGAGCCTCCCCTCCTCCTTGACATGGTCCGCTTCGCCGTACCGCCCTAACGCCGCCGTGCGTTTCGCCGAACACCCACCGCGCGCCAAAGCTCGCCGCCGTTTGCCGTTTTCCCGCGCCGCAGCAAGCCTACCTAGCCCACGCCCACCCCCCTGTCAGCTACCCGAGCCAGCCGCACCGGTTAGCACACTCCGCGCGCACGTCCGCGTCCCGGGATCGATCCCCGCTCGCGCCGCGCGTCGGCTTTTCTCGCCAGACAAAGGAAAACGAAGAACAGTACGGGCGCGTGGTCGATTTGCAAAAAGCCCCCCACCTTTTTAATTCTCGCAACCCGCGCTCCTAGTGCCCCACCGGTCAGTCGCCCAGGTCATCTTGCAGAAAAACCCTCAGCCTTTCTCAGCCGCAACCCGCGCTCCAGCCCCAGCCCCACCTGTCAGCCCCTGTCTCCCTCACCGCTGTCACGTGGGCCTGCGCCAGTTGGCCCACCCCGCAGTCACAGTGGCTAGGCGAGCCCGCGGTGACGAAAGTTTTGCCCGCGCGTGGTCCAGTCAGCACAAAGGCCCACCTGTCAGTGTCTGGGGTTGATTTTGCCTGAGTGCGGAAAGTTTTTCCCTGAGTCTGTTTTTATTCAAATCTTTTCCAAATTTATTTAAATTCAAATTCTTTTCAGATTCAAATAATTTTTAAAATACAAATCCAAATAATACATATAATATATGTTTTGGGACCAGAAAAATGTGAGGAATTCAATTATGCCCTTCAAAATATATTTTGGACACTTTAAATTTCGAGATGATTAAAATTACAATAAAAATGCCCTTTTCCTTACTTAATTAATAACTTTTGTTTTATAACTCCAAATTTGACAAATAATATGTCTAAATCGATCAGCGCGACGAGCCTGTTCTATTTATGCAGTCCTTGTTCTGAATTGAAGCATGCATCATGTTGTCATTTAAAATCTGAACTGTTTATGACAATAAAACTTGGTTAAATAAATAATAAAAGGCTTTATTTCTTGTATCCACACCTCACCTCTGCCATGCTACTTTAATGCCATGAAATTGTGCATCATTCATCATGGCATGCTTGGTTGCTTGTTGCATTTTAATTCATATGCTTGTGCACTTTATTTATGTTGGCCCTTGTTTGTTTGGTTCTTCTTTGAATAGACGCCCAGCAGGAGAATTACCAGGAATCACAGGAGTATTATCCAGATCCATCTCTCGCTTCAACTGAGCTGCCAGGCAAGCACTACCACATGCTTGCATACATACAGTACCTATTGCCTCTATCTTATTCTTGCATCATTGAGTCGCGATTGCATTAAATTGAATCCCAAGTACTGCATAGCCTTTACTTTAAACCACACCAAGCCTATTCCGGTCCCATGAGCCATTACTACAGGAGTTGTTTGAGCCATGCGAGTCGTAGAAAAGCATGAGTAGGGTATGTGAGTGTCTAATGGATAATGAGGTACCTAAACAACATAACCTGAGTAGTAATGGGATAACTAATGAAAGCGGCACCGTGAGCAATATCTGCTATTTGGTTTTTCATGCTCACTTGTGTCCCGTAGGACCCCGAGTACTTGATTCCTGTTCCTTGTTTATTCGCACTATCCACATCCGGGAGGCCTTATGGACCCCCCTGAGCCAGAGCTTGATTCATTCTTACTTCTTGGGGCCACAATTAGTTTGGGGCTTAATTACTATTTTGTACTTATGCCATGTTACTGCTTTATTTAAGATTGTGCGAGGAGCACCTGTACTGTTTTGGATCGTGACACGTTTTCGCTGTATCGACAAGCCCAGTCATATTTTCCGGTTCCCAGTCGTTTACCGCCGTCCACACAAACCTTGGGTCCGTCTCGGAGCCGGCCAACTTCGTTGCGGGTAGCTTAATGGGGTGGCCCCCTGAAATGTTTCTGAATCCTGTGATTGCTTTGTCGTGAATGCCTCGTTGGGTTTTGATTTGGTTTTTCCGAGGTTGATCGAGTGTGTGTTGCTATTCGTGCACCCCTGCAGGGTAAATCTTTCTGAAAGCCGTGTCCGCGGTTATGGACGACTTGGAGCACAGTTTCTCGATCATAGACAAGTATAACTAAAGTACTACTTTTGACTTGACTAAATACTTGACTAGTAAATAGTGCAATACTCATGGAATGGTTAATAAAACTGCCAACGGATGATGGGGGTTGTTCGTCCGCTTCCTCGTTGGTAAGCGAGGAGGAGGATGGATCTGCTAATTATACTGATATAACTGTTGTTCTTAATTCACGGACTTCCGTCTATCATTGGTTAGGCGGAAGGTTAGCGAGTATCTGTAGAATTGTTAGGTATTATCTTTTGCTGCAATTGCGTCACCCCAGGTTGTGTCCCCTTTAGTGGCATAAAGACTTGCTAAGTACCCCTAGGGTCTCACACGATAAATTGTTTGATTCAGATGAACAGGTGTACCCGCAAGATGGATACTGGGTGGAAGAGACAGGTGATGTTGGCAATGATCATTCGGTGTAGAGATTCCGGGAACGGGGATCCGTGTGATCTGTGGGCGGGATGTGTTTATTTATGGGGCATCTTATGCCAATTTGCTTCTTATCCGTACTCGGATCTTGTTTTCCGCTTCTGCCTGATACTCTGATGTGTGATGTATGAGGAGCTATCCTAAATTATTATATCTATCTAGGACATTTGGATATTGCCGTATGGCGTTGCAATATTTCTATTTCTTTTAGATGGAATGGCTCTGAGGACTGTTGTATGTGGCTTGCATACATACTCATTTGTGTATGTAGTTGATCCCTTCGCCTGCCGATTACGCCGCTCGTTCTTGTCCCGTTGTTTGAAAGTGGTTAGGACGGCCGAAAGGTCTACCGTGAGTGGCCCTGGGCCCCACCGTACTATTTTAACCACTTTTGTTCATCCAGGCATTAACTAAGAGCGTAATTCACCGAGGTAGTTACACCTTTTGATCTTCAATACGTGACCACGGAATCCCTGTATTTTTCTGCAGAACAAACATATGACTGCAACGCGCCGCCAGATACTCTCAATTTGAAAACCAATCTCTTCTTCACAACCGATATGTAAACTGCTTGTAGAAAACAGTCCGTAGATGATCCAAAAACACACTGTGATCAACGATAGCTCTGATACCACATGATACGGATCTAGCCGATGTTCCTTGAGTTTTGTCCCGATCTTTCACAGCGAGTCCACCAGGTAGGTAATCTCCCAATCGCGCGATGAACGCAACCCGAAGAAGAGGAACCAATCTAGCAAGTAACATGATGAAAATCACCACGCCTCAAACCTGAGCACGGCAATCCTTGATGAACACAAGAACCTCCACAGCAATAATATGATAAACAGTATCGCCGTCCCCAGAGGGATAGTACACGGTGGAGCACAATATAGTTTTTAGACTAAACAACTGAACTCTCCTAAACCCTAGGCGGCTGGCTCCTTTATATAGGAGGCCTGCAACTAGTCAGTTGGATAGACCCAAACCGAACACACAAACGGACTCGAACCTAACCTAGACTCGGACTCAATAACATAGCAACAATATTTGGCACAATCTTAGACTTATCATTACATATCGTAGGTCGTCCTGGCGTGCCAATCATCAATGGGATGCGCCCGCATCACCTAGCTTGGTGGAGTCATGAAATTAGGCTTCACCTCCTCCGTCATGCCCATATCAATAACCCTGAATCATCATACTTGGTATGCGGATAATCAATCCTAACATTTCAATTACACACCCTAGTATAGGCACCTCCCCTATGAGCTGGGCCTCCCAGCCATGGCCAACTACCATCCCGGGAACTGCATAGGTGGACATTTATCACGAGTAGCCTCAGCTCAACCTCTTTCCGCAAGGGAACCCATACTAAGACATATACACTTCAGTTAAGCCCTACCCAACTCAGGTATTGCCGTTGTACGGTAAAATTGGAATGATATCGCATCCGAACCCAACCATCAGTTTTTATCAAAGTCCAGGCTCATACCTCATTTAGTTTCATCATCAAACCATTGTGTTTCATAACACATGTCAAAACATTTCAATAGAATGACTGATGATTCCAAGGTTTTCATAATCTTTTCTCCAAGTCTTCCCATCTAAAGTGATCAAGTTTAGTTTAGCACTAGCCATTAGTATTGAGAGTATCACTATTAAGAGGTGCTAGTCAAATATAAGTACCCAAGTCTAATCCTATGATCTTGATGGTATCCATCCTGTTTTCCACTGATCACAATTCATTAACTAGGCAAGAACTTTTAGTAAAGGGAAAAGTAAAGCTTGTAGGTAAAACTGGGATTGGTATAATCAATGATCATATGCCTCTTATTTGATTTATTTTTAAATTGGTTTTGTTTGGAATGTACCTAGATGATATTGTTTTCATCTTTAAACTAATCCTTATCATTTATAGCAATCAAACATGGCATATCAAGCATTCATGCATTCATATTAAGCACACATGCATTCATATAGAGTTTATTAATAAAAGTTTTTGTTAACCCTAAAGTTGGGTGATTAGAACTTGATAATCTTGTTTAGTATTTTTGAGATGTTACACTAGCTCACAATCACCCTTTGGTGTGGAAGGCTTACTAGTATATCCCATAGGAAACCATGGATCCTCCCAAATGCGGATCCGCGTACCATCTCCAATCCGCCAAATGATTCCCTCTTTTAACACCTCTAGGCCTTTTAGAATACTTCGCCAAACAAAGTTTATCAAGATAATCTGTTATACTAGTGTGCGCATGTCTATGTTGACGAGCTAGTATTGGAGCATTTGTTCCCTTACTATACTCTACATATCCTAGCCATGAGTCTAATTTCGGTGAAGGTGGCTTTGGTGTTCCTCTTTCTTCCTCTCTTTGCGATTCTCGCAAAGTCTAGCAAGGTGAATGGGGGAGTGATGCATGTAAAATGCATGCATAAACTTTGTAGTTTGTTGATACGAATTCCCACTTATTTGCAACATATATGATATTATATTCATGTTTTACATTGATTTTGGGGAATTTACCAATGACCTCCTTTATTTTGGTTATAACTCTAAAGGATAGGAAAACCTTGTTTTGTGTATTTTTAGCTTTCAGGGACCTAAATGAAGTCAAATTCACCTGAGATTTTTGGAGTGTCAATATTTCATCAAGAGAAGGACCTAAAGCGCTTGGATCACACGAGGAAAGCCCTGAGGCCCAAATGAGCACAAGTGGCACGCCCAGTTGAGTGGGACGCACCACCTGTCCTCTTTCACACCTCGGTCATCCGATTCACTTGATTCTTTAGCTCACCAACGTGTTTTGACCTAAAAACATCTACATATACCCTTTGGCGGTTGTTCTCGACACACACGGAGGCGGAGATCAAAAACACCAAAATAGAGAATCTGTTGGCCACCGGAGGAGAAAGATTGGAGGGGGAACCGCTGCCGGAATCGCCTACGACCACCTCTCCTCTTTCACCAACGCTTCCTCATCACTCTCCATGATGAGAGGGGATTAGTCCACCCTCTAGACTATGGGTTTGTGGTCGTAACTTGATCTAATATCTCTATGTATGATAATTGTTTAAGTTCATATGATGTCCCTTGCATGAGTATGGATCTATATATATAATTCCTATGGTAGATATTGTGGTATGAGATAATACTTGTTATGCATTTACTGTTGTGTTGGATCTTTTATGGTTTGTCATACTTTTGAAATATTCTATGATGCATGTAATGGTTTGATCTATACAAAATGCCTTGTTTATCTATGTCATGAGGTGATTGACACCACCAAGTGGAGGTGGATGAGAGAGATGTGGTAATGCACACAACATATGAATCATTTCACTAGTGTTTGAAATGTTTTCCATTAATAAGTATGATGTATGTAGGTAATGGGTGGCCGAGTGACAGCGACATATGTATTGAGTGACACAATGCAGCCAAACATCCTTTATCTAGGGGTAAAAAGGGGGAAGTATGATGTGTGGTGTGACAATAACCAAATGCTAGCCTTATTACAAGGGTGACCTAGCAGCACAAAGGAGTACTTCTTTCAACTATGTGTTTTAAGACATGTAGACACCATAAAGTTACCATTAAAACATGACAATTGTGTGTACTTTTTATTATCTATAACATGATCATCTCCATATATGGAGAGAGAGAGGATTGAGTGAACCCATAAACCCATGTACATTGTTCCTATAAGAGAAAACCTTTGTCTTGTCCTCTTGCATTGAAGAGGATTGGGACACTTTTACATTCTTGATTTGTTACATTACACTTCCAAACCTTAAATCAACCACCTTGTTCCTTAAACTCGTTTAGTGCATAATCAACTAAAACTCGTGACACTTTAGTTGTAGAGAATAGATAGCTTTTCCTTGCTGCTCCTGTGGATCGATACCCTACTTCCACATTGATAGGTACTACAATGATCCACTGCTCTTGGGGTTATCAAGTTCTTTTCTAGCACTATTGCCGACGAGCGTAGCGCTTAAGTTTCTACTATTATGTGCACTAGACTTTAGATTTGTTTTAGTTTGTTTTATATTTTGCAATAATCTAAGATAGGGGAGGTTTCTTTAACTTGTTTGGTTGTGAGTTTCTCATTAGATTTGCTTTCAGTTATGTATCAGATTTTACTTTCCTTATATGAAAAACAAAAAAAATAGTTCATTTGTTATGTTCATGGAATGTATGAATCACGTACTTATAAAACCCCCTATGGTTGAAACAATTAACGATGAGAAATGAAGTTAGTAATGGAAGCATTGAATGAATCTAGCCATAAATTGTGTGATAAGCATAATGTATCTTGCTGCATAGATCAATATCCTAAGCATCTAAATTTACAATGTAATCTTGAGAGTATGCCTATAATTGTTTCCTACCATAATAATGAATTTATGTACACTAATATGAAGACAGCTGAGGAATTTACTACTTTAGTGGGAATTCTTGAGATAGTTATGTTTGTAGCAAATATAGATGAAACTCGTAGCTATTTGGTTCTATGGCAAAAAACAAAAAAATTCCTAACGACGCGACCACCTTAGCCAAGATCTATTCTATGCATATATAAAGTAACGAAGGGATTCGATATTCAGACCCTTGAAGACCGAAATCTTTTATGTTTAGGAGAACATTGATGATGAAGACAAACAATAGCGTCGACCTCAAGGTCATGCAAATAAACGGGCGCCATGATCCAAGATCTATAGCTCCAAGCTCCAAGAGTCACAAATGCAGCGCATCCAAAGTTCTACACACATCCGTGTAGAGACGTCCCTCGGACTCTGATCCAGCAAATCAGCAGAAGAAGATTGATCCGGACAGAAGTCCCAATAGCACGACTGTGTGCGTATGGTGGAGAGCTCTCTCCTCATATGCATGTTCCAATGAAGGAACCACACGTGAGGGAGAGAGAGAAATATAGGGAAATTGGGATGCCTTTGGAGGAGGGGGTGCTCCTCTTTAAATAGGCTCAAGGGGGCACTGATGTCTACGCACTTCTATTCTTGTAGACAGTTGTTGGGCCTCCAAGTGCAGAGGTTTGTAGAACAGCAGCAAGTTTTCCCTTAAGTGGATCACCCAAGGTTTATCGAACTCAGGGAGGAAGTGTTCAAAGGTATCCCCTCTCAAGCAACCCTGCAATCAGGATACAAGAAGTCTCTTGTGTCCCCAACACACCCAATACACTTGTCAGGTGTATAGATGCACTAGTTCGGCGAAGAGATAGTGAAATACAAGTGGTATAGATATAAGAAAATAGTGCTAGAAAATAGCTTGATGGTGTGAAAGAGACTAAAGGCAAACTGAAATAAAGATGGAAGCAAGCAAACATGTAACGGATCTAATTGCAAACGGTGTTTCAATGCTAAGAAACAAGGCCTAGGGATCATACTTTCACTAGTGAACACTCTCATATAAATATATTCTTCCTTATGATACTACTCTCTGGATGGACACTCTAATCGATGGTAGGGCTATAACAGCACACCTCAAAGTTCATCTTTCCCATCTAGATAACCCCACACTATCACCTTGAGTACTAGATGGGTCCAACAAACACCAAAATTTCATAAAGACATCCAACTCCAAATATAACTCATAACAAGTAATTGAAATCTCTAGCCTAAGTGCCACCATGGTGTGCACACTGTCAACTTCACACACATGGGGAGAGCAAAGATCTATTAAAGAACTTGAGTAGCAAGGTAGATCTATAGATTACAAGATCATGATCACAATATGATCATGCATAGAGAGAGAGAGAGATGAACACATAGCTACCCGGTAGAACCCTTAGCCTCGAGAGAGAACTACTCCCTCCTCATCATGGGAATCGGCAACGGTGATGGAGATGGTGGTGGAGATCGATGGAGATGGCTCCGGGGGCACTTCCCCGTCTCGGTAGGGTGCCGGAACAGAGATTTTCTATCCCTCGAATCTCCCCTTCGGTGGCGGCGGCGCCGCGGAACTTTTCGTGGATTTCTGATTGATGATCTAGGGTTTCTGCCTCAGGAGGAATATATAGGCGAAAGGGCAAGGTTGGTGGAGGCTGGAGGGGCCCACACCACCTGGTGGCGTGGCCAAGGGGGACCCGCGCCACCCTATGGTGTGGCTGGCCCCTCCCCGTCTCGTATTCTGGTATTTGATGACTTCCGGAAAAATAGGCACTTTGGCTTTTGTCCCGTCCAATTCCGAGAATATTCATTTTCTGACTTTCTTGGAACCAAAAACAGCAGAAAACAGGCAGCTGGCACTCTGGCTCTTGTTAATAGGTTAGTCCAAGAAATCATATGAAAAGTACTCCAAAGTGTGGACAAAACACAAGAAAGTAGATAAAACCAAGCATGGAACATCAAAAATTATAGATACATTTGCAATGTATCATCATCCCCAAGCTTAACTCCTGCTCGTCCTCGAGTAGGTAAGTGATAAAAAGAAATAATAATTTTTGAGGTGACATGCACCATCATAAACTTGATCAAAGTATTTGTAAAACATTCAAAGCTAGGATCATAGTACTTCAATCATAACATGAAATACAAAGTTCTAGCAATAAGACAAAGAAACTATGTTGCAAAATGAAAAGGCACAAACAAAAGATTCATGAATAACAATGCTTTGCAAGATGTTTGTTTGTTTCACATAAAGAAAACATAGCATAATAGTATTCAGCTTGTCCCTCATAGAGTACCAAACATAAATGCATAGGACACCTTCAAAGTTCATAAGAGTGACTAGATACAAATAGTTTAAAACAAGCAATATCAAAGTTATGCATCAATCAACAAGTCTTGGTACAATGCACATAGAACTAAGAATGGCCACTATGCTCTCAAAGTAAGTGCATAAAGATAGAAGGTGGAGACTCAATATAATGGTGGAAGAAAGGCCTTCATAAAAGGAAGTAGGGATTCAATTCTCATAAAGAGCTTCCAAAAATTCTGGTACTTATAGCTTTCAGCTCTCATTGCCCTATCATAAGCATCTTGAAGTGATTAAGGTTAAAGTGAACAAACTATGGTGTACATACTTGACGAAGTATAAGTTAGAAATCTCATGTCCCTTGAATACGAGGGCCGCTCCTCATGCTACTCAAGTTTAGTCACCGGTAAGTTCTTGTCATTATAAGTACATGTGTATCATAGAGAACCGCCAACGGGGTACCCCTTGCCCGATGATACGGAAGAATCCCCATATCAAAATGACAAGGCAAGCAGACAACGAGCATCTCAGCAATCTTCTTATTTACCATGGGAATATGGTGCTTTTTTTCTCTCTTTCCTCTTTTCATAATCTTTTTTTCTTTTTCTCTTTTTTCTCAATATAGGATTCTTTTTTTATAAGAAGAATGCTTCATAGACAGCTCATTATGGTTATGCTGCAGGTTTCCACCATGTCAGCATGGATTAGACCAGCGGCCCAGGCGTTTCTCTAACACATATACATAACTCCATGGACTTACAAGCTCCCATTTTATTTCACACTAACGACATCCATAGACAAAAGAGCATGATATCAACTAGGTACAAAGTACAAGTGAAATGTTGAAAGCGTTCCCCATGACAGCATGGTTCTGCTAATCCCCAACATATAAGTGCAAGCATATACAACATAGATGACACAATGGTTCAAGTTTATTAAGGGCAAGAAAAGTAAAGTGTGCCATCAAGTTCGTGAGAGCTTTAATCACTAGTTTTCTCATAACAAGTTTAATTTGGAAGGTAAACAAAAGCATAAATATACTTGGAATAGCATAAGCTAGTAGGTAGGTATGGTGGACTCTTTGGAATAACTTGGTTTAGGGAGTTGGATGCATGAGTGGAACTCATACTTGGTTGTGGAGGCTAGCAAAAGACTGGGAGCGACACACTAAGAGAGCAATATTGTCCATAATCATGCAGAGCGACAAAACATCATTGATCAAAGCATAAAGTGATACTACAAGTTGAAAACTAAAGGATCATCAAGGCTATGGTGACTTGGGATAGTCATAACATGGTGTGAGCATGCGCCAAGTCAACCCAAATAAAGCATCAAAGGAGAATACCACAATACTATGCTTTAAAATGCTAAAACAATGCATGATTCATCCAAAGCACATTAAGTAATCTCAATTGTTTATAACAAGTCATGCTAAAGAAAAGAATACTAAGCATAAATCCAAAACAATATCAAGCATGGCATGACAAAGCATAGGCCACAGTCAAAAACAAGCTCTCTTTACGACTTAAGCATGAACTTTTCCTACTCTTTTCCAATCCAAACCAAACTATTTGAAAACCAATGCGTGAAAGAGGGGGTCCAACCAATTTATTCAGAAAACTAAGAAAACCAAGCAAACAAAAAACCAAAACGAAAACGAAAAAGAAGACGCTCCAAGAACAACACAACTGTGCATGAAACAATAAAAATGAAGCGTTTGGAAGAAACCTGAGATTTTTATTGATGAAGAAGGGGATGCCTTGGGCATCCCGAATCTTTAACGCTTGTACTTCTTGGATATTTCTTGGGGTGGCACGCGTGTCATCCCTAAGCTTGAGCTTTAGTCCATCCTTCATCTCATTACTCATTCCTTCCATACACCTGAAATTTTTTCCTTCATACAAAACTTCACACAATCTTTATTAGCAACATTAGTGCAATCAAGATAATAAGTCTTTAGGTTCGGTTATAACACCAATAAAACTTTCATTAAAACACAAGCTACTGTAGCAGTTCTCTCAAAAAGCTCAATTCCCCAAAAGAACTCAAAAAGGAACCAACAAGAAACAAATGCAGAAAATGGCAGAAATTTGTCAAAACAGACCAGCAGGTAAAGACGATTTTTTTCGAAGACCTTGTGTTACTCAAATCGAAAAGTGTTGAACTAAAGAAAGTTAGATAACAACCTGGGGCAGAAGCACAAAAATTCACACCTCAAACGGACGTACAGAGATTTTACACGATTTTTTACGGTGAAGTACAGAAATCTGTTTCGGGACAACAACTTTCCCAAGCATTACTTCTCTCTCATTAGAGGTTATTCTTGGCACAAAAAGCAAATAAAAAGGATAAGGAGAGGTTATTACAGAGGTAATAACTTCAAAGACTCATCTAGAACTTTTGGGTCATCTCCCAATAAGTACTTTTCTTTAACGCCTTTAAGTTAGGCATGATAGTTTGAGAAGATGCTCACACAAGAAATATGAATTGAAGTAAAATAGAGCATCAAAAAGCAAATTCAAAGCACATTTAAGTCTAACCCACTTCCTATGCATTGGAATCTTGTAAAGAAACAAGTCATGAAAGCACAAAGCAATAATCATAGGAAAGCAAAACAAGTGCAACTTCAACACTTTCAACATAAAGAGGGGAAACTTAATATTATTGAGATGCATAAAACCATGTTTCCCTCTCTCATAATTACATTTGGTAGCATCATGAATGAAATTAACAATATAACTATCACATAAAACATTCTTATCATGAGCCACATGCTTAAAGGACTTAATACTCTCCACATAAACATAGTCATTCTTATTAATTGTAGTGGGAGCAAATTCAACAAAATAGCTATCATTATTATTCTCATCACCATAATCATCAAATATAGGAGGCATATTATAATCATAATTAATTTTCTCCTCAACAGTAGGTGGAATGAAAATATCATATTCATCATTGTAATCATCATATATTGCAGGTTTTGTATCATCATAAGCAAAAGTATAGCTATCTTCCAAAGCTGTGGAACTAAAAAGATCATTTTTATAAAAACTAGCTTCCCCAAGCTTAGACTTTTCCATAGCATTAGAAATAATGGTCTCCAAAGAATTCATACTAACAACATTGCTATTAGCATGCAAATAAAGTTCCATAGGTTTTTAATTTTCTCTTCAAACACTTCATGTCCTAACTCAAGATAAATGCTATAAAGCTCTCTAATTTTGTTGTTGTTTTACATTAAGCCTAACTAGTGAAAACAAGAAACAAAAAGATAAAGTTGCAGAATCTAAAGGAAATAACTTCGAGCACTCACACCGGAGGATGTGAGTACCTTTTACCTTACCTCCCCGGCAACGGCGCCAGAAAATAGCTTGATGTCTACGCACTTCTATTCTTGTAGACAGTTTTTGGGCCTCCAAGTGCAGAGGTTTGTAGAACAACAGCAAATTTTCCCTTAAGTGGATCACCCAAGGTTTATCGAACTCACGGAGGAAGTGGTCAAAGGTCTCCCCTCTCAAGCAACCCTGCAATCAAGATACAAGAAGTCTCTTGTGTCCCCAACACACCCAATACACTTGTCAGGTGTATAGGTGCACTAGTTCGGCGAAGAGATAGTGAAATACAAGTGGTATAGATATAAGACAACGGTGCTAGAAAATAGCTTGATGGTGTGAAAGAGACTAAAGGCAAACTTAAATAAAGATGGAAGCAAGCAAACATGTAACATATCTAATTGCAAACGGTGTTTGAATGCTAAGAAACAAGGCCTAGGGATCATACTTTCACTAGTGAACACTCTCATATAAATATATTCTTCTTTATGATACTACTCTTAACTACTCTTTGGTTGGACACTCTAATCGATGGTAGGGCTATAACAGCACACCTCCAAGTTCATCTTTCCCATCTAGATAACGCCACACTGTCACCTTGAGTACTAGATGGGTCCAACAAACACCAAAATTTCATAAAGACATCCAACTCCAAATATAACTCATAACAAGTAATTGAAATCTCTAGCCTAAGTGCCACCATGGTGTGCACACTATCAACTTCACACACATGGGGAGAGCAGAGATCTATTAAAGAACTTGAGTAGCAAGGTAGATCTATAGGTTACAAGCTCATGATCACAATATGATCATACATAGAGAGAGAGATGAACACATAGCTACTGGTAGAACCCTTAGCCTCGAGAGAGAACTACTCCCTCCTCATCATGGGAATCAGCAACGGTGATGGAGATGGTGGTGGAGATCGACGGAGATGGCTCCGGGGGCACTTCCCCGTCCCGGCAGGGTGCCGGAACAGAGACTTTCTGCCCCCCGAATCTCCCCTTCGGTGGCGGCGGTGCTGCGGAACTTTTCGTGGATTTCTGATTGACGATCTAGGGTTTCTGCCTCGGGAGGAATATATAGGCGAAAGGGCAAGGTCGGTGGAGGCCGGAGGGGCCCACACCACCTGGTGGCGCGGCCTAGGGGGACCCGCGCCACCCTATGGTGTGGCTGGTTAGTCCACCGACCTTGCCCTGTGGCTCTTGTTAATAGGTTAGTCCAAGAAATCATATGAAAAGTACTCCAAAGTGTGGACAAAACACAAGAAAGTAGATAAAACCAAGCATGGAACATCAAAAATTATAGATACATTTGCAATGTATCAGGCACCTCCTTTCTTCAAAGTCCCGGGGTTGGACTAAAGGGAAGAGGAGGAGGTGGCAGGACAAGGAGGCCTCTCCCATGCGCCTTGCCCCACTAGGGGCTGGCCGTCCATGGGGAGGGCTCCCCACAAGGCCTCCTTTGGCCGGTTGGCCAAGGGGCTCCCTCATGGGCCCTTTTCCCCTAGGGAAAAGGCCCATGTAGGTGGCCTTCTCCTTTTAAATCGATTTAAAAATATATATTGATAATTAGTTCAATTAATTAATATCAAATACATATCATTTAATATCTCTTACTCTGAAACACTTTTCAGACCGCTTTGATCAACATCGGATTTCACCGTAACACTTTCGGTACCTCCCCAGAACAAATCTAGTGTTATTTCTCTTTTTTTCCGTCAATCTTGAACCAATCCCTAAGCGTTAGTGCCCTTAAGTGTTCCACCATTACGGTTTGGGAACACAGACATGATCGAGACACCTCTCCTATCAATGACCAATAGCAGGATCTGGATACCCATAATGGTCCCTGTGCATTCCACGATTTAACTTGATCGCTTGAACCTTAAACGTCGAGTCTCATTCCCTTTTATCTGTGATACTTAGTGTGTTCGAGATACGATCATCGGTATCCACATACCTAGTTCGACCTCGTTACCGACAAACACATTTACTCGTTCTATGATATTACATCCTCGTGACCTAGTCAGATCTTTGCAAACTTTATATATGTAATCTCACTGAGTAGGCCCAGAGTATCTATCCGTCACGCGGATTGGCAAATCCCGATCTTGATACATACTCCTCTACACATCCCTTCGGAAAACCTGAGTAGCACTTTTATGATCACCTTTTTATGGAGTGACATTTGGTACCATCAAGGCTTCCTCCAGTAATGGTGATTATATATGATCTCACGGTCAAAGGAGTGGGTTACTATGTTTTGCTAGTCATCGCAATGTTGAACCTTGTGACTGATATCGTTGCAGTACTTTGATTTGGGTGGGTGTGCATCACATCATTCATCTAATGACACGACCATTGTCAATTGACATAAATTTCCATGATCGGAAAACCTTGATCATCAGTTGACGAATGGACTAGTTGAATAGAGGCTACTAGGGACTTGGTTTGTTTACATACCACACGTGTACTAATGTTTCCACTTAGTATAGTTATAACATGGTATAAAACTTATTATAAACATTTGAAATATGACAATAAACTATCTTTATTATTTTCCTCTAGGGCATATTTCCAATAGTATCCCACTTGCAGTAGAGTCAATAATCTAGTTTATTACCCTACGCATTTAACACTTTTGGCAATTGGTGTTGTTCACATGCTTTACTTGTGGTAAACCTAATCTCTAGAACTAACACTTTCAGGTCTATGTGTATTTGCATGTCTTTGTGTCATTACGCCTCACTCATTCTCAAATGATATGTCATTGTATAATTTTAGTCTTCTGGTGTGACCTTATTCCCTTGAGATTAAACACATCTTGAAACTATTGTCGTACAATAGATCTTCATAGTATAGCCCACTTGGAACTCGACCTAGTTTGACAACAAACTATTTGAGACAAATGCCCCTTGCTCCTAGACAAGACATATACTTAGCCTTCTGTTGTAGTATCCGTCACAATCTCTTAACCTTTTGGAACTCGTCCAAAACTATCATGGATCTTTCTTGCATTTCATTGTTCCCCCTTAACACATAGCCTAAATTGAGATAAACGTAATTTGTATCTTGTGACAAAGCTAGTGTCAATGTAAAACTTTACAATGAAATATTTGTCACTTTCTATACATGATATATATCCTTAGTCCTTTTAAAGCGCGTAGGATATCCTTACTATCGTCCAATGATCATTTTATGAATCATTCGGGTATATATGCTCATAACATTTAGAGCATAGGACATATCTGGATATGTACATATCATGGCATACATGATTTATTATTTCATTCATGTTATCACTCACCAAGTGTCAAAACACTTGAATCTTGCTCCAACCTCTTCCATGCGAAAAGAATCTTTCTCGTCATTTCCATATTGAAATTTATTCAATATTTCGTCTATGTACTTTGGCATAACCATATTAGCACTTCAATCTATTTATATAGATATTAATACCCAATATTATGGTTTTGCCTAATTCTTTCATTGAAATCCAATTTTAATGAAATTCTTAACTTGTGTAAATTAAAAGATACATCATTTCCAATCAATATGTACACTACATAATGTATTAGAAATATGTCTCTGCGCTCCCACTTATTTTTTTGCAAATGCAAGCATCTTCATTGTCTCTGGTGAAAATAAACCTTTTATTAATTTCATAACGATGAAGATTCCAACTCCGTGATGCTTATTTTAACCATTGAAATTTCCATGCCTTTTAGCATATTTTTGAATTAACAAAACACTATGGACCGTGTCATGCACATGTTCTAGGTAACCACTCTTTTAGAAGAACGTTGTCTTATTCTGTTCAACTACCATATACCATATTGGCATATGTAGTGGTTGCTACATTAATCTGTTCAGACTAAATATCCTATGAAAGATCAAATCTTATCATAGTCAATTCATTGAACATTATCGTAAACTGTTTTAACAATATGTTGACTATTTGATAGATGTGAAACATCCATGTACATTTCTTTATAGATCCAAATAAGATCAACAGGCTTCACGCCTTCTAGAGGGTCTTCTAAGTTCAAAACTTGATTTCTCGTATATAGAACTATCACAGATTTTATGGCTTATAGCCATTTGACGGAGTCAGGGCCCATCATCACTTCTTTGCATGTAGTCGGTTCATCATTGTGAAACAATAATGATTCATTCTCAAATCTTTCTATTTGATTTTCACCCGACGTACGTTATTTTAATAGGAACTTAGATCTCCGTGATCTCAACCTTTGAGGTATGAGAGCCACGAGCATCATAGCCGCCTCCGTATTGTGCTACTTTGATCATATAACTTAGGTTCAATAACCTTAATCAATGTTCCATTGTCCTCCCACTTAACTTTTCACAAAAATTCCTTCTCAAGAAACTTGACGTTCTTAGCGACAACACTTTTGTCTTTAGTGTTGAGGAGGAATTCCCAATGGTCACTTTGGGATGACTTACAAAGATGCTATTATCCAACTTTTGTTGTAAACATTTTACATATGCATTGCATACCAAAATTTTAAGAAAAGACAACTTGGGTTTTATCCCATACCATAACTTATTATGGTGTCATTTCAACGGATCATGACAACGCTCTTTTTAGTGTAAAATCGGTAGTCTCTAAAGGTTAATCCTTCAAAATAAAATGGTAGTTTTATATAAATGACACATTTGATCTTACCATGTCAAACAAGGTTCAATTACATTTCTCGAACATTCCATACTCTACGGTGTTTCGGGAAACACAAGTCTATGGAACAATTTCTCAACTCTTAGGCATTTGCTAAACTATGTAACTCAAATATTTTCCTTTACGATACGATCCAATCATAAATTCTATATTCTCTTGTTACAATGATTTTCTAATTCATCTTTAAAATCTTTGAACACTTTCAAAATGTTTCATACTATTTCCTCATTAAGTGAATATTCATATATTCACTCAAATCATTGGTTAAAGTTTTATGAAGCTGAAAGATCCACCACACATGGATATTCATAATGGACTATATACATCACTTTGTACAATTTCCAATAATTTAGTCATATATTCCTCTTTTGGCCTATGAACGGGTTTTAGTCATGTCTAGGAAATTCTCACAAGCATCAATTTGATTCAAAATCAAAAGACTCCAAAATCCCATCAACATGGAGTTTCTTCATGTTGCATTTCCAATATGATTTAAACGACAGTGTTACTTATAATCATTTGTCTTATGACATCACCATAATTATGGATGTAGTTTCTTTAGTCAAGATTTATAAGGTCCCAATCATCCTTTATGAATATGGTGATAATTTGAACAATTACTATTCTCACAAGGGCATAACCAAATAACAATTATTGAAGGATAGGTTTGTTTCTAATGAGAAACACAATAACACTTTATTTGTTTTTCGATGAGTATCATACCATATTCTTTTGCGAGTTACTCAGGCCATTGTAGTTCTTATATTGTGTTGTTCCATATGACAATTCATACCAACCAATCTAGTATCCAATACCCAAGAACCACACTGTTTAACAAGCAAATAATACACACATAACATGTATATCATCTATATACATGAGCTGGACATTCCAGTTCATTCTTTTCTACCAAATCATTTTTCAGATCCTCATTCAACATTTTCTTTCCTTTTAGAAGAATCTATCAACATCAACAATGTTTGGTGTTCTTCCAAATTCCATCTTTAGTAATCTTTTAGTGTAGTAAGCATTTTACCTACACCTATTTTATTCATCCTATCATGACAACTTTCATGATCAAGCTACTCTATCTCATCAAGACGAATTATGAGTATAATAGTAGTTCCCGAAACCTTTTGGGAGATCAGGACGCCTAGCATCTCCAACCTTTGCAAATCCTCATACATTATGAGAACTTGTATCTTACTAAAATTATATTCTATCACTTTGTAATTAATCATTGTTTTAGATATTATAATATTTTCCATACATGATAGTTTATGAAAACAATTCTTTTTAGCTCCTAGATAACCTTAATACCCAAAACATCTTTTGAATTTCAATAATTATGGAGGAATTGTGATAATTAGATACTAACATTGGAATTCTTACTCTTGATTTAATACTACTTATTAAATCCCATGGAGTAGGTGAGGTTTGCCAAAAGTTTGCCAAAAGTTTGCAATATGGCTTTAAACTTTAGATTGACACATCAAACAATACGATACCATTTCGTAAAGTTAAATATCCAGATTTCTATAGTTCTAATATCTCAATTAAAGCTAAAATGTAAGGAAGTAAACGAATGCCAATAACTACAATGAACTATGCAAGTTCACTTTAATTTTGTTAATCATATGAGTTCATGTTTAATTAAACTAAACTTCTAGAAATCCCACTCAAATGAACATCCCTCATCATCGTTTGGTGATTACATGACCCTAATTCACTACACCACCCCCGATCATCACGGCTGATGGCATAGCTTTAAAGGTAGAGATTCAACAATGTCAATTACATCAACCATGTGACTCATGCTCGACCTTTTATCTCTTGTGTTCCGAGTCCATGTGTGTACATGCTAGGCTCGCCAACTCTTACTTGTGTGTATTGTAGTGCAACATGTCTTACACCCACCATATGCGAACACAGATATGTCAGACACCCAATTGTCATGGCGTGCCTCATAACAGAGACCTTTCATAGTAGTGCACACACACGAGGAACACGGACATTGGAATTATGTTTGAGGGAACATCTTATAATGCTACCACCATATATCTAACACACAAAATGAGATGCATAATGTAATTTACATCAAATGTAATGTGACATGACATGGTTCCCGCGTCTTGATCTCCATCGAGTGGTCCGGCATGGCGCCAAGGTCCATGGCGTCTCTCGGCCGGTGGTAGAATGTTTCATGAACTATTTCTACCTATGAACTTCCAACCATAACATGGATTGACTAGTTGTCGCTTTAAGTCCCTTCGTAGGGTCGTCCTTTGTAAATGGCATATCAACTAACGTCGAAGAGACAGACACCCGCTGACCACTTATATGGTACAAGCCATATGTCAGTCGTGGAACCAGTCCCGTGTAAGGTTACACGTAAGGTCGGTCCGGGCCGCTTCATCCGACATAGTCATGATATGAACAAGTACGCGTGGGACGGTAGCAACTAGAGAGTCTATGCCCACACAATTAACATGTGTTCTACTTGTACCAAACATCTACGCATAGATCGACTCTAATACCACTGTTGGGTTCTGTGGAAGAAAACAAAATTTTTCCTAATGACGCGAACACCTTAGCCAAGATCTATTCTATGCAGATGTAATGTAATGGAGGGATTCAGTATTCATACCCTTGGCGACCGAAAGCTTTTACGTTTAGGAGAACATTAACGATGAAGACGAACAACAGCGTCGACCTCAATGTCGTGCAGACGAACGGGCACCATGCTCCAAGCTCCAAGAGCCGCAAATGCAGTGCATCCAAAGCTCTACACACATCTGGTGTGAGACGTTCCTCAGACTCTGATTCAGCAAAGCGGCGGAAGAAGATTGATCTGGACCAAAGTCCCAACAACACGATAGTGTGTGTATTATAGAGAGCTCTCTCCTCATATGAATTTTCCAATGGAGGAACCACATGTGAGGGAGATATATATAGAGAGAGAAATTGGGAAGCCTTTCGAGGAGGGGTGCTCCTCTTTATATAGGCTCAAGGGGGCACCGCCTCTCCTCAAAATCGCGCGGTGGGACTAAAGGGAGGAGGAGAAGGTGGCCGGCCAAGGAGGGCCTCTCCCATGTGCCTTGGCCCACTAGGGGCTGGCCGGCCATGGGGAGGGCTCCCCACAAGGCCTCCTTTGGCCGGTTGGCCAAGGGGCTTCCTCATGGGCCCTTTTCCCCTAGGGAAAAGGCCCATGTAGGTGGGATTCTCATTTTAAATTGATTTAAACATATATGTTGAAAATTAATTAACTTAATAAATATCAAATACATATCATTTAATATCTCTTACTCTGAAACACTTTTTGGACCCCTCCGATCAACATCGGATTTCACTGAAACACTTCCGGTACTTCCCCAGAACAATTTCAGTGTTCTTTCTCTTTACTCCGTCAATCCCGAATAAAACCCTAAGCGTATATACCCTTAAGAGTGCCACCCTTAAAGTTCGGGAACACATAGATATGATCGAGACACCTCTCCTATCAATGACCAATAGCGGGATCTAGATACCCATAATGACCCATGTGCATTCAACGATTTAACTTGATCGCTTGAACCTTAAACGTCGAGTCTCATTCCCTTTGCTCTGCGATACTTAGTTTTTCCAAGATCCGATCATCGGTATCTACATACCTAGTTCGACCTCATTACCGACATACACATATACTTGTTCCCGTGATATTACATCCTCGTGACCTAGTCACACATTTGCAAACTTTATAGATGTAATCTCACCGAGTGGGCCCAAAGTATCTATCCGTCAAGCGGATAGGCAAATCTCGGTCTTCATACATACTCCTCTACACATCCCTTTGAAAAACCTGAGAAACACTTTTATGATCACCTTTTTATGGAGTCATGTTTGGTGCCATCAAGGCTGCCTCTAGTACTGGTGATTATATATGATCTCACGGTCAAATGCATGGGTTACTAGGTTTTTCTAGTAATCACAATGTTGAACCCTGTGACTCATCTCATTGCAATACTTTGAGTTGGGTGTGTGCCCATCATGTTATTTATCCAATGAGATGACCCCATTGTCAATTGACATAAATATCCATGATCGGGAAACCTCGATCACCAGTGGAATTTTCAATAGCAGAACCACCGTATTCACTAGACAAGATCATAAAAATGATATCTACCTAAGAAAATATAACCTTACTTGTTTAAGTTAAATAAAATGCAACTAAATACTAACACCATTAAATTCATTAATGGAATATAACAAAATAAGATGTCAGAAAATAAATAAAAATCATTTTAGTGTATAAAAATAAGTCTATTATTTTATAAAAATGTTAATTAGAAAAGTCCACGTAATCTTAGGATTTATAAACAAATAAGTGTTACAAGTGACCTTATAGTCTTTTTCTTCTATTAAAATAAAAGAAATACTTTCTCTTATCATTTATAAATCAAAATAAATCCATATTTTCTTTAATTAATCACCTAAGGATTAATAAAACTAGTGAATATATTTTATTTTGTCACCTAAAAATATAAATAAAACCTTTACATCTTACTTTAGGTCTTTAAAATTTATTACTTCAAATAATTAATATTGTTTCATTAGTAACTATAAAGATGATGTTTTAATGCTTTATAATTACTCTTACCTTTATAGCTTAGGTAAAACATGCAAAGAAAATGAAAGTGTCCATTATTCTGAGTTTAAATAATAATATTAGTTATTGTGTTCAACAAAGTCACCTTTAGACATTTATTTAATTACAACACAGGTTAACATCTATTTTACCAAAGAATCATACCAAGTGCTTTACAAATATGAACTCAATCAACATACATTTGAACCGTTAGCTATATCAACCTAGTATATAAGTTATTAAACTTGCTTATAGACTAGTTCTAACACTTACACATTATAAAGGTATTCTCTTAAAAGGAAAACCCTAGCATTCATTTATACTAAGGATAAATGATCTTGTAACCTTGATTAGACTTAGGAAAACCCTAGACATTGATGATACCATAAACATCATGTCTTAAATTTCCTTTCTATTTTTAAAATTAACTTTGGTATAAAATACCATAAACATTATGTCTTAAATTTATTCATATTTTTATAGTTAACTTTGGTCTACTATTTAATCAACTAAAATTATGAGAACTTAACATAGAATGTACCCTATCAAAAACAATAGTTTTAATCCTAACCACCTTCAAGATTGATTAACTTAACATAAAAAATATTTTCTTTGAAATTTATTATTTTTGCCACTTTAAACCAACACACTCTATTAATTCTTTTGACTCTTAGCAACTTAAAACATAGACTTTCCTAATAATTACTTGATATCAGTTAACCCTGATCATAAGTTATTGTTGTACTTCACTTTTATATCTTGTAGATGAATGTTAAGCTTCTTGTAAACATATTTGATTGCTAAATAAACTTAATGACTAATCAAATATTAAAGAAACCACTTAAGTGTAACTCATTTACAAAAGAGGGAATTCACTTTAGGGAATTTATAAAATTCACAGCATTACTTATGCCTAATAGCATATTGCTTCTTTAAACATTATTCCTTACCGGACCAATGATGTTGTTATTAGATATTGGATCTTATATCGTCTCGAAGACCATGATTGCATAATCTTGTAATCACAAAGGCAAGTTCACCCTTTCTCATGTACTTTGGTTATTTTCTATCAAGTATTTGCAAACTAATATTGTTATCACCCGCATTTCGAAAAGGATGACAGAAAACACTATTTTCATAATTAACTTGGACTATTGGTTATTGATCCAGGCGATCAGTTAACCTATTAAGACTGGCAATGAAATCACCATTGCACGGGAATGTATCATCTAGGATTTAACAACCAATGTCGCCAGTGATTCTACCACCATATAATATGCGTTAACCATAAGACTTTGAATGGGATAGGAAAGTCATCTAGATCTTCTTCCTTTCATGTGACAACAGATAACCTTATCGTGAAGCTGCAGATTCTTTGCTAGGATCCAGCACATGAGTGGGACCCCTCAGTGCCCCATGATATTGGCGTGTATACTATCTATGAAGAGCCGTCGTAGGTGGAGGTTCACCATATCTGATGGTGGCTGCCAGGGCAGATCTTCTTATAGAGTCTACAAGGGGTTATCGTAGCTATAGCCACCCGCAATGGGGGTACAACAAGGATATTCCTACTTGTAGGGTCATGTTGTCATGTGGGGTCGCGGAGAAGGGAAGCAAATGACTTGGATCATCTACTAGGCCCCACACCTAAGGAAGTGTGGACGGGAAATATCGCCCGGTTGTGCAGCAAGGATTTGATCTCCTATAGGTAAATTAACGCACCTCTGGAGAGTATAAAATTGTGACATGTTACTCCATGCTCTGGGAAGGACCTACAAACGTGGAAGGAAAGGAACTCCTTGAAGTTTTCGTAAACCTATGAAGGCTAAGGGACATAGCTTTTAAGAATAAAAGAAACCTTTGAAGAAATGTTTACAAAAACCTGCATAGCCTACGACCTATGGTCCATGGCTGTATAGAGTGCATCAAACACTCTTTTAAGTGAACTTGCTGAGTACGCTTGTACTCAACCGTACTTTCTTAACCCTTGATAGATCTTGAAGAAATCAACAATGAATTCAAGAGGAGAACTACTTTGAAGAGTTGAAGACATCCAGTAGGGATCAATGAAGTCGACGACTACATCAGCGACAAAAGAAGAGAGCTGAAAAGTAGAGTATAGATAAATCCCTAGATACCAGAACCTATTTCTATAGAGCATTGCTATAGCAGCAATCACAAGCCATAGTCATTAGTTAATAGAAGTAATATTTCTTGAATAGACCTTGAGTTGTTCTTTTTAGATTCTTTTGTACACTATATCCTTGCTGTTTTGAGGATTGTTCTCTAGATATTTTGTAAAGGGCCGAATTGTAATCTATAGTCATGTTTTGGACCCGTGATGTTTCTGTTGTACCACTCTGAGGGATGTAATACTAGTAGAATGGTGCTTCATTAGTGTTGTGTCAACGACTATAGTGTACTACATCATGAAGTGGTATATCAGGTCACCGTAGCTGGTATCAGAGCAAGAACTTTGACCTTAGGTTGGAAACCTATTAAATGGGTAGAACCTATAGGAAGTATGCTAGCAACGTTAAAGAGATCTCTAGGAATATGATGGGTATTCAATTGGGAATTACATCGTCATGTTTCTAGTGCGATAATTCTTTATTACGATGCATCATAAATATTAGGAGTTGACCATAGAAAGTATTAGTTAATTATGGCTAACTACTACTCATGATAATTTCTTATCTTCAACTAGGAATGGCACCTCGGTATCCAAGCCAGAATGTTCAAGTGCTAGATAGGACCTTAGATGATTATGAAGGAGATTGGATGAACCTTTTGAGGTAACATCTATGGAGTCTGGATTGCAAACATAGACTTCTCGTCAAGATTTACAGTCACTATGATGAGAAGGTGTTAGCTAAGTATCATGTTGTGCTTATGCTACCCAAAAAGTTGGGGATAACTGAAGAAATGCCATCTGGAGAGGTGAGATGTATGGCAGCAACATACCAGATTGCCACAATAGAGGCAATAACCATGATTCGGAAGAAGAAATCCAAGGAGCTAGTAGGTAGTACTCATACTACTATACCTCATGATTATCTAAGTTTAGAGCTTGAGTTGGATAATGCTTCTCTTATGCAGACTGAACCCACTTTAGCTATCGAATATTTGGATCATTATAGGTATTTACTCAATACCTTTCACAACACTCATTAAGTTCTAGTCTAGGAATTGGATACTGTCCTTGAGGATTTTACTGATCCTACAAAGGGACTATAATGTAGAAAGAAGTTAGATAGAGAAGGTAGGCACCCTAAAATAGTCTTTTCAATGGAGGTGTACGAAGAGACTGAGTTTGATGATCCATAGTCTGAAACATATGCCTACTATCAGAATGAACCTCAGAAACCTAAAGACCCATGGACTAAATATGAGATAGAGAAGAAAACATGGGGACATTCAATAAACACATTCTAGTTGAGAATTATAATGGATAGGGAGTAGAATCTTATGTTGTAACCCGGGAGGATCTCATACCTGGTGATTCGGGTAAGGGAGTAGAAGCCAGTTACAATAATATGGAATATCATGGTCCAGATGGGGGTATCACCAATCCTGTTGATCAGGAAGAATGCACTAGGAGTTATTACACCAATATGTATAACTGGATTAAGGAAAAGGCGAAGAATACATCTTCTTTGAAAGTGCGTTCGAAGGAGAACAGTAGAATTCCACGGAAGATCATGCATTTCTAGTCATTTTTCAATGGCTAACCTCAATCTAGGTGCTTCTAATCAAGAGTGCGCACCCTCTTGATGTTCATATACTCTAGAAGGCAGTCGTCAGACTTCACATCATCATTGATGGAATTCCAATAAGCACTAAGAAGAGGGATAAAAGTAAGAACAAGAAGCAATCTGTAGAAGTAATGGGCTTGAATAATGTATATATGAGGTAATGCATAATGTAATGTTGGAAAGTCTTGTCGTAATAAGTGAGAGTATGCTCACATGGGCAAGTAAGATCTTGTAATATATAGATATTGTACTAGGAGAGTGGCTAAGCCGTAGTTGGGAGTTTGGTTTGTTTGTACTATCTTACGAAACCTATGTATAATACATGGTATATGTTAGGTTGTTATTTGGAATTCACTGGTTTTTCTTGGATCTTCTTGATTGACTAGATCTATACATGAAGTTTGACTTGGTGTGCAAATGCATGTTGCATCATCAAGTTATTGCTTGATGTTATAGACTTAGATGGAAAAGGGAATCCATGTAAGGGAGTGACGAGTTCCAAATGCCAAGATGAAGACTTGCAAAAAGAGTGAAGCAAAGTATAAGGAGTACGAATATAATTTTTAAAAGATGGATCAAGTTCGGATCATTATTAGTTGGTAAGAAAAGGGAAGTTAGTGTAGAGAAGGCATTAATTAACATGAAGGAAGGAATTTAGATTCATTCTAAATAGATGTTAGTACTATAGACACGATAGAGTAGTGATGCCTAAATTCTTGGAAGTACTGTGAAATAGCTAAAAAGAAGAAGTCTTGGAACATTAGTGGTACTCAATCTCTTTAATGTTAGAGAGAATACCAGGAGTATGTTGAAAACCTATAGGGTAATCCATAGTTCATACACCCTAGAATAATCCGCAGCTGATATCTTATTGGTTTAATTAACCACCAAGTTATCTTGGTATGCTATAAAGAGCATAAAACTTGCCCTAAGTTAAGTAAGATCTAAATAAGTATGAAATGAAAGCAATCGTCTTCTGTGACGCTTTGCGGAGTCAGGTTTTCTAAGGTGTGATGTTCAAAAATTTGAAGGTAAGGAAAATATTGTCGGAATGGACTTGGTGTTAGTTGTTTAAGATCCTTTAGGTAAGATACTTACTTTTTAGAGGAGATAAACAAGCTTTAGGTACAAGTAGTTGTTTATAGAAATCACCTTGAATATCCACAACTGTGTGGATACCCCAAAGGATTCTTTGTGAAATCCTATAGAAGTGTAAGTGTAGACATGTATAGAATTATAGTAACTATATAGTGGTATATTCAGAGTTAGTGAGTATTAGAAAATTCTAATGGGGGAGAGCACAACGGAGTAAAAGGGCCTGTTTGGGGCAAGAATGTTGGATTCATAGGAATCTCGGTGACGGAGGACCATTAGCAAGTCAGAAAAGGGTTTAAGGAAAATATCTGCATAATGGATGCCCAACCATATCCAATAAAGATCATCATGGAGTTGAAGAATTGTCATCATCTACACAAGACCATTCTATATTCCGGAATGAAAGAGAGTACGAACTTCGGGGACGAAGTTTATTTTAAGGGGGAGAGACTGTAACATCCCAGAGTTTTAGGACAGAGAAAAAGAGACTACATGCGTGTGCATTGCATTCATGCATCAAAAAAATCTAGGGAATGTTCGCGCAAAACTAAAATGGTGTAGAGGGATTGAGATCTCTCTTATTCTGAAGGAAACATTAGGGCAAGTGTGACATATTTCGACATGACCTCCATTGAATGTTTCTGTTCGAGGGAAAACAGTTTGCATTGAATATTCAATTGCTCTATTTGAATTCAAAAGGAATTTGAGATGAATTAATAATTGAAATGGAATTACACACATAATTAAAAATAACAATTCTTATTTATTAATAACATACAAATAATTACAATGTATTTACAATTTAATAATAAAGGTAAATTACATTTAAGTAAATGAAACAACTAAAATATAAATTGAAAATGGAGGAGTTACAATAATGTAATATGATATTACAATAAAATAATTGAAACAGTTAAATAAAAGAATAAAGGAACATTTTATTACAAAGTACAATGTTACATCGTTTTCGCAATAAAGGAATAGAAATTACAACAATTTAATAAAAGAAAAACCTAGAGTAAATCTAGAATATTTTCTATCTAAACTCTCGATCCTCATCTTTGTCTTGTTCTTGTTACCTGCCAAACAAAAGCAAACAAAACAAAAATAAAATATAATCAGAAGTGTTAGTATTAAGATTGCTCTTAGTCTGATAGTGAAATGCACTATTTGAGCACATCACCGCGCTTAAATCAGAAGGGGAAATTTCACCACAAGGTAGTATTTGTTCTTAATCTTAATAAGCCTTAGAACCACATCACTGGCCTGGGGCAAGTCTCGCCATAGAAGAAGAAAATAGCCATACTAGGATAATATCAACTGATCAGCCAAACTCATCCACATCAAAAGATCCTATCCACTGAAACTTGAGTCAAGTGGAGCCCACAAGTAAGCAACATGGTCATTGCATGCAAGCTGTGTGCTGTCAACACAACACCAGTAGCCAAACACACAGCAGCAACGCAACTACTAGCTATCATCACTAGTTCTTTTCTATCACAGTTCACCACCAAGCCATCAAGAATGCGTCTAGGATAATTCTAGATTTGGTTCCCAACTAAACCAATCAAGCTAAGATAAGCACCATGGTCATTTGAATCAAGATCAACAAGCCAGGAGAGGTAGATCACCACAAGGATAACTACCAAGCTTCAGCAATAGCTACTCTACAGCAGCAGGTTGCTAATCTCACTAAATCCAAACTTAGTTCTTCTTAGTTTAGGCATGGAATTATAATTAAGATGAGTACCCTCAGATCTACATAGATGCTATGTTGGGATCATCATTGAGCCAGAAGGAAAATAGATACCGCTTCTACAGCTTTCTCCAAACCTTTGCAAGCGTCTGTGTGGATAGTAAGTCTTGGTGGATGACCTATAAGGTCGTGCAAATTCTCTAGAAACCAATTCCAACTTTCCTTTGACTCAATCTCCAAAACTCCAAAAGCAACAAGGAACATCCAATTGTGGCCATTAACTGTAGTAGCAGCTAATAGCTATCCTTTAAATCTTACAGGAAGAGTTGTTGCATCTACGGCCAAATAAGGCCTACAACGATCCATAAACTCTTGCCAGCAAGCTTTGAAACAAACAAAAGCCCTTCTAAAGCACTCCTTCTCCTTTTTATTCCTTCTTATTTTGTACTGAACTTCATGCCTATCTATCTGTACAACACTACCTCGACTAGCCATCTCCACTTCAGATTTGAAGCTATAAAGCAACTGAAAACTTTCATTCCATGGACCATTTATCCTATCAAGAGCCATTTCCTTTGCATAGAACATAGTCATGTAAGGTACTGTAATATTAAACTTTTGAGAAACTTCTTTTATGAGCACTGTTGCACCAAGTGATGGGTACGCTCTCATCCAATCCATGATTACATCTGCCAACCACCTAGTCTTTGCTAGTTTTGTGTTGTCCTTTGGCTTCCCCCCTTGAGGTGGACAAGAATGTTTGAACCGGTTACTTTTTATCTGAAACATAATGAAAATGTCAGGTACAGTTAACAAACTCTACACAATGATCTAAAATACACAACTAGTTGTAATACCTGAACCAAACTGCTCCCGAGCATAGTGGATGCATGCATCCTCCACCTACACCTCTTGTATGGGCACCTCACTGTAAACCTTGCTGGCTCACTCTTAATAACATCATAATCATTATTGGTGTGGATGCAATATGTAGTAAGGGCATTATGATAGCCCTGCATCGTTTCAAATACGATGCCTTCTGAAATCTTAGGGTTGTTCCTATCCCACTCAATTACTGGAAAGTCCTCACCATCGTACTCGGCTAAACCGAGATTGTCATTGTTCTCCTCATTCTCTTCGTTATCAGTGTCATCAAATCTAGCATTGTGGGCCATTTCCTCCATGTATTGATCCTATACTGCCTGTTTACTGAATCTATCTACCAATTCAGGAAACATCAACGCATCCTCATCATCTAGTGGAGGAGCTCCCTTGTCAGGCTTTGCTTCATCCTCCACATCGGTCGCACGAGCGATTTGGCTTACACTCGCAGTGGGAACATATGGTACTACTGTGGACCTACAAGGAGCACGAGGGCGCACACTGTTAGCAGAGACACATGATGCCCGACCACCTGATGATTCCTGACCACCAGATGATGTGTTAACCCTCTTTCTCGTATGTTCAACTTTAGGTTGCACATGGAGACGAATTCGACCAAAAACGTCCGGTAGCATTCAAAGAGAAAAGCATTACCAGATCAGCTTTGCTAGTTAGTGGGAGAAATCTTTGCTCGCTAATGTTGACATATTGCAAATCAACTAAATAGCCATTGCTTTAGGGGAATTTAGAATATATTTTATCTTTCAAATCTCCGAGAGTTATGGAGGTTGAAACCACCGCTGGGAAGTAAAATCCAGAGAGATACTGTTCACAACCACGAATTACGCTAGTATCCAGTCTAACCGCCAGCCAAAATGCCAGCGCTGGATCAATCCGCAAGGCACTTAGTTGAGCACCATCGATCCGCGCTCAATTACTGCCTATAATCAATCCACAAAGGGAAACGATACTTACCCAGATGGAATCCATGTGTTAGATCCCTCCGAGTCCACCCAATCTTCTCCGCGCTCGATGGGGAGGACCGGTACACTAGCCGGCGTTGCATACTATTATGCAAAAGGGGTAGATCTAGCAGGGGTTGGAGCGGAGCCGGAGGTGGAGTGGGCTCTACGGCTAGGGGGAGGGGGCATCTCGGCGTCCGAGTACAATATAAGGTAGGAGGGCATAACAGCAGGGGAGCAGTGGGAGCTATTCTAGGCTCGGGGAAGCGAATGCTTTGGGTGAACAAAAATGACCGGTCCGACGTGTCTCCATGCGGCCCCACCCTTCACCATGTATGCAAGACCCATCCCAACGCGGCCCCACCCTTCACCATGTATGCAAGACCTGTCCCAACACGGCCCCACCCGTCAACATGTAACGGTCGAGGCGATGTAACGTAACGCTCAACGCACGACCCACCCCAACACGGTCCCACCGGTCAGCATGTAACAATCAAGCCTTTGACCTGCCGGCATCCCCCTGTCCGAGGGCCTATGAGGGTTTCAGAATAGAGGGAAGGGAAAGTGAGGAAAAGCTAAGCGGCAGGGGAAAACTGAGTACAACTAATGAACCGAGGGCACGAAAATAGAAATCCCTAAAATTTATTACTTCAAATAATTAATATTGTTTCATTACTAACTATAAATATGAAGTTTTAATGCTTTATAATTACTCTTAACTTTATAACTTAGGTAAAACATGCAAAGAAAATTAAAGTGTTCATTACTCTTAGTTTAAATTATAGTATTAATTTTTGTGTTCAACAAAGTCACCTTTAGACATTTATTTAATTAGAACATAGGTTAACATCTATTTTACCAAAGAATCATACATGGTGCTTTACAAATATGAACTCAAGCAACATACATTTGAACCCTTAGCTATATCAACCTAATATCTAAGTTATTAAACTTTCTTATATACTAGTTCCAACACTTACACATTAATAAAGGTATTCTCCTAAAAGGCAAACCCTAGAATCCATTCATACTAAGGACAAATAATAACCTTGATTACACTTAGGAAAACCCTAGATATTGATTATACCATAAACATCATGTCTTAAAATTCCTTTCAATTTTTAAAATTAACTTTGGTCTAAAATACCACAAACATTATGTCTTAAATTTATTCATGTTTTATAGTTAAATTTGGTCTACTTTTCAATCAACTAAAAGTATGAGAACTTAACATCGAATATACCTTATCAAAAACAATAGTTTTAATCCTAACCACCTTCAAGATTTATTAACTTAACATAAACAATATTTTCTTCGAAATTTATTCTTTTTGCAACTTCAAAAAAACACACTCTATTAATTATTTTGACCCTTAGCAACTTAAAACATAACTTTCCTAATAATTACTTGATATCGTTTAACCCCGATCATAAGTTATTGTTGTACTTCACTTTTATATGTTGTACATGAATGTTCAGCTTCTTGTAAACATATTTGATTGCTAAATAAACTTAAAGACTAATCAAATATTAAAGAAACCACTTAAGTGTAACTCACTTACAAAAAAGGGAATTCACTTTAGGGAATTTATAAAATGCATAACATTACTTATGCATAATAACATATTGCTTCTTTAAACATTATTACTTACCGAACAGATGATGCTGTTTTCATACATTGGATCTTATATCATCTCGAAGACCGTGATTGCATAATCTTGTAAGCACAAAGGCAAGTTCACACTTTCTCATGTACTTTGGTTATTTTCTATCAAGTATTTGTAATCTAATATTGTTATCACCTGCATTTCAAAAAGATGACAAAAAACACTATTTTCATAATTAACTTGGACTATGGGTTACTGATCCAGGGTGATCAGTTAACCTATTAAGACTGGCAATGAAATCACCATTGCACGGGTATGTATCATCTAGGATTTAACAACGAATGTCGCCAGTGATTCTACCGCCGTATAATACGCGTTAACCATAAGACTTGGAATGGGATGGGAAAGTCATCTAGATCTTCTTCCTTTCGTGTACCAACGAACGACCTTATAGTGAAGCTGTAGATTCCTTGCTAGGATCCAACACATGGGTGGGACTCCTAAGTGCCCCACAATATTAGTGTCTAGATCATCTGTGAAGAGCTATCATAGGTGGAGGTTCACCATATCTGATGGTGGCTGCCATGTTAGATCTTCTTATGGAGTCTACAAGGGTTTATCATATCTATAACCACCCGCAATGCGGGTATAGTCGAGGTATTCCTGCTTGTAGGGTCGTGTTGTCATGTGGGGTCACGGAGAAGGGCAGCGAATGGCTTGGATCATCTACCAGATCCCACACCCAAGGAAGTGTGGATGGGAAAGATCTCCCAATTTTGCAGCAAGGATTTGATTTCTTATGGGTAAAGTAACGCACCTCTGTAGAGTATATAAAATTGTGACATGTTACTCCTTATTCCGTGAAGGAGCTATGAACTTTGTAGGAAAGGAACTACATGAAATTCTAGTAAACCTGTGAAGGCTCATGGACATAGCTTTTAAGAATAAAAGAAACCTTTGAAGAAATATTTACGAAAACCTGCACAACCTACAACCTATGGTCCACGGCTGTAGATAGTGCATCAAACACTCCTTTTTAGTGAACTTGCTGAGTACGCTCGTACTCAACCATACTTTCTTAACCCTTGCTTGATTTGAGCGAAATCAATAATGGATTCAAGAGGAGTACTACTTTAAAGAGTTGAAGACATCTAATAGGGATCATTGAAGTCGATATGACTACATCAGTGACAATAGAAGAGAGCTGAAGAGTAGATTATAGATAAATTCCTAGATATTAGAACCTATTTCTATAGAGCATTGCTATAGCAGCAATCCCAAGCCATAGTCATTAGTTAATAGCAGCACTATTTCTAGAATAGACCTCACATTGCTATTTCTAGATTCTTTTCTATATTGTGTCCTCAATGTTTTGAGGATTTTTCTCTAGATCTTTTGTAAAGAGTCGAGTTGTAATCTAAAGTCATGTCTTGGACCCGTGATGTTTCTGTTTTACCACTCTGAGGGATGCAATACTAGTGGAACGGTGTTTCATTGGTGTTATGTCAATGACTATAGTTTACTACATCATGAAGTGTTATGCTGGGTCACCGCAGTTTGAGCCTTTGAAGAGGATGAGAGCTCCTTGGTAAATCTCGCATGAGTGGAAATCAAAAGTTTTATAAAAGGGTTTTGGAAAGACTTAAGATAAGGAAAATTTGAAGGTTTTGTCTTGAAAACATAAGGAGATGATATCTTATAGATCTCCATAATTTTGTCAATAGAAGCTAAGAAAACATTTATTACTGCAAAGGCATCTTGGCTCTGGTTTTTTTAAATGCTAGAACATTTGTGAAAATATAGAATAAGCCAAGACATATCTTTTGTTAAATAGATTTTTCCAAATGAGGGTGAGATAGATTAGTATATTAACTACTACATAATTAGATGCATAAGCACAAACAAGCAAACAACTACTTCACCACTAAGCAAGAAAAAGTTTTTGTTCTCCCTAATTTTTGGCACTTTGGACAAATAATCCAGATAATTGAAAATGGGATGTTACAAGACATGTACAATTGGCTTCTAGGATAAGAGTTACATGATAATTTCAAAAAGAATGATTATTTAACCAATACAAGTAACACATAGTTTTTTGTTATGACCTTTTAGTTAAGGTCCAAACATCAAGATTTTAAATGCAAATATCAAACATGTTAGAAACCTAATTTGTGATTTTTTTAATTAATATTATTATTTGCTAGGAGTTTTCAATAATGAAAAATTAAATTTAAAATTCTTATATTTTTAAGATTTTGTTATTTTGCTTTTTTAATATTAAATTATTATTCTCTAAATTTAATATTTATTTTCCAAACATTTTTAGAAATTATAATATCACTTATATTTATCTTTATATATATCAATAAGATTTTTAAAGTGTTTATAACTTGAATTTTATTTATTTCAAGTCTTTTAGGTCCTAATCTTAATTAGGTGAATAATTGGATTAGCAATGTAGATGATTTGGTTTAATCGAGGCGCGATCATTTGAGTTGCAGAAAACACTTTTAGTTGATTTTATTCAAGTTGTTGGATCTATTTAATGTAATGCAAATGAGTTTAGTTTCATTAGATTTTACATATTTAGTAAATTAGAGATAGATTAACAATGCATTATTATTATGCACTTTAGACCTTATGATTTTGTGTTCTTGATTATCATAGGATCATTTAGATGTGTAAAATATACTCTAGATTAAGTAGACTTATCGATGAGTTGGTTTATAGTGATTTTTGATGTGCTGATATGTTCTAAATATAGAGTCCTAAATTGATTTAGTTGTTATGATTTAAATTCTTGGGTGTGTTCTTGAGGTTCTTGATGTTCTTGATAGTGACAAGATCATCTAGTTGTATATGATATTATCTAGATTAAATATATGATCTAGAAAACGAATTTGGGTGCCTAGGTGATGTGTAGATGATAAGAAGATGTATTTCTGGACAGAATTGTGTTGCTATCTAGATTTGCTTGATAAACTATGCAAATCACTCTCCTCACACCCTCACTAAATATTCTCTCTATTTACTAATCTACTACTAGATTCCTTCTCCATAGTTCCATATGATTCCTAGCTACAAATATTCCTATTATTACCCATCTACTCATCTACTTATAAGTTCTATCTATCAAACTTTGTAGATTCCTAAGTTTGTTTGATGAATATATGTAGCTACTCCTCCTCCTTGTTCTTCCTATCCTTGAGTTTTTCTTCAAGTTCTTGCTTCCTTGATCCCTCTAGATCTTTCTCTAAAGTAAGTGAGTGTGTTTTTGGACTAATCTCAGATGGTGAGTTGTGAGGCTGGGGTCTTGGATGTATGTTGGGTCCTAGGATGTATAGCAATGTGACACCTCACTATTTTTCATGGGTTGCTAGGTGTTTTAATAACCGTGCAATTGTCCTTGTAGTTCGGCTTCATGTGTAGATTCACCACCTTCATGGTAAGGTGACACCCCTAGTGGTGACTTATCCTTTGCACGGGTGACTAAGCTACTAGGTGTCTCACTCTGATGAGATGCCTTAGTGTCAACACCCGGATTTTTAATCCCAGATGCCCGTTATGACATACCTCACAATCCCAGGATTACCATTTTTGCGAGACATAACGGATTGGATATCACAGTACATCATCCATTACAAACCATACATAAGGTCTTACACAAATAAGGATCTCATGATCCAGTCTTAATACAACAAGTAAAAGATAAGCGTAGCGGTGGGGTCCATCTTCAGGGGCACAAGCAATGCTGACGAAGGCAGATAGTCCTAGTTATCATAGCCGTCCTGTTGGCCACCATCTTGATAGCCTCCTTCATAGTCTGGTACAGGCAATGCTGACGAAGGCAGATAGTCCTAGTTATCATAGCCGTCCTGTTGGCCACCATCTTGATAGTCTCCTTCATAGTCTGGCCATGATATTAGCCAGGGAAAAAAGCCATGAGTACTCTTTAAGTACTCGCAAACTACCACTTAACAAGTATTATCATTCTAAGTTAAAGTGCTAACTCTATGTTTAACTATAAAGTTAAGTTTGAAACCTAAGCTGAGTTCAGAAGCAAAGAAAGATAAAGTAAAGTTCTAAAATCACTTAAGTGGGAAGCTAATGTCATAAACACAACCCTGTTGTGGTCAAGTCAAGATTCATCATTCATTTCATAAGTTATTTGGAAAACATCTTACAACGAAACAGTATGGCCATTCCAACTGTCCATAACCGCGGACGCGGCTATTCGAATAGTTTGACACTCTGCAGAGGTGGTACACTTTCACCACAAGATTCGATACATCTATCAGGGATAACCCTGAATCATCATACTTAGTATGCAGATAATCAAACATAACCTTCCCTTTACACACCCTAGTATAAGCACCTCTCCTATGAGCATGGCCTCCCAACCATGACCATCAGTCATCTTGGGCACTACATAGGTGGACAACATTGAGAGGTAGCCTCAGCTCAAACCTCTCCGGCGAGGGAACTAATACTAATGCATATAAATTTCCAGCTAAGCCTTACCCAATTCAGGTAGTGTGGTTGTACGGTAAATTTGGAATGGTATCGCATTCGAATCCAACCATCAGTTTTATAAAAGGGTTAAGGCTCATGCCTCAACATTTTCATCATCATCAACCATTTGTGTTTCTCAACACATGTCAAAACATCTCAATAGAATGACTCATCATTCCAAGGTTTTCATAATTCATTTTCACCAAGTATTCCCATCTAAAGTGACTCAATTTTTTGATCTACTCTAATCTACTAAGTTAAGAGTGTTCACTAAGGTGGAAAAGATGGGTTCAATCACATGCCATAGAATGACATCTAAAGGGTTCTAAATAGGTCAAGTTTTATACTTTTTATACTACCTTCAAAACAAGTAAAGTACTTTGTGTAAACTAAGGGAGTAAAACTTGTAAATAAGACTTAGGGTACTACTAGTCAAAGGGGGTGTGATCAAAGCATGCCTAAGGCATCCTTGCTAAACCATCTAGTTTGATTCTTGTTTGCTAAGCACTAAACTTGCAAGGGTTAGCTTGCATTATTAATGGTGGCTTGCAAGTACAACTTGCAAGGGTTTATCTTGGATAGTGCTAGCTTTCCTTGGTTGGTGCAGTGGTTGAAGTTTTCTTCTTCTTCTTCTTCTTGGTAGAACTCCTCCTCCTCGAAAGCTTGGTCGGTACTATCATCTATAAAGACATACGGAGTACACAATCAGCAAACAATACTTAACTAGGCTAAGTAGCATTCTAGGACACACATTTGATGATCTATTATCATCACAAGCATCACAAGTTTAATTCAATGGTATCATCCTTTTTATTTTAGAAAAGTAATTTCTACTCATTGAAAAATTAACTAAAATTTAATATTCACCACCTAAAATATGGGATCATGTTGACACATGTCATCACCACATATTCTAACATGGGGGAATGATATTTAAAGGTTAGATCAATATTACCTTGGTTTAAGTTCATTATTTGATGATTTAAAGTGACTAGAAATGCTTATATAGCATTATTTTGGTACTAGTCCAAAGTCACTGCATGTAAACCTTAATATTATTACATATTTAGATAAATATGATGAATGTGATTTTTGAGAGTTGGAATCAACTCAAAAGCTAACTTGGTTGATTTTATAAAAATGTTGCAAGTTGCAAATGCTTCCGTTGTTTTATTTTTATTAGGAGCGATATATAATTCTAATTGAATTAAATCCAATGGGCTTGGATAGATCATCTTAATACCTTTTCAGGCAAAATTGGTTTCATGCAATTTGGATTTGTAAAACTCCCAGAATTGAATTTTAAACTAATGGAAAGAAACTAGATTTAACTAAAAAGAAAAATCCAGATTTGAACGGTTGGGCTAGCGCGGGAAAGAACTTGGGCCGGCCCAGTGGCGCTCCGCGGTGCGGGGCTCAGCTGATAGGGGGGTCCCGCTTGTCAGTGGGTCTTAACACGCAAAAGGGTACGCGCGCTGTGGGCCGTAGGATTAGAAGGGGGATCTACGGCTGAGGGTCATCGTCGACGACGAACAGGTCGCCGGCGAGGTCGAACCCTAGCGGCTCGGTGGGGGTCTACTGGGGACGTACCAGGGCTCCAGCAAGGTCGGCGAGGCGGGCAAATGAACTGGTGGTCCACGGCGAGGCGAGGCGCGGTTGCGGCGGAGCTTGGGGTGCCCTAAATCGCAGACGCCCTTCTCCTCCAGAGGCGGCCTGCTCCGGTGAAATTCCGGCGAGCTGTTGCTCCCCTTGCTCCGGCTAGAGGTGGGTGAGGTTCAGTGAGGTGAGGGGAGTGGAGTGGTGTGCTTCAAACGGCTGGGGGTGGCCTTCTTTTATAGCCCCGATGGTGAGACCGAGCGGGATGGGCAGGCGACGGTGGCGACATGGCTATGGCCGGTTAGAGGCATGGCTGAGGGTGGCGTTCGACAGGCGGTCTCCTGGCGATGCTCTAGGAAGTGAATATGGCCGTAGGGGCGGTGGTATGCGGTCTGGGCAAGGTGGCGCTCTGAGCGGCAGAGGCGGCGGTGTCCACGGTGAGCGGTGGCTGGGGTGAGTTGGGTGGCCAGCGGGGGTGTCTGGGGTGTTCCCCAGGTCGTGGCGGAGCGGCGGGCGCAGGCTATGGTCGAACGGTGGCTTGTGCACGCGTGCCGGGTGCAGCGCTCTGGTGCGTGCTCGGCATGGCGTGGTGGCACTAGGCGCCTGGTTTCCTCGGTGGTCCACTGCAGGGCTTGGCTCGGGCAGGGGACAGAGGGTGGCGGTGAGGTCCTGGCTAGCTGTTAGACATGGAGAGAGAGGGGGAGATGGTCTGCTGCAGCGGGGCAAGGTTTGGACGGCGAGCATGTCCTCGGGTTGGCATGGCATGGCGGCTAGGGGGGTAGGGGATGGGTGCTAAGGGCCTGGTTAGATCAAGAGGGGATAAAGAGATTAAATGGAGATCAAATGGGGGCAAAACCCTGTTCAAAACAGTGAGCTATGATTTAGAGTTTAAACCTGCCTGCCAAGTGTTTGATTAAATGGCCGCAAGAAATAAACTTTTGAATTTTGGTTTCAAATTTTTTGAGTGTTCTCCACTGGTGCTAGGTAGCCTCTGGTAGCAAGGGTTTTGAAAGTGGAGCTCAAATAGATGGTTTTTGAAATAGGGGTGATCTATGCATATGCATTGGATTCAATTTTCAATTGCCATTTAAAATAAGGAAAAGAATGTTTTTAGCAAATCAAAAGGTGGGCCTTGGTACCTCATTATGTGTACTAGCAAGGGGTACAAAGATCATGAATTGTTTCTGTTAAGAAATGAGTGCTAGGAACACTCAAAGTAGTGTAGTGGATTAAAATGGCCAAAATGACCATTCCTCCTTTTTAATTCTTTTTGATTTGATTTTCTTTAGGAAAAGTTTGGGAATGATGTAGATGATGTTTAATTCACTTAAGAAACATTTTAGAAGCAAAATATCACACAATCATGGCAATTCAAAACAATTCCTATTTTAAATGCACACACACATGAATGCTTTCATTTTTAATTTGGAAAAGTTTTTATTAACCCGAAATTTGATGATTTAGATCTTGATAAGCTTGGATTGAAGTTTTGGGATGTTACAACCTTCCCCCCTTAAACAAAAACTCGTCCCGAGATTTACAAAGAAAAGTAGGAACTAAAGAGATCTGGGAACTCTATCCTAATGTAATCTTCACGCTCCCAAGTAGCTTCCTCCTTGGTATGGTTGGTCCTCTGAATCTTGAGAAACTTGATACTCCTGGTCCTGGTGGTTCTGTAGGCTTCTTCTAAGATACAGATGGGTACTTCTCTATAGGTCAGGTCATTGTTGATTTCCACAGCTCTGTGATCGATGTTCTTGAAAACTTCAGTCTTCTCGGGCACTTCCAAACATTTGCGAAGTAACGAGATATGGAACACACTGTGGATGGCGGACATCTCTTCAGGCAGTTCCAGCTGATACGATACTTCTCCTCGACGGTTCAGAATCTTGAAAGGTCTGATATATCTGGGGGCTAACTTTCCCTTCAGACTAAAGCGTTGGGTTCCTTTCAATGGTGAAACCTTGAGATATACAAAATCTCCGACATTGAAAGCCAGGTCTCTCCTTCTTTTGTCAGCATAACTCTTCTGTCTGGATTGGGCGGTCTTGAGGTGCTCACGGACTTTGTGAACTTTCTCTTCTGCTTCTCGGAGAATGTTGGGTCCAAAGATCTGACTCTCTCCTACTTGCGACCAATTCAAAGGGGTACGACACTTTCTTCCATATAGGAATTCAAATGGTGCCATCTGCAAACTAGCTTGATAACTGTTGTTATATGAGAATTCTGCGAAAGGCAGGCAGTCTTCCCATTTTGATCCATATTCCAACACACAAGCTCTAAGCATATCCTCTAGGATCTGGTTGACTCTCTCAGTCTGTCCATCAGTTTGCGGGTGATATGCTGTGCTGAAGTTCAACTTGGTTCCTAATCCTTCTTGGACTTTCTGCCAAAATCTTGAGGTAAACTGGGTTCCTCGATCTGATACGATGGTCTTGGGGGTTCCATGCAGACTAACAATCCTAGCAATGTATAGCTCTGCTAACTTGCACTCTGGTAAGTTGTCTTAATAGGTATAAAGTGGGCTACCTTGGACAGTCTATCAACTATGACCCAGATTGAGTCATTCCCCTACTAGAAGTAGGTAAACCGGTGATAAAGTCCATTCCAGAATCTGCAATGGTTGCAACAGTCCTACAGGTCTCTGATGCTCTGCCTTGACTCTTTGACAGATGTCACATTTGGCGATGTAGCTTCCGATCTCTCTCTTCATCTTGTGCCACCAAAATTGCTCTTTCAAATCCTGATACATCTTTGTTCCTCCGGGGTGGATAGAATAAAGAGTATCATGAGCTTCCTTCATGATAACTTCCTTCAGCTCCGAATCTGCTGGAACACAGATACGTCCTTTGTACCACAGTACTCCTTCTTCGTCTTCGGTAAATCTAGGTACCTTTCCTATACCAATGCGACATTTGATTCCATCGATACTTTTATTTCCCTTCTGGGCTTCCTTGATTTGGCTAATCAAAGTGGGTTGAAGTTCAAGGCTAGCTAAGAATCATTTGCTAACTAATTCAGTCCTGAACTGCTCCAACTCTTCATACAAACTTGGCTGCTTCTCCTTGATCATGGTGTTAAGCCTACACTGCAATCTGCTAAGAGCATCCGCTACCACATTGGCCTTGCCGGGGTGATAGTGAATGTCAAGGTCATAATCCTTGATTAACTCAATCCACCTTCTTTGCCTCATATTTAGCTCCTTCTAAGTGAAGATGTATTTCAAGATCTTATGATTTGAGTAAATCTCATAGCGATTACCCATCAAATAATGATGCCATGTCTTCAATGCTAGAACCACAACTGCTAGCTCAAGATCATGGGTCGGATAGTTCTGCTCATGCTGCTTCAGTTGTCGAGACAGATACGCGATGAGTTTGCCTTCTTGCATCAATACACATCCTAGACCAATCTTGGATGCGTCACAATATACATCAAAGGGCTTCTTGATGTCGGGCATGACTAATATTGGGGCGGATATCAATCTCTTCTTCAGTTCTTGAAAAGTGGCTTCACATTTGTCTGTCCATTCAAACTTCTTGTCCTTTTTCAGCAATTGGGTCATGGGTCAGGCGATGCTTGAGAATCCTTCTACGAACTTGCGGTAATATCCCGCTAATCCGAGAATTGCACGGACTTGGGTTTGAGTGGTTGGGGCTTCCCATTCTTCAACATCTTTGATCTTGGCGGGATCAACAGAGACTCCTCCGACAGACACAATATGTCCTAGGAATCCTACTTCTTTCAGCCAAAACTCACACTTGCTGAACTTGGCATATAACTGATGCTCTCTCAGGGTTTCTAGGATAACTCTCAGATGTTGCTCATGCTCTTCTTCCGACTTGGAATAGATAAGGATGTCGTCGATAAACACAACTACAAACTTATCTAGGAAATTCATAAAGATCTTATTCATGAGATTCATGAAATAAGCAGGGGCATTGGTTAATCGAAAAGACATAACCGTATACTCGTATAAACCATAGCGAGTAGTAAAGGCGGTCTTCGGAATATCCGTTGCATGAATCTTAAGTTGGTGATAACCAGTCCTAAGATCAATCTTTGAGAATACCCGAGCTCCGGTCAACTGATCAAATAGATCATCTATCTTTGGCAAAGGGTACTAGTTCTTGATGGTGACATCATTCAACTTTCTGTAATCTGTGCACAGATGGTTGCCTCCATCTTTCTTGTCGACAAATAACACTGGTGATCTCCAGGGTGATGCACTTGGTTGGATCAAGCCTTTGGCTAGCATAGCATCCAACTGCTTCTTCAGTTCCACTAACTCTGAGGGGTTCATGCTATAGGGTCTCTGGGCTATAGGTCCGGTTCCGGGGATTAGTTTGATAATGAACTCAATATCCCTATCCAGGGGCATACCTAGCAATTCATCTGGGAATACGTCGGGGTATTCACAGACTACTCTGACTTGGTCTATGGTGGGCAAGGCTACACTCTTGTTTCACTTGAATTGACGGGGTAAGGTTTCAGAGATATGCTCTACTGTTACTCCAGAACTACTGGTCATGGTAATGGATTTCTTAGCACAGTCTATCAGTCCTTTATGCCTTGACATCCAGTCCATACCTAGTACTACTTCCAATCCTTTGGTTCCAAGTACAATTAGGTTGGCATAAAAATCTATCCCATGTATTCTGATAGGTACAGCTTTGCAAATTTTTCTAGCTTTGGTTGTTGAACCGGGGATTTGAACTATCATGACATGCTTCAGGTTGGTTGGACGAATCTTACTAGTGCATGCAAATTCTTCGGTGACAAATGAATGCGATGCTCCCGAATCAAACAATACTCTTGCTAAAACTGAGTTGACAGAAAACATACCCAGCACTACATCTGGCGCTTCCTGGGCTTCTTCTGCATTCATGTGGAAGAGACGGCCATTGCGGTTGTGAGGGTTCCCTAGGGCAAATCTCCTTCCTGGTTGAACACGACGCTGCTGCTGAGCTGGGGCATTCACATTGGCATTGGCGGCAGTCTTCTTGGGACACTCATTGGAGTAGTGACCCTTCACTCCACACTCAAAGAAAGTGATTTGAGACTTGTCCTTGACTGCGACAGGCACAACATTGTTGCCAGTTCTGGGTGTAGTGTTGTTGTTATTGTTATGGTTCTTGGGAGGGGTTCGGTTGAAATTGTTGGCATTACCGGAGTTGTGATTGTTTCCTCCGGACTTCACATTGCCCCCGCTGCGGTTAGGGTAGCTCGGGCGAGACGTTGGGGGTCGGTTGTTCCTTGGTGCATATCTGGGTGAAGGGTTTGGACGGTACTTCTGGTGACTATTGGATCCAGACTGCTGCATCATACGACGCTTGTGGTTGTCGTTGGCCTGGTTAATCTTCCATTCCATCTGAATGGCAGAGTCGACTAGCTCTTCGAGATCCTGGAAACGTATGTTGACGAGGACAGTCTGCATCTCATCATGCAGTCTGTTCAAGAATCTCTCCTTCTTCTTGGCCTCTGTGTTTATCTCATCCGGTGCATATCTGGCAAGTGACAGGAATCTATCACGGTACTCCACCACAGTCATTCTTCCTTGCTTTAATTCGCGGAACTCATCTCGTATTCTGTTGACTAGACCTTGCGGCACGTGGGTGCGGCTTAACTTGACTTTGAATGCTTCCCATGTCATCACTTGACCATGGTTCATATTGCGGATGCTATTCCACCAAGCTCTTGCATCTCCTACCAGATAGTAGGCGGCGAAGAGAACTTTCTCATTTTCATCAACTCTGGCAACTTCTAAGTTGTTTTCCGTGGTCTGTAACCAGTCATCAGCATCTAATGGGTTCTCAGATTGGTTGAAGATTGGGGGATTGGTGTTCTGAATTTTTTTGAGTTTACATCCCTGGTTTCCATGCCCTTGGTTGTTGAGAGCCATCTGGGCGATCTGTTGAAGTGTTGCTAAGTTGGCTTGACGTTCTGCCCGGCTGGCTTCACCGTCTGCTATGAGATTCTGCAAGATCTGCAGCATTGGGTCTTGCGACGAGCTGCTCCCTCCTTGGTTTCCACGAGTAATCTGAAGATTGAGATAGATATAGGGGTAAGAGGGAAATTCTAAGGTTCATGGTTTTGGGTTTTCAAAGCTAAAACTTTGAGTTAGACTCAGGTTTTTCAACTAACTTCATTTTCATTCATGCAAGCAAGCACACGATACAACACACACCACAACAATCAAAGGGAAACAGATGGTTTGAAGAACCATTATGTAAGCTACGATACAGTGCGATCGATACATCTCCTGCTACGACAGTGCTCTAGTGCATCTACTCATCGTCGATGAAGTCGGAGTCCTCATCATCAATGTAGAAGTCCACGGCATCCTCCTCTAGAAAGTCATCATCGTTGCTGAGGTAAGAATCCATGTCTCCCTGGATGTCTTCACCCTCATCTTCTTCTTCCTTTGCTGCAAGATGAGCTTCCTGCTCCTTGATGGTCTTCTCGAGGTTGGCCACCTTCTTGCGAAGACGGGCGATGGTGCGATCCTTCTTGGCACCCTGACGGCAAAGAGACTGGCGGTCTTGGACAAGCAGTGCGAAAGTTTGGGCCTTCTGGTCAGCAATGGCATGGTTCTGGTTGGCTGACTCTCTGGCATTGTCTGCTGTCTGTCGTGAAGCAAGAAGACAAGGTTCTCCACTTGACGCCTCAACTCGGGGTGACTTGGCATCTCCATTGGCATTCCCATGAAGTCACGTCTTGCATAGTGCGCAAAACGGGTTCCTCGGGTCTTGTTGACGCTGAGGGCACATAGACGTGCGAGAGCTTCATGCATTGCCCTGGCTAATCCATCTAGCCAGTTGTTTTCTCTCACGAAGAACTGAATTCTCCCAGAAGTAGTGTAAGAATTTTGAGTAACATGAATTTTTGAGAAAGAATCCACGAGGGTAAGAGAGGAGATAGTTTTTCATAAATACTTCCTTTGGTTTTGAAACTAAGTTTTTGTTTGAACGTCCATTCTAACTAGGGTCTCCTATGGTCAGGATGGCTCTGATACCAACTTGTCAACACCCGGATTTTTAATCCCAGATGCCCGTTATGCCATACCTCGCAATCCCAGGATTACCATTTTTGCGAGACATAACGGATTGGATATCACAGTACATCATCCATTACAAACCATACATAAGGTCTTACACAAATAAGGATCTCATGATCCTGTCTTAATACAACAAGCAGCGGAAATAAAACATAAGCATAGTAGTGGGGTCCATCTTCAGGGGCACAGGCAATGCTGACGAAGGCAGATAGTCCTAGTTATCATAGCCGTCTTGTTGGCCATCATCTTGATAGTCTCCTTCATAGTCTGGCCACAATATTAGCCAGGGACAAAAGCCATGAGTACTCTTTAAGTACTCGCAAACTACCACTTAACAAGTATTATCATTCTAAGATAAAGTGCTAACTCTATGTTTAACTATAAAGTTAAGTTTGAAACCTAAGCTAAGTTCAGAAGCAAAGAAAGATAAAGTAAAGTTCTAAAATCACTTAAGTGGGAAGCTCATAAACACAACCCTGTTGTGGTCAAGTCAAGATTCATCATTCATTTCATAAGTTATTTGGAAAACATCTAACAACGAAATAGTATGGCCATTCCAACTGTCCATAACTGCGGACGCGGCTATTCGAATAGTTTGACACTCTGCAGAGGTGGTACACTTTCACCACAAGATTCGATACATCTATCAGGGATAACCCTGAATCATCATACTTAGTATGCAGATAATCAAACATAACCTTCCCTTTACACACCCTAGTATAAGCACCTCTCCTATGAGCATGGCCTCCCAACCATGACCATCAGTCATCTTGGGCACTACATAGGTGGACAACATTGAGAGGTAGCCCCAGCTCAAACCTCTCCCGCGAGGGAACTAATACTAATGCATATAAATTTCCAGCTAAGCCTTACTCAATTCAGGTAGTGTGGTTGTACGGTAAATTTGGAATGGTCTCACATCCGAATCCAACCATCAGTTTTATAAAAGAGTTAAGGCTCATGCCTCAACATTTTTATCATCATCAACCATTTGTGTTTCTCAACACATGTCAAAACATCTCAATAGAATGACTCATCATTCCAAGGTTTTCATAATTTATTTTCACCAAGTATTCCCATCTAAAGTGACTCAAGTTTTTGATCTACTCTAAACTACTAAGTTAAGAGTGTTCACTAAGGTGGAAAAGATGGGTTCAATCTCATGCCATAGAATGACATCTAAAGGGTTCTAAATAGGTCAAGTTTTATACTTTTTATGATACCTTCAAAACAAGTAAAGGACTTTGTGTAATCTAAGGGAGTAAAACTTGTAAATAAGACTTGGGGTACTACTAGTCAAAGGGGGTGTGATCAAAGCATGCCTAAGGCATCCTCGCTAAACCATCTAGTTTGATTCTAGTTTGCTAAGCACTAAACTTGCAAGGGTTAGCTTGCATTGTTAATGGTGGCTTGCAAGTACAACTTGCAAGGGTTGGTACAGTGGTGAAGTGGTTGAAGTTTTCTTCTTCTTCTTCTTGGTAGAACTCCTCCTCCTCGAAAGCTTGGTCGGTACTATCGTCTATAAAGACATACGGAGTACACAATCACCAAACAATACTTAACTAGGCTAAGTAGCATTCTAGGACACACATTTGATGATCTATTATCATCACAAGCATCACAAGTTTAATTCAATGGTATCATCCTTTTTATTTTAGAAAAGTAATTTCTACTCATTGAAAAATTAACTAAAATTTAATATTCACCACCTAAAATATGGGATCATGTTGACACATGTCATCACCACATATTCTAACATGGGGGAATGATATTTAAAGGTTAGATCAATATTACCTTGGTTTAAGTTCATTATTTGATGATTTAAAGTGACTAGAAATGCTTATATAGCATTATTTTGGTACTAGTCCAAAGTCACTGCATGTAAACCTTAATATTATTACATATTTAGATAAATATGATGAATGTGATTTTTGAGAGTTGGAATCAACTCAAAAGCTAACTTGGTTGATTTTATAAAAATGTTGCAAGTTGCAAATGCTTCCGTTGTTTTATTTTTATTAGGAGCGATATATAATTCTAATTGAATTAAATCCAATGGGCTTGGATAGATCATCTTAATACCTTTTCAGGAAAAATTGGTTTCATGCAATTTGGATTTGTAAAACTCCCAGAATTGAATTTTAAACTAATGGAAAGAAACTAGATTTAACTAAAAAGAAAAATCCAGATTTGAACGGTTGGGCTAGCGCGGGAAAGAACTTGGGCCGGCCCAGTGGCGCTCCGCGGTGCGGGGCTCAGCTGATAGGGGGGGTCCCGCTTGTCAGTGGGTCTTAACACGCAAAAGGGTACGCGCGCTGTGGGCCGTAGGATTAGAAGGGGGATCTACGGCTGAGGGTCATCGTCGACGACGAACAGGTCGCCGGCGAGGTCGAACCCTAGCGGCTCGGTGGGGGTCTACTGGGGACGTACCAGGGCTCCAGCAAGGTCGGCGAGGCGGGCAAATGAACTGGTGGTCCACGGCGAGGCGAGGCGCGGTTGCGGCGGAGCTTGGGGTGCCCTAAATCACAGGCGCCCTTCTCCTCCAGAGGCGGCCTGCTCCGGTGAAATTCCGGCGAGCTGTTTCTCCCCTTGCTCCGGCTAGAGGTGGGTGAGGTTCAGTGAGGTGAGGGGAGTGGAGTGGTGTGCTTCAAACGGCTGGGGGTGGCCTTCTTTTATAGCCCCGATGGTGAGACCGAGCGGGATGGGCAGGCGACGGTGGCGACATGGCTATGGCCGGTTAGAGGCATGGCTGAGGGTGGCGATCGACAGGCGGTCTCCTGGCGATGCTCTAGGAAGTGAATATGGCCGTAGGGGCGGTGGTATGCGGTCTGGGCAAGGTGGCGCTCTGAGCGGCAGAGGCGGCGGTGTCCACGGTGAGCGGTGGCTGGGGTGAGTTGGGTGGCCAGCGGGGGTGTCTGGGGTGTTCCCCAGGTCGTGGCGGAGCGGCGGGCGCAGGCTATGGTCGAACGGTGGCTTGTGCACGCGTGCCGGGTGCAGCGCTCTGGTGCGTGCTCGGCATGGCGTGGTGGCACTAGGCGCCTGGTTTCCTCGGTGGTCCACTGCAGGGCTTGGCTCGGGCAGGGGACAGAGGGTGGCGGTGAGGTCCTGGCTAGCTGTTAGACATGGAGAGAGAGGGGGAGATGGTCTGCTGCAGCGGGGCAAGGTTTGGACGGCGAGCATGTCCTCGGGTTGGCATGGCATGGCGGCTAGGGGGGTAGGGGATGGGTGCTAAGGGCCTGGTTAGATCAAGAGGGGATAAAGAGATTAAATGGAGATCAAATGGGGGCAAAACCCTGTTCAAAACAGTGAGCTATGATTTAGAGTTTAAACCTGCCTGCCAAGTGTTTGATTAAATGGCCGCAAGAAATAAACTTTTGAATTTTGGTTTCAAAATTTTTGAGTGTTCTCCACTGGTGCTAGGTAGCCTCTGGTAGCAAGGGTTTTGAAAGTGGAGCTCAAATAGATGGTTTTTGAAATAGGGGTGATCTATGCATATGCATTGGATTCAATTTTCAATTGCCATTTAAAATAAGGAAAAGAATGTTTTTAGCAAATCAAAAGGTGGGCCTTGGTACCTCATTATGTGTACTAGCAAGGGGTACAAAGATCATGAATTGTTTCTGTTAAGAAATGAGTGCTAGGAACACTCAAAGTAGTGTAGTGGATTAAAATGGCCAAAATGACCATTCCTCCTTTTTAATTCTTTTTGATTTGATTTTCTTTAGGAAAAGTTTGGGAATGATGTAGATGATGTTTAATTCACTTAAGAAACATTTTAGAAGCAAAAGATCACACAATCATGGCAATCCAAAACAATTCCTATTTTAAATGCACACACACATGAATGCTTTTCATTTTTAATTTGGAAAAGTTTTTGTTAACCCCAAATTTGATGATTTAGATCTTGATAAGCTTGGATTGAAGTTTTGGGATGTTACACTTAGTGACAAGTTCCTTAGGGGATAAGTCACTTAGTAGGTAAGGTTTCTATGTGGCATTATTTATCCATTTATTTTTATCACGACAAGTGGAATTTCCACTAAACAGGTCTTAGGCTGAATTTGCATGTGGGACTTAATCGTTTAGGCCCAAATCACTAATACAGTTGGACTAATTTTCATAATTAAGTTAAAACTTAAGATACAATCATGGCTGGTTGGTGTAAGATAGATTGTGCTAAATTATTTAAGATAGATTTATATGTGATTTGAGTTGAGAATATTAAGATTTGTTATGGGCATCCAATATGATTTGATACATGGATCACAAATGGATGTAGAATCATGGTTCACTCAAGATAATTATTTAAGTTGAGATGGAATGATATTCTTGTATACGCAAGATTGATTCCTTTGCATATCCTCTAGCGTGGATATCAAGTTTCATGACTTGATGTCTAAGATCACTCCAACTCATTGAAGTAGTGGGTTCTAACTTATTATTTACTCCTACTCTAATTCCTAAGATCAATACTCCCTAAAACATTTCCCAATGATCTTTTTGATCCATTTGAGATAATACCTCAAGCGTAGCTACTATTATTCACTCTTTGGTTTGTACTAATAGTCCAATTATTCCACCATTTAATCCTTGAAGGTTGGAAATTTTCTTAACTATGTCAAATCACATAATCTCCACCAATGATCTTTTTGATCCATTTGACATAATACCTTAAGTGTAACTCCTATTTTTCTCTCTTTAGTTTGTATTAACAATCCAATTATTCCACCTTTAAGGTTTAAAATTTTATTAACTATTGTCAACTCACATAGTCTCCAATCTAAGATTGGCTATTCCATCAAATTTAAGAGTGTTCACTCTTAAGACTATATCTATTTTAGTCTTCTTATCTATAACATGAGCTAGTAATCCTACAATCCAATGTAGCTCTTACATATCACTTAGTTATAAAATCATGACTCTAAACCTTAATGTTGAGTGGCATTGAACTACTAAAGTTATATGTCTCTTCTAAATGGTTCATATGCACACTTGAACTCATACTGATGGGTCTATACTTAACTATTCTAAGATAGGTGGGTCACACACTATGTCTAGATCATATTCTCTCCACCAATATCACTCCTATATCAATGTGACTTAAAAATGATCATTATAATCCTTTGACCATATTGACTTAGGTTCTATTTGGCTAATCAAGGTCTTTTGTGTAATAGGTGGTTCAACTTGTTATACTTCTATTCTCTTAGTAAATCTATTTGACTAAGAGGACTACACACAAGATATACTACTATTTAAAATAGGAAATGCGTCACTTCTATGGTTTATTTATTCTAAGGATAAGTTTAACACTCTAAACTAACCTCTTTCCCTCCAAGTATTATGATTGGTAAAGTTAGATAGGTAAGGATGGGTCATGATTTAGAATGAACAAGACTTGGATAGTCAAGATTTGGTCAATAGGCTTGGATGTTTTACTTGATATTTGACAATTGTCAAGCACAAGTGAGGATTGATAAGATGAGATAGAATAAGGTATGAATAGAAAAGATCTGAGGTTTTGTTGATTGATCATGTGCTAGAGAATTATTCAGCATATGTGTTAATTGATGTTCGAATAAGATGAGTTAAGCATCAAGTTATTATTTGTTCCTAAAGGATGTGCATTTAGGGTTTTAGTTCACTTTCGTTTACGAGTACTATTTATACTTTCCTGAGACATGGTTTAAGAAAAGGTCATATCAAAGTTTATAGCGCTCAACTTGATGATTTAAGACTAGTTCATCAACTTAAGTGAAACTTCAATTATTTTGACAAGTTCTAACAATTTGTTTTTAATTTTCTCAGATTTTACATGCATGGATGCAATGCACACAACTACATTCTACCCATTTCGAGGATGTACATAAATTTCCACTTTTACCGTTACGAGTTATTTGTATTGCTTTCTGTCAAGACTTGTTGTTTCTAAGCGCGGTCGTAACATTTTGTTTGTAGTCGAGCAACAACGCAAATATGTCGTGTATCTGGTGTGTTGGACACTCGTCATTTTCGGATTGCTTCTTGCATCACCCCCTCCTCCTGTAGGAACTTGCAAGGCCAGCTACTGAGGTTTCACGGTTTAAGAGCAACCGATGGCTACCGTTGTTGGACACCGACGCGTTCCCCAAAACGGCGACACGTAGAGTTCCGCAGTTAGACACAAGTGCATACGATTGAGATGGGCAGTAATATCTGTAGAATTGGATCTTTGTTCAGTGAATTGATTTTTAGCTAGGACGAAAACTTGAGAAAACCGTTACTAATAGCACTGAATGTTTAAACGTTTTACAACAATGTTTGTACTCTTTGTACATATGTAATTTTTGGTTTGCGCAGGATGACATGTTAATTATAAACGTGGATCCTATTGAGCTACGGTGGAAATGTTTGATTCATATCAAGACGCGTACATAGTGTCTACGTTTAATGAACGCTTGATCTCTGTCATCACGTGCACATGGTAAGCAGAGGCGCACACGTATGATAACGTGACGCTCAATGGGTAAGGGGCGCGCGCCCCATAAAAGACGTGCTTCCAGAAACCGTTGCGCGTTTGGCATCAACAAAATGGCCAGCAAGTGATTTTCCGCGAATGGCCAGGAATCGGAGAACGTATTGAATGTGTCAGCATGCGAATCGCCTAGCCCGTACAAAAGCTATCCATGTCACAATCGCACTAATTTGCGCTACAACCACCGTGCTTCCCGGTATGCGTGTATGACTTAAGTTCCGGGACCCGCTATATAGTCGGTACCTGGTTCCCGGTGGATGGCCAACACTCGGAGAGGACATCGTTCATGTAATAGACGAAATGACTTGTCCCTTGGAAAGTTAGTGGAGTCACATTCGCGCTAGCTCGCACTGCAGACCTGCGTGTCATCAGACGATTTTCTCCTCGACGGTAGTCCTCATCAGCCAGATTGCGTTACGAGTCTATTTTATTTCAATCATGCTATAAACATATAGTTAAATGTCATGTTTAACAACCGCACCCGGGAGATACAAAGAGCGATCTAGTATATATAGTAGTTTGGAAAAAAATGTTGTTTACCTAAAACTTCACCCGCCTTGGATCATCTACCCTAACTTGAGTGTACATTGGTAAAATACCCAATAGATACTTGAAAGTAAAAAAGCAATTATAATAGAGCCCCAATTAGATATGGTCATGATAGGTTCGACGACGATCAGATCAAACCCTCGTCGACCAGTTCAAGGTATGGATGCGCCTCCGGTTGGCGCTGCTCACGGCGACAAATCAGCCACCGACACCTCGGCATCCACCATTGAGTGAAGTCATCCCGGTGCCTTTTGCCCTTCATCAACATCGCCCCCTCGTGATCGCCACTCCCGCTGCCGTACGCCTATTTCTGATGGTGTTGTACGACCAGTATGTCAAAACATTCACACCTCTTGGCCCTTACAAGTGATTCGTCACTTGATCGATCAGTATTCAGTCTGAGGAAGTCGCCGACATGATTCAAGATTCTTATTGCTTTGGTCTGACATATTCTTGCTCGTAATTAAGTGGCCAAAACCTACGTGCATGTATGGTGGCCAAAAAAGGTGCAGAACACTCCACATGCGCACAACATCCTCATACAAAGAGTCTACCTAGCATTTAAGTATAAGTCGGATTAGAAGTTGCTGGGCATAACAATAAGATATTCAAATTTTGAAGAGAGGTTGAGTAGTACTACCTCCGTTCCACAATATAAGCTTGCTAAAAAGAATTATATTGTGGAACAGAGGTAGTATGAATGTATGATACAGGACAACTACCAATCAGCTCTTTTCGGAGATGGTGGATGCCAAGAAGACAAGGACTGCGAGAAAAATTGCTCCGACGAAGAGAAGAATAAATTAAAAGTCATAGTTTCTTTAATCATTTTGCATGATATGTGAGATGAGCTACATTTTGAGTTTTCTTGTGATGTACACTTCTTTCAACATTTTTTATATGTCGTAAACTTGTTAATTACCAAACAAATTGTCACACACATATGCCTATAAATGCAATCCATTGTGAATACCTTGCTTTGATTATATATATTTATGCACATATTCTTGTTGTTGTGCTGATTTGAAAATCCAACGTACTACGGACAAGCTTATGGCTTGGTATTAAGCATGCCATGCGTGATGATTACTGTACTAGAGTAGAGTGTCCAAATGCAGAACTATTATTAAAGGATACAATTTTCTTAGTTTATAGAAAGCCTCTCTCGAGTAAATCATAAACTTTGTTTAAACCTTTTGAGTATTTTACCAATGTACACTCAAGTTTGGGTAGATGATCCAAGGTTGGTGAAGTTTTGGATAAATAACCAATTTTCCATTAGAGGTCATTTGGTAGCCAGGTATCATTTCATTTCATACAAATTAACTGAACTCCTAAATTCATTTCATTTGAATTGAGATTCATATACCACATTACCTGTTTGGCTGCCACATAGATTTGTAAATGAATGGAAATACTATTGGGGATATACTTTCCAGGTATCCTCACAGTTTCTCATTGAACAGGGTGGCCCACTTCGGGTTAGAGCTTTGCTTCTCGGGCGGCCCAGTCAGAGAGAAGAGACAGAGTCCAGTACGGCTACGGAAAGGCCCAGAAGACTTACCGACATAGGCCCATAGTGTTACTTGTAGTTCAACATGTACTCTGTAACCGACTCTTAGTCGTAGCCGGATAGATCTCTCCTGTAAACCCTAGGACGGATATCTATATAAGCCGTCCTAGGGAGAGCCTTTAGGGCACCCTCAATAGTCTACAATCTCAACTCGCACAGGCGAACCCTTGTAACCCATATTCCGGCTCTGCCGTATTACTGGATTGCTAGCAGGAGTAGGATCCGTCCAAAGCCGGCGGATTCGAACCTGGGTAAACTTGTGTGCTCACCGTCCCAGAACACCGTATGGCTCACACCCCTCTGTTCCGCACGCCTTGAGGACCCCCTCATGGCGTACGTGTCATCAATCCGAACGCTAAACCCGTCAAACAGTCCTTACGATGTTTCGGCGATGAAAAGCGTAAGGCAATAGCTAAGGAACTAGCACGACTCAAGTTAGCCGGATTCATAGAAGAGGTCATCCACACTGAGTGGTCGGCCAATCCTGTAATGGTCCCTAAAAAGGACACCACTGATTTAAAGATGTGTGTTGATTATACTCCCTTTAACAAGGCTTGTCCAAAAGATCCGCTCGCTCTGCCTAGGATTGATCAAGTTATCGATTCTACGGCAGGCTCGGAACTTCTTTGTTTTCTCGACACATATTCCGGTTATCACCAAATCCGGATGAAGGAATCTGACAAAGTCAAAACTTCATTCATAACCCCCTTCGGAACCTTCTATTTTGTTATGATGCCTTTTGGGCTGAAGAACGCAGGAGCTACGTACCAACGCACAATGCAACGTTGCCTCCACGATCAAATCGGACGCAATGTACATGCATATGTGGATGATAGTGCGGTAATGTCCAAAAAGAAGGAAACATTGATTTCCGACTTGGAGGAAACGTTTGCCAATCTACGAAAATACAACATCATGCTTAATCTGAAGAAATGCTTCTTTGGAATTCCAGACGGAAAACTGTTAGGTTTCATCGTGTCTCAAAGAGGCTTAGAGGTGAACCCAGACAAAATCAAGGCTATACTCAATATTTCCAGGCCAACTCGCCTGAAGGACGTACAAAGACTAACTGGTTGCATCGCAGCAGTCAGTCGGTTTGTAAGTCGGCTCGGTGAAAGAGCCGCACCATTATACAAACTCCTGAAAAAGACCAAGGATTTTGTGTGGACCGACGAAGCTGAAGCTGCACTACAAGACATGAAGAAAGTACTCTCATCTACTCCTATCCTTGCTGCACCGGATCCACAGGAACCGATGTTGCTTTATCTTGCTGCGACAAACAAAGTCGTCAGTATTGTCATGGTAGTGGAGAGACCGGAGGAAAATCAGAAACACTTGGTGCAGCGTCCGACTTATTTTGTTAGCGAGGTCCTAACAGAATCAAAACAGCGGTATCCCCACTATCAGCAGGCTTACGGTGTTTTCCTAGCATCTTGTAAGCTACGACACTATTTCCAGGAGCATCCAATTACCACGGTGAGCACAACTCCCATGAGAGATATAATCAACAACAGTGACACCAGATGACGCGTCGCCAAATGGGGCATAGAGCTTTCAGCTTTCGATATTGAGTACAAACCTTGGACAACAATTAAATCCCAAATCCTTGCCGACGTTGTTGCTGATTGGACAGAGACGAAGGAGAATATGACCCTCCCTGAGTCGGAATATTGGACCCTATATTTTGATGGGTCTAAGGCACGTGGGGGCTCGGGGGCTGGCGTGGTGCTCAAATCACCCCAAGGAGATAAACTTCTATATGTGTTGCAGATCCACTTCATAGCAACAAATAATATTGCCGAGTATGAAGCTCTGCTACATGGAATCTAGATTGCTAAGGATATCGGCATCCGACGTTTGATGTGTTACGGAGATTCTGATCTTGTTGTTCAGCAAATGTCGGATATTTGTAATGAAAATAAACACATGGCAGCATATAAAGTTGTCGTGGATGATTTATCTAAATCATTCGAAGGGTTTGAGGTTCAACACATCTCAGATAGGCTCTGCACGGAAAGAGGTCCCGGATGGCGCTTTTTTGGAGCACCTCAAAGTTCCCTCAATAAAGGGAGTAGACGAGGAATATCCGACCAAATCCGACTCACCTTTGATAGCAGTTTTGGCTGTAATTCCCAGATGGACTCAACCCTACCTTGATTATTTGGTAGATGGCAAATTACCCGAAGACGAAGTTCTGAGCCGGTAGATCGTCCGACGAGCAAAAACCTACACTATAATTAAAGGTGAGCTCTATAAGCGGAGTGTGTCTGGGTTTTTTTAGCGTTGCGTATCTCCGGAAGATGGAGTGGAAATCTTAAGAGAAATCCACAAAGGCGAGTGTGGTCACCATGCTGTAGCCAAATCTTTAGTGGCAAAAGCTTTCAGACACGGTTTTTTCTGGCTTACAGCCAAGGCAGATGCCGAACTGCTGGTCAAGACGTGCAAGGGCTGCCAAAAGTACGCCAAACAAGCTCATGTTCCGGTTGATCAGCTGTGAACAATACCTATAACATGGCCTTTTGCGGTCTGGGGCCTTGATATGGTAGGACCGTTTAAACGGGCTCCAAGTGGATTTACTCACCTCTTAGTGATGGTGGATAAGTTCACCAAATGGTTTGAGGCTAAACCTGTCACTAGTTGTGATGGAGCAACAACCAAAAGATTTGTCGAGGATGTTATAATCCGGTATGGTTATCCGCACAATATAATCACGGACAACGGGAGTAATTTTTCTATGGGAGAATTGGCCGAATTCTGCAATGAACAAAATATCCGGCTTGACATTGCGTCGGTCGCACATACACAAGCTAATGGACAAGTTGAAAGAGCAAATTGTTTAATCCTACAAGGCCTAAACCCGAGACTTGAAGCACCACCACGACGTGCTGCGGGGGCTTGGGCGGAGGAATTACCCTCTGTAATATGGAGTTTACGAACAACTCCGAATAGGTCAACTGGATACACACCTTTCTTATTGGTCTATGGCGCAGAAGCAGTTCTTCCTACTGATTTGATTCACACTTCTCCTAGAGTGGCCGTGTATATCGAAGAAGATGCCGAGATTTCTCGACAAAATGATCTCGAATTAGTCGAAGAAGTTCGCGTCGTTGCTGAAATGAGATCAACGGCCTATCAGCAGAAGTTACGCAAGTATCATAGCCAGAGAATCAGAAACCGGTCTTTCAATAAGGGCGATTTGGTTCTCCGGCTTGTGCAACAAAGAAGGCACAAACTTTCACCGGTATGGGAAGGGCTCTTCCTGGTTAGTCGAGTATTACACAATGGTTCATACTACCTAACTGATATGAGGCCAGTCAAAGAAAGACCTGCTACTAAGAAAAGAAAGAGAGCTGGAGGCAGTACAAATCCGGATGAGTTAGATAGACCGTGGAATATTGCTCAGCTACGTCCCTTTTATTCGTAGTTTATCCTTCTTTGTAATCATATATGTGTGCATGCTCTGTGAGAAATAAAAGTTTTGGATGCCTCAAGTTTTTCTGAGAAGTTTTTACCATCTTATTTCCGAATGGTCATGTCACAAAGCCGAAAATCCCAGAATACTTGAAAGTACTTTATGCTCATGTTTCTTCTGGTTTAGATTTCCGATTCTAAAAATGCTACCTTCGGGTATAACTTTAAAGTTTCTATTCTATACTTTGGTTATTTGTCTGATTGCCGGATGCGGGCATTTTCCGAGTAGTGAATTGTTGGTACTGGAAGCCGGCTTTGTTTCCGAGTTTAAACTGGTTTATCAATTGACCTCTGTTGCTCGGCAAAGTTTTCGTGCTAAAGGTTTAGCCGGCTCATGAAAGGGATGAGGCGGAAAGCCAGATAAACGATAAGTATAGACAAAAAAGTACAAGTGCTTATGTAAACATTTCAGGCACACAAAATTTAAAAGCCAAAAGTGCTGAATAGATAAAAGCTTAGCACTAGCAAAAGTATAGTACTGCATATTTACAGACCCATAATGTTTCTCAGAATAATACATTTGTTTCTGGTAATCTATGATGCAGGAGAGAAGGTAGGAGCCGCCGGCTCGCTGGACACATCAGTCGCACCCTGATAGCGATCCGAGATGTCCAAATCGGATATGGTTTATCCATCCTCGGAAACTTTGGCTGCTTCTTCTGGAGGCGGAGGCGGCGTGTCCATGCGGGTGAAGAAGGGAATGTCGTAGCTGGTTAAGTCAGCTACATGACACCCATATCTGGCGCAGGAGTCCATGATGGCCTTGATGTTTTGCTCCTATCCGTCTTCATCCACAGTAGAGTACCCTCTGGTCACTTGCCAGATTTCCATGCTTCCATGGTGGCTCATGACCATTGTGAGGGCGTTCTGCGCTGCTGATCGCGCGTAGGACATGTTCCAGTCCTAGACGAGCTGCGGCATCTCCTTCGCCTTGTCTTGCACCTGAAAGTCAGACATGCTATGCATGTCCGGAACCCTGAGAGCTTCGCCAATGTCCTCGATGGATTGGCAGAAGTCATGAAGCAAATCGCCGACTTGGGTAAGTCGATGGGTGCAAGGCTCGGTAGAAGCAGAGTCCGTCAAGTTAAGAGGACCTATATATATAACACAAAACGGTTAAGTAAATCCGACATCGAAAGAGTCAAAGAATGTAGACAAGTCAGAAAGATGGAAATATACCGAAGATGATGTCATCAACTTTGGTCTTCTCTTCTCGAAGACTCTGGAGTTCAGCCCGGAGTGCCTCGGAAAGATCCTTCTCTCTGCAAAGCTCATTGTTGAGATCCAAGATTCTCTAATCTTGAACCACAATCTTACGATCACGTTCATCAGTGGCCATGGAGGTTGATTTGAGAATTTGAGCGATGCTCTTCTCATGATCTTCCTTGAGCTTATCTAGCTCTTAGCGAAGTTCTTTATTCTCCACCACCAGGGTTTTGAGATTCTCGGCCTCTTCGATCATAGCACATGACTGTTTTACCAGTGCTGTAAGACAAAAAAACAACAGTTTAGTAAAAAATATTCGACTATGAAAATCAAGACAAAGTTTTGAGTCTCAAAATGTTTACTTCGGCCTCATCCTTGGAAACCTTCAGCTCAGTTCAAGTCGGAGAGCTCTGATCTCTCCGTTAGTTACATATATTCTTCAACAAATCCTGGTTATATGAATTAACTTTCTGTAAGTCAGAATACCCAGAGTCAGAAGTCTACTGAAGACTCGGGCTAATATTGTTACTAATATCAGCACGAGCATTGGGGGCTACACTAGTTCATTCTTTGGCATCCTAAGGAAGCATAAACCCGGATTATATATCCTACTTCATGCTTGGGGGCTAGAGGATATGATATAAAATACAATGAAGAAAAACATGAGTTGGAATTCCGACTTACATGATGTTCATGTGTGAGCTTGCTCAAGCACATGTTCACCTTGGTGGTAACCTTCTCGGCAAGAGTGAGTGGAATAACCAGAGGTGGTGGAAGCACACCAGCTCTTAGTCCCTTGTCGTGAAGGCGGACTTGTTCAAAAAGGTCGGAGCACTCGATGTCCTCTGCTTCTTGTGCTACTTCTTCGGCAGAGAAATTACGGCTCTCTAGGCATTGCCGGGCTAGCCGCTGGATCTCCTCCGTAGATTTCCGAGACAAGCCAAATTTGGCAAGCCCCGGATTGTTCAGGAGGTTTTGGCGAAGGTCTCTGCCGAGGGATCATTACCCAAAGAAGCTTCACCCTTATCTAAACCTGAGCCACCCATGGTGGCGTCAGTCTGCGACTCAAGGGTCGCTGGCCCCGTTGAAGGAGCCGGATCTCTGTGACAACCGACGATGAAGTGATCACCGGCGGTTGAGGGGCAGGAGTCGGAGGAGCCGCGGCAGGAGAAGCCATAGGCAGCTTCGTCTGCCACAAGGGCTTCGAAGAAGTTCCCTTCCCCTTGCCCTTGATGAGCTTCTTAGCTCTGGGAATGTAAAATAATGGAAAACATTACATCTCGGAAGAAACTACGAGTAAAGTACAAAGGTGGAAGTTGTTTTGAAAGTTACCTCTTCACAACTGGCACCTCCTTTGTGCCAACAGCCACTGTCGGAGCTTTGCGCTTCCTGGGCACAATGTCCGGCAGTGGGACTAGTTCCTCCTCCTGGGAAAACTCTGGAGGATACCCCTCGATAGGAGCCAGCTCCGACTCGGGGAGGTCGTCAAGCTAAAAAGAAGAAAATATCTCAGCATTGCAAAATAACTTAAAAGGTGAAACACATAAAAGAGTTTATTGCTAAAGCTTACCGGAACTACAGGGTCTTCCGCTGTGTGCATGTCTAGAGACAAGTCCGGAATTTTCCTCTCGATCCGCTCTTTAATCAGCCTTTTGATCTGGCTTATGTAATCTTGTGGCTTCAAAGCCTTGGGACCGATGCACAGGGAATCATTTTCGACGACGTGATGGAATGCATCAGTCGGTCTCCGTGGTACTGGAGAGGCTGGATCCGGCATACCACCCAGCACTGGACTAAGTCGGACCCTTTCGGGCCCTTGTGCTTCATCAGGTATTCAATCTGCCTCTTGGCGAGGATCAGATCGTCACCGAGAACTAGAGGAGCCTCGTCCCAAGATGGAAGGGCCGTGGCGGCTCCGTCGATGAAAGCCGGCAAAGTAGTAGCTTTGCCAGGAGCAGGAATATCCTTATGGTAAAAGAAGGTGGCCGACCACTGCTTGACCGACTCACTAGCTAAAATGCGAGGATAAACACGCTCGCACCTAACTGAAAGGCTAATAGTGCCGGTAATATAAGGATTACCGGCTGTGATAGAGTTTCTCCAGACATGAAAGTAAAACTGTAACAAAGTGAGACTCAGCCTAATGCCGAGGTATCCCTCACACAACGCTGCATAAGAGCTCATCTCTAAGATGGAGTTGGGAGGAAGATGGTGAAGCTAAACGCCGTAATGATCAATCACCTCGGAAAAGAATTCCGAGGGAGGGAAAGACAAACCTCTGTCGAGGTGGGTGTCGAAGTGTACCCGCTCGTCGGCGTGCGGGTTGGGAATGGTTTCACCGAAACTGCTCCGCCAGTCATCGGCACGGAGGAGCCCTTCATTCTCCATGCCACGGAGCTTCTCGTCGTCGAGGAGACACAAGATCCAGACCCCACGGTTACTTTCTTTCTCTGCTGCCGCCGCCGTCGCCACCGCTGCGAAGCCAGCCAAGCCGGACGATGAAGAGGAAGCCATTTCTCCGATGCGCCAGTGACCTTGGATGGGCGGCGCTGGGAATCTGAGAGGCAGAAGAGCTCTGTGCGCGAGGGAGAAGTGGCGGATAAGAAACGGCAAGGGAATAGGTGAAGATGAGGAAAAGGAAATCCTCACCCCTTATAACCACCTAACCGCGCCAAGATTCGTGCAAACAACACTGTGTAAACGCCACGCATCGTGGAAGGAACTGGGAAGGTCCCACGCGATGATTACATCGCCTCGATCTCCGCGTATGCATTGAAACGGCGCCTCGGTTCCGTGAACAGCGGACCCACCAACGGTCGTGCTGACAGGATGTTTGTCCGATGACGTGACTTGACCATGACTAGTGTCAGATGACGTCAGAGACCAAGTTCTGGCTTAGTTTGAATATCAAGCTAGAAAATCCGAGTAACGTGTTGCTAGGTCCGACTTATTTTTAAGACCCAGATCGTATCTTTTGTTTTGAAGTTTCAGGAACCCTTCAAGATTCTGCAAGCCGAAAGATGAAGCTAGATGATGATAAATCCGACTTTGGATCTTGGAGACTTCCGGGGGCTGCTGTTGGGGATATACTTTCCGGGTATCCTCATAGTTCCTCACTGACCAGGGTGGCCCACTTCGGGTTAGAGCTTTGATTCACGGGCGGCCCAGTCAGGGAGAAGAGACGGAGTCCAGTCCGGCTATGGGAAGGCCCAGAAGACTTACCGACATAGTCCCGTAGTGTTACTTGTAGTTCAAGATGTACTCTGTAACCGACTCTAGTCGTAGCCGGATAGATCTCTCATGTAAACCCTAGGACGGATATCTATATAAGTCATCCTAGGGAGAGCCTTTAGGGCACCCTCAATAGTCTACAATCTCAACTCGCACAGGCGAACCCTTGTAACCCATATTCCGGCTCTGCCGTATTACTGGATTGCTAGCAGGAGTAGGATCCGTCTAAAGCCGGTGGATTTGAACCTGGGTAAACTTGTGTGCTCACCTTCCCGGAACACCGTACGTCTCCCACCCCTCTCTTCCGCACGCCTCGAGGACCCCCTCATGGCGTACTTGTCATCAATCCGACGACAATTACATATGGAATTACCACATAATAAAACATGATATTTCCTAAAGAAACGATACATGTGAGAATGAGATGAACTGCAACACATAATGTTTCATAACATTTTGAACTTAGATACAAATTCACATATAAAACATAGATTATCGTCCACAACTACAAATGCCATGTTCAAGTCCATAAAACACATATGCATCGAGATGAAAAATTTATGATCCAAAGTATTAAGCAAGATACAAAAGGCAGGGTGTTACTTCATCATAAAGGAAGATCAGAGAGACATCATGTTTTGATCTGCTTGAGAACCCACTTTTTATCCATTCTTCAAGGGAATGTCATCAAGGACTTGAACTTGGGATCATGTGCATCAAGAACATCATAGATTGCTAACTGGATATCGTCTTCCAAATCTGGTATTCACCAAGAGCAAGCCATATTTCTTCGGGAGATGCTGGTTTTGGAGAGGCACGGGAACATCAACTTTGAACACAACGGTGAAGTTATCCAACTTGTCTCCATGCATGGTAGCAATGGAGTCATCCGATCAGTATTGCATCTGATCATGCCCCGATATTGGATAACCTTGTACCTATAGGAAGCTGCATCTTTGTTAGTGTGTAAATAAGAGGACCTGATATGCTTAGCTAGGGAAAAATTGCTAATCAAGAAGAAAATTCGTACAGATTCATTGTAGATAAAATATATAGTCCACTTAAATTAGCAGTAACAACAACATGAGAGAATAGCAGGCAACATTGCAAGATTTAAAGAAAACAGATACAAGATGTTAGGCAACAATGCAATATGTAGGAATGCTTTGCAAGAGAAAATAAATACAAACATAACACCAAGCATAACTAGATGAATAACAGAACTGTACAAAACTCAAAAGTAAATCATGTAGTGTGTGAGGTGCAATTTAACTTGCATAATTATTCCAAACATCCTCACTATCAACTTTGATCATGTTGTTGTCGCTATCCCAAAAAAAATTCTACATGCAGAAACATGAGTCTGCACTAATTCCATCTGCTATGTATTACTTGACATGTGAGATAGTATGGTGCTAGCACTAAACTACACATTAGTGATAACACTAAAACTACAATCGTTCTAAAATAAATGCACAGGAGTTTTCCATGTCTAAACACATGAGCATGACTTTGTTTCGTAAAACTATGCAATAAGAAAGACTGTGTGCATCACTTGATGTAGAGGCCGGGGCTTCGCTCCCATTTCGGAAAAAAACACATAAGCATGATGAAATCTTTAGGTGTACCTTCAGATTAGATGCATCAACACAAAATCAGGATAAAACCATAACAAAGAGCAATAATCTATTCTAGCAGGATATTCCTGATCATGTCATAATCAGATTTAGTAATCCAAACAGAGAAAAACAAGATCATGAGTCACAAACAAAGTAACTATGTAGCAGGAAAATTTACCAACCTTGTGCTGCTAAAGAGGATGAAGGGTACGAAGTGGAGGACGAGGTTAGGGATGAGGTGGGAGGTAAAACTCGTAGTCGAATACTCCCGAGTTTTTGATCTGGTGATCTTTTGCTACTAAAACCATGGATCTGATCAAGCTAGGGTTAGAGTTAATAAAAGTGAAAGAACAGGTAAGAGAGAGATAGGGTAAAAGAGGGGACGCGAAGGAGAATACATACCTGCGAGGGTGGATGAGGTGAGTGATACATTGCAAATGTATCTATAATTTTTGATGTTCCATGCTTGGTTTTATCTACTTTCTTATGTTTTGTCCACACTTTGGAGTACTTTTCATATGATTTCTTGGAATAACCTATTAACAAGAGCCATAGTGCCAGTTGCCTGTTTTCTGCTATTTTTGGTTCTAGGAAAGTCAGAAAATGAATATTCTTGGAATTGGACGGGACAAAAGCCAAAGTTCCTATTTTACTAGAAGACTCACGGACCTAGAATACGAGACGGAGGAGGGCTAGGGCCTGGCCACACACCCCCAGGCGCGGGTCACCCAGGCCGCACTAGGGCATGGTGTGGGCCCCTCTAGCACCCCCTCGGTCTCCCCTCTCGCCTATAAGAGCCTCCTGATGCATAAACCCTAGGGAGTCAATCAGAAATCCACGAAAAGTTCCGCAGCACCGCCACCACCGAAGGGGAGATTCGGGGGACAAAAAGTCTCTGTTTCGGCACCCTGCCGGGACAGGGAAGTGCCCCCGGAGCCATCTCCATCGATCTCTACCGCCATCTCCATCACCGTTGCTAATTCCCATGATGAGGAGGGAGTAGTTCTTCCTCGAGGCTAAGGGTTCTACCGGTAGCTATGTGTTCATCTCTCTCTCTATGCATGATCATATTGTGATCATGAGCTTGTAATCTATAGATCTACCTTGCTACTCAAGTGCTTTAATAGATCTCTGCTCTCCCCATGTGTGTGAAAGTGACAGCGTGCACACCATGGTGGCACTTAGGCTAGAGATTACAAATACTTGTTATGAGTTATATTTGGAGTTGGATGTCTTTATGAAATTGTGGTGTTTGTTGGACCTATCTAGAGCTCAAGGTGATAGTGTGGGGTTTTCTAGATGGGAAAGATGGACTTTGAGGTGCGCTGTTATAGCCCTACCATGGATTAGGGTGTCCAACCGGAGAGTAGTTCAGCGTAGTATCATAAAGAGAAGATATTTATATGAGAGTGTTCACTAGTGAAAGTATGATCCCTAGGCCTTGTTTCTAAGCACTGAAACACCGTTTGCTACTAGATCTGTTATATGTTTGCTTGCTTCCATCTTTATTTTAGTTTCCCTTTAGTCTTTTCCATGCCATCAAGCTACATTCTATCACCGTTACCACTTATAATTGTCCATACCACTTGTATTTCACTATCTCTTCGCCGAACTAGTGCACCTATACACCTGACAAGTGTATTGGGTGTGTTGGGGACACAAGAGACTTCTTGTATCTTGATTGCAGGGTTGATTGAGAGGGGATACCTTTGACCACTTCCTCCCTGAGTTCGATAAACCTTGGGTGATCCACTTAAGGGAAAACTTGCTGCTGTTCTACAAACCTCTGCACTTGGAGGCCCAACAACTGTCTACAAGAATAGAAGTGCGTAGACATCAAGCTATTTTCTAGCGCTGTTGCCGGGGAGGTAAGGTAAAAGGTATTTACACCAGAGGATTAAAGAAGAAGAACCTCCCATGGCAAACGCCTATTTTCTGGCGCCGTTGCCGGGGAGGTAAGGTAAAAGGTACTCACATCCTCCGGTGTCAGTGCTCAAAGTTATTTCTTTAGATTCTGCAATTTTTGTCTTTTTGTTTCTTGTTTTCACTAGTTAGGCTTAATGGAAAACAACAAAAATTAGAGAGCTTTATAGTATTTATCTTGAGTTAGGACATGAAGTGTTTGAAGAGAAAATTAAAAAACCTATGGAACTTTATCTGCATGCTAATAGCAATGTTGTTAGTATGAATTCTTTGGACACCATTATTGCTAATGCTATGGAAAAGTCTAAGCTTGGGGAAGCTAGTTCCTATGAAAATGATCTTTTTAGTTCCCCAGCTTTGGAAGATAGCTATTCTATTGCTTATGATGATACCAAACCTCCAATATATGATGATTACAATGATGAGTATGATATTTTCAGTCCACCTACTATTGAGGAGAAAATTAATGATTACAATATGCCTCCTATATTTGATGATTATGGTGATGAGAATAATAATGATAGCTATTTTGTTGAATTTTCTCCCGCTACAATTAATAAGAATGACTATGCTTATGTGGAGAGTAATAATTATTATATGCATGTGGCTCATGATAAGATGTTTTATGTGATAGCTATATTGTTAATTTTATTCATGATGCTACTGAAAGTTATTATGAGAGAGGGAAACATGGTTTTATGCATCTCAATAATATTAAGTTTCCCCTCTTTATGTTGAAAGTCTTGAAGTTTCACTTGTTTTGCTTTACTATGCTTGTTGCTTTGTGCTTTCATGACTTGTTTCTTTACAAGATTCCTATGCATAGGAAGTGGGTTAGACTTAAATATGTTTTGAATTTGCTTCTTGATGCTCTCTTTTACTTCAATTCATATTTCTTATGTGAGCATCTTCTCAAACTATCATGCCTAACTTAAAGGCGTTAAAGAAAAGTACTTATTGGGAGATAACCCAAAAGTTTTAGATGAGTCTTGGAAGTTATTACTTCAGTAATAACCGCTTCTTATCCTTTTTATTTTCTTTTTGTGCCAAGAGTAACCTCTAATGAGAGAGAAGTAATGATTGGGAAAGTTGCTGTCCCGAAAGAGATTTTTGTGCTTCACTGTAAACATTCGTGTAAAATCTCTGAACGTCCTTTTGAGGAATGAATTTTTGTGCTTCTGCCCAGGTTGTTATCTAATTTTCGTTAGTTCAACACTTTTTGATTTGAGCAACAGAAGGTCTTCGAAAAAATTCGTCTTTATCTGCTGGTCTGTTTTGACAGATTTCTGCCTTTATTTGCATTTGCTTCTTGTTGGTTCCTTTTGGAGTTCTTTTGGGGAATTGAGATTTTTGAGGGAAGTGCTGAAGTAGCTAGTGTTCTAATGGAAGTTTATTTGGTGTTAGAACTGAACCTTAAGACTTATTTATCTTGAGTGCACTAATGTTGCTAATAAAGATTGTGTGAAGTTTTGTATGAAGGAAAAATTTCAGGTGTATGGAAGGAATGAGTAATGAGATGAAGGATGGACTAAAGCTCAAGCTTGGGGATGCCACGCGTGTCACCCTAAGAAATATCCAAGAAGTACAAGCGTCAAAGCTTGGGGATGCCCAAGGCATCCCCTTCTTCATCAATAAAAATCCCAGGTTTCTTCCAAACGTTTCATTTTTATTATTTCATGCACAGTTGTGTTGTTCTTGGAGCGTCTTCTTTTTCATTTTTGTTTTGGTTTTTTGTTTGCTTTGTTTGCTTAGTTTTCTGAATAAATTGGTTGGACCCCCTCTTTCATACATTGGTTTTCAAATAGTTTGGTTTGGATTGGAAAAGTGTAGGAAAGTTCATGCTTAAGTGATAAAGAGAGTTTGTTTTTGACTGTGGCTTATGCTTTTTCATGCCATGCTTGATATTGTTTTGGCTTTATGCTTAGTATTCTTTGATGTAGCATGACATGTTATAAACAATTGAGATTGCTTAATGTTCCTTGGATGAATCATGCGTTGTTTTAGCATATTAAAGCATAGTATAGTGGTATTCTCCTTTGATGCTTTATTTGGGTTGACTTGGCGCATGCTCACACCATGTTATGACTATCTCAAGTCACCATAGCCTTTATGATCCTTTAGTTTTCAACTTGTAGTACCACTTTATACTTTGATCAATGATGTTTTGTCGCTCTGCATGATTATGGCCATTATTGCTCTCTTAGTTTGTCGCTCCCAGTCTTTTGCTAGCCTCCGCAACCAAGTATGAGTTCCACTCATGCATCCAACTCCCTAAACCAAGTTATTCCAAAGAGTCCACCATATCTACCTACTATCTTACGCTATTCCAAGTATATTCATGCTTTTGTTTACCTTCCAAATTAAACTTGTTATGAGAAAACTAGTGATTAAAGCTCTCACGAACTTGATCACACACTTTACTTTTTCTTGCCCTTAATAAACTTGAACCATCAAGTCGTCTATGTTGTATATGCTTGCACTTATTTGTTGGGAATTAGCAGAACCATGCTTTCATGGGGAACGCTTTCAACATTGCACTTGGTACTTGTACCTAGTTGATATCATGCTCTTTTGTATATGGATGTCGTCGGTGTGAAATGAAAGGGGAGCTTGTAAGTCCATGGAGTTATGTATATGTGTTAGAGAAACGCCTGGATCGCTGGTCTAATCCATGCCGACATGGTGGAAACCTGCAGCATAACCATAATGAGCTGCCTATGAAGCGTTCTTCTTATAAAAAAAGTCCTATATTGAGAAAAAAGAGAAAAAGAAAAAAAAAGAGATATTATGAAAAGAGGAAACAGAGAAAAAGCACCATATTCCCATGGTAAATAAGAAGATTGATGAGATGCTCATTGTTTGCTTGCCTTGTCATTTTGATATGGGGATTCTTCCGTATCATCGGGCAAGGGGTACACCGTTGGCGGTTCTCTATGATACACATATACTTACACTGACAAGAACTTACCGGTGACTAAACTTGAGTAGCATGAGGAGTGGCCCTCATATACAAGGGACATGAGATTTCTAACTTATACTTCGTCAAGCATGTACACCATAGTTTGTTCACTTTAACCTTAATCACTTCAAGATGCTTATGATAGGGGCAGTGAGAGCTGAAAGGTATAAGTACCATAATTTTTGGAAGCTCTTTATGAGACTTGAATCCCTACTTCCTTCTATGAAGGCCTTTCTTCCACCATTATACTGATTCTCCACCTTCTACCTTTATGCACCTACTTTGAGAGCATAGTGGCCATTCTTAGTTCTATGTGCATTGTCCCAAGACTAGTTGATTGATGCATAACTTGATATTTCTTGTTTTAAACTATTTGTATCTAGTCACTCTTATAAACTTTGAAGGTGTCCTATGCATTTATATTTTCTACTCTATGAGGGACAAGCTGAATACTATTATGCTATGTTTTCTTTATGTGAAACAAACAAACGTCTTGCAAAGCATTGTTATTCATGAATCTTTTGTTTGTTCCTTTTCATGTTGCATCATAGTTTCTTTGTCTTATTGCTAGAACTTTGTCTTTCATGTTATGATTGAAGTACCATGATCCCAGCTATCAATGTTTTACAAATACTTTGATCAAGTTTATGATGGTGCATGTCACCTAAAAAATTATTCTTTCTTTTTATCACTTACCTACTCGAGGACGAGCAGGAGTTAAGCTTGGGGATGTTGATACATTGCAAATGTATCTATAATTTTTGATGTTCCATGCTTGGTTTTATCTACTTTCTTATGTTTTGTCCACACTTTGGAGTACTTTTCATATGATTTCTTGGACTAACCTATTAACAAGAGCCATAGTGCCAGTTGCCTGTTTTCTGCTGTTTTTGGTTCCAGGAAATTCAGAAAATGAATATTCTCGGAATTGGACGGGACAAAAGCCAAAGTTCCTATTTTACCGGAAGACTCACGGAGCTAGAATACGAGACGGAGGAGGGCTAGGGCCTGGCCACACCCCCCAGGCACGGGTCACCCTAGGCCGCGCCATGGCATGGTGTGGGCCCCTCTAGCACCCTCTCGGTCTCCCCTCTCGCCTATAAGAGCTTCCCCATGCATAAACCCTAGGGAGTCAATCAGAAATCCACGAAAAGTTCCACAGCGCCGCCACCACCGAAGGGGAGATTCGGGGGACATAAAGTCTCTATTCCGGCACCCTGCCGGGACAGGGAAGTGCCCCCGAAGCCATCTCCATTGATCTCCACCGCCATCTCCATCACCGTTGCTAATTCCCATGATGAGGAGGGAGTAGTTCTTCCTCGAGGCTAAGGGTTCTACCGGTAGCTATGTGTTCATCTCTCTCTATGCATGATCATATTGTGATCATGAGCTTGTAATCTATAGATCTACCTTGCTACTCAAGTGCTTTAATAGATCTCTGCTCTCCCCATGTGTGTGAAAGTGACAGCATGCACACCATGGTGGCACTTAGGCTAGAGATTACAAATACTTGTTATGAGTTATATTTGGAGTTGGATGTCTTTATGAAATTGTGGTGTTTGTTAGACCTATCTAGAGCTCAAGGTGACAGTGTTGGGTTTTCTAGATGGGAAAGATGGACTTTGAGGTGTGCTGTTATAGCCCTACCATGGATTAGAGTGTCCAACCGGAGAGTAGTTCAGCATAGTATCATAAAGAGAAGATATTTATATGAGAGTGTTCACTAGTGAAAGTATGATCCCTAGGCCTTGTTTCTAAGCACTGAAACACTGTTTGCTACTAGATCTGTTATATGTTTGCTTGCTTCCATCTTTATTTTAGTTTGCCATAAAGCTACTTTCTATCACCGTTACCACTTATAACTATCCATACCACTTGTATTTCACTATCTCTTCGCCGAACTAGTGCACCTATACACCTGACAAGTGTATTGCGTGTGTTGGGGACACAAGAGACTTCTTGTATCTTGATTGCAGGGTTGCTTGAGAGGGGATACCTTTAACCACTTCCTCCCTGAGTTCGATAAACCTTGGGTGATCCACTTAAGGGAAAACTTGCTGCAGTTCTACAAACCTCTGCACTTGGAGACCCAACAACTGTCTACAAGAATAGAAGTGCGTAGACATAAGTGAGGTCGATGGCGGCTCACTGGAGAAGGGGCCCTCCCAGCTAGGAAGAATCACAATCTTAGCGGGGAGGAGTCATGGCATGGAGAGAACTCGGGGGAGGAGTAGACATCGTAGTGGGTTTAGAGGCAGAGAGAGGCGTCGCCGGTGGCCAGGAATAGTGGCGGCGAGGAGGTAGAGAAGGGAGATCTCTTGGGAGGAAGGATAGGCCATCGGGTGAAGCATCATGTCTATTGGCTGGAACGGTAAAATGAATTCCGAAAACCAATTCCGTTATAGCCAAACAAGTGTAGCATGGAATCGTCAAATGAATTCCACAATTCTATACCTAATAATAAAGGACGAAGTGTTTCTTCTGGTCCACTATTTTTTTGGATGGGTTTGCCCTCCCACTAAATCACATATCACGCACAACTGCCATGGTATCGGTTCCTTCTTATTTGTTTAGTCGCGTCCTTTTTTCGTGTGTCCGTTCCTTCTTATTTGTTTAGTCTCGTCCCTTTTTCGTGTGTCCGGCTTTTATACGCGTGTCGTCAAACTAACCCTCCGCTCCAAGTTTACCCTTGTTAGAGTCCAATGCAAACACGAGCAGAGAAGATCCAAACCACAATAGCCTAGCTACCTTGGGCTTTGGCATGCATCAAGTTGTCGTCTGTTTCTGTTACTGTCCAACCTTGTAATGATCGGTGCATTGATGTCTATATCGCACCAGATAACGGAATAAAATGGCGTGCAACCTTTGTTTATGGAGATCCTAGGCGTGAACGACGTTCTGAATTCTGGGATCTTCTTCGCTGTATGCGAGCACAATGGGACGACCCCTGGATGTGTTGCGGGGACTTTAATGAGGTGTTGAGCCAGGACGAACACCTGGGGCCTCGTGATAGAACTGAAAATTAGATGAATGCGTTCCGTGAATGCTTGTAGGACTGTGAATTGATGGACTTGGGATTTGAGGGTCCAAAGTTTACTTGGAGCAACCGACAAAATTGCGATACCAATGTTAAGGTATGCCTTGACCGAGCTATAGCTAATGGGATCTTATCAAGTTTGTTTGAGAACTGTTCGATGGAAAAGCTCATTACTACTTTGTCAGACCACTATGCCATTCTTATCTCGTTGATGGAAAGCTCAAGAGTCACCATGCAGAGGCCAGCTCAGCAAGGTTTTCGATTTAAAGCAATGTGGCTCCGAGCACCTGATTACCGTGGGGTGTCATAGAAGGCATGGAGGGATGTAAGCGGGGATTCTGGGCCCCTTCAAATGACTTGGGCCAAGCTGGATCATGCGGCTATGTCGTTGAAAGATTGGAGCCAGGCTACTTTCGGTTTGATCAGGAAGAAGATCCAGTGCCTAGAGGGTAAACTCCGGGATTTACGTGAGTGTCCTCTATCTGTTGATGGTGTGAGGGCGGAAAAGGAGTATGAGACGTAGCTATGTGAACTTTTTGAGAAGGAAGAGATTATGGCACGACAACATTCTCGTGTGGAATGGTTACGGGAAGGCAACCATAATACTGCCTTCTTTCATGCTAGGGCCACGCCAAGGAGGAAAACTAACAGAATTGATTCTCTTCTTCGGGCTGATGGCTCCAAATGCGAAACTCAAAGTGGGATTAAAGGTATGGTTCAAAGTTTTTATGAGGACCTATTTTCTGCTGAGACGTGTTCGTCGATTGGTGCAGTCCTCGATGCGATCCCTTCTAAAGTAACGGCTGATATGAATGATGATCTATGCAAGCCGTATACTGATGAGGAAATCGGGGCTGCCCTATTCCAGATGGGTCCTACAAAGGGGTCTAGGCCTGACGGTTTTCTAGCGTTATTTTATCAGACTCATTGGGAGTTCTTCAAGGAAGAGATTTGCAATGCTGTAAGGGCCTTTATCTCAGGAGGGGAGGTACGGGAGGGCTTTTGTGATTCGGTCATTGTGCTTATCCCTAAGGTTGCTAAACCGAAGGAGCTGAAAAAATTCCGCCCTATCAGCCTCTGCAATGTGATCTATAAGATTGCCTCTAAGGTGCTTGTGAACAGATTGAAAGTTATATTGCCATCTATTATATCAGAACAACAAAGTGTCTTTGTGCCAGGCACACTGATTTCTGATAATGCTATGATCGCTTTTGAGTGTCTGCACACCATTCGACACCAAGAGGTCAAGAGACCCTACTTTGCTCTGAAGATTTACATGATGAAGGCATATGATAGAGTAGAATAGGATTATTGGCATGGATGCTTAAATAAGCTGGGTTTTGCTCCTGGGTGGATTCAGGCAGTTATGAGATGTGTTACCTGTGTTAGATATGTTGTTCGGGTGAATGGTGAGCTAACGGAGCCAATTATTCCATCAAGGGGTATTCGTCAGGGAGATCTAATTAGCCCCTATCTGTTTCTTTTTTGCATTGAATGTTTGTCAAGTTTACTGCAAAAAAAGGAGGACCATGGTGAGCTCTATGGTATCAGAAATGGTAGACTTGGCCCCCATATCTCACATTTACTGTTTGCGGATGACAACATTTTCTTTGCACGAAGTGACAATAGGAGCATTGAGTCTCTAAAGAATACGTTGAAGACATATTGTGAGGGTTCATGCCAAAAGATCAATCTAGATAAGTCCTCTGTCTTCTTTGGTAATCATTGTGATGATAGCATCAAGAGTGAAGTGAAAGAGCTACTTGGGGTATAGAGTGAAATACTCAATGATTTCTACTTGGGTACACCGACGTTAGTTGGACGCTCTCCCAGAGCTACTTTCAATTTTCTCTTTGATATGATATGTAAAAGGATTAACGGTGTGACGGATCGGCCGATGTCTCGGGCTGGCAAAGAAACCTTTCTGAAGTTAGTTATCCAGGCCATCCCCTCATTTGTGATGAGTTGCTTCCGGATTCCTATCTCCAACTGTGACAAAATGAGAGCATCTATCGCCAATCAATGGTGGGGAGTTGAAGATGGAAAGAGGAAACTTCATTGGCGGTCCTAGGATTGGCTTTCTACTCCTAAGAGCATGGGTGGAAAGGGCTTCTGAGATTTTTTGATCTTTAACCAAGCCATGCTTGCTCGGCAAGGTGGGAGATTACTGATAGAACTTATGTCTCTCTGTGCCAGGGTCTTGAAAGGGAGATATTTCCTCCATACGGATTTCTGGAATGCACTGAAACCAAGATTAGCGTCATACACTTGCAGAAGCATTCTCTTTGGCAGAGAGCTACTTCTCCAGGGGGTGCAATGGGAGATTGGCGATGGACGCTCCGTAAAAATCAACTCCAATCAGTAGATCCCCGAGCGACCACCGTACAGGGTTAAAACCCTCAAAGCCATCCCGAATGCTGCTACTGTTCACTGTTTGATCGATGAAGCGAAGTGATGTTGGATTCCTGAGACGATGTACACTTTCTTTGATAAGGAGACGGCTGATTTGATCATTCAGATTCCGATCAATACAAGTGGAGGAGCTGATTTTTCTCGCTGGACACACACGAAGAATGGTTCATTCTCGGTGCGCTCTGCTTACAATATGGTCAAAGCGTACAAAGTTTCTGTAGCTCGGAGCAGGAGGGGGAGATTCTTCATCGTCCGCTTCTGTGGAGAAGAAGAACTGGAAGCTGTTGTGGAAGATCAAAGCCCCGGGGAAAAATGAAAATCCATCTATGGAGACTAGCGCATGACTGTCTCCCGACCGGGGTACAACTCTGTCGCCACCAAATTCCTGCCGATGGTGGCTATATTTTTTGCGGTAGAGAGGAAGATGTGGCACATTCTCAACTCATGTGTGGTTTTGCAAGAGAGTTTTGGCGGCAGATAAAGGAGGTTTCTAGCCTGCATCTCGCTCGTCGTGATTTTATGTCACAAAATCTTTGGCTTTTCAATTTCTTGTCAAGAGATAAGGACCTGGAGGCTACTACTCTGGCGGTGGGTTGTTGGCATATCTGGGAGGCGAGGAACGATGTGAGAAACAATCAGGACCAGGTGGTGCCCAACCCAAAGCAGACAAGTATGAAGGTCATTGCGTACATTGATATGATTAAGCAGAATTATTTTAAATCTAATCTGGGTACAAGGCGTGTGACTACCTAGCCACAAAAATGGTCTCCGCCACCCCCCGGGAAGGTGCTGGTGAACGTGGATGCTGCACTTTTTGCCGATCGAAGGTGTATGGCTATGGGCGCTGTCTTTCGGGATCATAATGGGTCCTTCATCGTGGCCACGAGTGAGACCCTAGTTAGCTTCACTACCCCAGAGTTGGCAGAGGCTTTAGCTCTTCGGTGAGCAATGATGATTGCTAGGGAACAAGGGGTGCATCAGGTAATCTTCGAGTCCAATTGCCTATCTCTGATTAACAGGCTTAAATCCTCAAATCAGGACCTCCTTGAAACATGCTCACGCCCCGCTTTATAAATAAAGCAACATCCCGATATAACCAAAATCCAGCATAAGACAGTAGAGACCGAAGCCAAAGAAAGAAAAACAACGCAAAAAAGAGAGGGAGTACAATATCTCGTCGGGGCCTCAGCACAAGATGGCCCAGAACAAACAGGAAAAAAGCGAGAGCAGAGCGGGAGACGCCGCGGAGGCCTACACGGCAGGGGTTGAGAAGGGGGTCGCCGCCGTCCTCAGGATCTGAAGGGTGTCCTCAAGTTTCTCCCGGTCCCACTGTCTAGCGAGAGGGAACCACTACTATAGGTACACAAGAAAAGAAAAAATGGAGTCAGACGCCCGGTTTGGGAAGATCCGTTCAATCACCATTTTGTTTTGCACATTCCATAGTGACATGGGTATACCCTACAGGTACTCAAGTTCAGTATATAGGTCCAGATACGGAGGAAGCCCATGGCGTTGCCAAGGCCCAAATGGAGAACTCGATTGGCCCACGGATTCTCGATTGCTTGTGAGACAAGAAGAAACTAAAGATAGAAAGTTTAAAGGGAAAACCCTAATCTGTAACCGACTCGACCTGCTACCCGAGACCCAGCCTATCTATATAAAGGCTAGGAGGGGGCGGCGAGGAGGACACACACAACCCTAGTTTCCACAACTCTCGCTAGATTGCATCTGTGCGCCCCTGTAATCTTCGATTCCTTCGTTAATTCCAAGAGAAGACATGAAGGAGTAGGGACCTCTACAAGGCTTGAACCTAGATAAACCTTGCGTCCCTGTGTGCTTGTTTGCTAGCCGATTGATGCCCCCAGCGCTCCCTCCTTCTCCAAAACCCAAGTCCATTACAATGGACATTGACGAGTTAAACCCTCGTTAATTGGCGCCGTCTGTGGGAACTGGGAGTGCTGATGTCGCGGCTTCTTCGGCCCCATCAACCGTGATCTACAACTCCACAACAACGGAGATTCGCCAGCTCTTCGGCGCGTTCGACTTCACCGTCCACATGCCAGCCACTCGCCCAGCTTTTGAGTCCATGGGCAATGGAATCAGTCTGGCGATTGGGAGCTTCTGCTTCCAGGTTGGTCAGATGGGCATGCTTCGCATGCCTGACTAGCCAACGGCACCCGCGATTGCTCTAGCATCGTGGTTCCCTCCATCAATCGGTACCCTCAGCGAGCTCAACACCTCGGCAACAGCTGGGAGCACGGATAGTGACAGCAGTCGTGGATCCGAATTGGGTGATGTAGCCATCGAAGATGGAGCCTACGGCTCTGGATCTAAAAGTTGCGGGAGCAAAAGCTTCCCTAATAACTTCATGTGCACGGTCATCAACGCGGGCGACACCGCTGCCAATCGTGAAAACGCTGGCCCCGGATCTGGCAGCGGACCGCCCAACGGCACTGAACCACCCAACGGCAGCACGCCCAATGGCGACCCCACCAATAGTGGCAACGGCGCGCCTGTCAACAACGGAGTGGTAGTCGAACCACCAACCATGGTGAACGAACACACGGGAGAGTGTGTCGTGATCAAACTCAACGACAACGAGTGTGCCCGTTGCCGAGAAGCTCTGCGAGGCAATCCTATGCCCCCTGACACATTGTAGGACATGCTGATGGGCTACCATTGGCTAGTAAAGGAGGAGTACAGACACCAGCTACACGCAATCGCGCAACTTGAGGCGCGTAAAAAGGTGGCGGATGAGTCGAGTCTTCGACGAGCTCGGTTATCCTCCCACGGAGGATCCTCCTCCAAAGGCAATGAGTACGTGGCCAACAAGAGGCGATCTCAGATGGCCCATCTCACCGAGCAAGAACGCATAGAAGCTGCAAAAGTCCTCGACTTCAGCTCTATGACAGTCGACACGCGGGGCAACATGGTCCCAAAGACACCACAGGCCATGATGACAGCGGCCACCATGTACCTCCTCAACAACCAGCCGCCAGCTAGAGATCCCTGAGCTACCATGCACCGATCTACGATCGCAGGCTTGGGGCTAATCGAGGCTGCTCTCGACAAAGAGCCAACGTCGGAGCCGAAGAAAAGCAAGGCTCTGGCAAAATGCTATTCCTCGCCCTCATCCAGCGACGACAATCACGATCTGTCTCGGCGTCGCTGCTCATGGCAGCACGATCATGACTACGATGCGCGCGATGACCTCACGCAGTGCAAAATCGATAAATCAAGGGCAAGACGCGATCGTTCGACTAATTCAGAAGAGGACGAGACTGAACTCTGCGGCGCCATATGCTTCAGTGGGGCCATCAGGAAGAAGCGAATGCCTAAAGGGTTCAAACTCTCGTCAGAGAAACCAAAGTTTGACAGCCTACAAAACCCAAGTCCATAACAATCGGCATTGACGAGTTAAACCCTCGTCACATAGGGTCCATGTCAGGGTCGCAAACACTAGCTATAAGAGGCGGTGCCTCCTACCGGCACGGTTCGCCTCAGCCTGTAGAAATTCTCGCAGGTCCTGACCTTGCTAGCTGGGGCCCAGGGCGTCCTGAAGAAAGCTCCACAGGAATTGGGCCGCCGAGCAGGTGAACATAATGTGGGTACACGTCTCCAGTGTCCCACATAGGGGCACAGGCCATCGCCAGGACCATTTCGCTTAGCTACCTCCACCCCCGAGGGTAGACGATCACGCAGAAGTTGCCAAAGGAAAATGCGGATACTAAGGGGCAACGGGGCCTTCCAAAGGGGAGCGGTCCAACCTAATTCTAGGCCCTAGAAGAGGGCCATGTAAGCCAAACTTACCGAAAAGACCCTGGAAGGGGTCCGACGCCAGGAGACCGCGTCCCTCTCCCCGGATAGAGAGGCCAGGAGAAAGGAGACAAGCCTCTGGTGCTCCATCTCTTCCGCCAGGCTAAAGGTCCGGCGGAACAAGATGTTCCAACGACCCTCTAGGAAGGCCTCGGGCACCAACTGGGAGGGTGAGGTGCAGATGGCAAATAGGGCAGGGAACTCCTCACAGAGGGGCACCCCCATCCATGGGTCCAGCCACAAGCGCACCTCCCTCCTATCGCCTATACTAAAGGCAACCCCCTAGAGAATGAGAGCCTTTATATCTTGGATGGTCCGCCAGAATTGAGAGCCCTCCCGAGGCTCGCAAGCTAAAAGGGGTCAGCCCCGGAGGTATTTGGCTTTGATAAGCTGTAACCAAAGACCCCCATCATCCCTAAGGATACGCCACACCCACTTCAGCATCAGTGCCACATTAAAGCGGCACGAGTTAAGGATGCCTATGCCCCCAAGATTTTTGGGGGCGCACAAATCAAGCCATTTAACCATATGATATTTCTGTCGCCCATCGTGGGACACCTAGAAGAATATGGATAGCTCTTTAGCAAAGTCAGCGTGAGTGCCTTCCGGAAGCAGGTAGAGCCCCATCTGATACATGGGGAGGCTGGAGAGGCAGGAGTTGATCAGGACCGTTTTTCTCCCCTTGGTCATGAGTCTAACCCGCCAGGGCTCGGCTTTTGACCGGACCCGCGAGATTAGGGGGCAAGGTCCTTAATTAGCACCCGGGTCTCCCTGATTGGCATCCCTAGATAGGTGATCGGGAATTCCGCCAACCTACAGTTGAGGTTGTCAGCAATACGCTGACGGTCCTCCTTGGGGTAGCCTAAAACCGTGACCTCACACTTGTCAAAGTTAATTTTGAGGCCCGACATATCTTCGAAGCAGAGAAGCAGGAATTTTAGGTTAATGATGTCGAGATCTGAGCCCTGCACCATGATCATGGTATAGTACGCATATGTGAGGTGGGAAATACCCCCTCCAGGGATGAGATGCCCCACCACACCGGAGATGTGGCCAGCAATTTGGGCTTCATCCAAAATCTCTACCAGGGCATCCACCACTGAGTTAAACAGGAGGGGAGAGATCGGGTCCCCTTGTCTAACCCCACGGGAAGGCCTAAAGTAAGGACCTATCACCCCGTTAACATTAATCGCGCTATTACAACTCATCACGAACTACATTATCCAGCAGATCATCATGTCATCGAACCCCTCCTTTCCAAGACTAGCTGGAGGAAGGCCCAGTCCAGGCGGTCATAGGCCTTCTGGAAGTCCAACTTAAGAAACACCCCTTTCTAGCGGCGAGACTTGACCTCATGAAGCATTTCATGCAGGGCAAGGACACCATCGTGAATCAAGCGTCCCTTAAGGAAGGCGAATTGGAGGGGGTGTGAGAGGCGCTCAAAGACCGGCACCAGCCTGTAAGCACAGACTTTAGCGAAGATCCGTTGGATGACATTGATCACTGTAATAGGCCTAAACTAATGGATATCCGTGGCCCCCACTACTTTGGGGATCAAGGTAATCACGCCGAAGTTCAGCCGAGACATCACCAGGGTTCCCATAAAGAACTCCCGAAACATTCGCATTATGACCGAATGGAGTTGGTCCTAGAAAGTCTGGAAGAAGATGACTGGGAGACCATCCAGGTCCGGGGCCGAGCAAGTCTTCATGGACTCAAGCGCCATGGCTACCTCCTCTGGGAGAAATGGAAGAGTGAGTTCCGAGTTCTCCGCCGGTGTAACCCTGGCCCCAGCCGGCCAGAAATCCGGGGACAGCGAGATCCCTGAGCGATTCTCCGTAGAGAAGAGGGACCGGTAGAAGCTATAAATATGGGAGGAGATCTCTTTTAGGGTCTCCAAAAGGGACTCCCCGTCCCAGAGGCAAGGGATCGAGCACTTCCTCCTCCTACCATTTGCAATGGCATGGAAGTAGGCTGTGTTCAATTCCCCCTGGAGAGTCCAGTTCTGGCGACTGCGTTGGCACCAGAATGCCTCTTCGCCCTTGTAGATCTCCATAATGGATGTCTCAGGGGCATACCTATGAGACCAAGCGTCCGCCGAGAGGCCAACCCGGTCGGCCTCCTGGTCGAGGGCATGGATCTCCTGAAGTAAAGCCTCCTTCTGGTCATGAATGGCGGCCCCGAGGTTAGCTCCCCAGCCTTGCATGAACTGTCTGGCGTGTTTGGCATAGTGGTGACAAATATCCACCGCACAGTAGACACGAGGCGGGGAAGCCTCCACCTCCCACCACTTCACCTGAACTGCCTCCACAAACCCCGGCTTTTGTAACCAGAAGGTCTCAAAGTGGAAGTGGTTCAGTCTTGGGGACAACCCCCCCCCCCCTTGAGGAAAGAATGAGGGGGTGTGATCAGATCCAACTCTGGTAACCGCCTTGAGTGAGCATAAAGGGAAAGCGAGTTCCCATTCAATGGAGACGAGGACACGTTCCAACACACTGCAGACAGGGTCTAGCTGCTTGTTGGTCCAAGTATAGCGAGCCCCCACCCGAACGATCTCTCTAAGGGCGAGATCAGCGATGCAGTCATTGAACATACGCATCCTCGGGAGGTCCACATTTGCCGAGCTCTTGTAGTCAGCGAAACGAATCAGGTTAAAGTCCCTAGCCACAATGACAGGGACCTCAGTTCGTTCCACATTGGACTGGAGCTTGTGCAGGAAGTCAGCGGACCTCCTATGGTCCGCGGGGCCATAGACAATAATCACCTCCCACTTGAGATGGTACTGCCTATGGGTGAGCGCCATGCTCACAAATAACTCCCCACGGTCCATATCCTCGACCTCGAAAGACTCCTCCTTTACCCCCAAGAGGATGCCCCCTGAGTGACCATTAGCGGGGAGCCAGGACAAGATGAACTTATGGCGGCTCAATCCTTCTCACTCAGCTATGGAGAAGTCCTAACGGATCGTCTCCTAAAGGCCGACAATATCCGGCTCTTCCTGACGCAGGTATTCCTTGATCTGGCGGCAGCAGCCCTCCTGCCTGAACCCCCTGATGTTCCAAATGAACACGCGGATGGCCCGGAGGGTATCCATATGTCCAACTCAGAGCAGGGGGCCCCATATCGAGGGCGGATGGTGGACTTCTTGCTCGAGTTTGCTTTGGGTGATCTCCCCCGTGGTCGCCCCGAAGGGGGGACCACAGGACTGTTCTCAAGTGGGCTCTGTGGTGGTGGACATCAAGTACTTGGTGGCTGGCTTCTCTTCAGCTACTTTCCGGCATGTCTCGCGTTTAGCTAATGAGGCGGAACATATTCTGGTTAGGTCTTGTAATTTCTCTATCCTAGGTTTCCTTTATTTTTCTATTCCGGAGATTATTCAGAAAACTATTTGTACTGACACTACATGCAACGGTCGAGGCGCCGACGGCCGGCTGCCGTCGGCACAACCCAATATAGCCGTCGGCACAGGCTGTGCCGACGGTGGCTGCCGGCGTAACCCCCTCGGCATAGCAGCTGGTCGGCGTAGCGAAATAGCCGTCGGCGTAGGAGAACCCCCTCGGCACAATTTCTGCAGCGGGTCCCACCTTGCCAGGCAACGGCCGTCTGATAACGGACCAGCCTGAAGCTATGCCAACGGCCGGGCCGTCGGCATAGGTCCTGCCCAAGACGTAGCCAGAGCCCGCTGCGTGTCTGCCTACGCTGACAGCCTGGCCGTCGGCACAGGCCCAACCTAGGGAGTGACGATGCCCATCTCTGGCCGTCGGCATAGGCCCATCTGCTACGCCGAGCGCCTGGCCGTCGGCACAGTCTGTGCCATATGGCACATAATAGGCTGGCCGGCCTGGGTGGCAGCAGGCTATACCGTCGGCATTGTTTTTTGGTTATTTTCATTTTTAGATCCATTTTAGCATCAGCAAAATAATTTCAAAATTCACAAATAAAATATTGAAGCAATCAACATGACATTGCAATATCCATCATCATCCAAACAACAACATAATCATCCACAAAACATATTTGTTATCCAAACAACAACATCACAAGTGCATACACAAGATCAGATCTAGCTCTAGCTCTAACCATGTCCATGATCATGGTCTCGAACTCGGTGTATGTGTCGGTGTGTCAAGGAGCCCGAGGCTTCCCGTCCCGAGCTCAGGAGACGCATGTCGGGCCATCGGGGAAGTAGAACCACTAGCTGAACCACCGGGCGCCATGAGACGAAGTTGTGCGTCATCGCGTGGCGGACTAGGCGAAGTCGGGGCATGACCAAAGGGTATAGCCCCGGAGCATCCCGTGCCCTACATGTTTGAGCAAAACTTAGCAACTTGCGAGGCATATGAAAGCGGTAACAAGTGGTTTCGCAAAGAACTTACCAGGGTCCCTCCGTAGTATCTGGCAGCGAAATCTACCATCGATATGCAGCGAGGCGGCATCCCAGGATCAGGTGGCTGATCACCTTCTACTGGAACCCGCTGTCTAGTAGTAAAGTAGTGATTCATCACCTACAGGATAGTTATATGTCAGTCGTTCCAAAAACAAAGGCTCAAAGTAGAGGAAGTGGGACTTGTCATCATTTGCAAAAGTAAAGGTTAAAACTTACAGCCGTCACTTTCCTAGAGTACGCATCGCACTCTGCTCTCAACTCAAGCCATGCATCATACTCCCTGTTATAATTTGCCTAGATGGCCTTGTAGGCATCCTGGAAATCATGCTACAATTTCAAAAATAAAGCATCTCGTCAGCTTAGGCATTTAGGATCAAATTGCGGAAAGACGGTGAAAATGAGAATCACTTACATCGACAGTGGAGGTAGTAGGACGAGGACGAGGCGCGATAGAGGGGTGATCGGGGGTGAGGGTAGCCTTGACTTGTGTGAGGGTCATGGTAGGCTAGACCACCGCATCAAGAATGTTGAAACGGCCATGCGGCTTACTGTGGCTTGCCATGATCAATGCAGTCTCATCGACCTCAACGTGCATGGGCTCATCCACCTCCGGATGCAAACCCTTGAGCTTCTCGCAGTAGATGTTGAGCTTCTCCTTGGCGTTGCCGTAGTACAGGGCAAGCTGGGGTTGAGGATGTTGTAGGTCGGGCTTCTTCGTCTTCATCTTCTCCCACATGACTAGGTCGGTAATAGGGCTATCAACCTCCCCCTCCGTCTCCACCTGCATCGCCAAAGAAATGTTAATTATGTGTGTCAACTAATAATATGATAGGAAATAAATGCAGGTTATTCCATGTATGTATATACCAAGTGATTCTTGAAGAGACCATGGTTGCGGCTTCCCCCACTGTGTGTTCCCATACTGCCGCGGTTTTTCTTGTTCCGCTTGCTCACGACCTCGAAGTCAGGGTCTTCCCTGATCCACCTACTAGCCAACACCTCAAAAGCGTCTTCTTTGTGTTCACACCACATTGGCATAACCTGAAACCACAACACTCTTTTGAAGAACAGATAATGCAATGGGAACTTAGCATCTATGGACCTTCTCATTGATAATCTACTTACCGTCATGAAATCAGCCATCGTCATTTTTGGCTTCTGACCCTTGGCAATCTCATCCTTCCGTATCTTAAGGTCGTGCTCAGCTTGGAAGTGATTGATCAATGTATTATTGGTGTTGTACCATTGCTGCGTTGTCAACTTCCGACAAGCTGCAAGCAAAGTCTTCTCCGCCGCCTCCTGATGCTCCGGTATCACCTGATAGAAGACCTTCAATCATGCAACCCAAAAGTCATGAGTTAGCACGATGGTGGGCAAAATAATTATGAAATTCATGAGTTAGCACGATGGTGAGCAAAAGTATGCCTTACCCAAAAGCCGCTAATCACAGCATCAGCAGCACTTGCGAAGCCCGCGCAATCGGTGGAGGCCTCATAGTTTTCCCAAAACCAAGCTAGCTTCCTCTGGCTGTTAGGGACTGTAGTGTACAAGCCCAGCCAATACTTCCTAATCAAAGATCCAAGCAAGTTATTAGGGTGGCGGACCCCCTTAGGATGTGTCCAATTGCTGCACAATAAACAAACATTAGTACATGCTAAATTGTTATGACCAAAAGCATGAGTTAGCACGATGGTGAAAAAAAGAACGATGGTGATCAAATTAGTAAAGTCACTTACTATTTGCCATAGGGCTCAATCGTAGTTCTATCTTCCGGGAGAGGCTCCTTTGTAGGGACACGCGCCTCCCCATGAGTCGGCAACTTCTTCGGCGGCGCCTCACCCTCCAGCGGCGCCTCCTCATCTGACATCCCCTCCAACTCATCTGAATCTGACTGTGAAGCCACGGTGCCAGAAGCGGAGGGTAAGTCAGACAAACGAGCAACACGCTGCGGGGGAGACGAGTCTGGATCCTCTGAATCGAGTCATGCACCTGCATTGAGAAAGAGTAAACAATTTAGCATGAAGACATAAAAAATATAGACGTAATTCATAAACAATGGGGGAGATGAGTATGTACTCGAGGCTACACCTCCTTGTCCTCGTGCTGCACCTGGTCATCCTCATGCTGCACCTCCTCGTGCTCGTCCTCGTCCTCCTGTCGGGGGAAGTTCTCCCTGTGAGGGAGGTGGGTCCTCGGCTCTCGGGTAGCGCGGGTTGGGACGATGTACCCTTCCCCTTTGGGTAATCTTCTCTTGGTTCATCAACTTAAGAAGGGAGGTCGTTGGTTCCTTGCTCCCCCGAGGCATTGGTCAATCACCTGCATTGAGAAAGAGTAAACAATTAAGTATAAATAAAGACATAATGAAATTAAGAAGCATGTTGAGAAATAAATACTAAGCATAAAGACATAAAAGACCCTCACCTCTAGTCATCACTATCATAAAGTACTTGGTTGTGGTGCATCGTGTTCTCATTTTCACTATCAGTATCACTATCACGTGAGTAGTAAGGCTGGTCGCACGATGGAGGCTCATCATTTTTGAAATTCGCCTCATGAAACTTGGTGAGCATATCAACGTCCTTTAAATCCACCACTGTCTCACCACGAGTTTGTGCATCGTTCTCGAGGCCCTCATGACCCACTTGTATGTCAAAACCCCCGAAGTTCTCTTCCTCTTGATAGAAAACTCCCTCGTATGTTACAGGGTCAATGTTGTTGTAATCGTCGGCGTTGGGCCTGGGTAGCTTACCATGTGGTGATACCTGGAAGACGACTTCCCAACCCTGGAGTTCCTCTTTCTTGCATGGGTAGGGAAAATAATATACTTTCTTGGCTTGGTGAGCCACTATATACACATCGGCTCCGCTATAGGTGGTTGAAGGCCTAACTTCAACTAACCCAATGGAAGGAGTACTTCTTTGTCCATCGATGGGGTCGAACCAGTGGCATTTGAACACAACGAGCTTGAGTTTTATGTTTGTCTCGAACATCAGCTCGTATACATCCTCTAATATCCCATAGTAATCAACTTCATCGGTTCCTCTGGTGAAGACCCCAGTATTTATAGTTTTTGCATTAGGCCGATTGTTCTCGTAAAACTCTGTATGGAAGCGGTACCCATTAACATCGTACTTCTGATACCTCATGACTCTACGGCTACAACCCTGTGAAACACATCGAATCTCATTCGTCATCTCAACGTTGCGATCAGCTCCGTGCATGTCATAGATTGCAAGGTAAGAGGGAGATGTGTAATAATAGGGACAAGTCACGGACTACAAGGAAAGAGGGATAGGTTAGAAATTACTTTGGCCCTGAACCAAGCCACGAAAATTTTCTTTCCGGGGCACCATCTTTTAGAAGAGTGTCCAGCTCCGCGACACTAGGATCCCTCATTTCTGACCATTGTTCATCCTTGAATTGGCTAAAAGGAGAAAACGCGTGTTAGACTGAAATTGAGTTACTAGTTGGAATAAGTAATTTGTTCATCAGTTTACCTCATGAAACTGATAAGTTCATGCTTCATGTTCATGAGCACATAGAACATTATGCCCTCCTTTTTGTTCGGCTTCAGTAAGTACTCTTTTCCAGCACCGGACTTGCCACCGGGAGATTGAAAGAGTGGGATCTTGGGGTCTTCCTCTAGCTCGTCAACCTTGTACCGAGTGATCGGGTTATGCAGAGTGGGAACATCATCGGCATAGTACTTTGTCGTGATGTCTGCTATCTCCCCGATCAGAGTTGCCTCAGCTATGCATGCTTCAATCTTACTTTTATTTCCACATTTCATCCGAATATACTTAAACTCTCTCTCAGTACAGAACTGCCAACGAAACTGCACTAGTCCACCCAAGAGTACCTCGTTCGCGAGGTGCACAATGAGATGTGCCATCGGAGTAAAAAAGCCTGGCGGAAAGATCGTCTCCAACTTGCATAGCAACTCTGGCACTAGTTCCTGCAGCCTCTCAATCAGCTCGGGAGATACCTGCTTAGCACAAAGAGTGCGAAAGAAATGGTTCAACTCCGCGAGCACTCGCCATACATGATCAGGGAGATACCCTCGAACCATCACTGGCATCAGCCGCTCAATCCATATATGATAGTCATGACTCTTTAGCCCGGTGACTTTTCCCGTCGCAAGATTGACTCCCTTACTAATATTTGAACAATAACCATCAGTGAACATCACGACATATTTGAGCCACCCGAATGCCTCCTTCTTTTGGTCACTATCAAGGCAGAAGATGGCATGTAGCTTGAACCAATTTCTTCGATTACGGTCAGGAGGCTGCATGTGTTGTTTCTTCCTATCACATAGCTTCTCAACATCGACCCTAGCCTTGACATTATCCTTTGACTTCCCAGGAATGTTGCAAATTGTGTGAAAGAGGGACTCTCCTACATTCTTTTCAGTGTGCATCACATCGATGTTATGGGGAAGTTCGAGGTCCTTGTAATACTCGAGCTTCGTTATGGCTGCCTCGTGAGTCCAGTTGTGCGTTTTACCATATCCCTCAAATTGTGGGCCAGGAATCTCAGTACGCTTAAGAGCAAGTAGCTCGGCTTTAACAGCTACACCATCAAACGTTGGTATTGCTTTTTCTTCATTCACAACTATGCCCTTCATGAAGTTCTTTTTGTCTCGTCTGAATCGGTGCCCTCTTTTGAGGAAAGGTCGATGTTTGTCAAAGGCGACATACTTGCCACCCGCGGTTAGCCAAAAGAACTCAAGTTTGAGCATGCAAACTGGGCAAGGCCACTTATCGGATGTACACCATCCGCAAAATAGGGCGTAGCTAGGCATGTCATGCATGGAATACTGGTACCAAACTCTCATGAGGAAGTTTGTCTTAGATGCTCGGTCATATGTCAATGTCCCGTGGTGCCAAGAGTGGTTCAAATCATCAATAAGCGGCTGCATGTAGACACTCAAATTCTTCCCTGGGTATTCATGCCCTGGAATGACAAGCGACAGGAATATGGTATTCCTCTACATTAGAACTCCGGGAGGGAGATTGGGCGGAATAACAAACACGGGCCAACAACTGTAAGAGGCGGTCGACATACCATATGGATTGAATCCATCGGTTGCTATCGCAATTCTGAAATTCCGAGCCTCACTTGCAAATGTCTTGTGTTTTGTATCGAAGTTCTTCCATGCCTTACCATCAGATGGATGTCCCGTGATTTCATGTCCGTGCTTGTCATGGCATCTCTTCCCTATCTTGTGCCACTTCATCTGTGTGGCAGACTCCTCAGTCATGTAAAGCCGCTGGATTCTTTTTATGAATGGGAGATAACGAATAATCTTCACGGCGACATTTGTTTGTGTCATCTGACCATCACGTCCCTTTCTCTCATGATACCTAGAGGCCCCACACTTGCTGCAATACTTGTCATCCTCAAACTGTTTCCAAAACAAAAGGCAGCCTGCTGGACAACAATCTATCTTTACATAATCCATGGTGAGCGCTTTCATCGTTTTCCGGCATTCATACATGCTTTTAGGTAGACAATACCCTTCGGGCAACATGTTACCATACGTAAACAAATTACGTTCAAAGCTTGCTCGGGTGGTGGCGTACTAGGACTTGTCGTCTAGTATTTGCGAGATGGCATCGAGCTGAGACACTTTCGCATCCGGATATAGAGGCCTCTTAGCCGAGGCCATCATATCAAAGAAGGCCTTCGCGGTTGCCTCCGGTTCCTCCGGTTGACCTGGTTCCTCCGGTTCTGGCGGTTCCTCCTGTGGAGGTGGCGAATCTGGCATGTCGGCATCACGGAGATCCTCTAGCAAGTTTCTAATCCCATCATCCTCAATGCCATCGATCCGCTGTCGCATCACCTTAGCTCCATCACATTCGTACTGAGAAAAGTCGACCGAAGGCTCGTAGTCAAGCATATACCCATACTGCCATAGGTGTTTACTCATATCATCCTTTGTCTGACGATGAAGCCTCATGCAATGAGCACAAGGACACCTTGCACGAACTACCTTTGAACCACGCGCTAACTCCTTCACCAGAAAATTGGTCTTCCATACCCACTCCTCTGTTCTTTCAAGCGCATTAGTACGACCACTGTACATCCAACCATTACCAGCCATCCTCTGTTCATTGGGAGCCACAATACAAATATAACATTTCATTTTAATTAATGACATCAAACTAAATACACAAATCTTGCGTTGTTATTCCATGCATACACCTAACATGTCTAATAGGAAAAGATATGTCCTAATCCCACCCGAAGATGTGTAGATTGGATACGTTCTCCACGGTCTACCCCAAACTGAGACAAAATTTCGGCAGCACCTCCCCGCTGTTCTCCTGATACACGTCTCGACAAAAATGCCGAGAGGAATGTGCATCCGGAGAACAACGTGGGGGTGCCGCCGAAATCCTGTCTCGGTTCAGGGTAGACTGTGGAGAACATATTCAATCTACACATCCTCCGGCTGTCAAAAAACGTGGACAATCCAAAAGAGTTAAAGTTTTAAATATGCGATCGAATGCATATTTATTCGTGTAACCCTTTCGATGCATCACCACCTGCTCTTTCATAACGGAGATCATGATCCGGATAGTGGTCGGAAAATCACGACGATGCCTGCGCATCTAAGGATGTAGACGGGCGTTCTGCATGCCTAGGCGCATCACCGCATGTATTTCGCTGTGGCGGTCATGAGCTGTATCATGGACGAAGGTGGCCACTGGCAGGGCATGCGGCATGCGGGAGGCACAACTTTCTATGCAGAGCGCGGACGCGCGGTGGCTCATGGAGGAGCTCCGAAATAGCCTGACGGGGTTGCCGACTACTCCGGCGTTGAGGCCATCTGCAAGGTGTACCTCTCACCAAGGGCACCGACCATGCAGACGGTCAGGGTCAAGGAGGAGCACCAGGAAACTTAAATGTGGTGCTTGAAAATTGATGTTGGACAGTCCTTTTCCAAGCGTTTATTCGGTAAGATTCTGATGTTAGACTGAATTGTTATGGGTACACAGGGATATCTTCGCGTAGATGTTCACAGATTGTTTGTGTGCTACAGATCAACCAAACAAATCAAGCACTTGACTTGAGTAGGCTAGGCAGTGCAGTCTAAATTAATTGTTGTTTCAGCTTGCAGTGGTACATTGACACCGGGAGGGGACATTGATCAGTGGACATGAACATGTCATTGTTATATAGATCTATGAATCTCCAGTATCTCTCCCGATCATAACATGATCTCTTGATCAAGGGCACTACAAATCTTGAATTTTTGTGGTGAGTTTCAGAAAGGATTGAGCTTGCTTAATACAATGTTCAGTTATTCATAACTAAAGAAGAAAATCCGTGTTCGAGATTAGAGTGTGGTGGGAGGCTGACATCGTGTGTCTGGCTCCCACAGTTCCGTGATGATCTGATGCTACACGGAAAAGCGTGTGCATAGGATACAAGAGGTTTTCAGCCGTAAAGAGAAACATGAAAAACCGCCTTTCCTTATCATTTTTCTTCCCTCTCCTTAAAAATTCTTCTCTTTCTGTTTTTTCTTCTATTTTCCCTACAGTTATGGATACGAGACTGACCGTCAGATTTTGAATGGATGTGGTTTGTTCAAGGTTGCTAACAGAGATGCTTTGGTCTCTTGCAGTGTGCTGACCTCGCGCTTGTGTATGGAAAGAATAATTGACACATGGTCCAGAAATTAAAATCTATCCAAATTACACATTCGGCTGCCAGCACTATGCATGAAGACTGAATTTTGTGTGTTCTGGAATCAAAACAAGGAAGTGTAATTTTCTGATTAGTCACCTGATCTCAGTTTCACTCTACTAGACTGTATCGTAGGGTGATATTACCATAACTACTTCCCCAACTTGCTAAAAAAGGCTTATATTATGAAAAAGAGGGAGTACTTGGTAGTTGCATTCATGATAAATTAGATGTTTCAATTCTGAAAGGGTTCTCTTTGGACATTTGACTTGACCATCCACATATAAGTTTGCTTTAGTTAGCCGAACGTGCAGTTGATTGAACAAGGCAATGACCGGGGCACCGTAGGTACGTGGCGAGGAACCTTGGCGGCCGCTACTTTCTCTGGCTGACGGTGCATGATGGGAGGAACGCTGGCTCTCGCCAAGACTGCTCCACACCGACGAGATACATATGTACCCTACTTGATCTGATTGATTGCCTTATAAAGCCGAATCAGACGATACTATGTGCAGCGCAGGCCATACTTCGCCAAACCTTACGTGCATGCGTTGTTTTTAAATATCAACCATATGACTTCTTTGTAGGCTTGATAGATGATTTATATATTTTGATGGAAAATATACAACTATTTATTGGATAGCTCAATTATATGCTACTTTTAAATATACAGAGACTATCAAGAATATTTAGTTTCAAATATCGGTTTTGCTAATTCTCAGTCGACTGAGCTTTTCTTAAGTCTCATTCACTTAAGAAAAGTGCAACTGTCTGTTCAAAAAAAAGTGCAACTGAAACCCAGTTGCACTTTTCTGCCAGAAAAATGCAATCAGTGCAACTGGAACGAGTTGCACATTTTTTTTAACTACGGTTGCACTTTTTTAAGTGATTGAGACTTAAGAAAATCTCAGTCGATTGAGACATAGGCAAAACCTTCAAATATTCATCCAAAATTTGATTTTTTACCTCTCCGGATGCAATGCAGGGGCACGTTTCCTAGTCTTGGCCTAATGTCTGAATACCAAACGAGCTCTTTGGTGACATAGGAAACGCACGAGAATGGACGTTCGGTTTCCAGGGCCCAATGCCAGGCAAATCTAAAACTCTGGAATTCGGGCCTCCCAATACCAAATTCTCAAATACCGGCAAGAGGGGGAGAACTCTCGCTCGCATCCAGGGCGGCAGCAAGGGAGACTTGGGAGATCAAGACCGGCGTCGCGGCTACGAGCTCCGCTGGCCAGGAGGAGAGGTAAAACCTTCTAGCTCTGATTCTCTTTCTCTTTTCTCCTGCTTGTCTCCGCCTTCTAAACCCTAGATATGCCATTGTTGAATTCGCGTTGAACCTAGGTTTTTTATTTAATCAAGATCAGCACTACTTTCAAGAAACTAATGATTTTTGTGTCTGCACTGACTCTGCTATTTCATCAATTTCACTTGAAGAAGAGAGAAGAGCTATGGGTAACTCCTGCGCTACCGGTTCAGCAGGTATATGTATGTATATGCGTGCAATTCATAAAATGATTTGGTTGATTTCCCTAGCTGAAATCTAGATGTTGCCTTTTATAAACCCAAGTCAGATCGAATTTTTAGAACTTCCTTTCTATAAGAAAAACTGCAAAAGGTAAAGTGAAAAGTAAATTGTCACACATAATTCTTGTCGAACTAGAATTCTAGATCCGATTCAGAGAAAGAACTGCTCACTCCCAGCCTCTCTCCATCATATTGAGGAACTAGCAGAATGCCAGTCATGCCATGCATTGATGCGTATCTCACCTTTCTTTTCTGGAACGCAGACAGTTAGATAAATTAAGTATCAGTCTGCACAAATGATTGCGCACTTGTATACATATAAAACGCAATGGCACGTAGGAGCTCTGCTGCCATTCATCTCAAGGAGAAGAGGATGCAACACCGGGCCAAAGGGGAAAAACCACATGCAGGGATGAGTACCTGCTAGAACAACATGAAGGAACAACAGACTCCAGGCTGGGGGCAAACACCAGCAATACAGGAAAACTTAAAATTGACATGGTGCTATTTTTTCCGTTTGTTCTTTCCATTTTATCTATATGTTACGACAAGCGTTTTTAAAAACTTAATGTAGCCTGCTTATTTGTATGCACCTGAATTTTCTCATAGCACATGCTCTTCTTTCTTTTTTATCATTCTGTGACTTTGTTCAAAGTAATTGCTTCTGTGCAAATTTCAGCTCCTACACTTCTTGAAAAGACCGAGGATCCATGCTTCAAATGGAAGATTCAAAACTTCTCGACCCTAGTCGGGAGGGGAGCTATCTCAACTAACTCTACCCCATTTCACTGCTCCGGTTATAAGTGGTACGCATCAGGAGAGTTATATGGATGGTTAAATGTGATGCATACCAAGTGGGCATCACTCATCAACCATTTGTTTATTTGGATGGATAAAGTTTCTGCCTACTATCCATCTACAATAAGTATTAAGAAGTGGATTAGTCAAAAGAAATAATGTTTTAATCAAGCGAAATTAGCAACCACAATCATTTAACGGTCAGAAGTTGAAGCTTGATAAGATTTATGAAGTGAAGAAATTAGGCTTAATTCATAGTTCAATTATGGCTTGCAGTTTTAATGCTTTTGAATTCATTTGCCAGGTTCTTGCAATTGACTCCGTTGTATAGGAAAAAAACCTGTAGGGCAACTCCATATGTTGCTCTTTCTCTTGGGGTGATTCTAGGAATCACGGGCGTAAGGCCAGGTTACACGATGGAGGTCATGTTTGCGCTCTCAATATACAATCATTCAAAACGAATGTATTGTGGATACGAAGGTAGTTTCAGTCAAATTGGGCAGATTCGTCCATTCTGTTGCATGCAGTTAAATATTTTAGTTATAACTCTAGTCTTATTTTACGTTTAATATGTTATTTATATTCCATCTTAAAATCTTTTCGCATTGACCAGCTGCTTCATATCATCTTGGCTATGAAGATTGTGTTTGAGATGTTTGCTGCATACAGGTCTCGTTTTCTCTATTCTTCTAACCTGAAGAACCTACGTTCAGGTAGCTACCACTTCCGTGTCAAGAAAACATACTCGAAGAAACAATGCTTGATTCCTCTTGGCGAACTACTGAGATCGCCTGATTTTGTGGCTGATGATTGCTGTGTCTTTGGTGTGGACATACTAAAAGTTGATGTATTTTCTCCTGAAAAGAAGGTTATTCCGGTTCAGAAAAATGCCACCACGGTTCAGAACCTCCTCATCCAGAATAACGGGTTTATGAGAGCAACCTGCACCTTCACTATGGATAACTTTCTTGCTAATCAGTTGAAGTACTTCGTCACTTCTTCCACATTTGTATTTGACGATCGCAAATGGTATCCATCTATTTATGCATATTCGCCTCTTCTAATTCCCGACGAACCTTCATTATGTCCTCTTTTTTCCATTCATTTGCTGATCTTAACTCGTTTGTTCTCTCTCAGGTACTTTGGCGTCTATCCACTTGGTGACAGGTACAGCAGTAATTGCATGTCCCTGTATTTACACCTGGATTCTTCAGACGATGCCCCTTGTGAGTCCGGGAGACTCGTTCAACTGAGTCTATCCATCATGGATCAAAAGCATGGGAAACACTTCAGGAAAAGAACGCCAGGTTCAGCTCTCCTTAGTTAGCTGTCATTCTTTTTTTCGCTATATATCTTCTATGTATTTAAAATTAATCTTAGCGTACCGTGATCATCGCAGGTCTTGTGGTGTTTGCCGGTGACTGTCACTGGGGATGGTCTGACTTCATACCACTCGATATATTCTTTGACCCATGGAAAGACTATCTTGTAGGATCACGCTGTGTCTTCGGAGCAGAGATCACTGTCATCGGATCATCCACTGATGGTGTCAGCTGATGGCTAGTCTCAGTGTCGTGGTAGTAAGCATTACTAGGAAATGATACTTGTGGTAATTACTAGGAACTGATCACTTGGACTGATTATACGTTTTTCTCGGTGATGCAATGCAATGTTTAGAAGTTATTTTTCATGAATGCTGCGAGTATGTCAGTCAGCTTTTCTTTCTGCACCTCTCTTCAATCTGGATGCTACACGGGTATGATGTGTCCAGCTAGCAGCCTTATACGAGCTATACATGCTGGACAATTCTTCGGCGTGCTTGTCATAGGAGGCTGTACGTGCACCTGCCGCCGTTCAGAGTATGCTCCTCACTAAGTCTTGACAGATCGGGACGTCCTGCACCCGATTGCATTGCATCCCAGCTCACCAGGAAGCGGGCGCTGAGATATTTTTATTTTTACAATGAATACCACGATATATTTATGATAGTAAACAGTACATGGTAGATAACTGATTCCTGCAATTTTAAAATAAAATCTAAAAGAAACCAGCAAATCTTCGAGGTCTTCAAACTTTTTATTCTTCCATAACACAATCTTGTATTTTTCTAAAGGTAGTCGAGCAAACCCGGTTTTTCCATAATTTCAATTTGAGTCACAATACAAGGCTATATACACGCGCGAAACTATTAAAGTAGTCAACCAATATCAGGAAGAGACCAATACCGTTATTTCACAATGAGTACCAGGATATATTTATGATACTAAATAGTACATGGTAGATAACCGATTCCTGCAATTTCAAAATAAAATCTAAAAGAAAGTAGCAAATTTTTGAGGTCTTCAAACTTTTTCTTCTCACATAACACAATCTTATTATTTTCTAAAGGTAGCCAAGCAAATCAGGTTTTCCCACAATTTCAATTTAAGTCACAATGCAAGTTTATATACACGCGCAAAACTATTAAAGTAGTCAACCAACATCACCAAGAGACCAATACCGTTATTTCAAGACATAGTAACAGATCTCGTTGTCGAACAAATGGCCAGAGATCACTTATTATACATGATATCATCTCCATTGACACGATGATTAAAAAAAGACAGCTAGCAAAATCCTAATGTGAGCTATGAAAATTACTATTTTTATTAAAAACTACACTCATATACCGGGAAGCTAGACTCCAACAACATCGATACTCAAATAACCGGCTCTGATACATGGCTTAGAACCTTCAATCTTTAGCCATTATTCCTAGGGCGAAGACCTGGAAAATCTTAATTCTATAATGCCTTTCAAATCCTCTTAGCCACTATCCTACTGCAATAATTCTCACTAAGAAGAATGCCCATGTTGTGGCAATTCCACCTAGAAGGTATCAATTTGATTGAGTTTCCCTTACTTGACCAAATAAGTTCCAATTATGTTATTTCAACCACACCAATTGATCTTTCGAATTGGTCAAGACTCTCGCGATATTCAATCAATTAGAATTCAGGTTAAAGAGGGTCTTTATCCTCGTCGTATCCTTTATATGGAAATCCGGGGCCTGTGGGACCCACTAGACTGGGGATGGCTACCTGGGAAAATTAGCAGGAATTGAAGACTCCTTTTAATCGTTTTCCAGATGCGCCTGGGTCATTCCCTCCCAGGTCTGCGCCCACCTTCTACCTTCTGCGCTAGGCTGGCCGGAGAAGTGACAACCGACTTGTAGCAGAGATGGAGGTGAGAAGCGATAGTTGGGTTTGTAGGTGGCGACGACTCTCGATTGATACAGAGTTAGGAAGGTAAATTCCTGCTAATCTATGGCCATATGTGAGATCATTTATTTTTAGATGAGATGGAGACCAGTTTTGGAGTCAGTAGGCGTGTTTGTTTCCTTGGGGCCATATTTTCTATTTTTTCTACTTGGCCGGCTAGATGCTGCATGTGGGCAGATTTGGTTTGAGCCAAGTTTGGCATTATATTTGGTAGCCCACATCTAGTTTTCCGGTAATTTTGGCTAGTTGTTTGCTTGCCAATAATCTTGATTATGGCTCATTCGATGAAAAAACAAGCATGTTTGGTTGCACCTCTGGTAGTGTTGTGGTCACCCTTCTCACATGTGGTGATGTTACCACGCAAGAGCAAAACAACGGCAAATTAAACTCAGTAGAAAATTAAACTAGCCATAGGAAATTAGAACCCTAGCTACTAGCAAATATCAGTTCCCAATAATATTACCTAGCTACTAGCAAATGACAGTTCCGCACCACGTTACCTAGCTACTACGAATGATTGTTTCACACCAACATTAGGGGTTGTTCATAGAACACAAGGCACCACTCTAGCAGTCCTTGTTCGTCACTTCTTCATCTTCAGATCCCGTAGTTCACTCTCATCGCCCACATGTCGAGGGCCCACTGATTCTCATGTTCTTCCAAGCAGCACAATTGCCATGCGCAACACCATGGCCACAATCAGTGTCATTGTAGTCAGGAATGACATCTTCCTCTTCCGAGAAGTATTCATCCGCGCCATATTACAAGATCTAGTTGTGCAAAATACAACATGCCAGAACAAGCTTAACTTGGGTAGGGAAAGAATGGAAAGGCTTCTGGTCAAGGATCTTAAACATATTCTTCAAAGCAGCAAACACCCTCTCAACCGTGACCCTAAGTCTAGAGTTCCTGAGATTGAAAAGTTCCTCCGGGGTCCTAGGATAGTTTCTAGCAGAGAAATCATTGAGATGGTACCTTGTTGACCTGAAGGGTGGAAGAATTCCAAGCCGATAAGCATACCCGGCGTCTACTAGGTAGAACTTTCCTTCAGCAAGCTTGAACCCATCTGGTCTGTCAAGGCTGTCATTCAGAATTGTGGTATCATGGGCAGATCCTTCCTAGCCAGCAAGCACATATGTGAATTTCATGTTAGAATCAACAGCGGCAAGCACATTCTGGCCAGGGTAGTGCATTATCCCCATGTATGCAACATGTTCAGCTTTCGGCACTCTAGCCATGACATGAGTACCATCAAATGCTCCAATATAATCTTGGCATTACAAAAATCTTAGGCGGCAGTGTAATACAACCATCTCCTGAAGTACAAGGTAGAGTTGCTCACCTTGAAAAATGGGAACCATCGAGCATTGCCTTGTATCTTCGAGGGGGTTTGACCACTAGGTGGCTTGATCATATACCCCCTAAGCTCGCCAATAGCATAGAGCACCTGATGGAAATACCAGGAAATAATCTCGGTAGATCTCCTCCATGTGCTGTGAATCACTCGGAATCTCTGGTTACGTCCTAGAACATGAAGAAACATAGCCACTTGCTCTTCGATATAGAGGTATCGATGTTGTCCTTAAGCAAACCCCTAGACCTTAATGTTTGCACAAGATGGTTAAAAGGGGCCCTTATCATCCCGATCATGGAGATAGCCTCTGTATCGTTGTTTTTGTTGTAGACATACTTCAGATTTTCCATCCTCTCTCTATTGCGCTACATCATGAGACCATATGTCACTGATGGCATGTTAATTCTAGCAGCCGATCTTCTATAGGTCAGGAGCATCCATGCTTGAATCACAGTGACTAGGGCAGCTGCCTGGATGATAACCTTCAATTTTTGGCCCTAGCACTCTAGGTACTACCCTAATGTCGAGCTAACTACCTAGGTACTAAGAATTTAAAACTCGTGTGATGCAGAAAACACATGTTACACAAAAAACGGGCTTATTTGTTCTGGCGCTATGCGAGAACAGGAATATGGCCTAGCAAACACGCCCTAAACATGCATGATAACACCCGCCGTTGGGAGGTAGCGAACCATTTTCTCGCTTGGGTTTTCCTATCGGGTTCGCTTTAGCTAGCCCGTGTCCATTAGCCGTGTCTAATTACCAGTTGACTAAGAGTTGGCTTAATTCTCGATTAAGTGATGTCATTCACTTTTAGTTGCATGCTCACTTGTAACTATAAATAGTTACAACTCTAATTGCAACTAAAATATTTTAGTTGTAACTGGACTTGCAACTTAGATAACACGCATATCACAATGCAAATCAAATTGATTAGAATCTGACTGAGAATTAGCAAAGCTGTTTTTTATTTATGTGTCATTCAAAATTTTACTGTACGCGTTTTTGCTTTAATTTGCCCCTTTAGACAAGTGGAATTTTCCCTTTTATGCATGGTTTTTTCTACTGGGTTTTGAATTCTTTTGCCTCCCATTTCCCTTTTAAATTTTTGGGCAGGGAGTTTTATGGGGAAGAATGAAATTTCTGTTATCATATGCATCAACTATTAATATGAATAAATAGAATATAACGCAATCTTGTGTGTGACTTTGCCTTCATCATGGAGCCTACGACACACATTAACATTTTAAAGGGTTGCATAGGTTTTTTTTCGAAATGGGAAACAAAGCCACAGCCTCTTCATCAATAGATGTACACAGCCGGTTTATTGCATAGTTTGAGAAGAGATGCATAGGTTGAGGAGACATTCCGTGAACGGATCAAGGAACCTACGAAACACGCTAGGTAACACTTCGAAAATAAATTCGATTACAAACCAGAGGTTCATCAGGAAGTTAGTTATACATGATTAAAGAACAAATGGAATAATTCATCGCCGCGGTGAGCCTAGATATTGCCTTGATGTTGCCTTAAGAAGGTGTAGAGCTGGGCTTAAGAAGACAAGAGGTTTATATCCTTTCAGGAACGTTGGTTTGGAAGAGAACTGAAAAGGGAACTCTTGGGACTTTGTACAATTGAAAGAACCATCGCAAGCCAAAAATGACTTTGGTAAGCGAAGGAGACGCACATGCAAACTATTTTTGCACACATGCAAGCCACCGGAGGAGGAATTGTTTTATAGGGGCAAGATGGACAGACTATTGTCTCATCACAATTCACAAAGGGATATTGAAATGATCATTTTAAAAGTGGACTTTGAAATGACCATTTTAAAAGTGGACTTGGTAGGCCAGACGAGAGGGTCTCTAGCATCGATCTAAACTATATTGGTATGCAGAACAGATCTAAGTAATTTGGAAATCTAATTTTCATAGGAAGAAATATGGGAAGCAATAAAACATATGCCAAAACAAAAGGTGCATGGTGGTCTTATTGTGGCCTTCTACCAAAAATGTCGGAACATAATCAAGGGAGACTTGTTGGAAGCTTTCAGTGCCTTTTACAATCTTGATGACCATCATTTTGAGCATGTTAACAATGCCTATATGGTTCTGCTTCCGTGTCGTGGTGGTGGCACGGCAGATGCCATGGATAGGCTAACATGGGGCCAATGTGCACTAGAGGAATCCAGGGAGGGATAGTGCGGTGCTTCCACACACATATGTTTGTATTTCTCTCTTGTTGGACTTGGATTACAAGGGCTCCTCGGGCTGTTCGTGAGAAGGAGACTACTTCTCTTACTCCACACTACAAAATTCTAGGGTTCTTCCTTAACAGAATCATCGATCCCCCTCTAAGGAGGTCTTGGTGCTCCTTATATAGGGGAGCCCAGGTTACAAAGCTAGGGCACACGTGGAAGCATATTCCCCGAATATGCCCTTTGGTAAAAGCAAGATACCTCTTTATTCACTTTAAACGGCTAGTCCAGACTCAACGCGTAAGCTTCCCTGAGCCCCTCTGTGGAGTTGCATCACCAGACCCGTATCACATCAGCCGACACTGCCTGTGTCACCTTTGTCGGCCATGCCCCGCTGGTCCTTCCCTCTGCTCGCTTCGCTCACGCTATAGTGGACAGGGGCCACCTTTTGACCAGCGAGAGATTCCTTCCTTCTCTTGGAAGCCAAGTGGTAACCCGACTACCACTTGGCTAACACGGCTACGAGGGTACCTGCACATATGGTGAATCAAGCATAGCCGACATATGTTTTATGTCGACCGGATTAATGTTAAGTGAACACCCATCAAGTCGGATTACTCCGTAAGTCAGCCTGCCTTGAGGAGACCCGGCCAACCTTTGCTTTGACCGCGCCATACCTCGACAAACTCGGCCTTCATACCCCAGCGTGACCCTACCTGGGGTTATCCCCCCAACATTAGTCCCCGAAGCTGGTGCGGTCTTAGCAACTTCAGCTGATAAGGCCACAGGAGGTTCCAATTATCAAGATCTGCACTTCCCTTGCTGAGTTATCCTATAATCTAGTCTATTTGATTTGACATTCCCTTCGCTCAATCTGAGTTACTTCTTGTTGACCGGGTTGTTGTCCATGTATCCGGGTTATCTTTCCTTCTCTCATACGCTTCCCCATATCCCACGTGGAGGGTAATCATCACTTTGCCTCATTTTAAGGGTCGCGCTAGTTTACTGCGCCGGTTACTGTATTGATTGTCAGGAATAACTGCTGCGCACGTCACATCGTGGCAACTCCTCGTTAACTGTATCATAACATCACGTCATGGGATTCCCTGCTCCATGTGGCCCTTGGTGTGCCGTGAGCCTGATTGGTTGATTTGGAGAATACACGACCACATCGTGCGGCCGCGCCACAGTGGTTGATCCCACTACGCCCCCTGAGGCTCAGTTAAATAGGGGACTGGGGCGGCTCTTGGGGAAGTTCCCCCACTTCACACGCCCCTTGCCCTTTGCTCTTTCTTCTCCACAATGACACCGCCGCCTCCACCGCTTCTACTTAGCATAGCACCGCCGCTGCCGTGCCTCGCTGCTCTCTCGCATCTGCGCCGCTGATCCAGCGCAAGCTCTCCACTACGGGGCCCTGCCGTTCCAAGCCGCTGCTTGCCTCCACAGATTGGCCTCTGGAAGACTTCGATTTTGAGATGACTGAGAAGGAGATTATCGCTGCTGAGGAGGAGGAGGAGAAGGAAGAAGAAGCTCATGAGCGAGGCGCCTGGGCGGGTGCGTTTGTCTGTCAAGACGACATCGGCTGGCTCTACGCGACCTGCCGCATCCCCACAGGCGTCACATGCCGCCTCGCCGCTCAGGAGATTGCTCCTTCTCCTAACCCAGGGGAGTTCGTCGTGTTCTTGTCCTACTTTCAGCGCGGCTTTGGCCTTCCTATGAGTGATTTCTTTCACGATTTCATCAGCACCTACCAACTCTAGCCACACCATCTTCCAGCCAATGCTATCACCTCCCTTTCTTCTTTTGCATCCAGCATTGAGGGCTATGTCAGCCTCTGGCCTACCAAAGATCTTTGGATAAAGTTCTTTGGTCTGCGCAAAAACGTTATCTCGGATCTTCATCTTGCCCCTGCTGACAAACACCTTACCCAGTGCGGTGGAGCCTCAATCTCTCCCTGCAAAAACTCTGCCTTCCCCCGGCTTACCGGCCTTGAATCTTGCAAAGGCTGGCCCGGGACCTTCTTCTATGTTAGGAATAACTCGGAGGAAGACCTGATCCGGCTGCTCCCCTTCAAGATGGGTGTCCTGGACACCTCCTTGTGGGAGCAGATCCCGAAGCGGCCTACTTCACTGGCGAATCAGGTGGATAGGCGAATTAAGGAGTTTGTCAAGATGGGGCTGCGCAACGAGGACGTCATGATCACCTTCATCCGTAGCCGGATCTCCCCTCTCGAGAAACGCTCACATAAGCTTTGCCATTTGAGTGGTCCTCTTGACCCCAATCGCACCTCCTCCTTCGAGCTCACCAAATCCGACATATTCCGCCGGGTTAAAGCTATCTTTAAGATAGACAATAAGTTCTTCGAGGCGTGGCAATGGGGGCTTGAGCACTTCACCCGAGCCAATTTTCCGCCTAAGGTATATTCTTTTCCTGATAGTCTTTTCGAGTCTCGCGGTATGTCGGATTGTATCCTAATTTGACCCCTTAGTATTTTTGCTCTCAGTTGTTTCTCCAGCAAACAATTGAGGACGGCAAGGAGCCGACCCTCAAATGGGTGGAGGACCGCCCAGAGCCGGACGCGGAAGAGCCTGACTCAGAGAGATTCTTGCCCACTCCGTACGGCACCAAGCAAACCTCTGGTAAGGCCTCTTCTTTAAGGGATTGGCCGGATGATGACGACTCCAATGTTGAGGTTATGGAGGTACTTGATCCGGTGCCCATCTCTTACGCGTTTCCGGTTACTTCCGAATCTTCAGCTAACTCGTCCGGTCAGGTCCACGAGGTTCCTCCTCTCGCCACGGATGATCCGGCTCCTGCCCCCTCCCAGAAGCGCCCGGCAACCTCGGTCGCAGCTCTAAGGTGCCTCCGCCCAAGAAGAGGCAGAAAAGATCCGACGTTAAGGGAGCTAGCAAGCCAGTGCCCAAGGCCACTGTCCGGAGAGCGCCCAAACCTCGGGATCCTCCAACCTCGGCTAAGTAAGTCATTTTTCCTTCCTTGCTTATTTCCGGGTCTTGCCTTTCTGTCTTTGCATTTTACTTCTTTCTCTTTCTCCTATTGACTTATTGTTTGTTGACTGATTTGGCAGCGCTCCAAGGGTGATTCCCCAAAGTGGTCCTAGCATCTCCTCTCCCATCCAGAGTGCTCCATCTCCCCTCCGCGATGATGATGATATTCACCCGCTGAGCCCTATCTAAGAGGACTCAGCAGTCGCGCCGGATCGGAGCCCACCTCGACACGACGAGGGAAACATCGGTGCATGGGGTAGTGGGACTGCCGATGGCGTTCTTCAGTTCCAGTTTCGCCAACCGCATCAGCACCAACACCTGTACAAGTACCACCTCTAGCTCCAGTACTAGCAGCAACAACACCAGCACCAGCAGCTACAACTTTAGCACCAGCAGCAATAGTACCAGCAACAGCAACGCCAACGCTAGCCTCCAAGAAGAAATCTCAAGCTGCCGTATCCGGATCAACTATGTCCATCAAGGATATATTCCTGCTAGCCTCACAAGGTCAATCTAGAGTGCAAGCTTTGGCTCTTCTACAGCGGCCCAAATCCGCCAGCAAGAGCAAGAAAGAAACCAAGGTAGCCAAGGGCCCTGCCTCCATGGATACCAACATTGAATCCGGATAGCACACACTTGCGTCTGTGTCTAAGAAGGATGACGTTGCCTCTAGGTCTTCTTCCTCCGGATCAGAGGGGAGTAAGCAATTAACTTCGCATACTAGTCCGGCTGCTGCCCAGGCCGCGAGGCAGGAGGCCCATGCTAAGGGTCTGGTGACGAGATAGGCATTAGCGGGGAGAATTATAGTCCGACGCTCATTGAGCACATGGACAACTGGAATGGCGTTGAATTTATAAACCCTAAGGAAGATCTCCCGGAGAAGTTTGGTCCGGCTGAGTTCAGCGCGTAGATGAACACAACCACCAAGGCTATTACTTTTGCCAGTCGGATGATGGAGGTAAGCTTTTCTCCGACATGCCTTTTATACGTGCGCACACTTAGAGATATACCCACTAGTCACCGAGCCTCCGGGGGAGTAATTTATTACTCAGCCAGATGCTCTTAAAGAACTAGCGCAATTCCTTAGTTGTTTCAAATATCCACACACCTAGAGCCGGGTTAAGTTCCACTTGGCCTAGATCTTGTATACTTCGAACATCCACACACCTAGAGCCGGGTTAAGTTCCACTTGGCCCGGATCTTGTATACTTCGAATATCCACACACCTAGAGCCAGGTTAAGTTCCACTTAGCCCGGATCTTGTATACTTCGAATATCCACATACCTAGAGCCGGGTTAAGTTCCACTTGGCCCAGATCTTGTATACTTCGAATATCCACATACCTAGAGCCGGGTTAAGTTCCACTTGGCCTGGATCTTGTATACTTCGAATATCCACACACCTAGAGCTTGGTTAAGTTCCACTTGGCCCAGATCTTGTATACTTCAAATATCCACACACCTAGAGCCGGGTTAAGTTCCACTTGACCCGGATCTTGTATACTTCGACTATCCATATATTCCTCTTATTTCTGAGCTAATATTTGCTTGTTTCAGATCACCACCAACCACCGAACTGCTGAGTTCCAACGTCTGCTGGACTCATATAAGGATCTTCGTGCCAAGTATGGCAAGTTGCATGCTGATCACCAAAAGAAGGGTAAGTTATTTTACTTAAAATCTTGCACTTTGTTTTCTTTGAGTTACTTGCTATCCGTGTTAACTTATCATCCGTATTATGCAGCCGAGGTCTAGGCTGAGAACGTCATCATGCGCAAGAACTTGGCTGAGATCCAAGGTAACTCATCTTGCTCACTTAGCCTCTGCATCCTCTTCCCTTAATTCGACGAATATTTGTACCTTGGCTCTGCCGGGTCAACCTATTATTGCAGTTACACTTCAAGATAGCGTGCCCATTCCTGACATGATGCTTCACTTTCTCAAACAAGTAGGAAAGCACCAGGCCGAATTGAAAAAGAAAGATGATGAAATTGCTCAGCTTTGCCTCAAGGATAACTAGATTACTCGACTGAACACCGAAATCCAGAAGCTTAAGGATCTCCATAAATCTGAGCTGGACAAGGCCGGCCAGGAGTTCTCCGAGGAGAAGGAGTGTTTAAAAACTCAGCTTGAGAAGGACAATGATCTGCTGCTGGAAGCCTACATAAAACTTAAGTCGGCGACCACAGAGTATGAGAAGCTCCATGCGAGGAATGTAGATGGACAGAATGAGCTAAATCGGATTCTTAGCCACATCGCTCGTGAGTTCTTTTCCTACTTCCGACATTTGTTTCTCCGGGTCATGTGCCTTTACTTATTGATATTCTCCGTTTTGTTCATAGGCAAGTTCCTAGAGAGTGAACCCCTTGCTTCTGCTGCTGTGGCCAAGTCTCGCCTACAACGGGGTATTCCAACTGGCCCTGCCTCCGGGTCTATTCCTTATGACACGGAGGACTTGCTTGTGAGCCTCGCTGCCCGTGTTGAAGTTATGAAAAATTATGGCGCAGACATTATGCCAGCATCAGTTTGGATGTTCACTCTCTGGCCCACTGAACCCACTCCCAAAGGAAGCACTACTTTTATAGCAAAACTAATGGAGTGTGAGACTCCGCTGAACTTGTGGCAGGAATCCGCTGCGCGTGCTGGAGCTGATACAACATTGAAATTTGTCCTCTCATGGTACAAGGAGCTGGACCTGGAGTTGCTTGATCGTCTGCGCACCAGATCTAAGTGGTCCAATGATCCGGAGTGCATCGCCCAATGCAAATCCTGTGCCAATAATCTTATTCAGTACGCCTTCTGCCATAGCTGGAACGAGGGTCTGAGCTTCCTCGAGGCTGCTGATGATGCTTATATCTCATATGGTGAGAGCGATGAAGACGAAGAAGAAGCTTCTGAGCTCAGCGAAGATGCGGAAGATCTGGAGGATGAGGGTGATATCCCCGAAGATGAGACCGGGACTAGCGCTCTTGCTGCTGACACCGAATTACCCCTTCCTTCGTCTGACGATCTAGCTCCTTCGACCGATGATCTAGCTCCTGCTGCTGCTCCATGATTCAAAAATACTTTGATAATTTTTAGATCCCCGGTATGCCGGGTGCAGTTGTATTAAGCACAATGGTTCGTTTTGCTACAATTGCTGGTGTTATGCTACTAAGTTATCAATGCCTAATTAACTTGGGCGGAGTCCCCGAGTTTTTCTTGTTCCTCCAATTTTTGATCCGGCTCACATCTACCTTGATTTGGTTTTTTGACTTACGAGTCCGCGGTTCAAAAAATTGGCTTAACAATACTTGAAACTTTGAGATTAGCTCAAAATAATCCAGAGTAATATAAATAAAGTAAATACATGGTTAGTTCAAATAACTAATGTCGGCTCAACTATGTTCCTTTCCTTAGTCGTTTTTCATGTGCTTTGGAATTCCAAACTTGTGTGCTTGCTTGCCATGAAGCCAATTCTTGTTGGACAATAGCAAAGCTGAAGAGTTAGGTTTTTGGTTCCTACACACTACTAATCCGACTAAGGTGTAAGTAGTTTAATCCAGCCGACATATAGAAAGTAAATATAGAAAAGACAATTATTGAGGCAGTCCTCGAGTTTCTGCTAGGGGTGTCAAAGTTTCATTGATATGCTCATTGCCGACATACATACCAACATATGAGTGACTCAGATACATTCACCTCTTTTCTAGGTGTAAAATGGACAAAGTAGGGCTACATGCCATGGATGCTTAGATTCCTCATCGGACCTGTCCGCCTTGTTCTTCTCCTGTGGCTGTGCATTGATAAGATAGTAGGAAACATTGTGTAGAGCTTTGCTTATAATGAAAGGCCCTTCCCATGGAGGGGATAAATTATGCATGCCAGCAGTGCGCTGCACCAGCCGAAGTACTAGATAACCTTCTCAAAAGACTTGGGGGTATACTTTCCAACTATGGTAGCGTCGAAGGTTTTGCTGATATATGGCGGATCTAGACAAGGCCAATTCTCTTGCTTCTTCTAGCAGATGAACATGATTTTGCTAGGCTTCGCGCACTTCGGCTTCTGTGTATTGGGTGACCCTTGGCGAATCATGCTCTATGTCGGCTGGTAGTACAGCTTCTACCCCGTATACCAGAAAGAATGGCGTATAGCCTGTTGGTCAATTTCGGAGTTGTTCTTAAACTCCACAGTACCGCTGGTAGTTCTTCTATCCAACACCCCGCTAATCTTTGTAGTGGCTCTATGAGCCCGGGTTTTATCCTAGAGAAAACTAGTCCATTAGATCTTTCCACTTGTTCGTCCAATGCAGGGTGGGCTACTGAGGCAACATCTAGCCAGATCTTATTTTCCTGGCAAAACCTTGCAAATGCTCCTTCAGGAAAGTTCGTGCCATTATCAGTTATGATACTATGGGGATAGCCATATCTCAAGATTATATCTTTGAGGAATGTCACAGTTGTTGCCCCATCAAATTTCCTGATTGGCTTCACTTCAATCCACTTGGTGAATTTCTCCACCATCACCATGATATGAGTCATGTTTCCCTTTGCCGGCTTAAATGGTCTAACCATATCCAAATACCATACCGCAAATGGCCAGGTTATAGGTATAGTTTTCAGTTCCGACATTGGCATATGCGTCTTTGTGGCGTACCTCTGATAACCATTACATTTTCTCACAAGACCCTCTGCTTGCTCCAAGGCACTTGGCCAATAAAATCCATGCCGGAAAGCCTTTGCCACTAATGCTCTGGAAGATGCATGATGACCACATTCTCCTTGATGGATATCTCGGAGGATGTCAAGCCCTTGTTCCGGGTCTACGCATCACTGCAGCACACTAGTGACACTCCTTTTGTATAACTCGGCATTGATAATTATGTATGCCTTTGCTCTTCTCTGGATTTTCCCTAAGAATATCTTGTCATCCGGAAAGGTTCCCTCCTTTAGGAATTCAAATATTGGCTTTGCCCATGCAGGTATAACTCGTACGGGGAAAAGCTCTTGGTCCATCTCCATTGCATCCACTGACATAACTCGAGCCGGATCAAGCTGAACAGTCCCCGGGTTCTATGCGACAGTCCCCGGGTTTGCCGAAGCACTCCTCGGGTTTGCTGAGGTATTTCCCCAGTCTATATCCATAGGGTTAGCTTCTGATCTGGAGAGGGTTGTTGACTCGTATACTAACGATCTCGTTGGGGAACCCCAAGAGGAAGGTATGATGAGCACAACAGTAAGTTTCCTTCAGTTATGAAACCAAGGTTATCAATCTAGTAGGAGCAAGGAAACACCTCAAAGGTGTTGCTAGCTGGACTTTGGCAGGGCGCACTACCGGTTCCAGTAGCAATGTGGAGACCTGCAAAACACAACCACAGAACTCTGTCCCCAACTTACGATGAGGTTGTCAATCTCACCGTTTTTGCTGAAAACAAAGGATTAAACGTAACGAGTGGAAGAAAGTAATAGTTTACAGAAAGTAAACGGAAAGCAGTAAACAGTTGATTGTAGATTGATGGTAAAAGAAAGGACCGGGGTCCATAGTTCACTAGTGGTGGCTCTCCTTAAGATAGATGACATGTTGGGTGAACAAATTACAGTGGGGCAATTGACAAACATCGAGAAAGCATACAAGCATATACTAATCATCTTGACTCCTTTGAGATTTGATTGGGCATTACAACATTATACATAGACCGTAATCCAACTTCATCTAGGACTAATAATCCACCTTCAGGTTATCATCCGAACCCCCTCTAGTATTAAGTTGCAAGCAACGGATAATTTCATTAGGCATTGCGTGTAAAGTAAACAATACGATTATTCTATGAACAAAGGATTGTTGTTTTCTCCCTAGTAGCAACAACACATCTAGTACCTTAGAGATTTCTGTCACTTCCCCAGATTACTATAGGCATGAACCCACTATCGAGCATAAATACTAACTCTTGGAGTTGCTAGCATCTACTTGGCCAAGATAGCTACTAACAACGGAAAGCATGCAAGATCACAAATAACAAAGACATGATAGAATCAATAATCAATCTAAAATAGAATCTCAATATCCATCAGATCCCCGCAAACACAACATGTAGGAATACAAATAGATGATCTTGACCATGAACGGAGCTCACAAGATCTAAACATGATAGCACAAAGGAGGAGAACCAGCCATCTAGCTACTACATGGACCCATAGTCCAGAGATGAACTACTCACGCATCACACCGGAGGCTTGCATGGTGATGAAGAAGGCCTCCAGGGTGAATTCTCCCCTCCGACAGGGTGCCGCGAAGAGCTTCCGATCCCTCCCGATCTAGGGATGAAGATGATGGCGGCTACAGACTCTTTCATGGAACTTTGATCGGTACTTAGGGTTTCTGTATCGGAGGCATCTTATAGGCGAAAGGAGAGGCCGATGGGGTGCTTGGGGCGGCCAAACCACCCCCTGGCGCGGGCCAGGCCTGGCCGCACGACCAGGTGGTGTGGCCCGGCCCCAGCCCCTCTCCATATCGTATTTTGGCTCCTAGTGTCCCTTGGTGAAAAACTGACTTTGGCTTTTGTCCCTTCCAATTCCGAGAATATTCATTTTCTGACTTTCCTGGAACCCAAAAAACAGCAGAAAATAGGCAGCTAGCATTGTGGCTCTTGTTAATAGGCTAGTCCAAGAAATCATATGAAAAGTACTCCACAGTGTGGACAAAACATAAGAAAGTAGATAAAAACAAGCATGGAACATCAAAAATTATGGATATGTTAGCAACGTATCAACATCCCCAGGCTTAACTCCTATTCGTCCTCGAGTAGGTAAGTGATAAAAAGAAAGAATAATTTTTGAGGTGACATGCACCATCATAAACTTGATCAAAGTATTTGTAAAACATTGATAGCTGGGATCATAGTACTTCAATCATAACATGAAAGACAAAGTTCTAGCAATAAGACAAAGCAACTATGTTGCAACATGAAAAGGCACAAACAAAAGATTCATGAATAACAATGCTTTGCTAGACGTTTGTTTGTTTCACATAAACAAAACATAGCATAGTAGTATTCAGCTTGTCCCTCATAGAGTAGCAAACATAAATGCATACGACACCTTCAAAGTTCATAAGAGTGACTAGATACAAATAGTTTAAAACAAGCAATATCAAAACTATGCATTAATTAACAAGTCTTGGGACAATGCACATAGAACTAAGAATGGCCACTATGCTCTCAAAGTAGGTGCATAAAGATAGAAGGTGGAGACTCAACATAAAAGTAAAAGAAAGGCCTTCATAGAAGGAAGTAGGGATTCAAGTTTCATAAAGAGCTTACAAAAATTATGGTACTTATTAGCTTTCAACTCTCATTGCCCCTATCATAAGCATCTTGAAGGTGATTAAGGTTAAAGTGACACAACTAAGAGGATATGCTTGACAAGTTATAAGCTGAAATCTCATGCCCCTTACTTACGAAGACCGAAACTCATGCTACTCAACTTTAGTCACAAGTAAGCTCTTGTCACTGTAAGTAAATATGTATCATAGAGAACCGTCAACGGGGTACCCCTTGCACATGATACAGGAGCTATCCCATAATAAAAATGACAAGGCAAGCAGACAATGAGCATCTCAGCGATATTTTTATTTGCATTTGCATAGGTTTTTATTGAGGATGCTTCATAGAGTGCTCATTATGGTTATGCTGCAAGTTTCCACCATGATTAGGCATGGCTAAGGCTAGTGGCCCAGGCATTTCTCTAACACACATACAAACTCCATGATCTTACAAGTTCCCCTTTTATTTCACACCGCCGGGATCCATAAGCAAAAGAACATGATATCAACGGGGTACAAAGTACATGTGCAATGTCGAAAGCGTTCCCCATGATACATGGTTCTGCTAACTTCAACTTATAAAGCGCAAGAATATATGCAACAAAGATGGACGCAATGGTTCAAGTTTATTAAATGCAAAAAAGTGAAGTGTGCCATCAAGTTCGTGAGAGCTTTAATCACTAATTTTCACATAACAAGTTTAATTCAGAAGGTAGATAAAAACATGAATATACTTGGAATAGCATATGCTAATAGGTAGGTATGGGGGACTCTTTGGAATAACTTGGTTTAGGAGTTGGATGCATGAGTGGAACTCATACTTGGTTATGGAGGCTAGCAAAAGACTGGGAGCGACCAACTAAGATAGCAATAATGGTCATAATCATGCAGAGTGACAAAACATCATTAATCAAAGCATGAAGTGATACTACAAGTTGAAAACTATAGGATCATAAAGGCTTTTGGTGACCTGAGATAGTCATAACATGGTGTGAGCATGTGCTAAGTCAACCGAAATAAAGCATCAAAAGAGAATACCACGATACTATGCTTTTAATATGCTAAAACAACGCATGATTCTTCCAAGGCACATTAAGCAATGTCAATTGTTTATAACAAGTCATGCTACAACAAAGAATACTAAGAATAAAGACAAAACAATATCAAGAATGGCATGACAAAGCATGGGCCACAGAAAAAACAAGCTCTCTTTACCACTTAAGCATGAACTTTTCCTACTCCTTTCCAATCCAAACTATTTGAAAACCATTGTAAGAAAGAGGGGTCCAACCAATTTATTCAGAAAACTAAGCAAACCAAGCAAGAAAAAACCAAAATGAAAATGAAAAAGAAGACGCTCCAAAAACAACACAAATGTGCATGAAACAATAAAAATAAAGTGTTTGGAACAAACCTGTGATTTTTATTGATGAAGAAGGGGATGCCTCGGGCATCACCAAGCTTTGACGCTTGTACTTCTTGCATATTTCTTAGGGTGACACGCGTGGCATCCCCAAGCTTGAGCTTTAGTCCATCCTTCATCTCATTACTCATTCCTTCCATACACCTGAATTTTTTTCTTCATACAAAACTTCACACAATCTTATTAGCAACATTACTGCACTCAAGATAATAAGTCTTTAGGTTCAGTTCCAACACCAATAAAACTTCCATTAAAACACAAGCTACTGTAGCACTTCCCTCAAAAAGCTCAATTCCCCAAAAGAACTCAAAAAGGAACCAACAAGAAGCAAATGCAAATAAAGGCAGAAATCTGTCAAAACAGACTAGTAGGTAAAGACAAATTTATTCGAAGACCTTCTGTTGATCAAATCGAAAAGTGTTGAGCTAACGAAAGTTAGATAACAACATGGGGCAGAAGCAAAGAAATTCACGACTCAAAAGGACGTACAGAGATTTTACACGAATTTTTATGATAAAGCACAGAAATCTGTTTCGGGACGGCAACTTTCCCAATCATTACTTCTCTCTCATTAGAGGTTACTCTTGGCACAAAAAGCAAATAAAAAGGATAAGGAGCGGTTATTACTGAAGTAATAACTTCCAAGAATCATCTAAAACTTCTGGGTTATCTCCCAATAAGTACTTTTCTTTAACGCCTTTAAGATAGGCATAAGAAGCAAGAAAAAGAATCAAGTGTTCTCAAATGAAGAAGCATGAAGAGCAATTTTTTTTTCATAGGAGAGGCAAAAGAAATCTTCTCTCTCTTCTTAGGGAAGTATTCTATACCTTTCTTGAGTGGGAGTTGATATTTAATGGTGCCTTCTTTCATATCAATAATGACACCAACAGTTCTAAGAAAAGGTCTTCCCAAAGTAATAGGACAAGAAGCATTGCATTCAACATCCAAAACATAGAAATCAACAGGGACATAGGCATTGTTAACCATAATAAGAACATAATTAATACTACCCATGAGTTTCTTTTTTGCATTATCATCAAGTGGGACATTCAAATAACAATCTTCCAATGGTGGCAAATCAAACATATCATAAATCCTTCTAGGCATAATAGAAACACTACTATCAAGATCACATAAAGCTTTGAAATCAAAATCATTCACTTTTATATTAATGATGGGTTCCCAACCATCTTCTTGTTTTATAGGAATAGAAGCTTTATGTTTCATCTTTTCTTCTTTGATTTTAATGAGAGCATCAGTAATGTGTTTTGTAAAGGCCATATTCATAGCACTAGCATTGGGACTTTTAGCAAGCTTTTGTAGGAACTTAATAACTTTAGAGATGTTGCAACCATCAAGATCAAAATCATGATTATAATCTAAAGTAGTAGAGCTATTACTAGCCTCAACACTAGTGGTAGTGATAGTAGAAACACTAATGTTTCTAGCAATTTCATCTTCTCTTTCCCACTTAGCATGCAATTCAGCTAATAGTCTAACATTTTCATCAATTCTTACTTGTATGGCATTAGTAGTTGCAAAGGGATTATCAATAGTTTCAGGTTTAGCAGCCATTTTATTCAAAGAAGATAGAGCTTCAACCAATGATGCTATATTTCTTTCAGCATTAGAGAGTTTCTCCTCAATGGTTTTATTGAAAGCAGTTTGTTTACTAATAAAGTCTTTAAGCATAACTTCAAGCTCAGAGGGTGCACTCCTATTATTGTTGTAGGAATTTCCATAAGCATTACCATTGTTGGGAGGATATGGCCTATAATTGTTGTTACCAAAATTATTCCTATAGGCATTGTTGCTAAAATTGTTATTTCTTATAAAGTTCACATCAACATGCTCTTCTTGAGCAACCAAAGAGGCTAAAGTAACATTATTTGGATCAATATGGGCTTTCCCATTAACAAGCATAGACATAAGAACATCAATTTTATCACTCAAGGAGGAGGTTTCTTCAACAGAATTTACATTCTTACCTTGTGGAGCTCTATCAGTATGCCATTCAGAATAGTTAACCATCATATTATCCAGAAGCTTTGTTGCAGCACCCAAAGTATTGGTCATAAAGGTACCTCCAGCAGCAGAATCCAATAGATTTCTAGAAGAATAGTTCAATCCTGCATAAAAGGTTTGGATAATCATCCAAGCAGTCAGTCCATGAGTGGGACAATTCTTTACCAAAGATTTCATTCTTTCCCAAGATTGAGCAACATGTTCATTATCAGATTGTTTAAACTTCATTATTTCACTTCTCATAGATATAATCTCAGTAGGAGGATATTATTTTCCAATGAAAGCATCTTTGCATTTAGTCGAAGAATCAATACTATTCCTAGTTAAGGAATTCAACCATTCTTTAGCTTTTCCTCTCAAAGAGAAAGGAAACAATTTAAGCTTAATAATATCCCCATCCATATCCCTATGCTTTTGCATCTCACAAAGTTTAACAAAGTTATTTAGATGAGCAGCAACATCTTCATTACCAATACCAGAAAATTGTTCTCTCATAACAAGATTGAGTAAAGCAGGTTTTATTTCAAAGAAAGTAGCTTCAGGAACAGGTGGAGCAATAGGTGTGCTAATAAAATCATTGTTGTTGGTGCTAGTGAAGTCACACAACTTAGTGTTTTAAAGAGTAGTCATTTTGTGTGTGTTTTTAATAAAGAAAGCAAACTAGAACTAATTTTGTGTGTTTTTGATAAAGAAACAAGCAAACAAAGAAAAACAAAAACAACAAAGTAAAGAGATTGGTTATGAGGGACTCCCCTTGTGAAGATGTCCTTTACTCCCCGGCAACGGCGCCAGAAAATCACTTGCTGACTCGTATACTAACGAGTTCATTGGGGAACCCCAAGAGGAAGGTATGATGAGCACATCAGTAAGTTTTCCTCAGTTATGAAACCAAGGTTATCAATCCAGTAGGAGCAAGGAAACACCTCAAAGGTGTTGCTAACTGGACTTTGGCAGGGCGCACTACCGGTGCCAGCAGCAACGTGGAGACCTGCACAACATAACCAAAGAACTCTGCCCCCAACTTACGATGAGGTTGTCAATATCGCCGGTTTTGCTGAAAACAAAGGATTAAATGTAACGAGTGGAAGAAAGTGATAGTTTGTAGAAAGTAAACAGAAAGCAGTAAACAGTTGATTGTAGATTGATGGTAAAAGAAAGGACCAGGGTCCATAGTTCACTAGTGGTGGCTCTCCTTAAGATAGATGACATGTTGGGTGAACAAATTACATCGGGGGAATTGACAAACATCGAGAAAGCATACAAGCATATACTAATCATTTTGACTCCTTTGAGATTCGATTGGGCATTACAACATTATACATAGACCGTAATCCAACTTCATCTATGACTAATAATCCACCTTCAGGTTATCATCCGAACCCCCTCTAGTATTAAGTTGCAAGCAACGGATAATTTCATTACGCATTGCATGTAAAGTAAACAATACGATTGTTCTATGAACAAAGGATTGTTGTTTTCTCCCTAGTAGCAACAACACATCTAGTACCTTAGAGATTTCTGTCACCTCCCTAGATTACTAGAGGCATGAACCCACTGTCGAGCATAAATACTAACTCTTGGAGTTGCTAGCATCTACTTGGCCAAGATAGCTACTAACAACGGAAAGCATGCAAGATCACAAATAATAAAGACATGATAGAATCAGTAATCAATCTGAAATAGCATCTCAATATCCATCAGATACCCGCAAACACAACATGTAGGAATACAAATAGATGATCTTGATCATGAACGGAGCTCACAAGATCTAAACATGATAGCACAAAGGAGCAGAACCAGCCATGTAGCTACTACATGGACCCGTAGTCGAGAGATTAACTACTCACGCATCACACCGGAGGCTTGCATGGTGATGAATAAGGCCTCCAGGGTGAATTCTCCCCTCCGGAAGGGTGCCGGGAAGAGCTTCAGATCCCTCCCAATCTAGGGTTGGAGATGACGGCGGCTACAGACTCTTTCGTGGAATTTTTATCGGGTACTTAGTGTTTCTGTATCGGAGGCATCTTATAGGCGAAAGGAGAGGCCGAGGGGGTGCCTAGGGCAGCCAGACCACCCCCTGGCGCGGGCCTGGCCTGGCCATGCGACCAGGTGGTGTGGCTGGGCCCTAGCCCCTCTCTGTCTCGTATTCTAGCTCCTGGTGTCTCTTGGTGAAAAACTAACTTTGGCTTTTGTCCCGTCCAATTTCGAGAATATTCATTTTCTGACTTTCCTGGAACCACGAACAGTAGAAAACAAGAAGCTGGCACTGTGGCTCTTGTTAATAGGTTAGTCCATTAAATCATATGAGAAGTACCCCACAGTGTGGACAGAACATAAGAAAGTAGATAAAACCAAGCATGGAACATCAAAAATTATGGATACGTTAACAACGTATCAGGGGTGGGACATAAATTGAATCAGATTCTGGTGACAGTGTAATGTATGGTTTTCTCAAGTGTTCCAAAGCAATGCCTGGCTGGATTGCCTGCTGAGATGACCCCACCTTGGACAATACGTCGGCAGCTTCATTTTCGATTCGAGGTACATGATGGAATTCACACCCCTCAAAGAAACCACTTATCTTCTGGACATGAAACCTATAAAGTGCCATATTTGCATCCAGAGCATCCCAATTGCCAGACACTTGCTGTACCACCAAATCCGAGTCTCCGAAGCATTGTATCCGATGTATGCCTACCTACTTTGCTACATTGAGTCCATGCACAAGTGCTTCATATTCGACGACATTATTTGATGCGCTAAAATGGATCTGGAATACATATTTCAGGTGATCCTTCTTGGGCGAGGTAAGCACTACCCCGGCCCCCAGTCCTTCCTTTAGCTTTGATCCATCAAAATGATTTCGCGAATAATTTGAGTCCGACAGAGGTGGCGTATTGCATTTCAGCCCAATCCACAAAGAAATCTGCCACAACTTGGGATTTGATCGCATCTCTTCTATCAAACTGCGTTGCATATGGGGCTAACTCAATTGCCCATTTTACAATTTGGCCGCTAGCATCTTTCTTCCCCATAATCTCGGAAATGGGTGCTTCACATACCACTTTGATGGGGTGCTCCTCAAAGTAATGCTTAAGTTTTTTAGCTGCCATGTACACACCATATGCCATCTTCTGGTAGTGAGGGTAATTTTGTTTTGAAGCTGATAATACTTCGCTCAGGTAATACACTGGTCTTTGCACCGACTTGCCTTCCTCATCACGTTCCACAACTATTACTGCACTTATGACTCGGTTGGTCGTGGCTATACAGAGCAACATTGGCTCCCTGGGTAGTGGCGCAGCTAGTATCGGTGTAGAGGACATCATCTTTTTTAACTCTCGAAACGCGCTATCTACTTGCGGTGTCCATGTGAATTTATCTGCCTTTTTCATTAATTGGTAGAGGGGCAATGCCTTCTCTCCCAGCCGACTTACAAACCGACTTAATGATGTCAGGCAACCCGTAATCTTCTGCACATCATTAAGGCACTTTGGCAGTTTCCTTCTCTCCATGGCTCAGATTTTTGTGGGGTTGGTCTCTATACCTCGGCTGGATACAAGGAAACTGAGTAATTTTCCTGCTGGCACACCAAACGTACATTTCTTCGGGTTAAGTTTCATCTGGAACCTCCTTAGGTTCGCGAATGTTTGCCAGATATCATCAAGGGGCATTTTGCTTTCCTTAGTTTTTATTACCACATCATCCACATAAATTTGCACATTTCGACCAATTTGATCATGCAAGCACTTTTGCATGCATCGCTGATATGTTGCTCCGACATTACATAAACCAAAAGGCATAGTGCGATAGCAATAAGCCCCGTATGGGGTGATAAACGTAGTCTTTATTTGATCATCCGGATTCAGAGATATCTGGTGAAAACCAGAATATGCATCTATGAATGATAACAACTCACACCCAATAGTTGAATCTATGACTTGATCTATCCTTGGCAGTGGAAATGGATCTTTTGGACACGCCTTATTCAGGTTTGTGTAATCAATACACATGCGCCATACTACTGCCACATTCAGATCATCCTTCTTTTCCACGAGCACAGGATTACAGAGCCAATCCGGGCAATGTACCTCCATGATAAATCCAGCTGCAAGGAGCCGAGCTATCTCATCTCCAATGGCTTTTCTCCTGTCTTCGGCAAAGCGGCGGAGAGGTTGCTTCACCGGCTTTGCTCCGGGTCTTACATTCAAAGAGTGCTCGGCCAACTCCCTCTGCACACCTTGCAGGTACTATGTAGACCAAGAAAAGATATCCCGATTCTCACAGAGGAAGTTGACGAGCTCGCTTTCCTATTTGTCACTTAACCCGACACCAATAGTTACGATGCGCTCTAGGAACTAATCATAAACATGCACTTTCTTTGTATCTTTCATCGCTTGAAATGAGACACTACCATGCAGGTTAGTCAGAGCCGACATATGCTGCTATGCGGACTAAGACAATGCCGCCACTTCCAGAATTTTCCTCTTCTCTTGAGCAATCACAAGTGACTCGGCTAGGTTAGATCCGGCGAAAGCACACTCAATAGAACGCCTGAAGTCCCCAGCTATGGTAATCACTTCCCTTAGTCCGGGAAATTTCATCTTCAAGAAACTGATGTGAGTTCTGGCCATGAACTTGCTCAGAGGAGGCCTGCCAAGTAACGCGTGATATGCACTTTCCAAGTTTACCACCTCAAATTCCAAGTTCTCAGTCCGGCAGTTGTCCCTTGTGCCAAATAGCACGTCAACTCAGACCTTGCTAATAGGTTCATGGGAGATACCCCACACAATTCCATGAAAAGTTGTCCTTGTTGCTTGAAGCATGTTCTCCGATATTCCCAACTTGTGCATGGTATCCTTATACATGATGCTAATGCTACTTCCATTGTCTATCAACACTTTGGAGAACCTCACATTGATATTTGGCCCAATGAATGTAGGATCTAGCACCAGCGCGTAGGTTCCAGGACTTGGCATAAGCTTTGGGTGATCCTTGATGCTCCAAGTGATCTCCTAATCCGACCAAGGCATATACCTCGTCACAGCCAGCATTACTGCATCCACCTCCATATGTCAGCACTGCAAGCTCTTTCTATCAGTTTCTTCAGTGGTAAAGACATAGTAACTTTGATGATGCTCTCTGTACTCATTTCTCCCCTCATTACCGTGATACCCATGGTCCTGTTGTTGTTGTTGATTATTCACTTGGTGCACTGCATCTCTCCTTTCTTGATTCTCATACCTTGGTGGAGGTGGAGGCAACATCAGCTGATGTCCATTCCCCCAATGAGCAGTTGTTGCTGAGGTGCTTCATTCTGAGGTCCATCATTCCAAGGTGCATCATGCCGAGGTGCCAGAGCATTCCTCGAGCTACCCTGCTCTAATTTCCTCATCCACTCACATTGCTAGGTCGTATGATTCGCCGGACTATTTGGACTTGGCGTATGGAACTTGCACGGTTGATCCAACATAGACTCGAACATGAATCTCGGACGGTCCTTTCTTTCCTGCCACTGCTTCTTCTGCTCCAGCGTCCAAGGCTTTTTTCCCTTGCTCTTTTGTTGCCAATGTTGCCCTCTAGTTTTCTGGCGCTGGCTTGCATCGGCATTGGGCTGATCTTGATCCACAGTTGCCACTTTCTACAAGCTCTATCTGTAATCCGGACGATCATCCCTTCTTTTACCTCGAAAATCATTCCTCCTGGATGATCCAGAACCATCTCTGTCGTACTTCTCATTCGACTCGCTTGACATTAGCCGAGGTTGCGTTGGGTCTCCCAAAGCATACGAATCCGCGATCCGCATCGTCTCAGCCAGGGTGGTTGGCATATCTCGTTGCAACCTCTGCCACAACATACTCCCATACCTACAACCTTGGGCGAACCACGCAATTTCTTGTGATTCAATTACCCCTTCACATGAATTGCGCACATTGCACCACTGAATCAGGAACTCTCGGTCTGGCTCATTCGGTCTTTGCCTTCATAACACTAAAATCTGTGGCCTATTTGGCATCTTGTAGGTACTCAAGAAGTTACTCACGAACATCTCCTCGAAATCTAACCAGCAGTTGATGCATCCTGGCGGAAAATTGTTCAACCAAACCCTTGCTGGTCCTTCCAACATTTGCGGCACATACCTCGGTACCCATATCAAGTTTCCTCCGGCTATGTTTACTGCAGTTGCGTAATCAATGAGCCAATCATCCGGCTTAGTTCTGCCATCATATGTCTTTGTTCCTCTGGCCAGCTAAAAGTTTGGTACTGGTGGCTCCCTCATGATTTGAAGTCCAAAACACCCCGGAACCGGAGGACCTTGCACGTCAATCATTTTCGACCTATAGATTCGGTTTAGCTTCAGTCTGGCATCATCCGGTTGCAAGTTCCCATTTCCGAATCTTGATCCAATCACATGGTTCTCTGGTCTAGGAAATCCGGCATCAACCATCGCCGAGTAACCATCATTATACCCGTCCTGACCCGGACGAGCATTTTGCTGCTACATTGGTGGGCCTGCACTTCTCTCCTGCCGAGGTGCATACTGCTGCTGCTGTTGCCGAGGTGCATTTTGCTCTGTTGCCGCCGGATCAGGCTGTCTGGCATTACTGTTGGAAGCGCTCCTTTGACCGGCATTGCCATGGTCATGGTTACCTTGGCCATCTTCACCTCGGCTGGCACTATGACGATCCTCATCAACTTGCACTGCTTTTCCTTTTCCTGCTTTTGCTGGGTCATATGGGACCAGCTGTTTGTCTCTTCTACCCAAGGTTACCACCTCCTCTCTTCTAGGGCCGTGACCAGGGGACAATGCAGCTCCAACAGATTTTGCCGGGTTATTTCTTGCCGAATAAACTACATGGGATGCTCCGGGTTGTGCCGGGTTTAACTTGTTTATTTCCTCATTTTGCTGACATGCTACCCTCAACAAGTGGTTAATATTTCCTGTTGCCTCTCTCGGGCTTCTCCGGTTAAGCCTTCTAACTCGGAAGCATCTGCATTGGCAGCCCTGAGGTTCTTTGCCGAGGTACTGTACCTCTCCAGCCCTACAGTTACTATCGTATCTGTCTGACCCGACCTAGGCACATACTCCTTGTCAATCTCCGTAATCAGGTTTCCACCTCGGATTTTTACTCCATCTATGCGGCTTGCCTTTGCATATTCCTGTAGTGTGATATTCAGTGATTGCTATAACTCAGCTACTTTTTTCGCACCAGCTAGCATTTTCTGCCTAGTTTCCTCTAACTTGGTCTGTGCCTGAGCCGGATCTACTACTGGCGCTATGGGTGTTACTCACCCATATATTGCCTGCTGCAGTACATTGTCTGGCCTCTCTAGTGGAGGCAATCTGGACCTTGCCTGCTTTGGCGTTGTCTCCAGCTCTAGCGCCGGATCCTTGCTTGCTCCTGCGTCTAGCACCGTCATCATGAACTCAACACAACTTGCGGGGCGAGCGATACGCGCGCCATGAGCCGCGCTAAGAGGTGGCTCGCCTCCTTCGACGACATGCCGCGGATGCACACAGGACTTGTCAACCGCGACGTAGATCTTGTGGGCACCAAGCTTGATGAAGAGGCTATTGCGCGGAGGAGGATTCCTACCGAAGCTCCCCGTGTTGTCGCTAATGTAATCCAGTGCTCCAAAGCGCTGAACGAGCCTGGAGACGAGGCGCTTGCCGGTGCTGAAGATGTTTCCTGTCCGGATTTTCACCCCTGCTAGCGTCGCTAGCCCCACGGTGGGTGCCAACTGTCGTGGTGGTGGCACGACAGATGACATGGATATGCTAAAGATAGGGCCAATGTGCACTAGAGGAATCCAGGGAGGGATAGTGTGGTGGTTCAACACATAGATGTTTGTATTTCTCTCTTGTTGGATTTGGATTACAAGGGCTCCCCGGGTTGTTCATGAGAAGGAGACTAGTTCTCTTACTCAACACTACAAATTCCTAGGGTTCTTCCTTAACAGAATCATTCATCCCCCTCTAAGGAGGTCCTGGTGCTCCTTATATAGGGGAGCCCAGGTTACAAAGCTAGGTCACATGTGGAAGCATATTCCCCAAATATGCCCTTTGGTAAAAGCAAGATACCTCTTTATTCATTTTAAATGGCTAGTCCAGACTCAGCGTGTAAGCATCCCTAAGCCCCTCTGTGGCATTGCATCACCAGACCCGCATCACGTCAGCCGACACTACCTTCGTCACCTTTGTCGGCCATGCCCCACTAGTCCTTTCCTCTGCTCGCTTCGCTCACGCTACAGTGGACAGAGGCCACCTTTTGACCAGCGAGAGATTCTTTCCTTCTCTTGGAAGCCAAGTGGTAACCCGGCTACAAGGGTACCTGCACATATGGTGAATCAAGCATAGCCAACATATGTTTTATGTCGGCCGGATTAATGTTAAGTGAACACCCATCAAGTCGGATTACTCCGTAAGTCGGCCTGCCTTGAGGAGACCTGGCCATCCTTTGATTTGACCGCGCCGTACCTTGGCAAACTCGGCCTTCATACCCTGGCGTGACCCTACCTGGGGGTATCCCCGAACATTCCAAAAATACCTGGTGCTAGTGAGCCTGTAGATTATCGGCCAATAAGTCTTAGTTGGCAGAGCTTATCCAAAATTGTTTCCAAGATGATAGCAAGGAGATTAAGCTCGGATCTGCCCAACTTAGTGGGTAATAACGAAGGAGCTTTTCTAAAAGGTCTTTCACTTCACAATAACTTCAAGTTGGTAAAAGTGTCTTGCAAGTTTTTAAGGTGGAAAAAAATGCTCGAGCATACTTCTCAAAATTGATATTGCCAAGGCTTTTTATATGGTCTCATGGCAAGTTTTGCTTGAAGTTCTCCACCAGAATGTGAAAGATCAGTATAAGCGACTAGAGGAGGGGGTGAATATGCGCTACTCAGTTTTTAGCTCCTTTTAAAATTAAGGCTTGACACAAAGTAAGTTCTCTAGATATGGAACTAGGTGAGAGGACCTATAATACAAGCAAGCATGCAACAACAATCATAAGGAGTAAAGGTTATAAATAATCGAGAGTAGACACGGAGATGTTTTCCCGAAGTTCCTTTCTTTTGAGGGGAAGTACGTCTCTGTTGGAGGGGTGGGTGGTACTAAGACCACCAGCACCACATGAAGCCTCACCCTATTCTCCCATGCATCCGCCTAACGGCAAGCACACGATACACTCTACAGTGGCCTTGAAGGCGGCGATCGGAACCATTACAAAATTGTTGAGTAGACCTCCACAATAGTTGGAGTCTCCCAACATGACCCCGAAGCTTTACAACCAATATCTAAGCTCTGAGACCAACCTCTTCCATCTAGGGCACCAAAGAAGCTAAGAGTAAAAAGATCCATAAAGGAAAATAAGGGGGAATCAACTTTGCTTTGGTGAAACCCTAGATGTAGACCTCCTCCACCAAATCCCAAAGAATCAAGGAGATTGGAGCACTAGGGTAGGAGATCTAGGGAAATATTAGCTCAGGGACAATGGAGGAGAGAGATAAAAGAGGCAACCTTCCCAATGGGGAAGAAGGGCCCTTTTATACCCCAAAGGGGAATCTGCCCCTTCTGTTCTACGACGTCCGGTACTACCAGACCTAGAAGTGGTAGTACCAGAAACAACTGGTACTACCAGACAGGTACCGCACCAGGGTACCGAACATCACTGGCTGCGGATGAACCACCTCTTATGTATCCGATAGTGTCCCCACATAGCGCAATATTGCTCCTCAGCGGTAGTGCCAGAACAGCTGGCGGCCGGTACTACCGGACGACCATGGCAGCACCGGGTGGTGGTACCAGAAGCGCCAGAGAAGTAGCCTCAACTCGCTGCTGAGTGTAGTAGCGTCTGGTATCACCAAGCGGTACCACCGGTTCCAAGCGATAGTACTGGAAAAAAAGTCCGATACTACTGGTCAGGACAGATAGTGTAGGCAACCACTAACTGGGCACATATTCCACACATTCATCTATACCATTGAGAGAAAGCTGGATGGGCCAATGCAATGTAAAGTTGATTCCACCCACACTTTTGGACACGGACCCCCTCTTGACAATATGGTTTTCCTATGACTCAAATAAAAGGCCTAGTAAAAAACGATGTCTTGCTATTGTCCTTTTTGAGGGGGCATCGAATGACTTGCAACGTACTGAGCCTATAAAGCACTTAGCAAAACATTAGTTTGACATGTGAGTTATCATCGAACATCAAAACCACTTAGGGAGGCAAATGCCCTTCCAATCCCTCTTTTTGTTGTTTGATGACAACACAGACATTTGCATAAAAGATGTTATGATAAAGCAAGAGAATTTGTAAACTAGAGACGGGCTCCCCTAGATGTGTGCATAACCACGTTAGCAAGGAAATGAGCACATACTAGGATCAACACTGCCCCTCTATTTTACAAACCAACAATAGGTGAAAAAATATTACTTGACTTGATACACATACCTTTGGACAAACATATATGGTGAAAACTATTTAAAAGGCACAATTAGAGAGAGCTTCACCACATAAGATAGATCCACACAAGCATAACCATATAGCCTTCAGTTACATAGAGCATCAATAGGTAGTACATAGAGTTCACAAATAATATGAAGGCGAATAAAATTCACAAGCAACTAAATATCATAGAAAGAACGAGCTTGTGACTTCCCATGCAAATCCCGCATGACCTATGTTGCAACTTCTCTCCCTTTGGCATCAAGACACCAAAAAGGGACAAGAGCAAACTAATGTTCCAAAGATAACTCTTCATCATCATCCTCATGGAACCTTGGGGCCTTGTAGGAGGAAGAGGCATCATGATCCCAGTTGCTATGCTTGGAAATCCATTGATCTTCGAGGGTGATGTTGTTCTCGGAGCCTATGAAAATGGTCAATCCTTGGGCTTCCATGAGCTCTTCTGACGAGCGCATGCCTTCTTGGCATAGACATGGGCTTGATACATGTGCTTTTTATTGTTGGCTTGGAAGCAAAATACCTTCTTGAGTTTGGCTTCAATCCTCTTGGCCCATGAGGGGGAGCATCCTTGCGACGTGACTCAAGAAAATCATGACCACCGTGACCACTCTCTTCTTCATCGGAGCCCTCCTCAATAACATTGCCTTTCTCATAAAATGCTTTGACATCTGTGTTAATAGGTTTAGAGTGCTTCTTGATCAACAATGACTTGGGTTTATGAGTCACAAGTTGGCGGTTGGGGAGATCATTGGAAATAAAGGAGCATTTGCGAATACTAAGAGCCATGACATATGGAGCAAAAGGAGGCACCCTCCTAGTGAACGAGGCAATGACCATGTCATTCCAAATTAAGTCCATCACATCCAGCGGGATACCGGTATCACGGTTGTCATGAGTGTTGATCATTAGGTCAACAACAAAACCATGGATATTCATCAAAGTTTCCCACCTGGGGCGCAACGGTCTCATGGAATATGTGACTCAATAACTCATATGTGGGAAAAAGATTCTTGATCTTACCAGCGACACCCCTGCCATGAATATAGAGAGGATCCAAAACTTTCTTCTTCTTGGGTCTTCCAATGTCATGAAAATTAAAGCCAACGACAGTGTCCCTACCACGATCCTCATAGACAAGAATCTGAGCAAACTCCACCAAAGTGGCTTCCTTGAGGACCCCCCGAGTCATCCAAGTCATCTTCCTTGACTAACCATCCCCAAAGTGCACTGTGGCATAGAATTGAGCCACAAGATTAGGATCAAAGTCTTGTTTGAACTGCATGATGGGGATCAAACAAATGTTGGTACAAATCTCCTTAGCCTCATCAAAGTACTCAGCATGCTTGTTCATGTGGGAAGCATCAATGTAATTTTGGGTCACAACAAGCTTCTCATTTGTTAGGAGGACCTCCTTGTAGACCCTCTCCTGGAACTCGGTGTAGAACAAGTTGCCTTCCCCATCACTGCCCTAAGCATGAAGGTATGGATTCTTGTGCCTCATGAGAGTCAACTCTTCCTCGGATAGGTTAGAAAGCATTTTTTGGGCCCTCATGGCCTAGAACTCTGACTCTTGGAGTGCACTAGTGGAGGTGGAGGAGGGGGAGAACCACCACGGCCGGAGGACCGCTTGGCGTGCCCTGCATGACCACTGATGAGTCCAAAATTGAAGCATATTTACCTTTTTTTGCATAAATAGAGTAGGGATTTTTGTATTTCACTGTGTTTGCACGCACCTTTTTGTCCTTGTTTCAACAGGATCCCAAATCATTAAGTCTTATATGAACATATCAATTGGAACTGTCATATTATGCTATAATATGATATTTTTAAGTGATAAAATTCATTCTATGGATTTACCTTCGCTCCTAGGAGAACACCAAACCAGGGGAAGTCACCAGCACCGATAATGACTAGTGCTACGGGTAGAGCCCGCCCATACCATCATCCCGTACTGAGTGGTAGCGCGTCCACATCATTAAATACTTTCTCCTACTGATGACCCACAAGTATAGGGGTGTATCGCAGTATTTCTGATAAGTAAGAGTGTCGAACTCAACGAGGAGCAGAAGGTGCTGGCTAGTGGTATGGATCAGGAATTCTCTGCAAATACTTAGCAAACGGATTTTTAGGGGTTTTTGATAAAGCAAGTGAACAAAGTACGAGTAAATAAAAGACAGTAGGAATAAATGCAGCAAGTGGCCCAATCCTTTATGCAGCAAAGGACAAGCCGGGTGTATTACTTAAGATGACCAAACGTTCTCGAGGACACATGGGAAGACTGTCAAGTGCTTTCGCTTCATATAGTTGATTAATCTTCTTTAGCTTGCTAAGTGTTGTGTGGGTGAACCTGTACATATGTACCGACCTTCCTAGGACTAATACATACTTGTGATTATACCCCTTGCAAACATCCGTAAGTACAAGAAAGTAATTAAGGTAGAAACCTAACCACAGCTTTAAACTCTAAGACCCTTACGTCCCTTGTGCAATGGTTTCCTAACAGGGGTTCAAGTTTCTGTCACTCCGGCAACCCCTACGATTAGTAGCCAAATACACAATGCATTCCCCTAGGCCCATATAGGTGAAGTGTCATGTAGTCGACGTTCACATGACACCACTAGAAGAAGTACACCACAACTTAAATATCAAACTATTGAATCTTTCTCAACACAACTCCACTACTAACAACATGACTTCTCCCATGTCCTCAAGAACAAAACGAACTGCTCACAAGACATTATATGGATCATGATTAGAGATGGAATAATGATGTATAACAATCTAAACATAAGCAATAATTCGATGGTTCACTGATACATTGCAAATGTATCTATAATTTTTGATGTTCCATGCTTGGTTTTATCCGCTTTCTGGTGTTTTGTTCCAACTTTGGAGTACTTTTATTATGATTTCTTGGACTAACCTATTAACAAGAGCCACAGTGCCAGCTGCCTGTTTTCTGTTGTTTTTCGTTCCAGAAAAGTAAGAAAATGAATATTCTTGGAATTGGACAGGACAAAAGCGAGTGCCTATTTTTCCGGAAGGGATCAAGTGCCAGAATACGAGACGGAGAAGGGCTGGGGCCTGGCCACACCACCTGGCCGCGCGGCCAGGCCTGGCCCGCGCCAGGGGGTGGTCTAGCCGCCCCCAGCACCCCCTCGGCCACTCCTTCCGCCTATAAGTTGCCCTCGGTACGAAAACCCTAGGTACCCGATCAAAAATCCACGAAAGAGTCTGTACCCGCCGTCGTCTCTGTCCCTAGATTGGGGGGATCTAAAGCTCTTCCCGGCACCCTGCCGTAGAGGGGAATTCACCCTGGAGGCCTTCTTCATCACCATGCAAGCCTCCGGTGTGATGCGTGAGTAGTTCATCCTTGGACTACGGATCCATGTAGTAGCTAGATGGCTGGTTTCTCCTCCTTTGTGCTTTCATGTTTAGATCTTGTGAGCTCCGTTCATGATCAAGATCATCTATTTGTAATTCATACATGTTGTGTTTGCGGGGATCTGATGGATATTGAGATGCTATTTCAGATTGATTATTGATTCTATCATGTCTTTGTTATTTGAGATCTTGCATGCTTTCTGTTGTTAGTAGCTATCTTGGCCAAGTAGATGCTAGCAACTCCAAGAGTTAGTATTTATGCTCGATAGTGGGTTCATGCCTCTGGTAATCTGGGGAAGTGACAGAAATCTCTAAGGTACTAGATGTGCTGTTGCTACTAGGGAGAAAACAACGATCTTTTATTCATAGAGCAATCGTATTGTTTACTTTACATGCAGTTCGTAAAGCAATAATCTGTTGCTTGCAACTTAATACTGGAGGGGGTTCGGATGATAACCTGAAGGTGGATTATTAGTCATAGATGCAGTTGGATGGCGGTCTATGTATTATGTTGTAATGCCCAATCAAGTCTCCAAGGAGTCAAGATGATTAGTATATGCATGTATTGCTTTCTCGGTGTTTGTCAATTGCCCCGCTGTAATTTGTTCACCCAGCATCTTATCTATCTAAGGAGAGCCACCTCTAGTGAACTATGGATCCCGGTCCTTTTTCTTTACATACAATCTACAATCTTTTACTGCTTTGTGTTTACTTTCTGCAAACTTTTACTTCTTTCCATTCGATACGTTTAATCCTTTGTTTTCCGCAAAACACGGTGAGATTGATAACCTCATCGCAAGTTGGGGACAAAGTTCTGTGGTTATGTTGTGCAGGTCTCCACGTTGCTACTAGCACCGGTAGTGCGCCCTGCCAAAGCTCAGCTAGTAACACCTTTGAGGTGTTTCCTTGCTCCTACTGGTTCGATTAAACCTTGGTTTCATAACTGAGGGAAACTTGCTGCTGTGCTCATCATACCTTCCTCTTGGGGTTCCCAATGAGCTCTACATCAACACCACGCACCAAGCACTTTTCTGGGCGCCGTGTATTGAGCCATCAAGCAATTTTCTGGCGCCGTTGCCGGGGAGTCAAGGACATCTTCACAAGGGGAGTCCCTCATAACCAATCTCTTTACTTTGTTGTTTTTGTTTTGCTTAGTTTCTTTTTTGCTTTGTTTGCTTGTTTTGTTCTTCAAAAAAAACACAAAAAAATTAGTTTTACTTGTTTTGCTTTCTTATTTGAAAACCAAAAAAAATGACTACTCTTGAAAACACTAAGTTGTGTGACTTTACTAGCACCAACAACAATGATTTTATGAGCACACCTATTGCTCCACCTATGGCTGAAAATACTTTCTTTGAGATAAAACCTGCTTTGCTCAATCTTGTTATGAGAGAGCAATTTTCTGGTATTGGTAATGAAGATGCTGCTTCCCATCTAAATAATTTTGTTGAACTTTGTGAGATGCAAAAGCATAAGGATATAGATGGTGATATTATTAAACTGAAATTGTTTCCTTTCTCTTTGAGAGGAAAAGCTAAAGAATGGTTGAATTCCTTGACTAGGAATAGTATTGATTCTTGGACTAAGTGCAAAGATGCTTTTATTGGAAAATACTATCCTCCTGCTAAGATTATATCCATTTGAAGTGAAATAATGAAGTTTAAACAACTTGATAATGAGCATGTTGCTCAATCTTGGGAAAGAATGAAATCTTTGGTAAAGAATTGTCCCACTCATGGACTGACTGCTTGGATGATCATCCAAACTTTTTATGCAGGATTGAACTATTCTTCAAGGAACCTATTGGATTCAGCTGTTGGAGGTACTTTTATGACCATCACTTTGGGTGATGCAACAAAACTTTTGGACAATATGATGGTTAATTATTCTGAATGGCATACTGAGAGAGCTCCACAAGGTAAGAAGGTAAATTCTGTTGAGGAAACCTCCTCCTTGAGTGATAAGATTGATATAATTATGTCTATGATTGTTAATGGGAAAGCCCATATTGATCCAAATAATGTTCCTCTAGCTTCTTTGGTTTCTCAAGAAGAGCAAGTTGATGTGAACTTCATAAGAAATAACAACTTTGGCAACAATGCTTATGGTAATAATGCTTATAGGAACAATTTTGGTAACAACAATTATAAGCCATATCCTCCCAACAATGGTAATGCTTATGGAAATTCTTACAACAATAATAAGAGTGCTCCCTCTGAACTTGAAGTTATGCTTAAAGAGTTTATTAGTAAACAAACTGCTTTCAATAAAACTATTGAGGAAAAACTCTCTAATGCTGAAAGGAATATAGCATCTTTGGCTGAAGCTCAATCTACTTTGAATAAAATGGCTGCTAAACCTGAAACTAATGAGAATTCCTTTGCAGCTACTGATGCTATACAAGTAAGAATTGATGAAAATGTTAGACTATTAGCTGAATTACATGCTAAGTGGGAAAGAGAAGATGAAATTGCTAGAAACATTAGTGTTTCTACTATTACCACCACTAGTGTTGAGGCTAGTAATAGTTCTAATACTTTAGATGATAAAGTTCATTTTGATCTTGATGGTTGCAACATCTCTGAAGTTATTAAGTTCCTACAAAAGCTTGCTAAAAGTCCTAATGCTAGTGCTATGAACATGGATTTTACAAAACACATTACTAATGCTCTCATAAAGATTAAAGAAGAAAAGATGAAACATAAAGCTTCTATTCCTATAAAGCAAGAAGATGGTTGGGAACCCATCATTAATATGAAAGTGAATGACTTTGATTTCAAAGCTTTGTGTGATCTTGATAGTAGTGTTTCTATTATGCCTAGAAGGATTTATGATATGCTTGATTTGCCTCCTCTTGAAGATTGTTATTTGAATGTCCCACTTGATGCTAATGCTAAAAAGAAACTCATGGGGAGTATTAATGATGTTCTTATTACGGTTAATGATTCCTATGTCCCCGTTGATTTCTATGTTTTGGATGTTGAATACAATGCTTCTTGTCCTATTACTTTGGGAAGACCTTTTCTTAGAACTGTTGTGCCATCATTGATATGAAAGAAGGCACCATTAAATATCAACTCCCACTCAAGAAAGGTATAGAACACTTCCCTAAAAATAGAGAAAAGATTTCTTTTTCTTCTCCTATGAAAACAAAATTTGGTCTTAATGCTTCTTCATTCGAGAACACTTGATTCTTTCTTTGGTTCTTATGCCTAACTTAAAGGCGTTAAAGAAAAGTACTTGTTGGGAGATAACCCAAGAGTTTTAGTTGAGTCTTGGAAGTTATTACCTCTGTAATAACCTCTCCTTATCCTTTTTATTTGCTTTTTGTGCCAAGAGTTACCTCTAATGAGAGTGAAGTAATGAATGGGAAAGTTGCTGTCCCGAAACAAATTTTTGTGCTTCACCGTAAAAATTCCTGAGAGAGCTATGTACGTCGGATTGAGCTGTAATTGTTTTTTCTTGTGCCCCAGGTTGTTATCTAACTTTCGTTAGTTCAACACTTTTTGATTTGAGCAACTGAAGGTCTTCGAAAAAATTCGTCTTTACCTGCTGGTCTGTTTTGACAGATTTCTGCCATTTTCTGCATTTGCTTCTTGTTAGTTCCTTTTTGAGTTCCTTTGGGGAATTGAGCTTTTTGAGGGAAGTGCTACAGTAGCTAGTGTTCTAATGGAAGTTTATTTGGTGTTAGAACTGAACCTTGAGACTTATTTATTTTAAGTACACTAATGTTGCTAATGAGATTGTGTGAAGTTTTGTATGAAGGAAAATTTTCAGGTGTATGGAAGGAATGAGTAATGAGATGAAGGATGGACTAAAGCTCAAGCTTGGGGATGCCACGCGTGTCACCCCAAGAAATATCCAAGAATTACAAGCGTCAAAGCTTGGGGATTCCCAAGGCATCCCCTTCTTCATCAATAAAAATTCCAGTTTTTTTCCAAACGCTTCATTTTTATTGTTTCGTGCACGGTTGTGTTTCTCTTGGAGCGTCTTATTTTTTTTTCGTTTTGGTTTTTAGTTTGCTTGGTTTGCTTAGTTTTCTGAGTTGGTTGGACCCCCTCTTTCACACTTTGGTTTGCAAATAATTTGGTTTGGTTTTGGAAAAGAGTAGGAAAGTTCATGATTATGTGGTAAAAAGAGCTCGTCTTTGACTGTGGCCTATGCTTTGTCATGCCATGCTTGATATTGTTTTGGCTTTATGCTTAGTATTATTTGCTGTAGCATGACTTGTTATAAACAATTAAGATTGCTTAATGTGGCTTGGATGAATCATGCGTTGTTTTAGCATATTAAAGCATAGTATAGTGGTATTCTCCTTTGATGCTTTATTTGGGTTGACTTGGCGCATGCTCACACCATGTTATGACTATCTCAAGTCACCATAGCCTTTATGATCCTTTAGTTTTCAACTTGTAGTATCACGTTATGCTTTGATCAATGATGTTTTGTCGCTCTGCATGATTATGGCCATTATTGCTCTCTTAGTTTGTCACTCCCAGTCTTTTGCTAGCCTGCACAACAAAGTATGAGTTCCACTCATGCATCCAACTCCCTAAACCAAGTTTTTTCCAAAGAGTCCACCATACCTACCTACTAGCTTATGCTATTCCAAGTATACTCATGCTTTTGTTTACCTTCCACTTGTTATGAGAAAACTAGTGATTAAAGCTCTCACGAACTTGATGGCACACTTTACTTTATTGCCTCTAATAAACTTGAACCATTGGGTCCTTATTTGTTGCGTATATTCTTGCGCTTTATAAGTTGAAATTAGCAGAACCATGTTTCATGGGGAACGCTTTCAACATTGCACTTGTACTTTGTACCTCGTTGATATTATGTTCTTTTGCTTACGGATCCCGGCGGTGTGAAATAAATGTGGAACTTGTAAGATCATGGAGTTTGTATGTGTGTTAGAGAAACGCCTGGGCCGCTAGCCTAAGCCATGCCTAATCATGGTGGAAACTTGCAGCATCACCATAATGAGCACTCTATGAAGCATCCTCAATAAAAACCTATGCAAATAGCAAATAAAAAGATCGCTGAGATACTCATTGTCTGCTTGCCTTGTCATTTTGATTATGGGAAAGCTCCCGTATCATGTGCAAGGGGTACCCCGTTGGCGGTTCTTAATGATACACATATACTTACAATGACAAGAGCTTACTCGTGACTGAAGTTGAGTAGCATGAGGATCGGTCTTCGTAAGTAAGGGGCATGAGATTTTGGTTTATAACTTGTCAAGCATATCCTCTTAGTTGTGTCACTTTAACCTTAATCACCTTCAAGATGCTTATGATAGGGGCAATGAGAGTTGAAAGCTATAAGTACCATAATTTTTGGAAGCTCTTTATGAGACTTGAATCCCTACTTCCTTTTACAAAAGGCCTTTCTTCCACCATTATATTGAGTCTCCACCTTCTATCTTTATGCACCTACTTTTAGAGCATAGTGGCCATTATTAGTTCTATGTGCATTGTCCCAAGACTAGTTGATTGATGCATAACTTGATATTGCTTGTTTGAAACTATTATATCTAGTCACTCTTATGAACTTTGAAGGTGTCCTATGCATTTATATTTGTTACTCTATTGAGGGACAAGCTGAATACTTTTATGCTATGTTTTCTTTATGTGAAACAAACAAACGTCTTGCAAAGCATGTTATTCATGAATCTTTTGTTTGTGCCTTTTCATGTTGCATCTTAGTTTGTTTGCTTATTGCTAGAACTTTGTCTTTCATGTTATCATTGAAGTACTATAATCCCAGCCTTGAATATTTTGCAAATACTTTGATCAAGTCTTTGATGGTGCATGTCACCTCAAAAATTATTTCTTTTTATCACTTACCTACTCGAGGACGAGTAGGAGTTAAGCTTGGGAATGTTGATACATTGCAAATGTATCTATAATTTTTGATGTTCCATGCTTGGTTTTATCCGCTTTCTTGTGTTTTGTTCCAACTTTGGAGTACTTTTATTATGATTTCTTGGACTAACCTATTAACAAGAGCCACAGTGCCAGCTGCCTGTTTTCTGTTGTTTTTGGTTCCAGAAAAGTCTGAAAATGAATATTCTTGGAATTGGACGGGACAAAAGCGAGTGCCTATTTTTCTGGAAGGGATCAAGTGCCAGAATACGAGACGGAGAAGGGCTGGGGCCCGGCCACACCACCTGGCCACGCGGCTAGGCCTGGCCCGCGCCAGGGGGTGGTCTGGCCGCCCCAGCACCCCCTCGGCCTCTCCTTCCGCCTATATGTTGCCCTCAGGACGAAAACCCTAGGTACTCGATCAAAAATCCACGAAAGAGTCTGTAGCCGCCGTCGTCTCTATCCCTAGATCGGGGGGATCTGAAGCTCTTCCCGGCACCCTGCCGGAGAGGGGAATTCACCCTAGAGGCCTTCTTCATCACCATGCAAGCCACCGGTGTGATGCGTGAGTAGTTCATCCTTGGACTACGGATCCATGTAGTAGCTAGATGGCTGGTTTCTCCTCCTTTGTGCTTTCATGTTTAGATCTTGTGAGCTCCGTTCATGATCAAGATCATCTATTTGTAATTCATACATGTTGTGTTTGCGGGGATCCGATGGATATTGAGATGCTATTTCAGATTGATTATTGATTCCATCATGTCTTTGTTATTTGAGATCTTGCATGCTTTCCGTTGTTAGTAGCTATCTTGGCCAAGTAGATGCTAGCAACTCCAACAGTTAGTATTTATGCTCGATAGTGGGTTCATGCCTCTGGTAATCTGGGGAAGTGACAAAAATCTCTAAGGTACTAGATGTGCTGTTGCTACTAGGGAGAAAACAACGATCTTTTGTTCATAGAGCAATTGTATTGTTTACTTTACATGCAGTTCGTAAAGCAATAATCTGTTGCTTGCAACTTAATACTTAAGGGGGTTCGGATGATAACCTGAAGGTGGATTATTAGTCATAGGTGAGGTTAGCTGGCGGTCTATGTATTATGTTGTAATGCCCAATCAAGTCTCAAAGGAGTCAAGATGATTAGTATATGCATGTATTGCTTTCTCGGTGTTTGTCAATTGCCCCGCTGTAATTTGTTCACCCAGCATGTTATCTATCTAAGGAGAGCCACCTCTAGTGAACTATGGATCCGATCCTTTTTCTTTACATACAATCTACAATCTTTTACTGCTTTGTGTTTACTTTCTGCAAACTTTTATTTCTTTCCATTCGATACGTTTAATCCTTTGTTTTCCGCAAAACACTGTGAGATTGACAACCTCATCGCAAGTTGGGGACAAAGTTCTGTGGTTGTGTTGTGTAGGTCTCCACGTTGCTACTAGCACCGGTAGTGCGCCCTGCCGAAGCTCAGCTAGTAACACCTTTGAGGTATTTCCTTGCTCCTACTGGTTCGATTAAACCTTGGTTTCATAACTGAGGGAAACTTGCTGCTGTGCTCATCATACCTTCCTCTTGGGGTTCCCAACGAGCTCTACATCAACACCACGCACCAAGCACTTTTCTGGGCGTCGTGTATTGAGCCATCATTCACTCAATAGCATCAACTACAAAGAGTAATCAACACTGGGAAAGTTTCCCCTATGAACTATGCAAGATTCAACCCAATTATTACAGCAATATGGAGATGGTGATGAGGGTGCTGATGGTGATGATGGTGGTGATGATGATGATGATCCCGATGAAGTCCAGCTTGATGGTGGTGTTGATGGCAACGATCTCCCCTCTCCAGGAAGGAATTCCCCAGCAGAAATCTGTCTGCCGGAGAGATCTTTCTCTCTCGGTGTTTTCCGCCCGGCAGAGGCGACGAAATCTTTCTGTGGTCGCACTCCGAGTCTTAGGGTTTCAGGAGGATAATATACGCCAGAGGGGAGTGCCAGGGGTGGAACAGGGCGGCCACACCACCTGGTGGCGCGGCCTAGGCTGGCCCGCGCCAGGGGGTGGTGTGGGCCCCCTGTGGCCCATTTCCAGCCCCCTTCTAGCTTCCTTCGTCTTCTGGAAAAATAGGATTTTCCGTATATTTTCCCGGATTTTTTGATCTTCGCGAATTTTGCCTCCAAACAGCACCTTTTCCATTAGAATCCTGACTCTAGCGGTCCATGCTCCCAAAGTCATCAACCATGGAAAAACAGATGAAATAACATAAGTATCACCTCTCAATATGAAATATATCAATGAATAACAGTGAATTATGACATAGAATAGTGATGCAAAATGGACGTATCAACTCCCCCAAGCTTAGACTTCGCTTGTCCCCAAGAGAAATTGAGCTCAATAAACATGGCCTCAGGTTTATGGAGTGAAGAGTCAATAAAAGAATACAGACAAGAAGCATCACATTCATCAAATACATAGATCATAATAGAAGACAACTCACTATTATATAACTCAACTTGCAATGAGTAAAGGAAACACAATAAAGATACATGAAGTAAATCATAATTGGTAATGGCAAACTTAGCTCTTGGTCGAAGAATAGTTGATAATTTGCTAGAGTTCACAAATAGCTGGTTTTCAATGATAGCTTCCAAAGTAGTAAACATCAAGATAAGAGAAAAGTGCAAAACAAGGAACATAAGAAACATGATTGAATAAATCATCATATGAATGAATGAAACACAACAACTCAAAATACTTGCTGAGATAGAGAGGAAGTAGGTTTACTGACTCAACTACAAAGTAAAAGAAAGGCCCTTCGCAGAGGGAAGTAGGGATTTCAAGTCTCATAAAGAGCTCCCAAAAATTATGATACTTACTAGCTTTCAGCTCTCATTGCCCCTATCATAGGCATCTTTAGGTGATTAAGGTTAAAGTGATCAAATATGAGGATATGCATTGACAAGTTGTAAATTGAGAATCTCATGTCCGTTGAATACGAGGGCCTCTCCTCATGCTACTAAAGTTTAGTCACCGGTAATTTTTTGTCATCATAAGCATATGTGTATCATAGATAACCGCCAACGGGGTACCCCTGGCCCAATGATATGGAAGAATCCCCATATCAAAATGACAGGGCAAGCAGACAACAAACATCTCAGCAATCTTCTTATTTACCATGGGAATATGGTGCTTTTTTCTCTCTTTCCTCTTTTCATAATATCTTTTTTTTCTTTTTCTCTTTTTCTCAATATCGGACTCTTTTTTTTATAAGAAGAATGCTTCATAGATGCTCGATATGGTTACGCTGCAGGTTTCCACCATGTCAGCATGGATTAGACCAGCGGCCCAGGCGTTTCTCTAACACATATGCATAACTCCATGGACTTACAAGCTCCCCTTTCATTTCACACCGACGACATCCATAGACAAAAGAACATGATATCAACTTGGTACAAAGTACCAGTACAATGTTGAAAGCGTTCCCCATGACAGCATGGTTCTGCTAATTCACAACTTACAAAGTGCAAGCATATACGCAACATAGGTGAGCACAATGGTTCAAGTTTATTAAGTGCAAGACAGTAAAGTGTGCCATCAAGTTCGTGAGAGCTTTAATCACTAATTTTCACATAACAAGTTTAATTTGGAAGGTAAACAAAACAAGAATTTACTTGGAATAGCAATAATGCTAGTAGGTAGGTATGGTGGACACAAATGGCAAAGGTTTTGGTTTAAGGATTGGATGCACGAGAAGAATTCCCTCTCAGTACAGGTTTTTGGCTAGCAAGGCTGGGTAGCAAGTACAAGAGTTGAAGGAAACAAACAAAAATACAAGTGATAAAAACAAACATGCAATCTTCCTTGGAAGCACAAAAGATCTTAACTAGAGAATACTAAACTTATGAGAAAATCAAGAAAGAAAGATGATGAAATTATTTTTCGTTAGAGTACTTTTATCTTTTTATTTCAACTCTCAAAAATAGTGTTGTACTGACCAAGCCAGGTTTGCCAAAACCAACTAAATTAACTCAATGATCCCAAAGTGATACCAATACTAACAACAAGATCAATCATATAACCCCGAATTGAAAACTAATATAAGCTATGAAAAAGAGTGAATGATAGAACTTCTCATTAATATTCCATAATGGCAACTCACACCAAGGGATACATAACGAGAGAGGGGACACTTCCATAATGCAAACCATCCTACATAATAACTTCTCTATTCATGATATGACTCTACTAAAAAGGTAAAAAGATAGAAGATAGTGATATGATACTGCGGCACTCCCCCAAGCTTGGAACAAACCAAGGGGATGCCAAACCTGATGACAAATTACTCCTTTGGTGGTGGTGGTATCCACTCAATGAGCTCTCTGATAAGTTTCCCCAAGTCCTCAATCTCGAAGGTGAGATTATGAATCAGCTGTGAGTTTTGCTCAATGTGGCTCATGATCATGTCGGGTTGAGAATTCTAGCTCTTGCTATTCTTTCCCCACTCTTACTCCTTGAAGTCTTCTTTTCCTGCATGGCTAGAACGGGGAAAATCCCAATTGGAGGGTAATTTCCCCTTGGGCATATTCTGGTATTGATGCTCATGGATAAGGGTATGAAAATGATTCTTGGTGTGTGGAGGAAGTGACCGTGGAGCCAAACTGTGACGAGGAGCTTTCCCCCCAGTCTGCATCCGTGCAGTCCTTCTAACCCTGGAAGGTTTTGTCACCACTCCAATGCTCGCAATGGTAGTGCCGGTGTGCGGATGTTGGCCTTGCTCCTCTTCACCTTCACTCTTGATCTCCTCCTCCATCCCGGGGTCTTGGAGGTCTTCCTCCATAGGCTCCTTCCCTTTATCCTTGGCGGACACCATTGTGCTTCTAAACCTTCAAAGAGTATGTCCTGGCAGAAACATATCGAAACAAAAACACGACGAAAACATGATATACAAACCTCGGGAAATCCGGGGGATTATATATTACGAAGTTCCATAACAAAAGGAAGGTACTGGGACAAAAACGAGTCGGAGGCGGAGTCCAGGGTGGACTCACCACCTGGTAGCGCGACCAGGGGTGGGCCCACGCCACAGGGTCGTGTGAGCCACCTTGGCTCCGTTTCCGTCCCTTTTTCGCTTCGTAGTTTTCCTTACTGACTGAAAACTGCAAAAATATAGTTGGATAGTATTTTTGCGGAACTTTTATTACCAGAACTATTACCTATTTAAAAACGGACTCTGCAGGTCTCTGAATTTGGTATTTAGTGGGTTCTTCTGGAGTCACCACTTGAATAATCATCAGTATCTTCATCTTCATACACTTATTACTTGAGTCATAAAACCCTTCTCTTCCTTATAACACCATTATATCCACTTCCTGGAAATTTCTTTCACACAAAACTTCACACAATTCTCATTAGCAACATTAGTATATGTGAAGTGATAAAACCATTTCAGTCCAACTTCAACTGAAAACCATCAAAACATAAGCTACTGTAGCAACTCCTTCCGAAAACCCAAAAAGAATTGAAAAAGGAAATCGAATAAAGAAGCAAATGCAAGATTGGCAAAATCTATCAAAGCAGACCAGCAGGTAAAGATAAATTTTTTTAGAAAATATTCTGTTGCTTAAATAGTGCAAAACTAACAAAAGTTCAATAACAACGTGGGGCAGAAGCACAAAAATTATAGCTCAAACCGACATACAGAGATCTCTCACGAATTTTTACGGTGAAGCACAAAAATCTGTTTCGGGACAGCAACTTCCCCAAATCTTACTTCTCTCTCATTAGAGGTCGATCTTGACACAAAAACCAAACAAAAAGGATAAGGAGCGGTTATTACCGAAGTAATAACTTCCAAGACTCAAAGAAACAAAAACAAACTGAAAACAAAAACAAATTGGGTTGTCTCCCAAAAATCTCTTTCTTTATAGCCATTAAGATGGGCATGATAATGTTGAAGATGCTCACATAGGAATATGAATTGAGGTGAAAGAGAGCATTAAGAAGCAAAAATACACACATTTAAGTCTAACCCACTGATACATTGTAAATGTATCTATAATTTTTGATGTTCCATGCTTGGTTTTATCTACTTTCTTATGTTTTGTCCACACTTTGGAGTACTTTTCATATGATTTCTTGGACTAACCTATTAACAAGAGCCACAGTGCCAGCTGCCTGTTTTCTGCTGTTTTTGGTTCCAGGAAAGTCAGAAAATGAATATTCTCGGAATTGGACTGGACAAAAGCCAAAGTTGATATTTTCCCGGAAGACTCACGGAGCCAGAAGGAGAGTCGGAGAGGGGCCACAGGGTGGCCACACCACCCCATGGCACGGGTCCCCCCAGGCCGCGCCAAGGCATGGTGTGGGCCCCCGGGCCGCCCACCGACCTTGCCCTCTAGCCTATAAGAAGCCTCCCAAGGCATAAACCCTAGATAGTCAATCAGAAATCCACGAAAAGTTCCGCAGCGCCACCGCCACCGAAGGGAATATTCGGGGGACAGAAAGTCTCTGTTCCGGCACCCTGCCGGGACGGGCAAGTGCCCTCGGAGCCATCTCCATCGATCTCCACCACCATCTCCATCACCATTGTTGATTCCCATGATGAGGAGGGAGTAGTTCTCTCTCGAGGCTAAGGGTTCTACCGGTAGCTATGTGTTCATCTCTCTCTATGCATGATCTTATTGAGATCATGAGCTTGTAATCTATAGATCCACCTTGCTACTCAAGTGCTTTATTAGATCTTTGCTCTCCCCATGTGTGTGAAAGTGACAGCGTGCTCACCATGGTGGCATTTAGGCTAGAGATTACAAATACTTGTTATGAGTTATATTTGGAGTTGGATGTTTCTATGAAATTGTGGTGTTTGTTGGAACCATCTAGTGCTCGAGGTGATAGTGTGGGGTTTTCTAGATGGGAACGGCTTACTTTGAGGTGTGCTATTATAGCCCTACCATCGATTAGAGTGTTCAACCGGAGAGTAGTTAAGAGTAGTATCATAAAGAAGAATATATTTATATGAGAGTGTTCACTAGTGAAAGTATGATCCCTAGGCCTTGTTTCTAAGCATTGATACACCGTTTGCTACTAGATCTGTTACATGTTTGCTTGCTTCCATCTTTATTTCAGTTTTACTTTAGTCTTTTCCACGCCATCAATCTATCTGCTATCACCGTTGTCTTATATCCATACCACTTGTATTTCACTATCTCTTCGCCGAACTAGTGCACCTATACACCTGACAAGTGTATTGGGTGTGTTGGGGACACAAGAGACTTCTTGTATCTTGATTGCAGGGTTGCTTGAGAGGGAATACCTTTGACCACTTCCTCCCTGAGTTCGATAAACCTTGGGTGATCCACTTAAGGGAAAACTTGCTGCTGTTCTACAAACTTCTGCACTTGGAGGCCCAACAACTTTCTACAAAAATAGAAGTGCGTAGACATCACCCACTTCCTATGCAAGGGAATTTTATAAACAAACAAGTTGTTGAAACCAGAGGCTACTTGCATAAGAAGTTAACACAAGTGCAACACAAAAACTTTCAGCATAAAACGAGGAAACTTGATATTATTGAGATACATAAGAACGCTTTTCCCTCTCTCATAATAACTTTCAGTATCATGCATAAACTTAACAATATAACTATCACAAGGACCATCGTAGCAATGATCACTTATTCTAACAGAAAACACAGGAATACTAGCTCTCATAATACTACTATGTGAAACAATATAAGAGGTATCCTTACAAAAGATAGTGTGTCCCTCTTTTTCATATTTAGTAACAAAGTCTTTCACATTTGCTATTATAGGTTCATCAACCATTTTTTTATCAGGTTCAACAGCTTTATTTGTATTTTCATTAACCATACTAGCTATCATTGAATGTTCCTTAATCTTAACTGGGAAAGGCATTTTCTCAATATAAGGTTCGGGTAAAACATGATTAGCAGTATAAACTTCAGTATTTCTTGCAGGAACACTCTTAGCAACATCTTTATAAGGTTCATGATACTTATTCCACTTCTTTTTAGGCACTTCAATGTAGGAAGCAAAAGCCTTAAAATAAGAAGCAATAGCTTGAGAGTCTAGACCATAAGCGTTTTTAATATTTTGAAAGTCATCAGTTCCCATAAAAGATTCAATGCATTCATAATCATAATTTATACCTGACTTTCTACCTTTGTAATCCTCCCAAGCTTCAGCATTATCTTGAATACGGTCTAGAAGATCCCATTTAGCTTCTTCTTCCATGCGAGTGAATGATCTAGCACAAGAAGCGTCCAATAAATCCTTATCATGTAGAGGAAGCCTTGCATAAAAGTTATTGATAATAATATTGTTGGGGAGCTCATGAATGGGACATTTGAGCATTAGTAACTTCAATCTCCCCAAGCTTGAGATGTACTCTCTCCATCAAGAGGCCAAAAGTTGTATATTTGATTCCGATCTTTATGAATCTCACTAGGAGGATAAAACTTTGAATAAAAGAGAGGCACTATTTCCTCCCATTCCAGAGCTTGACCATTCTTCAGCAGCTTATACCATTCCTCAGCTCTTCCTTTCAGTGACAATGAGAATAACTTCTTCTTAACTTGATCTGTAGTAATACCTGCACACTTGAACAACCCGCATAATTCATGTATAAAGAGCAAATGATCACCGGGATGGACATGTCCATCCCCAACATAGTAGTTATCCATAACACGATCAATAATTCTTGTAGGTATTTTAAAAAGATCATTCTCAGCAGGTGGTGGCTTATCTACTACCTTAGCAGTGGTAGTAGCATTACTAAATAAGAAACTCAGTGAATTATCCATAACGAAAATAAAGCAACTAACAGAAGTAAACAATACTCACAGTAGAAGTTTCCTTTACCAGTTTCATACTCCAATAGCGCTTCACTCCCTGGCGACGGCGCCAGAAAATAGTCTTGATGACCCACAAGTATAGGGGGTGTATCGTAGTATTTTCGATAAGTAAGAGTGTCGAACCCAACGAGGAGCAAAAGGTGCTGGCTAGTGGTATGGATCAGGAATTCTCTACAAATACTTGGCAAACGGATTTTAGGGGTTTTTGATAAAGCAAGTGAACAAAGTACGAGTAAATAAAAGACAGTAGGAATAAATGCACAAGTGGCCCAATCCTTTATGCAGCAGAGGACAAGCCGGGTGTATTACTTAAGATGACCAAACGTTCTCGAGGACACATGGGAAGACTGTCAAGTGCTTTCGCTTCATATAGTTGATTAATCTTCTTTAGCTTGCTAAGTGTTGTGTGGGTGAACCTATGCTAATGTACCGACCTTCCTAGGACTAATACATACTTGTGATTATACCCCTTGCAAACATCCGTAAGTACAAGAAAGTAATTAAGGTAGAAACCTAACCATAGCTTTAAACTCTAAGACCCTTACGTCCCTTGTACAATGGTTTCCTAACGGGGGTTCAGGTTTCTGTCACTCCGGCAACCCCTACAATTAGTATCCAAATATACAATGCATTCCCCTAGGCATTCCCCTAGGCCTATATAGGTGAAGTGTCATGTAGTCGACGTTCACATGACACCACTAGAAGAAGTACACCACAACTTAAATATCAAACTATTCAATCTTTCTCAACACAACTCCACTACTAACAACATGACTTCTCCCATGTCCTCAAGAACAAAACGAACTACTCACAAGACATCATATGGATCATGATCAGAGATGGAATAATGCTGTATAACAAGCTTGGGGGAGAGAGTACAACTCAAGCTTGGGGGAGATTGAAGTTACTAATGCTCAAATGTCCCATTCATGAGCTCCCCAACAATATTATTATCAACAACTTTTATGCAAGGCTCCCTCTACATGATAAAGATTTATTGGATGCTTCTTGTGCTGGATCATTCACTCGTATGGAAGAAGAAGCTAAATGGGACCTTCTAGACCGTATTCAAGACAATGCTGAAGCTTGGGAGAATTACAAAGGTAGAAAGTCAGGTATAAATTATGATTATGAATGCATTGAATCTTTTATGGGAACTGATGACTTTCAAAATGTTAGTCATATTTATGGTCTTGATTTTCAAGTTATTACGAATTGCTTTAGAGCTTTTGCTTCCTATATCGAAATTCCAAAAAGGGGATGGAACAAATACCATGCACCTTACAAAGATATTGTTGACTATGCTCCTATTGGAAGTGCTGAATATTGCATTATTGACCCCATCTTACCCGAACCTTATATCGAAAAGATTCCCTTCCCCGAAAAGGTAAAGGACCATCCTATGATAACTAATGTAATGTAGCATCCCAATTGTCTAACAATTGTAATGCTACTTGTCCTAGTAAGATATTGGCAACTTCATATATATTATTGTTGCATCATAATTATATCATGCTCATGTCATCATGCCACCTTGCATTTGAGCATCATATAAAACCCTTTTTCTTTTGGTTCTTCTCTCACATGCATTATTAATTGTATTTGCCTCTTGATATTGTATTTGGTCATTGATATATTGTCTAAATGCCCAAGTTGAGTTGGTGGCATATCTTTTATTTCAATTCCATCTCCTTTCTTTTCCACCACTTTATAATTCCACCATCCTACTAGTCCATGAGCTTGTTTGTCTTTATTTTGGTTTTATCTAGCTCATGGGAAATAGGGTGGATCTAGTTCTTTAAATTCTCTTGCTTGGCCTTGTTTCCACTTCTTGGGAATGCATAAGTATAATGCCATATCATTAGTTTGTTCTCACAAAATAAATCATGGCATTTATAATTTTGCATGGGCCATGCAACCTTCTTCACCACCTTTGCTCTCATTGGTTTTTACTTTGCTTTAGTGGATATTTTTCTATGTGGTCCATCTCCATCCATTCCACCATCCCCATATTCCTATCAACATCATTTTCTTTTATTTCTATTTCTTCATGCATGATCAAATGAGGCTTATTCTTTCTCTCTCTTTTTCTTTCTCTTTTTCTTGTTTTATTCTCCACCTTAGTTTATGCTAGATCAAGCTCCCTTCCTCTTGGTTTGGTCTCTTAAACAAATCCAAAAATCTAAAAACCCTAACCAAACTTAACCTAGCTATTTTTCTCTCTAACTTCTTTTAAACCTAATTTACACTAAACCCTAACTCCACCTTACCTCTCTCTCGCACACCCCTCTCTCTCTAACATGCTGGCCCCACCTGGCCCTTTCTCCCTGACCCCCACCCCAGCCACTCCTCTCTCTAACCCTAAACCAAACCCTAGCCCATGCCCTAAACTAATCCTAGCTACACCCGACTCCTCTCTCCTCTCTCTATCTCCCCACCTGCCATGTTGGCCCCAGCTGCGGCGCCTCCCCCTTACCCTGGCCCACCTGCAGCCTCCCTCTCCATGCCTACCTGCCCCAGCCCGACCTGCACGTGCTTGAGGAGGAAAAGAGAGAAGGGGCCGAGACCACCTTTATCTACCCCTGCCACAGCTGCCCTCCTCTCCCTCTCTCGATTTCCCTCGTCCACACGACTCTCCGGGCTCGCCCAGATCTGCCCGAGCCAGCCCTCCTCTCCTCCTTCTTCCTCTCCGTCGCCAGCACCTGCTGCCGTTCGCCGCCAGCACCGCGCCGTCTCCTCGTTCCAGTCAGCGTGCACAACGTGGAGGTGTCCTGGGAGACCGAGGCGACCACCCTGCTGCTCCCTGCACGCGTCGTTGAGGAGGAGAAGCCCCAGGTGTGCCAGTACCGCGCCGTCCCGACGAAACCCTAGCCTGCCAGAGCGTCTGCGTCGTCGTTGATCCGCCGCGCTTCTCCCCGATCCGACCACACCAGCCCACCTGCGGTGAGTCCCTCGACCTCCCTGACATGCTCCGCCTCGCCGTCGACGTCTAGCGCCGCCGCTCAAACCGTCGAACGGTCTCAGTGCGCGCCGCTCGCTGCCGTCTGCAACCTCCCCACCCCACGCAGAACCTTAGCTAGGCCCCAAGCCCCCTCCTAACAACTCCCCGAGCCAGCCGCCCTGGCTAGCCCCCTCAGCGCGGACACCCGCGACCCGAGTTTGATCCCCCGCTCTACGCTGCGCGCCGATTTCCCGTCAGACGGTGGAGACGAAGAACAGTACCAGGCCTGTGGTAAATTACAAAAGCCCCCCTTTTTGTTTTTCGGCCTCAACCCGCGCTCCTAGAGGTCCTACCTGTCAGCCGCACTAGCATCTTGCAGAAAAGTCCCTCCAATTTCCAGGCCGTAACCCACGCTCCAGCCCTAGCCCCCCCTGTCAGCCTCTGGGGGCAACCCCACTGTCACGTGGGCCCGAAGCCGCTGGCCCCGCCTGTCGACCTCAGTGGCTAGCCAAGCCCGTGGTGGAAAAGTGTTTCGCGCGCGTGGCCCCAGTCAACGCAAGGCCCACCCGTCAGTGACGGTGGCTAGATCTGTCTGAGTACAAATAGTTTTCCTGACTGTCTGTTTTTAATTAAACCTTTTTCAAATTGATTTAATTAAATTCAAATCAGATTCAAATAATTTTTAAAATACAAATCCAAATAATACAAATAATATATGTTTTGGAATCAGAAAAATGTGAGGAATTCAAATATGCCATTCAAAATATTGTTTGAGCACTTTAAATTTTCGAGATGATTAAAATTACAATAAAATGCCCTTTTCCTTAATTAATTAATAACTTTAATTCTATAACTCTAAATTGGGAAAATAATATGTCTAAATCGATCAGCGCGACGAGCCCGTTCTGTCTATGCAGTCCTTGTTCTGAATTGAAGCATGCATCATGTTGTTATTAAAAATCTGAACTGTTTATGACAATAAAACTTGGTTAAATAACTAATAAGATGCTTTATTTCTTGTATCCACACCTCACTTTTGCCATGCTACTTTAATGCCATGCAAATTGTGCATCATTCATCATGGCATTCTTGTTTGCTTGTCGCATTTTAATTCATATGCTTGTGCACTTTATTTATGTTGGCCCTTGTTTGTTCGGTTCTTCTTCGAATAGACGCCCATCAGGAGAATTACCAGGAATCACAGGAGTACTACCTAGATCCATCTCTCGCTTCAACTGAGCTGCCAGGCAAGCACTACCACATGCTTGCATACATACAGTACCTATTGCCTCTATCTTATTCTTGCATCATTGAGTCGCGATTGCATTAAATTGAATCCCAAGTACTGCATAGCCTTTACTTTTAAACCCCACCGAAGCTTGTTCCTCCATCCCATGAGCCATTACTACAGGAGTTGTTTGAGCCATGCGAGTCGTAGAAAAGCATGTGTAGGGTATGTGAGTGTCTGATGAATAACGAGGTACCTAAACAACTTAACCTGAGTAGTAATGGGATAACTAATGAAAGAGGCACCGGTGAGCAATATCTGCTATTTGGTTTTTCCTGCTCACTTGTGTCCCGTAGGACCCCGAGTACTTGATTCCTGTTCCTTGACTATTCGCACTATCCACATCTGGGAGGCCTTATGGACCCCCCTGAGCCAGAGCTTGATTCATTCTTATTTCTTGGGGCCACAATTAGTTTGGGGCTTTATTACTATCCTGTACTTATGCCATGTTACTGCTTTATTTAAGATTGTGCGAGGAGCACCTGTACTGTTTTGGATCGCGCCATGTTTTCGCGGTATTGACAAGCCCAGTCACATTTTCGGGTTCCCAGTCGTTTACAGCCGTCGTCGCAAACCGTGGGTCCGTCTCGGAGCCGGCCAACTTCGTTGTGGGTAGCCTATTGGGGTGGCCCCCTGAAATATTTCTGAATCCTGTGATTGCTTTGTCGTGAATGCCTCGTTGGGTTTTGATTTGGTTTTTCCGAGGTTGATCGAGTGTGTGTTGCTATTCGTGCACCCCTGCAGGGTAAATCTTTCTGAAAGCCGTGTCCGCGGTTATGGACGACTTGGAGCACAGTTTCTCGATCATAGACAAGTATAACTAAAGTACCGCTTTTAATTTGACTAAGTACTTGACTAGTAAATAGTGCAATACTCATGGAATGGTTAATAAAACTGCCAACAGATGATGGGGGGGTTGTTCGTCCGCTTCCTCGTTGGTAAGCGAGGAGGAGGATGGATCTGTTAATTATACTGTTATAACTGTTGTTCTTAATTCACGGACATCTGTCTATCATTGGTTAGGCGGATGGTTAGCGAGTATCTGTAGAATTATTAGGTATTATCTTTTGCTGCAATTGCGTCACCCCAGGTTGCGTCCCCTTTAGCGGCATAAAGACTTGCTGAGTACCCCTAGGGTCTCACACGATAAATTGTTTGATTCAGATGAACAGGTGTACCTGCAAGATGGATACTGGGTGGAAGAGACAGATGATGTTGGCAACGATCATTCGGTGTAGAGATTCCGGGAACGGGGATCCGTGAGATCTGTGGGCGGGATGTGTTTATTTATGGGGCATCTTATGCCAATTTGCTTCTTATCCGTACTCGGATCTTGTTTTCCGCTTCCGCCTGATACTCTGATGTGTGATGTATGAGGAGCTATCCTAAATTATTATATCTATCTAGGAAATTTGGATCTTGCCGTATGGTGTTGCAATATTTCTATTTCTTTTAGATGGAATGGCTCTGAGGACTGTTGTATGTGGCTTGCATACATACTCATTTGTGTATGTAGTTGATCCCTTCGCCTACCGATTACGCTGCTCGTTCTTGTCCCGTTGTCTGAAAGTGGTTAGGACGGCCGAAAGGTCTACCGTGAGTGGCCCTGGGCCCCACCGTACTATTTTAACCACTTTCGTTCATCCAGGCATTTACTAAGAGCGTAATTCACCGAGGTAGTTACAATTGGTATCAGAGTTATCCCGACCTTCAGGGTCTCAGCCAAAATGGTCGTTGTCAGTCTAGCAAATATTTTGGTAGTTATGTATAATAGGGAAAAACAAACGTGAGAGTAAGACTGCTTCCATTTTTCTTCTTACCCACCCACCCACCCTTTTCTGGTAAGGAAGTGTAACGTTTTCAATCCTCTTCTAAAAATTCAAACTAGGATTCACGTGTTCTGGGTTCCGTAGTACCATAGGTTGTGTGTGTGTGTGTGTGTGCGTGTGTGTGAATTCTTTGTCTATCTGTTGCATCCAAATGCTATCACTATCTGCCTTTTGGTTATCAACTGTTGGTACATTCCATATCGACAGGCCTTTGTAAACCGACGCGATCTATTCTGTTTCGTTGTACACCGATGCGATCTATCTTACTCTTTGTTATCCGACGTTATCTTGTTTGGGGTGTTCGTTTCCGTAGTTACCAATCTTTAGGTTCATCTTAAGAAGAAGGTGTTGGGATATGTGTTTTACTGATTCATGTGCGGAGTAATGATTTGAGTGCGGGATGGAGTCGCGACCATACCACTACTTTTGTCATTTGCTTTTGTATATTGAACTAGTAGAGTTACTAATCTTGATTCGTTAAGTGGTTTTACGCATATAGTGGTATTTTAATGCCGAAATTTGCGGAATTTTTTTCTTTGTTAGTTGTGTACCACACTCCTTGTTCAGTCGTGTGCGTTATGCTTAATATCTTCTAGTTGCCTTGAACTTTGTTGATATTTTAATATCATCTCAGTGAATTGCATTCTTTAATCTTGATTAATTCCATTTTGGTACTATTTTGGATTATTATCATTCTCCATTATCGTACTGACTTGTGTTTTATATCAATCACAGGATGGCACCACCACGCCATTCTGAGGAGGATATACCACCTGAACTTGGGGCTGCTTTGGCAAGTATTGCAAATGCTTTGGGCACTATGCAGCAGAACCAGCACCACTTCGAGGAAAGCGTGAGGAGGAATCAGTTTGCTCCGCTACCTCCACCTCCCAAGCGAGGAGACATCAAGAGTTTTCTCAAGTTCAACCCACGTCAATTTGAAGTGTCTGATCAGACACTTGATGCGGATGACTGGATTCGTGAAGTGTCAAGGTTGCTGATGACCGCGGATGTTCCCGAGCAAGAATGGGTCAAGTGAGCTACTCACCTTCTGAAGGGAGATGCAGCTCTCTGGTGGGAAAATTACCTCAAGGCAGATCTTTCTGGTTTTCAGCCTACTTGGGAGCGGTTCACTGCTGCTTTCAAAGAGCAATATCTGTCAGAAATTGTCATGGAAAGGATGAAGGAAGTGTTTGTCAACCTCAAGCAGGGCATTGACAATGTCAACACCTACATCAGAAACTTCATGAACCTGTCTCGTTATGGTGGCGATGAGATCTCTGATGACAAGAAGAAGCAAAAGAGGTTTCGGCAAGGCCTCAATGCTTCCATCAAATATGCAATCACTCATGCAAGGCCGGCATCTTTTCTGGAACTTCAACACACAGCTCTGCAGGAAGAAGCAAGTAGGCAAGTGTTTGAGGAGTCAAAGAAACACAGCCATGATACAACAAGCTCTTCTGCTATGACAGCTCCTTCTAAGCGTTGTGTCTGGGTTCCTAACACCCCACCGTCGCTCCCTGCTCCACCAAGACCGTCAAGCTACGCACCAAGGCCACCAAACTCCTTCACTGCGGCTCCCAGGGGCTACAACCACAACTACCCTGGAGCGCCTGGCGGAGTCCCTGGCTACATTGCTCCACGTCCACCTGGTGCTTGCTATACTTGTGGAAACACTGGGCATCAGCACTGGAATTGTCCAATGAACAACAAAGCTCTTCCACCACCACCTCCAAGACCTGCAGCAATTGCTCCTATGATTCGTGCACCTCCACCTCGGGCTCTCAACATCAACACTAAGCCGGGGTCTACGGTTGCTCGTGCCAACTGTGTCAACGTCGCTCAAGCTGAGCATGCACCTGGAGTTGTCATGGGTATGCTTTCTGTTAACTTAGTTCCTGCACGAGTTTTATTTGATTCTGGTGCTTCACATTCTTTCGTGTCATACAAGTTTGCGGAGAGTAATGGGTTACCTTCTGATGCTTTACCAACTCGCCTTATGGTGCAATCTCCTGGTTCAAACATGAGGGCTTCTAAAATCAGCCGTGACAATCAAATTGAGATTGGTGGCTCTTCGTTTCCAGCTTCCTTAATTATTCTGGGCAATTCTGATATTGATGTTATCTTGGGCATGGATTGGTTGACAGCAAATGCAGATGTGATTGATTGTGTTGAACGTTCGGTTTCTCTTAAAATTCCTGAAGGCCATATAGTCTATTCTCCAAGTCTGACGCCTGCAATTCAGCTTTATTCTTTGGCGGCTCTGAATGATGATGCTATGGAAGGTATTCAGAGTGTTCCTGTAGTCTGTGAGTTCCCAGATGTCTTTCCTGAAGAGTTGCCAGGTATGCCTCCGGATCGTGAGGTTGAGTTTGTTATTGAACTTGAACCTGGTACCGCTCCTATCTCCAAGCGGCCTTATAAAATGGGTCCTGCTGAGTTGGCTGAACTCAAACGTCAGTTGGATGAACAAGAGAAGTTGGGTTTCATTTAGCACAGTACTTCTTCTTGGGGTAGTCCAACCATCTTTGTGAAGAAGCGAGACAAGACTGATAGACTTTGTGTTGACTATCGGGCACTCAATGCTAAAACAATCAAGAATAAATATCCCCTTCCGCGGATTAATGATCTCTTCGATCAGCTAGCTGGAGCTGTGGTATTCTCTAAGCTTGATTTGAGAAGTGGTTATCATCAAATCAAGATCCGCAAGGAAGATGTTCCTAAAACATCTTTCACCACCCGTTATGGCCTGTATGAGTACACGGTCATGTCTTTCGGTCTCACCAACGCACCTGCCACCTTCTCGAGGCTTATGAACTCGATTTTCATGGAGTATCTTGATAAGTTCGTTGTGGTCTATATGGATGACATTCTAGTCTATTCTAAGTCAAAAGAAAAACATGAAGAACACCTTCGGTGTGTCCTAAACAAGCTTCGTGAGAACCGTCTGTATGCAAAGTTCTCCAAGTATGAATTCTGGCTGCCTCAAGTCACCTACCTTGGTCACGTCATCTCTGCCAAGGGCATTGCCGTCAACCCAGAAACTATTAAGACAATTATGGACTGGCTTCCACCCATAAATGTCAAAGAAGTCCGGAGTTTCCTTGGTTTGGCCAGTTACTGCTGGCGATTCGTTCAAAACTTCTCAAAGATTGCGAAGCTTCTTACCGATCTCCTCAAGAAAGGCAAGAAATATCTTTGGACTCCTGCATGTCAAGCAAGCTTTGAAACACTCAAAGAGAAGCTCACTTCCACACCAGTCTTGGTTCCTCCAGATACATCAAAGCCTTTCCAAATATTCTGTGATGCCTCATTGCAAGGATTGGGTGCGGTCCTTATGCAAGAAAAACAAGTTGTTGCTTATGCCTCTAGACAGTTGAAGACACATGAGATCAACTATCCTACACATGACCTCGAACTCGCAGCAGTTGTCTTTGCTTTGAAAGTATGGAGGCATTACTTGCTGGGCAACCGTTGTGAGATCTTTTCTGATCACAAGAGTCTGAAGTATATATTCACACAGCCTGATCTCAACCTTCGTCAGAGGAGGTGGATTGAAATAATCAATGATTTTGACCTGACCATCAACTACACCCCGGGCAAAGCTAATGTCATGGCAGATGCTCTCAGCCGAAAAGCTTATGTCAACAATCTCATGGTGGAAGAACAACAACCTCTCTTGTGCGAGGAATTCCGCAAGCTCAACCTTGAAATTGTGGATCAAGGTTATCTTCTGAACCTTCTAGCAACACCTCTCTTGGAAGAAAAGGTTCGTTCCAGTCAGCTTGTGGATCCTTACACTAAAAAGATCATCTCCAACATTCAACTTCCGAAGTATGAGTCTTTCCACGTAGACGACCAAGGCACTCTTTTCTTTGAACACCGGATGTTTGTCCAAACTACCCGGGGTTTAAGAGAGCAAGTTCTCAAGGAGGCGCATGATTCTGTTCTTTCTATCCACCCTCGAAGCACTAAGATGTACATGGACTTGAAAACACAATATTGGTGGCCTGGTTTGAAACGATATTGTGCCAAGTATGTCTCAGAGTGCGATGTTTGTCCCAGAGTTAAAGCTGTCCATCAGAAACCTTTCGGTCTTCTACAACCATTGAAGCCTCCGGAATGGAAATGGGAGAAAGTAGAGATGGACTTCATCACTGGGTTTCCAAGGTCGCAGAAGGGCAACAATGCAATCTTTGTTGTCATTGACAGGCTTTCCAAAGTAGCTCACTTCTTTCCAGTCAAGGAAACAATTTCTGCAATTTAGTTGGCTGAGCTCTATATTAACAGAATTGTCTCTCTGTATGGAGTCCCTCTTGAGATCAGTTCAGACCGTGGAATCATCTTCACTTCCAAGTTCTGGGGAAGTTTCCAAAATGCTTTGGGAACAAAACTAAACTTCAGCACAGCTTACCACCCTCAGTCGCAAGGACAAGTTGAAAGGATCAATCAGATTCTGGAAGATATGCTCCGTGCTTGTGTTATCTCTTTCGGCATGAAGTGGGAAGAATGTCTTCCTTATGCTGAATTCTCTTACAACAACAGCTTCCAGAAAAGTCTAAAGATGGCACCATTTGAGGCTCTCTATGGTCGCAAGCGCAGAACTCCGATTGGTTGGTCGGGCACAGGTGAAAGAATATTGTTTGGCCCCGACATTGTAACTCAAGCAGAGGAGAAAGTTCACACCATTCTTGAAAATCTGAAGATTGCTCAAAGTCGCCAGAAGAGCAATTATGACAGAAAGCACACGGACATGGAGTATGTCCCTGGTGATCTCGTTTACCTTCGTGTCACTCCCATGAAGGGCACGGACCGCTTTGGTATCAAAGGAAAGCTGGCTCCTAGATACATCGGTCCTTTTCAAATTCATGGAAGAAGAGGGGAAGTTGCTTATGCTCTTGAGCTCCCTGGACAACTCAAAGTCCATGATGTTTTCCACATCTCTCAACTCAAGAAGTGCTTCAAGGATCCCGGCAGGATCGTGGACCATGAACTCATCAATCTCCAAGAAGATCTGTCTTATCAAGAACACCCCACAAAAATTCTTGAAGTCGCAGAAAGAAGGACTCGCAACAAGTCCATCAAGTTCTGCAAGGTGCAGTGGTCGCACCATTCCGTTGATGAAGCCACCTGGGAATGTGAAGATGAGCTCGGTGCCAAGTATCCTACCCTTTTTGAGTCTTCTTCTTCCTAGAATCTCGGGGCGAGATTCTGTTAGTGGGGGAGAGTTGTAGCATCCCAATTGTCTAACAATTGTAATGCCGTTGATTATGTTACTAAGTGGGTAGAAGCCATTCCTACGAAAAGTGCTGATGGGGAAACCTCTCTAAAAATGCTTAAGGACGTGTTATGACCTGGGATCCGGTAAGGATCCTAAGTCCTTGTGATTAACATGCTAGTTCCTGGATCATTAGCTAGCACTCACAGTCGATGAAATATCATGTAGAACACAAGTCTTTATTAAATGAATCGAATAATCCAGAGTTTACATTATTACAATAGAAGCAAAATATATACAACTTGGAGTCCCATCAATGCCACATGCAGGTTGAGTGAAGACCCGTGATCCTAGCGCACCTTTCAACGATCTCCAATTTTTGCACATAAAACGTGGAGCCAAACGAGTTGGTCACTTTGAATGTATTGGCAAATTACACCAAGGAAAGAATAAGACTAACTCTACATGCAAGGCTAGGAGTAGGCTTTGTGGTTTATTTGCATAAAGCCAATTTTCACGAAGTAAGAAGAAAAGAGGGAGAATTTTTACCGTACTTTGTAAACATTGTTTAAGTAATATAGGGTCGAATAGAACACGAGGATATTACTCACCAGGTGCCCAAACAACCTAACACTTGGATATTACTCACCAAGTTTCCAAGATCCCACCCATTGGCGATATTACTCACGCCCTGGGGTTTTAGAAAAACTTTGAAAAGAGAGCGGAAGATCCTTCAGAGGCTCCATCCTTCAGATGCTCAAAGTGTTCTTTTTCGTGAACTCAGCTGATTGATCAGATTGCAATACTCTCGAGAGGTTGTGCACTTTCCCCACAATCCACGATCAAGTCCTTTTATAGACAAGACCATGTCGAGGCCTTCCCTTAGTAGTCCCTCTACCAGCTGGATCCAACCGTGCCAAGAACCTCCAAATGTTGGTACCCCGGTGAGGTTTGCCACTAAGTACTAAGCCAAGACAGAGCCCATATGTATCGTGGTTGCACTGGAAGCTTCTTAATTCTGAAACATGGCAGACTTCTTTGATTCCTGGGCGGCCGTCCTCCACCAAAATCCCACTTGTTGGCCCGACAATAATTCCGCCCAGAAGAAAACTTAGTTTTTATTTTGAAGGGGGTTTTGAGAAGAAAAGATTCACTCGAGAGATCTTTTATACTTAGAAAATTTCGAGTCTTTCGAAACCCCGAACGGTACTTTATATATATATATAGCATAGCAAGTAGTACTGAGCAAAAACAGGGGTAACCTATTAGGATGGAAATTCCAAAGTATAAATCTACTCATGGCATACTACAAAACCACACTTGCAAAAATAGTAATAAGAAAATCTACTAAAGACCTACACATGCATACTACAAGATTTGAAGAGTAACATGCATGGTATTGAAAACTGGGACATGTACAAGTGGTGTAACTTGCCTTATGTTTGTGTTATGAGTGATGATTGGATTCTTCTGCAGCAATCGCACTCTCCGAACAATCTAACGCGAGGACAAAACAATCCCAATCAACACAATTACGAACATAACAACCACAACAATGATCATTATGCATGATGGTTTAATGTCACAATGGATGTACTTAGTTTTCTGGACACTATTATAACACATGATGCATGCATAGAAGTTTTTGACGCCATAGGACATTTATTATTAATTCTTGATTGCCATTAAAGGGGTTTTCAATAGTTCTGCTGCAACTTCTGTCCTAATTGTCTAATAAACTTTGGTTCTAAGTTTTAATAGATAGAGGGCATTAACACGAACCAGAAGGAATTGGATTCACCTTAATCGGAGTTGTAGATCTTTTTTATGATTTATTTACTATTTAATAGAGGTTAAATCATTTAAAATATTTACTACATTCTAAATTATATCTAAGACAAGATCTGTATTTCACGTGAAATTGTGAATCCAGAGACATATTATTTATATTTTTCCGCCCTATAAATAATTTATTATGAATTTAATAGTCTAAATGTCCATTAAAACTAATTAAATTACTACAGTAGTTATACACTACGAAAATTAGATCTAACAGCATATTAATGTCGTATGTTAAATTATGAATCCATAGATACCTTATTAGTATTTTTCTGATCTACAAATACTTTACTATAATTTATTTAAGCTAAAAAGGCTATTAAACCAATTAAAATATTACAGTAAAATTATACTTTAAAAGTCAGATATAATAACCTAATAATATTCTACACAATTTTCTGAATCCATTGATATATTATTTTCTATTTTTGGACTTATAAATATTTTTATATGATTTTCGCAAGGTTGCACAATTTTGTGGCTATTTATTCAATTTCTGGATTAAACAGATAAACAGATGGCCACATGGCGTCCTGTGATTGGTCGGTACCTCTTCATTTAAGTGGATCAACGAGATCCACTGGATCTGGATCTGACGGTGGCAGATCAGCGACTCGGCTCTGGCTTGGGCTCGATGCACCTTGAGCTTCGTCTTGCGGCTCAGCTTGGCTGGAGGTGATCTGGCCTGTCGATGCTCGATCCGGCGGATGGGAACAAAAGCTTCCTCTCCTCCTCCGACGGACGACGGCCGCCGGCGGCATGGCTCCAGGTGGCAATGGTGGCGGTGCCTATAGCGAGCTCCAGGCGTCGGGAGGTTGTGGACGAGGACCGGGAGTGCACGAAGAGCTCGACGGAGGGCTCGGCGTCAGGTTTGGCTCCCCGAGGCAGCGTCAGTAGACGGATGGAGGTGGCGGCAGACATGGAGCTCTGGCGAGCAATCGCCGAGGCGGTAGCGACTTGCGAAGGGGGTATAATGTCAGGCTGTCTCAGTGCATCGAGATGAAGAGTATATGATGGAGAAGGAGGGTCGGGGGCGAACGGAGAGAGCTCTACCTGGGCTCAGTAATGGAGCACGGCGGCGGCGAGATCGGAATCGATCAATTCGGTGGCTAGGGTTCGTGAAATCGAGAAAAAACGGAACCAAGAGATGCGGCAGGTTTATAAGAGGCTCTGGCGTGCGAGTGGGGTCACGAAGTCGAACAAATCCTTGCAGATTTCGTGGGATTCCGTTCGGAGAAGGCGACGTGCGCGTCCAGGTCTCTAGCTGGAGGAGGGAGATGACAAGCGGGCCCTGGGCGTCAGCTACTCAGGAAAAAAAATAGAGGGGAGAGAGATATGTCCGAAGTGGGCTACTGGCTGTGCAACTTTGGGCCGGCCCATGGCTTGCGGTGTTGCACGCTGCTCGCTAGTGGGGGCGGAAGTAGTTAGTGGGGAGGAGGGTAGGTGGGCTGGGCCGGGGTGGTTTGCTGGGTAGGATAGGTTTAGTTTTTTATTCTTTTATTATTCTTTTTATGTTTTGTATTTCTTTTATATCTTTTGCATTTAAACTCCAAATGAGTTGAATTTTGTCTCCAAAATTTTCTAAAATTTGTAGATCATCATAGGATCCTTTTTAGCAATAATGTTTATATTTAAATAAATGGATTCATAGATCCTTGTTTGTACTCTTGTAAGAGTATTTTGGTGATTTCAAAGCAAGGCTTAGCAAAAGGGATTTTAGCTTAAGAACTTTGTATTAAAAGTAAGGATCATGAATGAAAAACAAACACAAATGTCTTGGACTTGTTCAAAACTTCTTAACCAATGTGACAGTCATATTAATCCACTTCTTTTAATGTTGTTTGAATTTTTACCAAGCCACATTAAAAGTTTCTTTTCATTCAAAAAAACTTCAACAAGATCAAACAATTCAATTATTTTATTTACCATATTATGACATTCCAAAATTAGGAAAATTTTGGGATGTTACAGACTACCACCCTTAAAAGGAATCTCGTCCTCGAGATTCGAGAAGGCTAGAAAGAAGTAGGTTCAGGATACCCTAGGGTACTACCACCCTTAAAAGAAAGTTCTTGTCGGACATGTCAGACTCTATTAGGTATTCCTCCATGCTCAAGTCATATATATGTAAGGTTCAATGCCTTAGAATCTCTTAAGAACTTCAATCTTTAGGGGGTCTTGACGTTGTTGTCTTATGTCTTCCGCATATGGATGACGAAATGAGGGCATCTTGGTAACACATGATTATGATTTCTTCTCGTTGTCCTTCGAAGGTTTCATGCGTGCTTCGTCGTGCGAGGGTTCATTAGGTGTTGATCGATATGATGCTCTATCTTTCGTGCATCCACATTCATGTTATCCTCTACTACCATTTCTATAGCATTTCCTTAAGCTAGTTTGAGGAAGATAGCCAATCCTTTCATATGTCGAGTACCGTGAAGTGATGAATTTAGGTGTGGTGTCTATAGTCTTGACTCCATCCCTAGCCCTTATTGTAGGCCTTGTGTCCTCTAAGAGCTTCCTGAGGCCTTGGCGCATTCCATCTCTGACTTGCTGGTTCACTTGTTGTACTATCGGGTAGAGGTGACATTAAGCAGAGTTGTGGTTGGTTCCTTCACACAAGAAGCATGTAACTTGAGAGGTGGGAAAATTTTCAAAGGGGTGACTTGCTTCACAGTAGGGGCACTGATCACGATGCTCCTTGGAGGTGTGTCCTATTTCCCCATAAATTCTGCGCAGACTGAATGTTTTAGGTCTTCAACTCCTTGGGTTTTTGATTTTTGAGTGATGAGGCGAGATTGTAGTAGAACTACTTTAAATTCTTCTCGGGATATCATCCCTTTATGATTATCGATGGTGTGTTGTATCTCCCACCAAGTTGCAGCGTTTCCCTTTTGGAATTGGGTGTCATAATGAACCATTTTATTGGCTTCAATGTTGGCATCCTTCATTTTTTTCTTCAACCTTGTGCATCCATTGCTTTGCATCGGTGTGGCTCATACACTTGGAGAAGTTGAGTTCCTTGTCTTACTCCTATTGACCAAGGTTTAGAATAGGAACAAGTGGATTATAGAAGAGGGAGAAAATGATTTCCCATACAAGCAACTTTTAGTTTTGGAAAAATACGTTTTTTTGTTACCGTAACAAACCATACCAAGAAAGCAAACAATTCATTGCATCTACATTGTAGCGAAATCTATCTGGAGTTGGTTCCTAATAGGTCACTTGTAATCTTCGAGGCTTCGAGTCTTCAATAGTCTTCGTGCTTTTGATAGTCTTCATGTGCGTCATAATCTTCAATCTTTCACGGTATTCAGTTGATAACCTTGACTTGAGGCCTTCGAAGTCTTCGGTACTTGTAGCTTTGATATCTTCAATTCTCGTAGCTTTAGTCTTGGAACATCTTCTTTAGAGGTCTTCAAGTCCTGACTTGAGCGAGATGGTCTTCTTAGGAAAGGTAGCCTTGAGAGAGATTTCTTCTTAAAGTTCGCAATGGTCATCTCTAATGTTGAAAAGAAGAGACTTAAGAATTTTAAAACTCCAAAGATAAGTGATGAGAAGTATGAGAGTTTTTCTGAAATAACTTAGAAAATATTACTCCTAAGGCTTTTCCGATGCTAGGGTCATGATCTATAGTCAACTTATGCTCTGATACCATCTGTTATGACCTGGGATCTGGGAAGGATCCTAAGTCCTTGTGATTAACATGCTAGTCCCAGGATCATTAGCTAGCACTCACAGTCGATGAAATATCATGTAGAACACAAGTATTTATTACATGAATCGAATAATCCAGAGTTTACATTATTACAACAGAAGCAAAATATATACAACTTGGAGTCCCATCAATGCCACAGGCAGGTTGAGTGAAGACCCGCGATCCTAGCGCACCTTTCAACGATCTCCAATTTCTGCACATAAAACGTGCAGCCAAACGAGTTGGTCAATACTTTGAATGTATTGGCAAATTACACCACGGAAAGAATAAGACTAACTCTACATGCAAGGCTAGGAGTACGCTTTGTGGTTTATTTGCATAAAGCCAATTTTCACGAAGTAAGAAGAAAAGAGGGAGAATTTTTACCCTACTTTGTAAACATTGTTTAAGTAATATAGGGTCGAATATAACACAAGGATATTACTCACCAGGTGCCCAAACAACCTAACACTTGGATATTACTCACCAAGTTTCCAAGATCCCACCCATTGGCGATATTACTCACGCCCTGGGGTTTTAGAAAAACTATGAAAAGAGAGAGGAAGATCCTTCAGAGGCTCCATCCTTCAGATGCTCAAAGTGTTTTTTTCTATGAACTCGGCTGATCGATCAGATTGCAATACTCTTGAGAGGTTGTGCACTTTCCCCACAATCCACGATCAAGTCCTTTTATAGACAAGACCATGGCGAGGCCTTCCCTTAGTAGCCCCTCTACCAGCTAGATCCAACCGTGCCAAGAACCTCCAAATGTTGGTACTCCGGTGAGATTTCCCACTAAGTACTAAGCCAAGACAGAGCCCATATGTATCGTGGTTGCACTGGAAGCTTCTGAATTCTGAAACATGGCAGACTTCTTTGAATTCCAAGGCGGCCGTCCTCCACCAAAATCCCACTCGTTGGCCCGACAACCATTCCACCCAGAAGAAAAATTAGATTTTATTTTGAAGGGGGTTTTGAGAAGAAAAGATTCGCTCGAGAGAGCTTTTATACTTAGAAAATTTCGAGTCTTTCGACACCCCCAACAGTACTTTATATATATATAGCATAGCAAGTAGTACTTAGCAAAAACAGGCGTACCCTATTAGGATGGAAATTCCTAAGTATAAATCTACTCACGGCATACTACAAAACCGCACTTGCAAAAATAGTAATAAGAAAATCTACTAAAGACCTACACATGCATACTACAAGATTTGAAGAGTAACATGCATGGTATTGAAAACTGGGACAACATATGTACAAGTGGTGTAACTTGCCTTATGTTTGTGTTATGAGTGATGATTGGATTCTTCTGCAGCAATCACACTCTCCGAACAATCTAATGCGAGGACAAAACAATTCCAATCAACACAATTACAAACATAACAACCACAACAATGATCATTATGCATGATGGTTTAATGTCACAATGGATGTACTTAGTTTTCTGGACACTATTATAACACATGATGCATGCATAGAAGTTTTTGACGCAATAGGACATTTATTATTAATTCTTGATTGCCATTAAAGGGGTTTTCAATAGTTCTGCTGCAGCTGCAACTTCTGTCCTAATTGTCTAATAATCTTTGGTCTAAGTTTTAATAGATAGAGGGTATTAACACGAACCAGTAGGAATTGGATTCACTGAGTTGTCGATCTTTTTCTATGATTTATTTACTATTTAATAGAGGTTAAATCATTTAAAATATTTACTTCATTATAAATTATATCTAAGACAAGATCTGTATTTCACATGAAATTGTGAATCCAGAGACATATTATTTATATTTTTCGGCCCTATAAATAATTTATTATGAATTTAATATTCTAAATGTCCATTAAAACTAATTAATTACTACAATATTTATACACTACGAAAATTAGATCTAAGAGCATAGTAATGTCGTATGTTAAATTATGAATTCATAGATACCTTATTTGTATTTTTCTGATCTACAGATAATTTACTATAATTTATTTAAGCTAAAAAGGCTATTAAACCAATTAAAATATTACAGTAAAACTATACTTTAAAAGTCAGATATAATAACCTAATAATATTCTACACAATTTTTTGAATCCATTAATATATTATTTGCTATTTTTGGACTTATAAATATTTTTATATGATTTTCGCAAGGTTGCACAATTTTTTGGCTATTTATTCAATTTCTAGATTAAACAGATAAACAGATGGCCACATGGCGTCCTGTGATTGGTCGGTACCTCTTCATTTAAGTGGATCAGGGAGATCCACTAGATATGGATCTGACGGTGGCAGATCAGCGGCTCGGCTCTGGCTTGGGCTCGATCCGGCTTGAGCTTTGTCTTGCGCCTCGACTCGGCTGGAGGTGATCTGGCCCGTCGATGCTCGATTCGGCGGATGGGAACAAAAGCTTCCTCTCCTCCTCCGACGGGCGACGGCCGTCGGCGGCATGGCTCCAGGTGGCAATGGTGGCGGTGCCTACAGCGAGCTCCAGGCGTCGGGAGGTTGTGGACGAGGACCGGGAGTGCACGAAGAGCTCGACGGAGGGCTCGGTGTCAGGTTTGGCTTCCCGGGGAGGCGTCAACGGACGGATGGAGGTGGCGGCAGACATGGAGCTCCGGCGAGCAATCGCCGAGGCGGTAGCGACCTGCGAAGGGGTATAATGTCAGGCTGTCTCGGTGCATCGAGATGAAGAGTATATGATGGAGAAGGAGGGTCGGGGACGGCCGGAGAGAGCTCTACATGGGCTCGGTAATGGAGCACGGCGGCGGCGAGATCCGAATCGATCGATTCGGTGGCTAGGGTTTGTGAAATCGAGAAAAAAACGGAACCAAGAGATGCGACAGGTTTATAAGAGGCCCTGGGGTGCGAGAGGGGTCACGAAGTCGAACAAATCCTCACAGATTTTGTGGGATTCCATTCGGAGAAGGCGACGTGCGCGTCCATGTCTCTAGCTGGAGGAGGGAGATGACAAGCGGGCCCCGGGCGTCAGCCGCTCAGGAAAAAAAAATAGAGGGGAGAGAGATATGTCTGAAGTGGGCTGCTGGCTGCGCAACTTCGGGCCGGCCCATGGCTTCCGGCGTTGCGCGCTGCTCGCTAGTGGGGGCGGCGGTAGTTTGTGGGGAGGAGGGTAGGTGGGCTGGGCCGGGGTGGTTCGCTGGGTAGGGTAGGTTTAGTTTTTTATTCTTTTATTATTCTTTTTCTATTTTGTATTTCTTTTATATCTTTTGCATTTAAACTCCAAATGAGTTGAATTTTGTCTCCAAAAGTTTCTAAAAATTTGTAGATCATCATAGGATCCTTTTTAGCAATAATGTTTATATTTAAATAAATGGATTCATAGATCCTTGTTTGTACTCTTGTAAGAGTATTTTGGTGATTTCAAAGCAAGGCTTAGCAAAAGGGATTTTAGCTTAAGAACTTTGTATTAAAAGTAAGGATCATGAATGAAAAACAAAAACAAACACAAATGTATTGGACTTGTTCAAAACTTCTCAACCAATGTGATAGTCATATTAATCCACTTCTTTTAATGTGGTTTGAATTTTTACCAAGCCACATTAAAAGTTTCTTTTCATTCAAAAAAAACTTCAACAAGATCAAACAATTCAATTATTTTATTTACCATATTATGACATTCCAAAATTAGGAAAATTTTGGGATGTTACAGGATTTTATCTTTCCTAGGTTTGGAGTGCCTAGGTATCTCATGACTGATGGGGGTTCTCATTTCATTCATGGAGGTTTTAGGAAGACCCTAGCTAAATATGATGTTAATCATAGAATTCCTTCAGCTTATCACCCCCAAACTAGCGGGCAAGTAGAGTTATCAAATAGAGAAATTAAATCTATCTTGCAAAAGACTGTTAATAGGTCTAGAAAAAACTGGGCTAAGAAGTTGAATGATGCTTTATGGGCTTATAGATCTGCTTACAAAAATCCTATGGGAATGTCTCCTTATAAAATGGTTTATGGGAAAGCTTTCCACCTACCCTTAGAATTAGAACACAAAGCTTACTTGGCAGTGAAAGAACTAAATAGAGAATGTAAGCTCGCTGGTGAGAAAAGATTATTTGACTTAAGTTCTTTAGATGAATGGAGGAGTGAAGCCTATGATAATGCTAGGCTCTTTAAGGAAAAAGTAAAAATATGGCATGACAAGGGAATACTTAAGAGAGAATTTCATGTTGGTGAGAAAGTTCTATTGTATAGGTCTCGTCTCAGATTTTTTGCAAGTAAGCTACTATCAAAATGGGAAGGACCTTTCATCATTGAAGAAGTATACCATTCAGGAGCAATAAAAATTTCTTCTCTAAAAGATAATACTACACAAGTAGTGAATGGACAGCGACTCAAACACTATATTGCTGGAGATTCCTACAATGAAGATGTTGATGCCTTTCAAGTTATAACTCCAGAGAAATTCATTGAGGACCAAATTCAGAGACCCGCAGAGTCTGTTTTCATGTAGGTAACAGTTCTGGTAAGAAAAGTTCCGCGAAAATACAATACAACTATATTTTTGCAGTTTTTAGTCGATAAGGAAAGTTTCGAAGCGAAAAAGGGACGGAATCTGAGCCGGGGTGGCCCACACCACCCCATGGCGCGGGCCCACCCCTGGCCGCGCCACTAGGTGGTGAGGCCACACAGGACTCCACCTTCGACCCGTTTTCACCCAGTACCTTCCGTTTGATATGAAACTTCGTAATATATAACCCCCCGGATCCCCCGAGGTCCGTATATTGTGTTTTCGTCGTGTTTTTGTTCCAATCTGTTTCTGCCAGGTAGAATCCCAGATTTGGAGCCACAATGTCCTCCTCTGGATCATCCAAAGGAGATTCTTTAGAAGATATCATCAACCCATACATGAGAGAATTGAAGATTCATCCCAAGGAGTTGTTGCTCGAAGATGGGGAGGTCCGGATTAAAGAGGTTCAAGGCCCTAAAGGTGAAGGAAGTCTGGAGGACAGGATGGAAGCATTGGAGCAAGAAGGCTTTAGGTACAGGAAGATGGCGGAGCGCGAAGTGGATATCATCCATAAGATTTGTTTCGAACTCATTACCGAGCACCAAAAGGAGACTGCTGAACTCAAAGACGAAGTCTTGTCACACCGTCAAACAACCAACGAACTGCAAGCACAGTTCTATGACGTTCAAAATCAAACCTGTGAGTATGAGGCTAGATTTAAACGCATAAGTGCTGCTGCAAGTTTCAGGATGTTGGAAACCACAATGTCCTTTGTTGATGGGAAGCCTTTACCCTAGAAGACGGACGAAGATGAGAAGATACCACCACCACCTAAGGAGTAATTCGTCATCAGGTATGGCTTCCCCTTGGTCTGTTCCAAGCTTGGGGGAGTGCCGCAGTATCATATCACTATCTTCTATCTTTTTACATTATTAGTAGAGTCATATCATGAATAGAGGAGTTATTATGTAGTATGGTTTGCATTATGGAAGTGTCCCCTCTCTCGCTAGATATGTATCCCTTGGTGTGAGTTGCCGTTATGGAATATTAATGAGAAGTTCTATCAGTCACTCTTTTGCATAGCTTATTTTAGTTTTCAATTCGTGGTTATATGATTGATCTTGTTGTTAGTATTGGTAGCACTCTGGGATCATTGAGTTAATTTAGTTGGTTTTGGCAAACCTGGCTCGGTTAGTAGCAACACCTTTTTGAGAGTTGAAAAGAAAAAGATAGAAGTACTCTAAAGAAAAATAATTTCATCATCTTTCTTTCTTGATTTGCTCATAAGTCTAGTATTCTCTAGTTAAGATCTTTTGTGCTTCCAAGGAAGATTGCATGTTTGTTTTTATCATTTGTATGTTTGGTTGTTTCCTCCAACTCTTGTACTTGCTACCCAGCCTTGCTAGCCAAAAACCTCTACTGAGAGGGAATTCTTCTCATGCATCCACCTCCTTAAAACCAAAACCTTTGCCATTCGTGTCCACCATACCTACCTAGTAGCATTATTGCTATTCCAAGTAAATTCTTGTTTTATCTACCTCCCAAATTAAACTTGTTATGTGAAAATTAGTGATTAAAGCTCTCACGAACTTGATGGCACACTTTACTTTCTTGCATTTAATAAACTTGAACCATTGTGCTCACCTATGTTGCGTATATGCTTGCGCTTTGTAAGTTGTGAATTAGCAGAACCATGCTGTCATGGGGAACGCTTTCAACATTGCACTGGTACCTTGTACCAAGTTGATATCATGTTCTTTTGTCTATGGATGTCGTCGGTGTGAAATGAAAGGGGAGCTTGTAAGTCCATGGAGTTATGCATATGTGTTAGAGAAACGCCTGGGCCGCTGGTCTAATCCATGCTGACATGGTGGAAACCTGCAGCGTAACCATAACAAGCATCTATGAAGCATTCTTCTTATAAAAAAAGAGTCTGATATTGAGAAAAAAGAGAAAAAGAAAAAAAGAGATATTATGAAAATAGGAAAGAGAGAAAAAGCACCATATTCCCATGGTAAATAAGAAGATTGCTGAGATACTTGTTGTCTGCTTGCCTTGTCATTTTGATATGGGGATTCTTCCGTATCATCGGGCAAGGGGTACCCCATTGGCGGTTCTCAATGATACACATACGCTTACGATGACAAGAACTTACCGGTGACTAACCTTGAGTAGCATGAGGAGCGACCCTCGTATTCAAGGGACATGAGATTCTCAACTTACAACTTGTTAATGAATATCCTCATTTTTGATCACTTTAACCTTAATCACCTAAAGATGCCTATGATAGGGGCAATGAGAGCTGAAAGCTAGTAAGTATCATAATTTTTGGGAGCTCTTTATGAGACTTGCAATCCCTGCTTCCCTCTGCGTATGGCCTTTCTTTTACTTTGTAGTTGAGTCAGTAAACCTACTCCCTTCTATCTCAGCAAGTATTTTGAGTTGATGTGTTTCATTCATTCATATGATGATTTATGCAATCATGTTTCTTATGTTCCTTGTTTTGTACATTGCTCTTATCTTGATGTTTACTACTTTTAAAGCTATCATTGAAAAGCCAGCTATTTGTGAACTCCAGCAAATTATCAACTATTCTTCGACCAAGAGCTAAGTTTGCCATTAACAATTCTGATTCACTTTATGTATCTTTATTGTGTCTCCTTTACTCATTGCAAGTTGAGTTATATAATAGTGAGTTGTCTTCTATTATGATCTATGTATTTGATGAATGTGATGCTTCTTGTTCGTATTCTTTTATCGACTCTTCACTCCATAAACTTGAGGCCATGTTTATTGAGCTTAGTTTCGCTTGGGGACAAGCAAAGTCTAAGCTTGGGGAGAGTTGATACGTCCATTTTGCATCACTATTCTATGTCTTAATTCACTATTATTCATTGATATATTTCGTATTGTGAGGTGATACGTATGTTATTTCATCTATTTTTGCATGGTTGATAACTTTTGGAGCATGGATCGCTGCAGTCAGGATTCTGATGGAAAAGGTGCTGTTTGGAGGCAAAATTCGTGAAGATCAGAAAATCCGGGAAAATATACGGAAAATCTTATTTTTCCAGAAGACTAAGGATGCCAGAAAATGGAGTGGAGGTGGGATACAGGGGGCCCACACAACCCCATGGCGCGGGCAGGCCTAGGCCACGCCTGGAGGTGGTGTGGCCACTCTGGCCCACTCCAGCCTCTCCCCTCTGGCGTATATCATCCTCCCGAAACCCTAAGACTCGCGGAGCGACCACAGAAAGATTATGCCGCCTCTGCGGGGCGGAAAACACCGAGAGAGAAAGATCTCTCCGGCAGATAGATTTCTACCGGGGGAATTCCTTCCCGGAGACGGGAGAACGTCGCCATCAACACCACCATCAAGCTGGACTTCATCGGGATCATCATCACCATCATCACCACCATCATCACCATCAGAACCCTCATCACCATCTCCATATTGCTGTAACAATTGAGTTGAATCTTGCATTAGTTCATAGGGGAAACTTCCCCGGTGTTGATTACTCTTTGTAGTTGATGCTATTGAGTGAACCGTTGAATTATTGTATATGTTCAGATTTTTATACATCATTATTCCATCTCTGATCATGATCCATATGATGTCTTGTGAGTAGTTCGTTTTGTTCTTGAGGACATGGGAGAAGTCTTGTTGTTAGTAGTGGAGTTGCGTTGAGAAAGATTCAATAGATTGTTATTTAAGTTGTGGTGTACTTCTTCTAGTGGTGTCATGTGAACGTCGACTACATGACACTTCACCTATATGGGCCTAGGGGAATGCATTGTGTATTTGGATACTAATTGTAGGGGTTGCCGGAGTGACAGAAACCTGAACCCCCATTAGGAAACCTTTGCACAAGGGACGTAAGGGTCTTAGAGTTTAAAGTTGTGGTTAGGTTTCTACCTTAATTACTTTCTTGTACTTACGGATGTTTGCAAGGGGTATAATCACAAGTATGTATTAGTCTTGGATGGGGCGGTACATTAGCACAGGTTCACCCACACAACACTTAGCAAGCTAGAGAAGATTAATCAGCTATATGAAGCGAAAGCACTTGACAGTCTTCCCATGTGTCCTCGAGAACGTTTGGTCAACTTAAGTAATACAACCGGCTTGTCCTTTGCTGCATAAAGTGTTGGGCCACTTGCTTCATTTATTCCTACTATCTTTTATTTACTCGTACTTTGTTTACTTGCTTTATCGAAAACCCCTAAAAATCCGTTTGCTAAGTATTTGTAGAGAATTCCTGATCCATACCACTAGCCAGCACCTTCTGCTCCTCGTTGGGTTCGCCACTCTTACTTATCGAAAATACTGCGATATACCCCCTATTCTTGTGGGTCATCAGAGGTCAACCCTCGCTTTATCGCTATCATTAAAGAAAATACTTTTGTAGGAGATGATCCTGATGAGGATCCTTGCACTCATTGAATGCATTTTATCGAGCTATGTTGGACACTTAAATTGAGAAGTTATTCTGATGATGAATTGAAACTTAAAATGTTTAGACAATCTCTAACCAACACTGCTTTGGCTTGGTATAGAATTTGCCCTGTAGAGAAAATTGATACCTCGGAAAAACTCAAAGGAGAATTCATGTTTCGATTCTTTCCTAAGGTAAGAACTGCTGAAGCAAGAATGGAAATTACAAAACTTCTAGAACCGCCCTGGTGAAGGCTTGGTGAGAGCCTTAAAAAGGTATAAGTCTCTACTTAATAATAGTCTCCATCATGATTTACCTGAATGATGCATTTTACATATTTTCTATGGGGGCTTAATCAAGAATTAAGTATGAGCTTGACACAAATTCTAGAGGCTCCTTCATGGAGTTAACTATAATAAAAGCTTGGGAACTTTTAGAACGAATTCGCCATAATAGATAATCATGGGGATTTGATTTAGGCGGCGAAGGAGGTATAGAAATTAAATATGATTGTCTCAATGCTTATAAAGATTCCGGTAAAGTAAAGGAAACTGCCGATGCACTTCAACTTGATGATGATATTATTTTGCAAATCCTTCAGTCTTTTATAGAGCACATTGAGGCCCCTCAGAAGGATTGGCTTCATTACACTCTGCCACCTGAGCCAATTGAAGAAGATGATCCAATAATCACAGCTCATATTGAGCCATTAAAGGAAATATCCCCATATGTTGAACCCCTTCCTTTCCCAAGGACGGCGATAAAACATATGATGGCTCAACAACTCGAAGATCAATGTGAAGAAGAAAAGCTATTCCTCAAGATGCTAGAAGAAGAGGCACAGAAAAGAAAAACTGAAGAAGTAAGTGTACAGGAGACTAGGGAACTAACGAAGGAAAATATCTTAACCATGTTTTCGCATTGCAACATGATTGAGTAGATACTAAATCTTCACAATTCGTCGAAGGAAAGGTAAAGGATAAAGAAGTTGGTAAGCCTATTCTCCCTTGTACTTTCGGAGGAACTTCCTGTTATGGCCTCTGAGAGATCGGAACAGTTGTTAACATAATCTATTTTAATTTTTATTTGAAATTCCAAAATGAACTAACACCAGCTAAATTATAGGATACTAACATGACTATAATGCTTGCAGATAAGACGCTCAGAGTTCCTATGGGAATAATTAGAGATGTTACAATTTGTGTTGGACCATACAAATACCCCCATTGATTTTGTGCTTATTGATATGCCTACTTTCGTTTATTGTCCCATCATTTTTGGAAGAACCTTTTTAAATACCGCAGGAGCAAACATAGATTGCAAGAGACAAACCGTGTCTCTCAAGTTTGGTGAAGAGAAAATGGATTTTCACTTCTCCAAATTTGACCGTAAGACGGCTATCGAAGATCTATACAATGATGAGTATGAGAGAGAGGAAGAAGGTAATATCGTTAATCAGTAGTCACTGAGACTCCTGATCATAATTTAGCAAGAAGCTTAGTCAAAAATAATAATATCCTTCAGGACATAGAAAAAGTTGAAATGGTTGATAATCTTGATTCCACACCTGAGGTGGATGCTGAGATTAACCAAAATTATGAAGAATACATAAGGAAGGGAGATGAGTCACCTCTACCTCTTACCCTCAAATTTTTTTCCAAGGAATTAAAATACAGGTTTCTTGATGAAACAAACAATTTTCCTGTTATTATAAGTTCTAACCTTCAGAAAAAGCAAAGGAAAATTTGATAATGGTTCTCCGGATACATCGAAATTCTCTTGGGTATTCAATGAGTGAGTTGAAAGGGATTAGTCCCTCGATAGCCACCCATAGAATATTCATGGAAGAAGGAGCCCAGCCGATCGCAGACTTTCAGAGGCAACTCAAACTTCACATGAAATAAGAGGTAAGGAAAGAAAGATGCAGGGATTATCATGTAGAAGAAAGTGAATGGGTAAGTCATTGTAACATCCCAAAACTTCAATCCAAGCTTATCAAGATCTAAATCATCAAATTTGGTGTTAACAAAAACTTTTCCAAATTAAACATGAAAGCATTCATGTGTATGTGCATTTAAAATAGGAATTGATTTGAATTGCCATGTTTGTGTGATCCTTTGCTTCTAAAATGTTTCTTAAGTGAATTAAACATCATCTACATCATTCCCAAAATTTTCCTAAAGAAAATCAAACCAAAAAGAATTAAAAAGGAGGAATGGTCATTTTGGCCATTTTAATCCACTACACTACTTTGAGTGTTCCTAGCACTCATTTCTTAACAGAAACAATTCTTGATCTTTGTACCCCTTGCTAGTACACATAATGAGGTACCAAGGCCCACCTTTGGATCTGCTAAAAACATTCTGTTAACTATTTTAATTGGCATTTGAAAATTGAATCCAATGCATATGCATAGGTCACCCCTATTTCAAAACCCATCTATTTGAGCTCCACTTTCAAAACCCTTGCAACCAGAGTCTAATTAGCACTAGTGGAGAACACCCAAAATTTTTGAAACCAAAATTCAAAAGTTTGTTTCATGTGGCCATTTCATCAAACACTTGGCAGGCAGATTTCAAACAAAACAAATTTCACTATTTTAAATAGTGTTCTGGCCAAACTTGTCTCCCATTTGGCCCCTTTTTACTCCCTTTGTCTCTAGATGATCTAGCAAAGCCTTTTAAACCCACTCCCCTAGCCCCTAGTGGCATTGCCATGCCATGCTGAGCCACCCCTCGCCGGCCAACCTTGCCCTCACCGCCACAGACCATCTCCCTCCCTCTCACCATGTCTAGTAGCTAGCTCAGACCTCACCGCCACCCTCTGTCCCTGCCCGAGCCAAGCCCTGCAGTGGACCACCAAGGAAACCACGCGCCTAGTGCCACCGCACCAAGCCGATGCCACCCGCAGAGCACGCTCTTTCCCCGCATGCACAAGCCACCGCTCGACCGCAGCCCGCGCCCACCGCTCCGCCACGACCTAGGGAACACCCCGGACACGCCCGTTCACTGCCCAACGCACCACAGCCACCGCTCGCCGTGGACACCGCCGCCTCTGCCGCTCAGAGTGCCACCTCGCCCAGACCGCATACCACCGCCCCTATGGCTGCATTCACTTCCTAGAGCACCGCCAGGAGACCACCTGTCGATCACCACCCTCAGCCATGCCGCTAGCCGGCCGTAGCCATGTCGCCACCGTCGCCTGCCCATCCCGCTCGGTCTCACCGTCGGGCCTATAAAAGAAGGCCTCCCCAGGACCTTCTCTCCACAACACTCCACTCCCCTCACCTCACTGAACCTCACCCACCTCTAGCCGGAGCAAGGGGAGCAGTAGCTCGCCAGAATTTCGCCGGAGCAGGCTGCCTCTGGAGGAGAAGGGCGCCTGCGATTTAGGGCACCCCAAGCTCCGCCGCAACCGCGCCTCGCCTCGCCGTCAACCACCAGTTCGTTTGCCCGCCTCGCTGACCTTGCTGGAGCCCTGGTACGTCCCCAGCAGACCCCCACCGAGCCACTAGGGTTCGAGCTCGCCGGCGACGCGTTCGTCATCGACGAAACCCCTCAGCCGTAGATTCCCCTTATAATCCTACGGCCCACAGCGCGCGTACCGTTTCACGTGTTAAGACCCACTGACAAGCGGGACCCCCTGTCAGCTGAGCCCCGCGCCGCGGAGCGCCACTGGGCCGGCCCAAGTTCTTTCCCGCGCTAGCCCACCCGTTCAAATTTGGATTTTTCTTTTTACTTAAATCTAGTTTCTGTCCACTAGTTTAAAATTCAATTCTGGGAGTTTTACAAATCCAATTGCATGAAACCAATTTTTCCTAAAAGGTATTAAGATGATCTATCCAACCCCGTTGGATTTAATTCAATTAGAGTTATAGATCTCTCCTAATAAAAATAAGAAAATAGAAGCATTTGCAACTTGCAACATTTTTTATAAAATCAACCAAGTTAGCTTTTGAGTTGATTCCAACTCTCAAAAATCACATTTCATCATATCTATCTAAATATGTAATAATATTAAGGTTTACATGCAGTGACTTTGGACTAGTACCAAAATAATGCTATATAGGCATTTCTAGTCACTTTAAATCATTAAATAATGAACTTAAACCAAAGTAATATTAATCCAACCTTTAAATCTTATTCCCCCATGTTAGAATATGTGGTGATGACATGTGTCAACATGATCCCATATTTTAGGTGGTGAATATTAAATTTTAGTTAATTTTTTGAATGAGTAGAAATTACTTTTCTAAAATAAAAAGGAGGAAACTATTGAATTAAACTTGTGATGCTTGTGATGATAATAGATCATCAAATGTGTGATTTAGAATGCTACTTAGCCTAGTTAAGTATTGTTTGGTGATTGTGTACTCCGTATGTATTTATAGACGATAGTACCGACCAAGCTTTCGAGGAGGAGGAGTTCTACCAATAAGAAGAAGAAGAAGAAAACTTCAACCACTTCACCAACCAAGGCAAGCCAGCACTATCCAAGTTAACCCTTGCAAGTTGTACTTGCAAGCCACCTTTAACAATGCAATCTAACACTTGCAAGTTTAGTGTTTAACAGGCTAGGATCAACTAGATGGTTTAGCAAAGATGCCTTAGACATGCCTTGATCACACCACTTGTGACTACTAGTACCCCAAGTCTTAGTTACAAGTTTTACCCCTTTTGTTCACACAAAGTTCTTTACTCCTTGTGAAGGTAGCATAAAATGTATAAAACTTGACCTATTTAGAACCCCTTTAGATGTCATTCTATGGCATGAGATTGAAACCCATCTTATCCACCTTAGTGAACACTCTTAACTTAGTAGTCTAGAGTAGATCAAAAACTTGAGTCACTTTAGATGGGAACACTTAGTGAAAATGAATTATGAAAACCTTGGAATGATGAGTCATTCTATTGAGATATTTTGACATGTGTTGAGAAACCAATGGTTGATGATGATGAAAATGTTGAGGCATGAGCCTTAACCCTTTTATAAAACTGATGGTTGGATTCGGATGCGATACCATTCCAAATTTACCGTACAACCACATTACCTGAATTGGGTAAGGCTTAGCTGGAAATTTATATATTCATTAGTATTAGTTCCCTCACGGGAGAGGTCTGAGGTGAGGCTACCTCTCATGATGTCCACCTATGCAGTGCCCAAGATGACGGATGGTCATGGTTGGGAGGCCATGCTTATAGGAGAGGTGCTTATACTAGGCTGTGTAAAGGGAAGGTTATGTTTGATTATCTGCATACTAAGTATGATGATTCAGGGTTATCCCTGACAGATGTATCGAATCTTGTGGTGAAAGTGTACCACCTCTACAGAGTGTCAAACTATTCGAATAGCCACGTCCGCGGTTATGGACAGTTGGAATGGCCATACTGTTTCGTTGTCAGATGTTTTCTAAATACTTTGAATTAATGTTAAATCTTGACTTGACCACAACATGGTGGTGTTTATGACAATAGCTTCCCAACTTAAGTGATTCTAGAGTTTTACCTTATATTTGTTTGCTTCAGAACTCAGCTTAGGTTTCAAACTTAACTTTATAGTTAAACTTGGATTTAGCACTTTAACTTAGAACTATATAATTGTTAGTGGTAGTTTGCGAGTACTTAAAGTGTACTCATGGCTTTTGTACCTGGCTATTATCATGGCCAGACTATGAAGGAGACTATCAAGATGATGGCCAACAGGACGGCTATGATTACTAGGACTATCTGCCTTCGTTAGCATTGCCTGTGCCCCTGAAGATGGACCCCACCGCTACGCTTATCTTTTATTTCCGCTGCTTGTTGTATTGAGACTGGATCATGAGATCCTTATTTGTGTAAGACCTTATGTATGGTTTGTAATGGATGATGTACTGTGATATCCAATCCGTTATGTCTCGCAAAAATGGTAATCCTGGGATTGTGAGGTATGGCATAACGGGCATCTGGGATTAAAAATCCGGGTGTTGACAAGTTGGTATCAGAGCCATCCTGACCATAGGAGACCCTAGTTAGAATGGACGTTCAAACAAAAACTTAGTATCAAAAAAACCAAAGGAAGTATTTATGAAAAACTATCTCCTCTCTTACCCTTGAGGATTCTTTCTCAAAAATTCATGTTACTCAAAATTCTTACACTACTACTTAAAATTTGACACACTTGATCACTTCACTAACTTCCTCATCCTTAATTCTTGTAGATGGAGACGCAGTTCAGCAAGTTTTACCAGTTGGGAAACGGAGGTCAGCTGATCTTCGAGAGGGATCTGGATTCACTGTCGCAGTTACTAGGACGCCCACATCCGGAGTTTCTTGGAGCTCAACTTCCAGGAACCCCAGGAGGAGACCTACAGTGGCTAGTCACCGCAGATCTTATTAGAAGCATTGAAGCACCAACTTCTGGGAGAATTCAGTTCTCCATGAGAGAGAATAACTGGCTAGATGGATTAGCCAGGGAAATGCATGAAGCTCTCGCACGTCTATGTGCCCTCAGCGTCAACAAGACCCAAGGAACCCGTTTTGCCCACTATGCAAGACGTGACTTCATGGGAATGCCAATGGAGATGCCGGGTCACCCTGAGTTGAGGCGTCAAGTGGAGAACCTTGACTTCGTGCTTCATGACAGACAACAGGAACTGGACAATGCCAGAGAGTTAGCCAACCAGAACCGTGCCATTGCCGACCAGAAGGCCCAAACTTTCGCACTGCTTGTCCAAGACCGCTAGTCTCTTCGCCGCCAGCGTGCCAAGAAGGATCACACCATAGACTGTCTTCGCAAGAAGGTGGCCGACCTCGAGAAGACCATCAAGGAGCAGGAAGCTCAGCTTGCAGCAAAGGAAGAAGAAGATGAGGGTGAAGACATCCAGGGAGACATGGATTCTTACCTCAGCAACGATGATGACTTTCTGGAGGAGGATGCTGTGGACTTCTACGCTGATGACGAGGACTCCGACTTCATCGACAATGAGTAGATGCACTAGAGCACTGTCGTAGCATGAGATGTATCGATCTCAATGTACCGTAGTTTGCAGAATGGTTCTTCAAACCATCTATTTTCCCTTTGATTGTTGTGGTGTGTGTTGTATCGTGTGCTTGCTTGCATGAATGAAAATGAAGTTAGTTGAAAAACCTGAGTCTAACTCAAAGTTTTAGCTTTGAAAACCCAAAACCATAAACCTTAGAATTTCCCTCTTATCCCTATATCTATCTCAATCCTCAGATGACTCGTGGAAACCAAGGAGGGAGCAGCTTGTCGCAAGACCCAATGCTACAGATCTTGCAGAATCTCATAGCAGACCGTGAAGCAAGCAAGGCAGAACGTCAAGCCAACTTAGCAACACTTCAACAGATCGCCCAGATGGCTCTCAACAACCAAGGACATGGAAATCAGGATCACCAGGGATCCAAACTCAAAAACTTTCAGAACACCAATCCCCCAATCTTCAACCAATCGGAGAACCCATTAGATGCTGATGAGTGGTTACAGACCATGGAAAACAACTTAGAAGTTGCCAGGGTTGATGTAAATGAGAAAGTTCTCTTTGCCACCCACTATCTGGCGGGAGATGCAAGAGCTTGGTGGAATAGCATCCGCAATATGAACCATGGTCAAGTGATGACATGGGAAGCATTCAAAGTCAAGTTCAGCCGCACCCACGTGCCGCAAGGTCTAGTCAACAGAATGAGAGATGAGTTCCGCGAATTAAAGCAAGGAAGAATGACTGTGGTGGAGTACCATGACAGATTCCTGTCACTTGCTAGATAAGCACCTGATGAGATCAACACGGAGGCCAAGAAGAAGGATTCTTGAACGGACTGCACGATGAGATGCAGACTGTCCTCGTCAACATCCGTTTCCAGGATCTCAAAGAGCTAGTCGACTCTGCCATTCAGATGGAAGGGAAGATTAATCAGTCAAACGACAACTGCAAGCGTCATATGATGCAGCAGTCTGGATCCAACAGTCACCAGAAGTACCGTCCCAACCCTTCACCAAGATATGCACCAAGGAACAACCGACCCCCAACGTCTCGCCCAAGCTACCCCAACTGTAGCAGAGGCAATGTGAAGTCCGGAGGAAACAATCACAACTCCAGTAATGCCAACAACTTCAACCGTGCACCTCCCAAGAACCATAACAACAACAACAACAATACTGCACCCAGAACTGGCAGCAATGTTGTGCCTGTCGCAGTCAAGGACAAGTCCCAGATCACTTGTTTCGAGTGTGGAGTGAAGGGTCACTACTCCAATGAGTGTCCCAAGAAGACTGCAGCCAATGCCAATGTGAATGCCCCAGCTCAGCAGCAGCGTCGTGTTCAACCAGGAAGGAGATTTTCCCCAGGGAACCCTCACAACCGCAACGGCCATCTCTTCCACATGAATGCAGAAGAAGCCCAGGAAGCGCCAGATGTAGTGTTGGGTATGTTTTCTGTCAACTCAGTTTTAGCAAGAGTATTGTTTGATTCGGGAGCATCGCATTCATTTGTCACCGAAGAATTTGCATGCACTAGTAAGATTCATCCAATCAACCTGAAGCATGTCATGATAGTTCAAATCCCCGGTTCAACAACCAAAGCTAGGAAAATTTGCAAAGCTGTACCTATCAGAATACATGGGATAGATTTTTATGCCAACCTAATTGTACTTGGAACCAAAGGATTGGAAGTAGTACTAGGTATGGACTGGATGTCAAGGCATAAGGAACTGATAGACTGTGCTAAGAAATCCATCACCATGACCAGTAGTTCTGGAGTAACAGTAGAGCATATCTCTGAAACCTTACCCCGCCAATTCAAGTGCAACCAGAGTGTAGCCTTGCCCACCATAGACCAAGTCAGAGTAGTTTGTGAATACCCCGATGTATTCCCAGATGAATTGCGAGGTATGCCCCCGGATAGGGATATTGAGTTCATTATTGAACTAATCCCCGGAACCGGACCTATAGCCCAGAGACCATATAGCATGAACCCCTCAAAGTTAGTGGAACTGAAGAAGCAGTTGGATGCTATGCTAGCCAAAGGCTTGATTCAACCAAGTGCATCGCCATGGAGATCACCCATGCTATTCGTCGACAAGAAGGATGGAGGCAACTGTCTATGCACAGATTACAGAAAGTTGAATGATGTCACCATCAAGAACAAGTACCCCTTGCCAAAGATAGAGGATCTATTTGATCAATTGACTGGAGCCCAGGTATTCTCAAAGATCGATCTTAGGACTGGTTATCACCAACTTAAGATTCGTGCAATGGATATTCCGAAGACCGCCTTCACTACTCGATATGGTTTATACGAGTATACGGTTATGTCTTTTGGATTAACCAATGCCCCTGCTTATTTCATGAATCTCATGAATAAGATCTTTATGAATTTCCTAGATAAGTTTGTGGTTGTGTTTATCGAGGACATACTTATCTACTCCAAGTCAGAAGAAGAGCATGAGCAACATCTGAGAGTTATCCTAGAAACCCTGAGAGAGCATCAGTTATATGCCAAGTTCAGCAAGTGTGAGTTTTGGCTGAAAGAAGTAGGATTCCTAGGACATATTGTGTCTGCCGGAGGAGTCTCGGTTGATCCCACCAAGATCAAAGATGTCGAAGAATGGGAAGCCCTAACCACTCAAACCCAAGTCCGTGCTTTTCTCGGATTAGCGCGATATTACCGCAAGTTCGTAGAAGGATTCTCGATCATAGCCCGACCAATGACCCAATAGTTGAAGAAGGACAAGAAGTTTGAATGGACAGACAAATGTGAAGCCAGCTTCCAGGAGCTGAAGAAGAGATTGAGATCAGCCCCAATATTGGTCATGCCAGACATCAAGAAGCCCTTTGATGTGTATTGTGATGCATCCAAGATTGGTCTAGGATGTGTATTGATGCAAGAAGGCAAAGTCATCGCGTATCTATCTCGACAACTGAAGCAGCATGAGCAGAACTATCCGACCCATGATCTTGAGCTTGCAGCTGTAGTTCTAGCACTGAAGACATGACGTCATTATTTGATGGGTAATCGCTGTGAGATTTACTCAGATCATTAGAGCTTGAAGTATATCTTCACTCAGAAGGAGCTGAATATGAGGCAAAGGAGATGGATCGAGTTAATCAAGGATTATGACCTTGACATTCACTATCACCCTAGCAAGGCCAATGTGGTAGCAGATGCTCTTAGTAGATTGCCGTGTAGGCTTAACACCATGATCAAGGAGAAGCAGCCAAGTTTGTATGAAGAGTGGGAATAGTTCAGAACTGAATTAGTTTGCAAAGGATTCTTAGCTAGCATTGAACTTCAACCCACTTTGATTAGCCAAATCAAGGAAGCCCAGAAAGGAAATGAAAGTATCGACGGAATCAAACGTCGTATTGGTACAGGAAAGGTACCTGGATTCACCGAAGACGAAGAAGGAGTACTGTGGTACAAAGGATGTATCTGTGTTCCAGCAGATTCGGAGCTGAAGGAAGTTATCATGAAGGAAGCTCATGATACTCTTTATTCTATCCACCCCGGAGGAACAAAGATGTATCAGGATTTGAAAGAACAATTTTGGTGGCACAAGATGAAGAGAGAGATCGGAAGCTACATCGCCAAATGTGACATCTGTCAAAGAGTCAAGAAAGAGCACTAGAGACCTGCAGGACTGTTGCAACCATTGCAGATTCCAGAATGGAAATGGGATTCCATCGGAATGGACTTTATCACCGGTTTACCTACTTCTAGTAGGGGAAATGACTCAATCTGGGTCATAGTTGATATACTATTCAAGGTAGCCCACTTTATACCTGTCAAGACAACTTACCAAAGTGCAAAGTTAGCGGAGCTGTACATTGCTAGGATTGTTACTCTGCATGGAACCCCCAAGACCATTGTCTCAAATCGAGGAACCCAGTTTACCTCAAGATTTTGGCAGAAAGTCCAAGAAGGATACGGACCAAGTTGAACTTCAACACAACATATCACCCGCAAACTGTTGGATAGACTAAGGGAGTCAACCAGATCCTAGAGGATATGCTTAGAGCTTGTGTGTTGGAATATGGATCAAAATGGGAAGACTGCCTGCCTTTCGCAGAATTCTCATATAACAACAGTTATCAAGCTAGTTTGCAGATGGCACCATTTGAATTGCTATATGGAAGAAAGTGTCGTACCCCTTTGAATTGGTCGCAAGTAGGAGAGAGTCGGATCTTCGGACCCGACATTCTCCGAGAAGCAGAAGAGAAAGTTCACAAAGTCTGTGAGCACCTCAAGACCGCCCAATCCAGACAAAAGAGCTATCCTGACAAGAGAAGGAGAGACATGACTTTCAATGTCGGAGATTTTGTATATCTCAAGGTTTCACCATTGAAAGGAACTCAACGCTTTAGTCTGAAGGGAAAGTTAGCCCCCAGATATATCGGACCTTTCAAGATTCTGAACCGTCGAGGAGAAGTATCGTATCAACTGGAACTGCCTGAAGAGATGTCAGCCGTCCACAATGTGTTCCATATCTCTTTACTTCGCAAATGTCTGGAAGTGCCTGAGAATACTGAAGTTTTCAAGAACATGGATCACAGAGCTATGGAAATCAACAATGACTTGACCTAGAGAGAAGTGCCCATCCGTATCTTAGAAGAAGCTTACAGAACCACCAGGACCAGGAGTATCAAGTTTCTCAAGATTCAGTGGAGCAACCATACCGAGGAGGAAGCTACTTGGGAGTGCGAAGATTACATTAGGACAGAGTTCCCAGATCTCTTTAGTTCCTAGTTTTCTTTGTAAATCTCGGGACGATATTTTGTTTAAGGGGGGAAGGTTTGTAACATCCCAAAACTTCAATCCAAGCTTATCAAGATCTAAATCATCAAATTTGGGGTTAACAAAAACTTTTCCAAATTAAACATGAAAGCATTCATGTGTATGTGCATTTAAAATAGGAATTGATTTGAATTGCCATGTTTGTGTGATCCTTTGCTTCTAAATGTTTCTTAAGTGAATTAAACATCATCTACATCATTCCCAAACTTTTCCTAAAGAAAATCAAACCAAAAAGAATTAAAAAGGAGGAATGGTCATTTTGGCCATTTTAATCCACTACACTACTTTGAGTGTTCCTAGCACTCATTTCTTAACAGAAACAATTCTTGATCTTTGTACACCTTGCTAGTACACATAATGAGGTACCAAGGCCCACCTTTGGATCTGCTAAAAACATTCTGTTAACTATTTTAATTGGCATTTGAAAATTGAATCCAATGCATATGCATAGGTCACCCCTATTTCAAAACCCATCTATTTGAGCTCCACTTTCAAAACCCTTGCAACCAGAGTCTAATTAGCACTAGTGGAGAACACCCAAAATTTTTGAAACCAAAATTCAAAAGTTTGTTTCATGTGGCCATTTCATCAAACACTTGGCAGGCAGATTTCAAACAAAGCAAATTTCACTATTTTAAATAGTGTTCTGGCCAAACTTGTCTCCCATTTGGCCCCTTTTTACTCCCTTTGTCTCTAGATGATCTAGCAAAGCCTTTTAAACCCACTCCCCTAGCCCCTAGTGGCATTGCCATGCCATGCTGAGCCCCCCCCTCGCCGGCCAACCTTGCCCTCACCGCCACAGACCATCTCCCTCCCTCTCACCATGTCTAGTAGCTAGCTCAGACCTCACCGCCACCCTCTGTCCCTGCCCGAGCCAAGCCCTGCAGTGGACCACCAAGGAAAGCACGCGCCTAGTGCCACCGCACCAAGCCGATGCCACCCGCAGAGCACGCTCTTTCCCCGCATGCACAAGCCACCGCTCGACCGCAGCCCGCGCCCACCGCTCCGCCACGACCTAGGGAACACCCCGGACACGCCCGTTCACTGCCCAACGCACCACAGCCACCGCTCGCCGTGGACACCGCCGCCTCTGCCGCTCAGAGTGCCACCTCGCCCAGACCGCATACCACCGCCCCTATGGCTGCATTCACTTCCTAGAGCACCGCCAGGAGACCACCTGTCGATCACCACCCTCAGCCATGCCGCTAGCCGGCCGTAGCCATGTCGCCACCGTCGCCTGCCCATCCCGCTCGGTCTCACCGTCGGGCCTATAAAAGAAGGCCTCCCCAGGACCTTCTCTCCACAACACTCCACTCCCCTCACCTCACTGAACCTCACCCACCTCTAGCTGGAGCAGGCCGCCTCTGGAGGAGAAGGGTGCCTGCGATTTAGGGCACCCCAAGCTCCGCCGCAACCGCGCCTCGCCTCGCCGTCGACCACCAGTTCGTTTGCCCGCCTCGCCGACCTTGCTGTAGCCCTGGTACGTCCCCAGCAGACCCCCACCGAGCCGCTAGGGTTCGAGCTCGCCGGCGACGTGTTCATCATCGACGACGACCCTCAGCCGTAGATTCCCCTTATAATCCTACGGCCCACAGTGCGCGTACCGTTTCGCATATTAAGACCCACGGACAAGCGGGCCCCCCCTTAGCTGAGCCCCACGCCGCGGAGTGCCACTAGGCCGGCCCAAGTTCTTTCCCGCGCTAGCCCACCCGTTCAAATCTGGATTTTTCTTTTTAGTTAAATCTAGTTTCTGTCCACTAGTTTAAAATTCAATTCTGGCAGTTTTGCAAATCTAAATTGCATGAAACCAATTTTGCCTGAAAGGTATTACGATGATCTATCCAAGCCTGTTGGATTTAATTCAATTAGAGTTATAGATCTCTCCTAATAAAAATAAGAAAACAGAAGCAGTTGCAACTTGCAACATTTTTATAAAATCAACCAAGTTAGCTTTTGAGTTGATTCCAACTCTCAAAAATCACATTTCATCATATCTATCTAAATATGTAATAATATTAAGGTTTACATGCAGTGACTTTGGACTAGTACCAAAATAATGCTATATAGGCATTTCTAGTCACTTTAAATCATTAAATAATGAACTTAAACCAAAGTAATATTAATCCAACCTTTAAATATTATTCCCCCATGTTAGAATATGTGGTGATGAAATGTGTCAACATGATCCCATATTTTAGGTGGTGAATATTAAATTTTAGTTAATTTTTTGAATGAGTAGAAATTACTTTTCTAAAATAAAAAGGAGGAAACTATTGAATTAAACTTGTGATGCTTGTGATGATAATAGATCATCAAATGCGTGATATAGAATGCTACTTAGCCTAGTTAAGTATTGTTTGGTGATTGTATACTCCGTATGTATTTATAGACGATAGTACCGACCAAGCTTTCGAGGAGGAGGAGTTCTACCAAGAAGAAGAAGAAGAAAACTTCAACCACTTCACCAACAAGGGCAAGCCAGCACTATCCAAGTTAACCCTTGCAAGTTGTACTTGCAAGCCACCTTTATCAATGCAAGCTAACACTTGCAAGTTTAGTGTTTAACAGGCTAGGATCAACTAGATGGTTTAGCAAAGATGCCTTAGGCATGCCTTGATCACACCTCTTGTGACTACTAGTACCCCAAGTCTTAGTTACAAGTTTTACCCCTTTTGTTCACACAAAGTTCTTTACTCCTTGTGAAGGTAGCATAAAAAGTATAAAACTTGACCTATTTAGAACCCCTTTAGATGTCATTCTATGGCATGAGATTGAAACCCATCTTATCCACCTTAGTGAACACTCTTAACTTAGTAGTCTAGAGTAGATCAAAAACTTGAGTCACTTTAGATGGGAACACTTGGTGAAAATGAATTATGAAAACCTTGGAATGATGAGTCATTCTATTGAGATGTTTTGACATGTGTTGAGAAACACCAATGGTTGATGATGATGAAAATGTTGAGGCATGAGCCTTAACCCTTTTATAAAACTGATGGTTGGATTCGGATGCGATACCATTCCAAATTTACCGTACAACCACATTACCTGAATTGGGTAAGGCTTAGCTGGAAATTTATATGCATTAGTATTAGTTCCCTCACGGGACAGGTCTGAGGTGAGGCTACCTCTCATGATGTCCACCTATGCAGTGCCCAAGATGACTGATGGTCATGGTTGGGATGCCATGCCCATAGGTGAGGTGCTTATACTAGGGTGTGTAAAGGGAAGGTTATGTTTGATTATCTGCATACTAAGTATGATGATTTAGGGTTATCCCTGATAGATGTATCGAATCTTGTGGTGAAAGTGTACCACCTCTACAAAGTGTCAAACTATTCGAATAGCCGCGTCTGCGGTTATGGACAGTTGGAATGGCCATACTGTTTCGTTGTCAGATGTTTTCTAAATACTTTGAATTAATGTTAAATCTTGACTTGACCACAACAGGGTGGTGTTTATGACAATAGCTTCCCAACTTAAGTGATTCTAGAGTTTTACCTTATCTTTCTTTTCTTCAAAACTCAGCTTAGGTTTCAAACTTAACTTTATAGTTAAACTTGGATTTAGCACTTTAACTTAGAACTATATACTTGTTAGTGGTAGTTTGCGAGTACTTAAAGAGTACTCATGGCTTTTGTCCCTAGCTATTATCGTGGCCAGACTATGAAGGAGACTATCAAGATGATGGCCAACAGGACGACTATGATAACTAGGACTTTCTGCCTTCGTCAGCATTGCCTGTGCCCTTGAAGATGAACCCCACCGCTACGCTTATCTTTTATTTCCGTTGCTTGTTGTATTGAGACTGGATCATGAGATCCTTATTTGTGTAAGACCTTATGTATGGTTTGTAATGGATGATGTACTGTGATATCCAATTCGTTATGTCTCGCAAAAATGGTAATCCTGGGATTGCGAGGTATGGCATAATGGGCATCTGGGATTAAAAATCCGGGTGTTGATAGTCATGTTCACCGTGTTCCTAAGAAAGGTGTATTTACTGTTGTTCAAAATGAACATAATGAGATCATACCTACTAGAACTATTGCTGGCCACATGATATGCATTGACTATAGAAAACTAAATAAGGAAACTAGGAAGGATCATTACCCTTTACCGTTTATAGATCGAACTTTAGAAAGGCTTGCTATGCATTCTTATTTTTGTTACTTAGACGGTTATTCCGTTTTTTCTCAAATTGATGTTCACCCTGATGATCAACTTAAAACAACTTTAAGTTGTCCCTATGGTCTTTATTCCTATCGCCGTATGACTTTCGGTCTCTGCAATGCTCTTGCCACTTTTCAAGGGTGTATGGCTACTATATTTGGCGATTATGTTGAAAGCATTATGAAAGTATTCATGGATGACTTCTCTGTTTATGGAACCTTCTTTAATCATTGTATCCATAATCTTCATAAAGTTTTGTAGAGATGTGAAGCCACTAACTTAGTCTTGAACTCGGAAAATGTCATTTTATGGTTCAAGAAGGTATAATGCTTGGTCACAAAATCTCAGGTAAGGGTACAAAAGTTGATAAATCAAAGATTGAAGCAATAGAAAGGCTTCCCCCCTCCTCGAGATGTAAAAGGTATAAGGAGTTTCTTAGGCCATGCTGGATTTTATAGAAGGTTCATTAAGTTTTTTTCAAAAATTGCTAGACCTTTAACTAACCTTCTTCAAAAGGATGTTGATTTTAATTTGATGAAAAGTGTCTCACTGCTTTCAACGTATTAAAACAATCCCTCCTTAAAGCTCCCATTATAAAACCACCTAATTGGAAGAAACCTTTTGAGCTATTATGTGAGGCTAGCCATGAATATATGGGAGAAATATTTGTCAGTATGATGGTGATGATCTTAATATCATTCATCATGATAGTCGTACCTTAAACGGGGCCCAAAAGAATTATCCTATGGCAGAAAAAGAATTTTTCGATGTGGTTTTCTCCCGTGATAAGTTTAGATCTTATATCATTGACTCTAAAGTAAGAGTACATACCAATCGTGTTGTCTTAAAGGAGATTCTTGAAAGGACTGATGTTAAGCCAAGAATGATCTGTTGGACTCTACTTTTGCAAGAATTTGATCTACAATTCTCCAAAGAAAAGAACAGCCGGAGGAAGCATCCATGGACATTCAAGAAGCTGATCCACCTAAGGAGGTGTCATCCATTTGCATACCAGTGGGAACTACAATTCCGAAAAGAAAGTTCTTGAATTCTCCTTGCAATGGTCTTAGTGATTTTGTGCAACCGACCTTGTTCAAAGGGAAGAAGAAAAACTTGATCCAAAAAGGATAAGGTACCCGAATAAACTCATGTTCTCTCGATGATCAAAGTGTATGAAATCCCAAACAAATCTTTGTTCTGGATGATTTTCTATTGTTTCTTTTTGCATATCTATATTCCCTTTGTTTTTCTAAGTTTATTGCCGGTCTTGCGAAGTCGGTACGACTGCCTGTACCACTAATCTTTAAGGCGGCAATGACCTTTGCGTCATTTTTGCATATTGGTATGACTGTGTAGTATGGGCGCCCCCACCCCCCCTCCCCCGTACGACTGGTCGTCAGCAGTTCTGTGCCTTTTCATCTGTTCTTTGTTTGTTTTGTTTTGTGTAAAAAAAATAAAGTCGGTAAAGTCAGTATGGACGGGTAGTACACGCGGGAGCCGCCCGTACCACTTAGTCGGTTGAAAAGTTACCGATCGTCGCACGTCGAAATTCTAGAAACGGCCTGGTACGGGTGTGCCGTACGGCCATTCGCCCATACAAGTCAGTCGTTACAATCACGGTTTCTTCCTTTTGCGCTTATTTCATTCCATATTTGTTGGGATTATTTTCTTGCCTGGCCCTTTTCCTTTCAGTATGAATTTTCCACTTCTTCTAACCCCTTATAAGCTTTCAAAAGGTCATTGTCCTTCTTTTGACAAAACATATCTTCTCCACATTGCTCTTCCTTCTCGAGAACTTTGGAACCATGTCCTAGCCATGGGATATTGTTCAAGAGAAGGAGGATCTCTGCGGATCATCCTTGTGGGTTACAGAAGAGTTCAAAGTTGATACGCCAAAGGAAAAAGAGTTAGAAGACGAGGATGGATTCAAACTGATGGAAGCAATAAAAGATGGGCATAAGGTGTCTAGCCTTGGTGTGGGTAAAGAAGGCGATTTTGAAGAAGTTCAACTTGATTTAGAAGAAGATGGGGAATCTTACTTGAAGAGGGTGAAGAAACAAGGGGAAAACATCCAAGCGTCCCTGGACAAACTTGAGTACTGCATTAAGAAAATTGAGGTAAAATCTCTAGGGTCTTCTAAGTATATTGAACTTTGGCATCGTTATCCACACAGATGGATCTGAAGATAATGAAAGAGCTAGAAGTGAATCTCGACATCAGCCTTCGGTCCATCAACGCACAAAAGCATACGATAGAGATGTACAAAGCTCTTGTGGAACAATTGGAGAAAATTGGCGAGCAGCGCCGAATTCGCATCTTGATCTTGGAAGCATCAAACAAGACACTTTGTGCAAGCCTTTGTAATTACTGGTCTTCTCCTCCTACAAACTAAAGATGCACCACGGTATCAACTAATCGCAAGTAATTATTTGATCCACCCAGTTCGATTACAAGATTTGGGGGATCTGTGAGGACCTTGTAATCTATTCTTACAATTTTTAGCATGTTTACTTTCATGCACACATGTTAGGTTTTAACTCAAGAATTTGCATTAGTTGCATCAACTTCGAGCTTCCTTTTGTTCAAGAGAAGATTTATATCCGTTGAGTTGCAAGATTTTATGATATTTGAAGTTGTCTTTTGATTCATGATTATCGTATTAAATGATTGAACTCGATTGAGTGTTATGATATGTAACACCCCAGCATTAGAGATTAGAAATAAGTTGAACATAGGTTTGTGCATTGCATTCATGCATAGAAAATCCGGATAATTTTCGCGCTTTTAAATAAAACTTGTCAAAGTGATTGAAGCTTAACTTAACTTGGTGGAACTGAAATAGATCATCAAGTTGATTGTGATAAGTTTCAATATGACCTTTGCTTGAACCTTATTTTGGGTAATATAATTTGATCTAAGGGTAGATCAAATGTAATAAAACTAAGTCACAACCCACTACTTAATAAGGAGTACTAGATCTCCTAGAGGTCATGACATGGTATTCCATACAACAACTCAAGGATGAATATTTAATATTCCAAAAATGATGTCAAGGTATTACTTAGAAAACCCCATAATTAAATCTTGAAACACCTGTTTTCCATAGTTATTCCTACCATGGGTATCATGGTAGTTCTTAAACATTAACTCTTATCACAAATAGAGTAAAAAGGGAATTCAAGCCAAGACCATTCATCACATATCCTTAATATCATATTAAGTGATGACAATCCTATTTAACCAAGTCCTGGTGTCAAGTTGATCATCAATGTTGGGTGATCAATTCTCGACCTAGAACTTATTGACTCATACCCTTTGACCTGTTATGTTGACCTTCCTAAGACCTTAAGTAAATTAATCAGAAGGAGGAACTAGCTATGGTGAAGTATACCATCATCAATCTAATGAGTTCCTTAGTGGTGATTGATGACCCACAAGTATAGGGGGTGTATCGCAGTATTTTCGAGGGAAGTGAAACCTAATTTATTGATTCGACACAAGGGGAGCCAAGGAATATTTATAAGCCTTAAAAACTGAGTTTTCAATTCATCTGCACCTGGAAACAATCTTGCTCACAACAGTTTATTAGTAGCAACATTTTTGTAGTAGGAATAGCAAAGTAGCAGCAGTAGTAAAGTAAAGACAGCAGTAACAATAGCAGTAAACAGTGGGATTCGAGTGCGGTAGGCATAGGGATGGATGTATGGGCGTTGCATGGACAAGACAATTCACATAGAAATCAGAACATAGGGCAATTGCAGCTAAATAAGATAAAGCATCCAAGTACTAGATAATCCTAGGCATGTGTTCCATATATAGTCATACGTGCTCGCAATGACAACTTGCACAACATCTTTTATCCTGCTAGCCCGTTTGCAGCGGGGCCTCAAGGGAACTAGTGGCAATTAAGGTGCTCCTTTTAATAGAGCACCGGAGCAAAGCATTAACACTCCATGAACACATGTGATCCTCACATCAAAGCCATTCCCTCCGGTTATCCCGATTTCTGTCACTTCGGGGCCATTGGTTCCGGACAACAATGTGCGTATACAACTTGCAGATAAGACTATAAACAATACTATCATAATGATTCAATAACATGTTCAGATCTGAAATCATGGCACTCAGGCCCTAGTGACAAGCATTAAGCACAACAAGTCACAACAAAGTCATAAAGCACTAATAAAAGATACTAGGGACCATGCCCTAACAATCCTATGCAATTACATGAATGATCTCATCCAATCCCTACCATCCCCATAGCCTACAGCGGGGGATTACTCACTCATAGATGGGGGAAACATGGATGGTCGATTGAGAAGCGATGGTGATGATGATGGCGATGATCTCCTCCAATTCTCCGTCCCGGCAGGGTGCCAGAACGGAGTTTCTGGTGCTATTTCGTGGAATCTGGTGGTGGCAGCGCAACAGAACTCCTTCTGGAAAAACGTTGAACCCCCCTGAGTTTTCAGGTCAGAAGGCAACTTATAGGCGGAGAGGGAGGCCAAGGGTGCCTGGGCTAGCCACACCACCCCCTGGCGCGGCCAAGCCTGGCCCGCGCGGCCAGGTGGTGTGGTGGCCCCTGGCTCCTCTTCGTCTCGTATTCTGGCTCTAGATGACCTCCAGTAAAATAGGCACTTTGGCTTTTGTCCCGTCCAATTCCGAGAATATTCATTTTCTGACTTTCCTGGAACCAAAAACAGCAGAAAACAGGCAGCTGGCACTATGGCTCTTGTTAATAGGTTAGTCTAAGAAATCATATGAAAAGTACTCCAAAGTGTGGACAAAACACAATAAAGTGGATAAAACCAAGCATGGAACATCAAAAATTATCGATACATTTGCAATGTCTGAACATCCCCAAAGTTAAGTCCGGCTCGTCCTCGAGTAGGTAAGTGATAAAAAGAAAGAATAATTTTTGAGGTGACATGCACCATCAAAGACTTGATCAAGGTATTTGTAAAACATTCAAAGTTGGGATCATAGTACTTCAATCATAACACGAAAGACAAAGTTCTAGCAATAAGACAAACAAACTATGATGCAACATGAAAAGGCACAAACAAAAGATTCATGAATAACAATGCTTTGCAAGACGTTTGTTTGTTTCACATAAAGAAAACATAGCATAATAGTATTCAGCTTGTCCCTCATAGAGTAGCAAATATAAATACATAGGACTCCTTCAAAGTTCATAAGAGTGACTAGATACAAATAGTTTAAAACAAGCAATATCAAAGTTATGCATTAATCAACAAGTCTTGGGACAATGCACATAGAACTAAGAATGGCCACTATGCTCTCAAAGTAGGTGCATAAAGGTAGAAGGTGGAGACTCAATATAATGGTGGAAGAAAGGCCTTCATAGAAGGAAGTAGGGATTCAAGTCTCATAAAGAGCTTCCAAAAATTATGGTACTTATAGCTTTCAACTCTCATTGCCCCTATCATAAGCATCTTGAAGGTGATTAAGGTTAAAGTGAACAAACTATGGTGTACATGCTTGACGAAGTATAAGTTAGAAATCTCATGTCCCTTGAATACGAGGGCCGCTCCTCATGCTACTCAAGTTTAGTCACCGGTAAGTTCTTGTCATCGTAAGTACATGTGTATCATAGAGAACCGCCAACGGGGAACCCCTTGCCCGATGATATGGAAGAATCCCCATATCAAAATGACAAGGCAAGCAGACAACGAGCATCTCAGCAATCTTCTTATTTACCATGGGAATATGTTGCTTTTTTCTCTCTTTCCTCTTTTCATAGTCTCTTTTTTTCTTTTTCTCTTTTTATCAATATAGGACTCCTTTTTTTATAAGAAGAATGCTTCATAGACAAGCCATTATGGTTACGCTGCAGGTTTCCACCATGTCAGCATGGATTAGACCAACAGCCCAAGCGTTTCTCTAACACATATACATAACTCCATGGACTTACAAGTTGCCCTTTCATTTCATACCGACGACATCCATAGACAAAAGAGCATGATATCAACTAGGTACAAAGTACCCATGCAATGTTGAAAGCGTTCCCCATGACAACATGGTTAGTGCAAGCATATACAACATAGACGACACAATGGTTCAAGTTTATTAAGGGCAAGAAAAGTAAAGTGTGCCATCAAGTTCGTGAGAGCTTTAATCACTAGTTTTCTCATAACAAGTTTAATTCGGAAGGTAAACAAAAGCATGAATATACTTGAAATAGCATACGCTAGTAGGTAGGTATGGTGGACTCTTTGGAATAACTTGGTTTATGGAGTTGGATGCATGAGTGGAACTCATACTTGGTTGTGGAGGCTAGCAAAAGACTGGGGGCGACAAACTAAGAGAGCAATAATGTCCATAATCATGTAGAGCGACAAAACATCATTGATCAAAGCATAAAGTGATACTACAAGTTGAAAACTAAAGGATCATAAAGGCTATGGTGACTTGAGATAGTCATAACATGGTGTGAGCATGTACCAAGTCAACTCAAATAAAGCATCAATGGAGAATACCACTATACTATGCTTTAATATGCTAAAACAACGCATGATTCGTCCAAGGCACATTAAGCAATCTCAATTATTTATAACAAGTCACGCTACACAACAAAGAATACTAAGCATAAAGCCAAAACAATATCAAGCATGGCATGACAAAGCATAGGCCACAGTCAAAAACAAGCTCTCTTTACCACTTAAGCATGAACTTTCCTACTCTTTTCCAAACCAAACCAAACTATTTGAAAACCAATGTATGAAAGAGGAGGTACAACCAATTTGTTAAGCAAACTAAGAAAACCAAGCAAACAAAAAAACAAAACGAAAACGAAAGAGAAGACACACAAGTATAGGGGGTGTATCACAGTATTTTCGAGGGAAGTGAAACCCAATTTATTGATTTGACACAAGGGGAGCCAAAGAATATTTATAAGACATAACAACTAAGTTGTCAATTCAGCTGCACCTGGAAACAATCTTGCTCACAGCAGTTTATTAGTAGCAACAATTTTGTAGTAGGAATAGCAAAGTAGCAGCAGTAGTAAAGTAAAGACAGCAGTAACAATAGCAGTAAACTGTAGGATTCGAGTGCGGTAGGCATAGGGATGGATGGACGGGCGTTGCATGGACAAGACAATTCACATAGCAATCAGAACATAGGGCAATTGCAGATAAATAAGATAAAGCATCCAAGTACTAGATAATCCTAGGCATGTGTTCCATATATAGTCATACATGCTCGCAATGACAACTTGCACAACATGTTTTGTCTTGCCATCCCGTTTGCAGCGGGGCCTCAAGGGAACTACTGGCAATTAAGGTGCTCCTTTTAATAGAGCACCAACACATGTGATCTCACATCAAAGCCATTCCCCCCGTTTATCCCGATTACTGTCACTTCGGGGCCATTGGTTCCGGACAACAACGTGTGTATATAACTTGCAGATAAGACCATAAACAATACTATCATAATGATTCAATAACATGTTCAGATCTGAAATCATGGCACTCGGGCCCTAGTGACAAGCATTAAGCACAACAAGTCACAACAAAGTGATAAAGCACTAATAAAAGATACTAGGGACCATGCCCTAACTATCTGATGCCATTACATGAACGATCTCATCCAATCCCTGCCATCCCCATAGCCTACAGCGGGGGATTACTCACACATAGATGGGGGAAACATGGATGGTTGGTGGAGAAGCGATGGTGATGATGATGTCGATGATCTCCTCCAATTCCGCGTCCCGATAGGGTGCCAGGACGGAGTTTCTGGTGCTGTTTCGTGGAATCTGGTGGTGGCGGCGGAGCGCAACTCCTTCTAGAAAAACGTCGATCCCCCCTGAGTTTTTAGGTCAGAAGGCAACTTATAGGCGGAGAGGGAGGCCGAGGGGGTGCCTGGGCTAGCGACACCACCCCCTGGCGCAGCCAGGCCTGGCCCGCGTGGCCAGGTGGTGTGGTGGCCCCCTGGCTCCTCTCCGTCTCGTATTCTGGCTCCAGATGACCTCCGGTAAAATAGGCACTTTGGCTTTTGTCCCGTCCAATTCCGAGAATATTCATTTTCTGACTTTCCTGGAACCAGGAACAGCAGAAAATAGGCAGCTGGCACTATGGCTCTTGTTAATAGGTTAGTCCAAGAAATCATATGAAAAGTACTCCAAAGTGTGGACAAAACACAAGAAAGTGGATAAAACCAAGCATGGAACATCAAAAATTATAGATACATTTGCAATGTATCAGTGATCAAACCAATTGATGTTGGAGGAGTTGACTCACTCATGAGTCAACTAGAAGAAGTATTTAAACCAAGAGTTTAGATAGTAGTATGAAGCTATGAGAAGGCTAATAGTATTAGTACATCAAATGATAATCTTGTTAAGACAAGTGGATATAAACTTAGAGTAAGTTTCTTTAACAAGATAAGTCTTATAGAGAGACGAGTACAAGTATACTACTTAGTAGATAGAGGATAGACCTTGATCAGACAATTAAAAGCCTAAGATGTGCTTGATCAAGGGTTGGAGGTCATTATTCTCAAGTTCCTTGAGAATAGATGACTGGCTGATGAAGAGTGGTGAGTATATCAAATTAGGTAAATCCTAGTAAGATGAATCATCTAGCTTGATCATGAGAAGTCAAGCTAGAGTATAATGAAGTATATAACATAAGTTGTAGGAGTAGTTGGAAGTATAATAGTTTAACCAAGGTAATACAAGAACAAACTTGTATTTTGGAGAGTAGTACCACACCTATTCCAGCAGATTGATGTCACATGTGATATAGAGATCACTATAATCTTGCAAGCCTTAGAAGTAGATGCAAGTTATGTATGAAGGAGTTTATGGAATGAAGTTAGTTCTAACTACTTTGATGGATTCAGTAAGGGTAGTTTATGAATTTAAGTTGTATATATACTAGTAGAAGAATGAAGAGTAATGTTGAAGTGGCATGACCATGTCATCATATGATGATGGATATGGTGGGGTCAAATGATGGTCTTATTCAGGAAAGTGTGATCTTTATGAATGAGATAAGAGAGGTTTAACTAGAGTATATTTAGGAAAGGAATTCCTTATCTAAATAAAATCTTAGTGAGGTATTAAGGATAGGAAATCTTTGGAAACCTTTAACCAACAGTATATCAAGCTATGACAAGACTCATGTCTACTTCATTATTTAAAACCCTAGAATCAAATGGATAGTGAAACCATTTCCTATTCCTAGGTAACCATCGTTAATGTCTCTTGGATAATTAAAGCTTCCAAGAGATAATTAGAGAACCAGATGAGTGTTTATAGATGGACGCCTTGTCCACCTTATTACTTTAAACCCTAATAGAAATCTATACCCATGAACCAACAAGACTTCTCTAGGAAGTAATTCCAATATCTCACTTTAAGTTGAGATATCAAATCTACTCATAGATTTTGAAGTAGTATCCCTAAACCTTGATCCTTATCCATATTCATATAAAATATGAGTCTAATGAACCTTCCTAAAACTCATGGTGTTTCCAAAATCTACAAATCAAGTAGAATTGGAGTTGGTAAAATCACCAAATGGGGAGAATCGCAAAATTCAAATCACCATAATATGAATCACAAGGTTTAAAACATTAATAGGGATATATATTAATTCCTATACACGACTAAGCTTGAACATAATTCTATGTACCTCCTTAGTCATCTTAAACCACTATAATTACAGTTATTAAGTGAAAATGCAAATCATTTTTATAAGGTTTTCCTATAGGAAGTAAATCTCTAAAAACCCTAAATCCTACTAATCACATTTCTCTAAAAATAACTGTTCATATACTCATTAATTTTGAAGATATGAAAAAAATGAAAGTGGTTTAATAAAATGAATCTCTAAACCTTCTGAATATGACACAAAGTTTCAAGATATTTAAACCTTGTAGAAATCAAATTTGAAATGAATTTTGAATTAGAAAAGAAAAAGATAATAAAAACTAAATAAAAAATAGAGCAGTCATCAGACTCGGCCCACGGCCCATTTTTGCATCGCTAACCGTCGCTCGCGTGCGCTAGCCGGCGCATTTCGCTCGCCTCGCCGATACCGATTTGCCGTCGTCACTTCCACACACACGCACTGCTCGCTGGAGGACCTCACCGCCGCTCGATACTGTCCACCGTCATCAGAAGAATTGGACCACCGTGATGCTCGCCGACGCCCTAGACCTTGTTGATAAGATCGGCCGTGTCAATCTCTATCCTCCAGTACCAGTCTTATCCTCTCTCTCGCCCTCTAGAGCAAATCCCTTCTTCCACTGAAAACCTAGCCACCGCTCGTCGTTGTTCCGGTCATCTCCGACCACCCCTCGACTAGCCATAGCCACCGCTGGAAACACCGTCATGTCCTCGGTCGTCTCCAACAAGTCCCATATGCAGGCGCACCACGAGTGGCGCGAAATCAAGCTCGGAGTATCGCCGGCCACCGCGGCCATTGCTGGTGATTCACCATCACCGGACTTCCCCACGCTTCGACATCCTCACCATCGTCATCGGGGTGAGCTTCTGCATCTCCTTGTGCTCTGCACTTGCTTCCTCCCCCTCTGTAGCGTTTTATCATCATTCTCCGCCGTCGGCCGCCATGTATGGTTATCGCCGGAGTAGCTCCGGTAACCAAAACGGGGCGGCAACACCACCCCTAGGTTCGCCTTGCTCCCCTCCTTCGAGTGTGCCCTTCTATTTTACCCCATGCGCTCTCCAGCAACCTGTCCTTGCTCGACAATGAGCTCCGGCCGTCGCTGACGTCACTGTGCTGTCATGCTTGCGTCATCCTGGTCCCGCCAGCTCTGTTTGACTAGGTCCTTGCCTAGGTGGCAAGTGATGTGGCCCTGACCCCACGGGTGAGTGGCTGGGACTAGGTTAGTCGGAGTTTAATAGGTTTTCTCTGTTTACTAAAAAGATAAAACAAATAAGTTTAAATATAAATGTAATTTGAGGAATTTAATAAATATGATTAAATCTTAGAAATTGAATATCTTTTGTTTTATAATTCAAAAATATATATATAATATATCAAAATACTCAGAAAAATAAAATCTATAATTTAACTTTATTAACAAATATTATTGTGTCAACTATTTAAATAATTATTATTTAATAAAGATTTTATAAGTAATAATACTTTGAAAATTCATATTTTAATATTGGTAAGGAGAAAAATATAAATAATATACCAAAATTCTTAGAAAAGCAAAATATAAATTTAATAAATTGTTTCATAGATTTTTGGTAATCACTTAGATAAATATTACTATTTATTAAGTATTTATAAAGTGATAAAACTTATAAAAATAATATATTATTATTTAAAAATCACAAAAATACATATAATATACCAAAATGATCACAAAAATAAAATCTACACCTTAACAATATCATATTTCATAATTAAAGTAAAATAAAAGGTAAAGGTCTAATAAATCTTATTAGAACCCTTTTGTTTTATTTTAATTCCTTAGAAATATTTAAATCTTTACTATTGCCTTTGCTATTATTTGTTGGAAGTCTAAAAGTGTAATAACAAGTGCAAGTTATGTTTAAGTAACGTTATGATAGTTTTAACCATTTTAAGTTGTACTTACTAAGACTACCATTTAGAATTAAGTAAATCTTACTCTCCAAAAACATTTTACCAATTATAAAATCATCAAGATTTGAGTACTAATTCTTTTACAAATTGGGAACCCACTTTAAAAGCTAAACAGAGTCTTTAAGTATTTAACATAGTGCCATTCCCATGCTTATAGAAATAAGTATTAATTCTATAATAGGTAAACGATTCTATTCACTTATAAAAAATCAAGAGAACACCACTTCCATAAAGTCATATACTTTTTGTTTAACCTTCATGAAATGTTAAAAGTCTCCACTTGCTAGTGGAATATTTATTCAAAAATACTAATTGTTTTCTACTTTAATAATTGTAAATAATAAGAAGACCTTAAAGTGTTAGCTTCAAGTTTAAATGCTTCTACTTTGTAAAAGTAATATTTTCTTCAAAAATTATTATTTTAAGAAACATTAAGTAATCCTTAAACACTTCTTTAAAAGCTCTAATGGATTAGCAATCTTGCTTAAGAAATCTTTTAGATACCATTACCATTTGAGTGCTTTAGTATTATATACTACCTGTTGTACTTGCATATTGTTTCACACACTCTCACAAGCCTTAATAAGAAGCACATGTATGAAGCTGGTATAAAATTGCAACATATTCCAAAGATATCATCACAAACTCCAAACCCAAGATTAGATACGATTAGTCCAGGGATATGCGTTTATCAAACCGCATTACATTACTTATGCATGATTGCATCCTGTGTCTTTACACATTAGTCCTTACCAGAGCAATGATGTTACTTTCAGAATTTGGATCTTCTATTATCTCGAAGACCGTGAGTGCATAATATTACAATCACAAAAGGGAAGTTCACAACTTGCTCATGTCCTTTGATTATTTTCTATCAAATGCTTGTAACTCAAATGTTGTCATCACCTGCATTTCAAAAAGGCCAGAAAATATTATTTTCATAATAATATGATTATGGATTATTTACCAAGTGGTAATAATCTATTGATACAGTTCCAATGGTAAAGGAACATAATATCTAGGACTTAACAACCAATGTCGCCAGTGATTCTAGCGCCGTATATTACACGTTAACCATGAGATTTGGAATGGGATGGAGAAGTCAGCGGTATCTTCTTCCTTTCATATATAGGCAAGATGACTTATCGTGACGCTGTGATTCCTTGTGCGGATCTAGCATATGGGTGAGCACCCTTAGGCCCCACGATTTTGGTATCTATATTATCTATGAGCGGTTGCCGGAGGTATAGTCACACCTTTATGGAGCTTGCCAGGGGCATAACTGGCTCATAGAGTCTTCGGGAACTCATCAGGGTTATAGCTTTCCTAAAAGGGGGCTTAATGGAGATGGAGCTCAGCCCGGAGGATCGTGCAGACATATGGGATCGTGGAGAGGCAGTGATTGTCTTGGATCACCTACTAGGCCCCACATCACGGAATTGTGGACGGGAATAAGCGGCCCGGTTGTGCAACAAGGAGTTGATCTCTCATGGATAAAGCAACGCACCTCTACAGAGTGTAAGAATTGTGACATGTTACTCCTTGTTCTGGGAAGGATCTACGAATGCGGCAGGAAAGGAACCCCACGAATGTTCTGGTCAACATGTGAAGGCTGTCGGACATAGTTTTCATAATAAAAGCAATCTTTGAAGAAATGTTTACGAAAACCTGCATTGCCTATGATCTATGGTCTGTGGCTGAAGAGGTAATGCATCATTCACTCCTTTTTAGTGAACTTGCTGAGTACGCTCGTACTCAACCGTACCCTCTTAACCCTTGCTAGATCTTAAGCCGTTGAAGACGATGTCAACATCAATTTATACTCAAGAAACCATCATCGACAACTCAAGTTCTTCAATAAAGTCAATGAAGTCAACATATGCATCAACTGAAGTGAAGACGAAGTTATGATTAGATAGGAGTAGATACTCTAGCCATAAAACCTATTTCTGTAGGGCATTGCATTAGTAGCAATTGCAAGCCAAATAGTTTAGATGCTAATATTATTAGTTAGATAGCTCAGAGTTATTAATTTTGGTTTTCCTTTGATAGAAGTTTCTCTCTCTCTCTCTTTAACCTAGAGTGTTCTCTGGATCTTTTTTAAGGAGTCGAGTTGTAATCTATAGACATGTCTTGGACCTACTGTGTTTCTGTTGTACCACTCTGAGGGATGTAATACTAGTGAATGGTGTTTCATTGGTGTTATGTCAACGACTATAGTGTACTACATCATGAAGTGGTATGCTAGGTCACCACAACTGGTATCAGAGCATATGCTTTGACCTTAGGTTGGTAAACCTAGTAAATGGGTAGAACATGTAGGAAGGATGTTAGCAACAACAAAGAGTTCTCTAGAAATATGATGGATATTCAATTGGGAATAATTCAGTCATGTTGCTAGTGCGATAATTCTTTATTATGCAATTTTAAATGAGTACCATGAGTTTTAACTGTAAATGACTGATGATAATTTCTTATCTACAATACAAGAATGGCACCTAGGTGTTCACCTCGGAATGTTCATGTATTGGACAAGACCTTAGATGATTATGAAGATGATTGGACAATCACTCTAAGATAACTTCTTTGGAGCCTGGATTGTAAGTCTCGACTTCTGGTCAAGGTTTATAGTTTCTATGACGGACGGATATTGGCCAAGTACCGTATTCTAATCATGTTACGCAAGAAGTTGGGAGTACATGGAGAAATGCCCTCGGGAGAAGAAAGATGTATGGCAACAGCCTATCAGATTCCAGTAGTAGCAACCATAACCAAGATAAGGGAACAGAATTCCAAGGCACTTGTAGGTACTACCTATACTGCTATACCTCACAAAACCTTTAGTTCTGATCCAGAGTTAGATCACTCTGCTCTGGTAAGGACTAAACCTACTCCCGCAATAGAGTATATGGATCATTATAAGTCTTTACTGAACACGTTTCATAACACTCATCAAGTGCTAGTTCAAGAGTTGGACACGGTCATTGAGGATTTCACTGATCCTGCAAAGGCAGTGGCACGTAGAAAGAAGTTAGTTAAAGAAGCAAAGCACCCGAAGCCAGTATTTTCAGGGGAGGTGTTTGAAGAAATAGAGTTTAATTGACCGATACTCTAAAGTCTACGCCTATTATCCAGTTGAACCTCGGCAACCAGTAGACCCATGGACCAAATATGAGGAGGAATAGAAAATATGGAATGCACCCAACCCCAATAATGCCGTTAGAGGTAATACCGGATGGGAAGGCCAGTCTTATGATGAAGTCATGGGACAAGCTATACCCTATGAGTCGAGTAAGGGAGTGATGGCTCGTAGTTAATGAGATCGTTGGGGAACCCCAGGAGGAAGGTATGATGAGCACATAAGTAAGTTTCCCTCAGTTATGAAACCAAGGTTATCGAACCAGTAGGAGCAAGGAAACACCCCAAAGGTGTTGCTAGCTGAGCCTTGGCAAGGCGCACTACCGGTGCTAGTAGCAATGTGGAGACCTGCACGACACAACCATAGAACTTTGTCCCCAACTTGCAATGAGGTTGTCAATCTCACCGGTTTTGCTGAAACAAAGGATTAAACGTATTGAATGGAAGGAAGTAATAGTTTGCAGAAAGTCAACACAAAGCAGTAAACAGTTTGTAGATTGTATGTAAAAGAAAGGACCGGGGTCCATAGTTCACTAGAGGTGGCTCTCCTTAAGATAGATAACATGTTGGGTGAACAAATTATAGCGGGGAAATTGACAAACATCGAGAAAGCATACAAGCATATACTAATCATCTTGACTCCTTTGGAACTTGATTGGGCATTACAACATTATACATAGACCGCCATCCAACTGCATCTATGACTAATAATCCACCTTCAGGTTATCATCCGAACCCCTCCAGTATTAAGTTGCAAGCAACAGATTATTGCTTTACGAACTGCGTGTAATGTAAACAATACGATTGTTCTATGAACAAAGGATTGTTGTTTTCTCCCTAGTAGCAATAACACATCTAGTACCTTAGAGATTTCTGTCACTTCCCCAGATTACCAGAGGCATGAACCCAATATCGAGCATAAATACTAACTCTTGGAGTTGGTAGCATCTACTTGGCCAAGATAGCTGCTAACAACGAAAAGCATGCAAGATCAGAAATAACAAAGACATGATAGAATCAATAATCAATCTGAAATAACATCTCAATATCCATCGGATCCCCGCAAACACAACATGCAAAATTACAAATAGATGATCTTGATCATGAACAGAGCTCACAAGATCTAGACATGAAAGCACAAAGGAGGAGAACCAGCTATCTAGCTACTACATGGATCCGTAGTCCAAGGATGAACTACTCACGCATCACACCGGAGGCTTGCGTGGTGATGAAGAAGGCCTCTAGGCTGAATTCCCCGGTAGGGTGCCGGGAAGAGCTTCAGATCCCTCCCAATCTAGGGATGGAGATGACGGCGGCTGCAGACTCTTTCGTGGATTTTTGATCGGGTACTTAGGGTTTTGGTATCGGAGGCAATATATAGGCAGAAGGAGAGGCCGAGGGGGTGCTGGGCTCGGCCAGACCACCCCCTGGCGTGGGCCAGGCCTGGCCGCACGGCCAGGTGGTGTGGTCGGCCCCCAGCCCTTATTGGTCTCGTATTCTGGCTCCAGATGTCTTCCGGAAAAATAGGCACTTTGGCTTTTGTCCCTTCCAATTCCGAGAATATTCACTTTCTGACTTTCCTGGAACCAAAAACAGCAAAAAACAGGCAGCTGTCACTATGGCTCTTGTTAATAGGTTAGTCCAAGAAATCATATGAAAAGTACTCCAAAGTGTGGACAAAACACAACAAAGTAGATAAAACCAAGCACGGAACATCAAAAATTATAGATACATTTGCAATGTATCAACATCCGCAATCTTAACTCATGCTCGTCCTCGAGTAGGTAAGTGATAAAAAAAGAATAATTTTTGAGGTGACATGCACCATCATAAACTTGATCAAAGTATTTGTAAAACATTCAAAGGTGGGATCATACTACTTCAATCATAACATGAAAGACAAAGTTCTAGCAATATGACAAAGAAACTATGATGCAACATGAAAAGGCACAAACAAAAGATTCATGAATAACAATGCTTTGCAAGATGTTTGTTTGTTTCACATAAAGAAAACATAGCATAATAGCATTCAGCTTGTCCCTTATAGTATCAAACATAAATGCATAGGACACCTTCAAAGTTCATAAGAGTGACTATATACAAATAGTTTAAAACAAGCAATATCAAGTTATGCATCAATCAACTAGTCTTGGGACAATGCACATAGAACTAGGAATGGCCACTATGCTCTCAAAGTAGGTGCATAAAGGTAGAAGGTGGAGACTCAATATAATGGTGGAAGAAAGGCCTTCATAGAAGGAAGTAGAGATTCAAGTTTCATAAAGAGCTTCCAAAAATTATGGTACTTATAGCTTTCAGCTCTCATTGCCCCTATCATAAGCATCTTGAAGGTGATTAAGGTTAAAGTGACACAACTAAGAGGATATGCTTGACAAGTTATAAGCTGAAATCTCATGCCCCTTACTTACGAAGACCGAACCTCATGCTACTCAACTTTAGTCACAAGTAAGCTCTTGTCATTGTAAGTACACATGTATCATAAAAAACCGCCAACGGGGTACCCCTTGCAGATGATACAGGAGCTATCCATAATCAAAATGACAAGGCAAGCAGACAATGAGCATCTCAGTGATCTTTTTACTTACTATTTACATAGATTTTTATTGAGGATGCTTCATAGATTGCTCATTATGGTGATGCTGCAAGTTTCCACCATGATTAGGCATGGCTTAGGCTAGCGGCCCAACCGCTTCTCTAACAAACATACAAACTCCATGATCTTACAAGTTTCACTTTTATTTCGCACCGCCGGGATCCATAAGCAAAAGAACATGATATCAATGGGGTACAAAGTACAAGTGCAATGTTGAAAGCGTTCCCCATGATACATGGTTCTGCTAATTTCAACTTATAAAGCCCAAGCATATACGCAACAAAGAAGGACACAATTGTTCAAGTTTATTAGATGCAAAAAAGTAAAGTGTGCCATCAAGTTCATGAGAGCTTTAATCACTAGTTTTCTTATAACAAGTTTAATTTGGAAGATAAACAAAAGCATGAATATACTTGGAATAGCATAAGCTAGTAGGTAGGTATGGTGGACTCTTTGGAATAACTTTGTTTAGGGAGTTGGATGCATGAGTGGAACTCATACTTGGTTGTGGAGGCTAGCAAAAGACTGGGAGCGACAAACTAAGAGAGAAATAATGGTCATAATCATGCAGAGCGACAAAACATCATTGATCAAAGCATAAAGTGATACTACAAGTTGAAAACTAAAGGATCATAAAGGGTTATGGTGACTTGAGGCAGCCATAACATGGTGTGAGCATGCGCCAAGTCAACCCAAATAAAGCATCAAAGGAGAATACCACTATAATATGCTTTAATATGCTAAAACAACGCATGATTCATCCAAGGTACATTAAGCAATATCAATTGTTTATAACAATTCATGCTACAGCAAAGAATACTAAGCATAAATCCAAAACAATATCAAGCATGGCATAAGAAAGGATAGGCCACAGTCAAAACAAGCTCTTTTTACCACTTAAGCATGAACTTTCCTACTCTTTTCCAAACCAAACCAAACTATTTGAAAACCAATGTATGAAAGAGGGGGTCCAACCAATTTATTCAGAAAACTAATAAAACCAAGCAAACTAAAAACCAAAACAAAAACGAAAAAGAAGACACTCCAAGAACAACACAACTGTGCATGTAACAATAAAAATGAACCGTTTGGAAGAAACCTGGGATTTTTATTGATGAAGAGGGGGATGCCTTGGGCATCCCCAAGCTTTGACGCTTTTACTTCTTGGATATTTCTTGCGGTGACACACGTGGCATCCCCAAGCTTGAGCTTTAGTCCCTCTTTCATCTTATTACTCATTCCTTTCATACACCTGAAATTTTTTCCTTCATACAAAACTTCACACAATCTTTATTAGCAACATTAGTGAACTTAAGATAATAAGTCTTAAGGTTCAGTTCTAACACCAAATAAACTTCCATTAGAACACTAGCTGCTGAAGCACTTCCTCAAAAAGCTCAATTCCCCAAAAGAACTCAAAAAGGAACCAACAAGAAGCAAATGCAGAAAATGGCAGAAATCTGTCAAAACAGACCAGCAGGTAAAGACGACCTTTTTCGAAGACCTTCTGTTGCTCAAATCAAAAAGTGTTGAACTAACTAAAGTTAGATAACAACCTGGGGAAGAAGCACAAAAATTCACGCCTCAAAATGATGTTAAGAGATTTTACACGAATTTGTACGGTGAAGTACAGAAATCTGTTTCGGGACAGCAACTTTCCCAATCATTACTTCTCTCTCATTAGAGGTTACTCTTGGCACAAAAAGCAAATAAAAAGGATAAGGAGCGGTATTTACTGAGGTAATAACTTCCAAGACTCATCTAAAACTTTTTGGTTATCTCCCAATAAGTACTTTTCTTTAACGCCTTTAAGTTAGACATAAGAAGCAAGAAAGAGAATCAAGTGTTCTCAAATGAAGAAGCATTAAGACCAAATGTTTTTCATAGGAGAAGCAAAAGAAATCTTCTCTCTCTTCTTAGGTAAGTATCCTATTCCTTTCTTGAGTGGGAGTTGATATTTAATGGTGCCTTCTTTCATATCAATAATGGCACCAACAGTTCTAAGAAAAGGTCTTCCCAAAGTAATATGACAAGAAGCATTGTATTCAACATCCAAAACATAGAAATCAACGAGGACATATGCATTGCTAACCATAATAAGAACATCATTAAGACTCCCCATGAATTTCTTTTTAGCATTATCATCAAGTGGGACATTCAAATAACAACCTTCAAGTTGAGGCAAATCAAGCATATCATAAATCCTTCTAGGCATAATAGAAACACTACTATCAAGATCACATAAAGCTTTGAAATCAAAGTCATTCACTTTCATATTAATGATGGGTTCCCAACCATCTTCTTGTTTTATCGGAATAGAAGCTTTATGTTTCATCTTTTCTTCTTTAATCTTTATGAGATCATTAGTAATGTGTTTCGTAAAGGCCATGTTCATAGCACTAGCATTAGGACTTTTAGCAAGCTTTTTTAGGAACTTAATAACTTCAAAGATATTGCAACCATCAAGATCAAAACCATAAATATCATCTAAAGTAGTAGAACTATTACTAGCCTCAACATTAGTGGTGGTGATAGTAGAAACACTAATGTTTCTAGCAATTTCATCTTCTCTTTCCCACTTAGCATGTAATTCAGCTAATAGTCTAACATTTTCATCAATTCTCACTTGTATAGCATTAGTAACTGCCACGGGATTATCATTAGTTTCAGGTTTAGCAGCCATCTTATTCAAAGAAGTTTGAGCTTCAGCAAGTGATGTTATATTTCTTTCAGCATTAGAGAGTTTTTCCTCAATAGTTTTATTGAAAGTAGTTTGTTTACTAATAAAGTCCTTAAGCATAACTTCAAGTTCAGAGGGTGCACTCCTATTATTGTTGTAGGAATTTCCATAAGCATTACCATTGTTGGGAGGATATGTCTTATAATTGTTGTTACCAAAAATATTCCTATAAGCATTATTGCCAAAATTGTTATTTATAATGAAGTTCACATCAACTTGCTCTTCTTGAGAAACCAGAGAGGCTAAAGGAACATTATTTGGATCAATATGGGCTCTCCCATTCACAAGCATAGACATAATAACATCAATCTTATCACTCAAGGAGGAGGTTTCCTCAACATAATTTACCTTCTTACCTTGTGGAGCTCTCTCAGTATGCCATTCAGAATAGTTAACCATCATTTTATCCAGTAGCTTTTTTGCAGCACCCAAAGTGATGGTCATAAAGGTACCTCTAGCAGCAGAATATAATAGGTTCCTTGAAGAATAGTTCAATCCTGCATAATTTTTTTGGATGCATCCAAGCAGTCAGTCCATGAGTGGGACAATTCTTTACCAAAGATTTCATTCTTTCCCAAGCTTGAGCAACATGTTCATTATCAGATTGTTTAAACTTCATTATTTCACTTCTCATAGATATAATCTTAGCAGGTGGATAGTATTTTCCAATGAAAGCATCTTTGCATTTAGCCCAAGAATCAATATTATTCCTAGTTAAGGAATTCAACCATTCTTTAGCTTTTCCTCTCAAAGAGAAAGGAAACAATTTTAGCTTAATAATATCACCATCTATATCCCTATGCTTTTGCATATCACCAAGTTCAACAAAGTTATTTAGAAGGGCAGCAACATCTTCATTACTAATACCAGAAAATTGTTTTCTCATAACAAGATTGAGTAAAGCAGGTTTTATCTTAAAGAAAGTAGCTTCAGGCACAGGTGGAGCAATAGGTGTGCTCATAAAATCATTGTTGTTGGTGCTAGTGAAGTCACACAACTTAGTGTTTTCAAGAGTAGTCATTTTTTGTGTTTTTGATAAAGAAAGCAAACTTGTAAAACTATTTTTTGTGTGTTTTTGATGAAGAAACAAGCAAACAAAGCAAAACGAAACTAAGCAAAAAAAACAACATCAAAGTAAATAGATTGGTTATGAGGGACTCCCCTTGTGAAATGTCCTTGACTCCCTAGCAACGGCGCCAGCAAAATACTTTGATGGCTCGTAGTTGATGAGCTCGTTGGGGAACCCCAAGAGGAAGGTATGCTGAGCATAGAAGTAAGTTTCCCTCAGTTATGAAACCAAGGTTATCGAACCAGTAGGAGCAAGGAAAGACCCCAAAGGTGTTGCTAGCTGAGCCTTGGCATGGCGCACTACTGGTGCTAGTAGCAACGTGGAGACCCGCACAACACAACCACATAACTCTATCCCCAACTTGCGATGAGGTTGTCAATCTCACCGGTTTTGCTGAAAACAAAGGATTAAACGTATCGAATGGAAGGAAGTAATAGTTTACAGAAAGTAAACACAAAGCAGTAAACAGTTTGTAGATTGTATGTAAAATAAAGGACTGGGGTCCATAGTTCACTAGAGGTGGCTCTCCTTAAGATAGATAGCATGTTGGGTGAACAAATTACAGCGGGGCAATTGACAAACATCGAGAAAGCATATACTAATCATCTTGACTCCTTTGGAACTTGATTGGGAATTACAACATTATACATAGACCATCATCCAACTGCATCTATGACTAATAATCCACCTTCTGGTTATCATCCGAACCCCCTCTAGTATTAAGTTGCAAGCAACAGATTATTGCTTTACGAATTGCGTGTAATGTAAACAATACGATTGTTCTATGAACAAAGGATTGTTGTTTTCTCCCTAGTAGCAACAACACATCTAGTACCTTAGAGATTTCTATCACTTCCCTAGATTACCAGAGGCATGAACCCACTATCGAGCATAAATACTAACTCTTGGAGTTGCTAGCATCTACTTGGCCAAGATAGCTACTAACAACGGAAAGCATGCAAGATCACAAATAACAAGGACATGATAGAATCAATAATCAATCTGAAATAGCATCTCAATATCCATTGGATCCCCGCAAACACAACATGAAGAATTACAAATAGATGATCTTGGTCATGAACGGAGCTCACAAGATCTAAACATGAAAGCACAAAGGAGGAGAACCAGCCATCTAGCTACTACATGGACCCGTAGTCCAGAATGAACTACTCACGCATCACGCCGGAGGCTTGCATGATGATGAAGAAGGCCTCCAGGGTGAATTCCCCTCTCCGGCAGGGTGCCAGGAAGAGCTTCAGATCCCTCCCGATCTAGGGATGGAGATGATGGCGGCTATAGACTCTTTCGTGGATTTTTGATCGGGTACTTAGGTTTTGGTATCAGAGGCAATATATAGGCGGAAGGAGAGGTCGAGGGGGTGTTGGGGTCGGCCAGACCACCCCCTGGCGCAGGCCTGGCCTGGCCACGCGGCCAGGTGGTGTGGCCGGCCCCCAGCCCTTCCCCGTCTCGTATTCTGGCACTAGATGTCTTCTGGAAAAATAGGAACTTTGGCTTTTGTCCCGTCCAATTCCGAGAATATTCATTTTCTGACTTTCTAGAACCAAAAATAGCAGAAAACAGGTAGCTGGCACTGTGGCTCTTGTTAATAGGTTAGTCCAAGAAATCATATGAAAAGTACTCCAAAGTATGGACAAAACACAAGAAAGTAGATAAAACCAAGCATGGAACATCAAAAATTATAGATACATTTGCAATGTATCAGGGAGTAGAAACTAGTTATAATCCTATAGAATCATATGGACCATATGGGGGTAATAAGAATCCCATTGAGCTGGAAGAGTGTCCTGGAAGTTACTACACCAATATGTATGACTAGATTGTGGAAAAAGGAAAGAATACCTCTTAGTTTGAAGATGAGTACGGAGGAGGAAAGAAGCATACTGAAGGAGGTAATGAGTATGATAGTCATTTCTCAATGGCTAATCTCACTCTTGGTACTTCTACTCAAGGTTACACACCTACTGGATGTTCTGATGCACCAGAAGGCAATCGTCGAACTTCGTGCCATCGTGGACGAGAATTCTAGAAGCACGGAAGTGAGTGAGGAAAGTAAGAATGGAAGTAATCCGTAAAGTAGAGTGCTTGAATAAAGTTTATATTGGGCAATGCGTATTGTATTGTTTGAGAGGCTTGCTAAAATAAGTGAGAACATGCTCACATGAGCAAGAAATCTCTTGTAATATAAGGAGGTCGTGTACAGAAGGAATGTCTTGCTGTGGTTGGGAGTTGTAGGATTTCGAAGACATATGTTTAATACATGGTATATGTTTGAGTATTTCTTGGTTTTTCTTGGATCTTCTTGATTGACTAGATCTGTGCATGAAGTTTGGCTTGGTGTGCAAATGCATGTGCATCATCAAGTTATTACTTGATGTTATAGACCTAGATAGAAAAGGGAATTCGTGTAAGGGAGTGATGAGTTTCGAAGATCAAGATGAAGACCGTAGGAAGAAGGAAGCCAAATATAAGGAGTATCTGAAGGAAATATGCCCTGAGAGGCAATAATAAAGTTGTTATTATATATTCCTTGTATATGATAGATGTTTATTTTGGATGCTATAATTGTATTGATAGGAAACATCAATACATGTGTGTTTAATAAACAAAAGGGGTTCCTAGTTATGCCTCTCTTATAGACTAGCTTGTTGATTAACAACATGATCAAAGTTTCCTGATCATGGACATTGGATGTTGTTAATAACAAGGTCACAGCATTTGTGAAATGATGTGATGAACATTCATCCGAAGTATAGCATTACGATCAAGTCATTATGTTTATATTGCTATAACGTCATACAAAGTAGTCTTAGTCCTTAGACCATGAGATCATGTTAATTGCTAACACCGGAAGAGTATCTTGATAACATCAAACGTCACACCGTAACAGAGTGACTATAAATATGGGTTCAGTACTACGAAGGTGTTATGTTGAGGCTCATGGATCAAGAGTGGAATTTTTCAATCTCGATGATGGATAGATATACTCTGGGCCCTCTCGGTGATATCACATTAAGATTGCTTGCAAGCAAGTGATGTGATCACTAGAATGTTATATCACGGGAACGAGAAAAGAGTGCATGTCGGTAACGAGATCAAACTAGGTATTTGGATACCGATGATCGAATCTCGGAAATTTATTATATCATGAGACAAAGGGATTAAATTGCTGACGTTAAAGGTTCTCACGATCACATAAGTCATCGTTGAATATGCAGGAGTCAGTATGGATCTCTAGGTCCTGCTTCTGATTATTGATCTGAGAGGAGTCTCAATCATGTCTGCATTATTCGCGAACCGTAGGGTGACACACTTAAGGGTTACCGGACACCATTTAGGAGCACATATGTTCCAGACAAAAGGTTTGCAAAGCGCAGGAAATGTTTCGATAGAAACAGGAATTGTTTCGATAGAAACCGGAATTGTTTCGGGTGAAATTGCAGAAAGTGGTTCTGCATGTGATATTGAAATGTTGCAAGGGGTTTTATGTGAATGTTTGTTAATTAAAGTAATTAAAAAAATTCTGAATAAAATAAATAAAAGAGTTTTATTAAATGAGAGAGCATTAAATTTGGAGAAATTTAATGGATTTAAAGTGGAGACTTTAAAAGAGAATGTTAAGGGGCATTTTAATGTGGAGGGGTTACCACCACATGAATGGGGGAGGTGAGGGGTCACCCCCCATGCGCCGGCCATGGAGAGAGGGGGCACCCCCCCTCCTCCTATAAAAGGCCACCCATTCCCTCCTTCATCCTCACACCTCCTCATGAAGGATCTCTCTCCCCCTCTAGATATTTCCCCATGGTCTCGGATTAGCGAGATACATGTTCCCGGTGGCCTTGCGTTTGGAAGGAGTTGCTGCTTCCGCTGATTCGCCGGAGCAAGGAGGTGGAGGTTGTCCGGTGGCTTGAACGTGTGTGCGAGGACGGATGCGCTGCTGATTTGCGGCGCTCGGACTTCCACACGATCTTGAGAACGGCAAGCGTACGACTACATCAACCACGAGTTCCTACTCGTTAACAAAACTCGTTGTCTTCGAGGGTAAGTTCTCCATGGATGTATGTCCACCCGTTGCTCTGTATCTAGTAGATAGATCTTGGCGTATAGTTCTCATCGTAGGAAATTTTTTGTTTTCTATGTTGCGGACCCAACTGTGGTATTAGAGCCTGATCTATGCGTAGGTGCTTTGCACGGGTAGTACACATATGTTTATATGTGGCGATGATGATCATGTTATTGCATCTTCTATGTACTTTGGATATTGGTGGCATAGTGGGATGAAGCGGCCCGGACCAACCTTACATGTCATCGTACATGAGACCGGTTCCACGACTGACATGCAACTTGTTTTGCATAAGTGGCTGGCGGGTGTCTGTCTCTCCTATTCTAGTCAATATTTGATTTACAACGAGTTGCTAATAACTTGGTTATCCTCGTTGTGGTTCATGTTCGTAGGTAAGACCGGTTCTATCTCCGAAAGCCCTAAGCCACGTAAAACTTGCAATTGATAAATTAGAGGCGTCTAGTTTAGATCGTTGCTGGGCTAGTGTCTTGATATGGTATTGTTGTAAGTAGATGTATGATAGATACTCTTACAACTCACTTAACGTGTAAGTTCCATAGACCTTGGCCTTACACACAAAGGAATGATAGAGATCATACCACGATGCAAATGATAGAGATCAAATGCATGGACCATATCACCTCACTTCACACATTAGATGTTAGCATCTTATATTGCTAGTTTGGCGTTTTTGGTAGCATTATAAGATGATCCCTCATTTAGATATCAAGATAAAATGTGTTCTTCCTTAAGTATGCACCGTTTTGTGAATCGTGTTTTGAGGCATCACGTGATGATCGGGTGTTCTCGACTCTACGCTTTCATACAACGGGTGTAAGACAGTTTTACACACGCGAATACTAAGGTTCTTACTTGACGAGCCTAGCATGTACAAACATGGCCTCGGAACACGGACCGAAAGGTTAAGCATGAGTCATATAGTTGATATGATGCCTATATAGATACTCGCCTTTGAAGCTACACCGACTCACGTGATGATCGTACTTGGTGTAGTGGATTTGGTTCATGTCATCACCAAAAGGACACGAGGGATGTCGTTTTTGAGTGGGAGTTCATTAGTAATTTGGATTAGTTGAACTCAATCTATCATAAAATTAGTCTAAATATATTTTACAAATTCTGTTGTAGATGGCACCACCTGCTTTTAATTTCAATGTATTCATGGAGAAAGAGAAGCTTGCTGCGAATGGTAGCAACTTCACCAATTGGGCTATGAATTTGAGGATTCTCCTCACTGCTGCACAAAAGCAATATGTGCTAGAGGCGCCGCTAGGCCCCCCACCAGCTCCTGATGCCCCTGACGAGGAAAAGAACGTCTATATAAGTCATTAGGAGGACCACAACTTAGTTCATTGCGGCATACTGTATGGGCTAGAGCCAGAACTTCGAAAACGTTTCGAAAATGGCAATGCCTTTGATACCATGGGAGAATTGAAAATGATTTTCGATACCCATGCTGCCGTAGAGAGTTATAATGCTTCTGAAAAGTTCTTTAGCTGCATGATGGAAGAGAACAGCTCCGTTAGTGAGCACGTACTCAAAATGTCTAGGTACGCCGATAAGCTTGTGTCCTTGGGAATAACGATTCCCATTGACTTAGGCATACATCGTGTTCTCCAATCTCTGCCACCTAGCTACAAGAGCTTCGTGATGAACTATAATATGCAGGGCATGAAGAAGTCTCTTCCCGAGCTTCTGTCAATGCTTAAGACTGCAGAAGTGGAGATTAGGAAAGAACATCAAGTGTTGATGATCAATAAGACCACCGGTTTCAAGAAGGACAAGAAAGGAAAGCAGAAGGGAAAGAAGGGCGGCAAATCTGTTGCCGCGCCTGAAAAGAAACCCCGAGCTGGCCCTAAGTTTGACACTGAGTGCAACTATTGCAAGGGGACTGGCCATTGGAAGCGCAACTGCCCCAAGTATTTGGCGAACAAGAAGGCCGGCAAGGCAAACAAAGGTATATATGATATACATGTTATTGATGTGTACTTGACTAGTACTCGCAGTAGCACCTGGGTATTTTGATACATGATCGGTTGCTAATATATGTAATTCGGTTCAGGGGCTGCGGAACAAGCGACAACTAGCAAGGGATGAGGTCACGATGCGGGTCGGCAATGGATTAAGAGTTGATGTGATCGCCGTCGGAACGCTGCCTCTCCATATGCCGCCGGGATTAGTTATAAACCTAAATAATTGTTATTTGGTGCCTGCACTGACCATGAACATTGTATCCGGATCATGTTTGATGCAAAGTGGTTATTCGTTTAAATCTGAAAACAATGGTTGTTCGATTTATATGAATAATATCTTTTATGGTCATGCACCTGTGTTGAATGGTTTATTTCTATTGGATCTCGATAGTAGCATTACGCATATTCATAATGTTGATGCTAAAAGGATTAAACTTGATAATGATATATCTACATATATGTGGCACTGCCGTCTAGGTCATATTGGCGTTAAACGCATGAAGAAACTCCATTCTGATGGACTTTTGGAATCACTTGATTTTGAATCATTTGATACATGTGAGACATGCCTTATGGGCAAGATGGCTAGAACGCCGTTTTCCGGTTCAATGGAACGGGCGACAGATCTATTGGAAATCATACATATGGATGTGTGTGGACCAATGAGTGTGTCGGCGCGAGGTGGATATCATTATTTTGTTACTTTCACGGATGATTTGAGTAGATACGGGTATATCTATTTGATGAAACATAAGTCTGAAACTTTTGAAAAGTTCAAAGAATTTCAAAATGAAGTGGAAAATCATCGTAATAGAAAGATCAAATTTCTACGATCTGACCATGGAGGAGAGTATCTAAGTTACGAGTTTAGCACACACATGAAAGATTGTGGAATAGTTTCACAACTCATGCCTGCCGGAACACCACAACGTAATGGTGTGTTAGAACGTCGTAATCGTACTTTATTGGATATGGTTCGATCTATGATGTGTCTGACTGACTTGCCACTGTCATTTTGGGGTTATGCACTAGAAACCGCTACATTCACTTTAAATAGGGCACCATCTAAATCCGTTGAAAAGACACCGTATGAATTATGGTTTGGAAACAAACCTAAGCTGTCATTTCTTAAAGTTTGGGGATGTGATGTTTATGTGAAGAAACTTCAACCAGATAAACTCAAACCCAAAGCGGAAAAATGCGTCTTCATAGGATACCCTAAGGAAACGATTGGGTATACCTTCTATCACAGATTCGAGGGCAAGGACTTTGTTGCCAAGAATGGATCCTTTCTTCAGAAGGAGTTTCTCGCGAAAGGTGTGAGTAGTCGGAAGGTAGAACTCGAAGAGGTTATTGAACCTTCTCTTCATGAAATGGCGAGTAGCGCAGCACCGGAAGTTGTTTTGGAGTTGACTTCACCTAATGAAGAGAGAGATAATGATATTGATCATGAAACTCCGAAAGAGGACACTACCGAACCTCGCAGATCAAGCAGGACACGTGCAGCTCCTAAACTGTACGGCAATCCTGTTATGAATTTCATGATTGATGGAATAGATGACCCTGCGACGTATGAAGAAGCGATGATGAGCCCTGATTCCAACAAATGGCTAGCAGCCATGAAATCCGAGATGGAATCCATGTACGAAAAACAGGTTTGGACCTTGGTGGACTTACCTCATGATCGAAAGGACGTTGAGAATAAATGGATTTTCAAAAGAAAAACTGATGCTAATGGTAATGTAACCATCTATAAGGATCGACTTGTTGCAAAGGGGTTTCGACAAATTCAAGGAGTTGACTACGATGAGACATTCTCTCCCGTAGTGATGCTTAAGTCGGTTAGGATTATGTTAGCAATTGCTGCATATTTCGATTATGAAATATGGTAGATGGATGTCAAAACTGCGTTCCTCAATGGTAATATTGAAGAAGAGTTGTATATGATACAACCAAAGGGTTTTGTCGATCCTAAGGATGCTAATAAGGTGTGTAAACTTCAGCGATCCATCTATGGACTGAAGCAAGCATCACGGAGTTGGAATCTCCGCTTTGATGAGGTGATCAAAGAGTTTGGATTTGTCCAAACTTATGGAGAGGCTTGTATTTACAAGAAAGTGAGTGGGAGCAATGTGGCATTTCTGATATTATATGTGGATGACATATTATTGATTGGAAATGATATAGATCTTTTAAATAGTGTTAAAAGTTATCTAAACAGCAAATTTTTGATGAAGGACCTTGGTGAAGCTTCATATATATTAGGCATTAAAATCTATAGAGATAGATCAAGACACCTAATTGGGCTATCGCAGAGTACATACCTTGATAATATATTAAAGAAGTTTAATATGGATGAAAGTAAGAAGGGGTTCTTACCTAAGTTGCAAGGCAAGACATTGAGTAAGACTCAAAGTCCGGCTACGGCGGAAGAAAGAGTGATGATGGATAAGATCCCCTATGCCTCGACCATAGGCTCTATAATGTATGCCATGCTATGTACAAGACCGGATGTGGCACATGCTATTAGTTTGACTAGTAGGTACCAATCTGATCCAGGTTCAGAACACTGGATAGCGGTAAAGAACATCCTCAAGTACTTGAGAAGAACTAAGGATATGCTTCTTATATACGGAGGTGAAGAAGAGCTAGTCGCTAAGTGTTATGTCAATGCTAGCTTTGACACCGATCCGGATGACTCTAAGTCTCAATCCGGATACGTATTTCTCTTGAACGGAGCAGCAGTTAGTTGGAGGAGTTCCAAACAACCAGTGGTGGCTGGATCAACAACGGAGGCGGAATATGTTGCTGCTTCAGAAGCGGCGCAGGAGGCAGTTTGGATGAAAGAGTTCATTACAGGACTGGGTGTGGTTCCCAGTGCGTTGGACCCGATGGTGATCTATTGTGACAACAATGGAGCCATAGCCAATTCAAAGGAACCAATGTCTCACAAGAATTCCAAGCATATTAAGCGCCGGTTTCACTCCATCCGCGAGCATGTCAAGGATGGAGATATAAAGATTTGTAAAGTGCACACGAACCTAAATGTAGCAGATCCGTTGACTAAAGTTCTCCCTAGGGCAAAACATGATCAACACCAGAAATCCATGGGTTTTAGATTTATCACTATGTGAACTAGATTATTGTCTCTAGTGCAAGTGGGAGACTGAAGGAAATATGCCCCGAGAGGCAATAATAAAGTTGTTATTATATATTCCTTGTATATGATAGATGTTTATTTTGCATGCTATAATTGTATTGAAAGGAAACATCAATACATGTGTGTTTAATAAACAAAAAGGGTTCCTAGTTATGCCTCTCTTATAGACTAGCTTGTTGATTAACAAGATGATCAAAGTTTCCTGATCATGGACATTGGATGTTGTTAATAACAAGGTCACAGCATTTGTGAAATGATATGATGAACATTCATCCGAAGTATAGCATTACGATCAAGTCAGTATGTTTATATTGCTATAACATCATACAAAGTAGTCTTAGTCCTTAGACCATGAGATCATGTTAATTGCTAACACCGGAAGTGTATCTTGATAACATCAAACGTCACACCGTAACAGGTGACTATAAAGATGGGTTCAGTACTACGAAGGTGTTATGTTGAGGCTCATGGATCAAGAGTGGAATTTTGCAATCCCGATGACGGATAGATATACTCTGGGACCTCTCGGTGATATCACATTAAGATAGCTTGCAAGCAAGTGATGTGATCACTAGAATGTTATATCACGGGAACGAGAAAAGAGTGCATGTCGGTAACGAGATCAAACTAGGTATTTGGATACCGATGATCGAATCTCGGACATGTATTATATCATGAGACAAAGGGATTAAATTGCTGACGTTAAAGGTTCTCACGATCACAGAAGTCATCGTTGAATATGAAGGAGTCAGTACGGATCTCCAGGTCCCGCTTCTGATTATTGATCTGAGAGGAGTCTCAATCATGTCTGCATTATTCGCGAACCGTAGGGTGACACACTTAAGGGTTACAAGACAACATTTAGGAGCACAAATGTTCTAGACAAAAGGTTTGCAAAGCGCAGGAAATGTTTCGATAGAAACAGGAATTGTTTCGATAGAAACCGGAATTGTTTCGGGTGAAATTGCAGAAAGTGGTCTTGCATGTGATATTGAAATGTTGCAAGGGGTTTTATGTGAATGTTTGTTAATTAAAGTAATTAACAAAATTTTGAATAAAATAAATAAAAGAGTTTTATTAAATGAGAGAGCATTAAATTTGGAGAAATTTAATGCATTTAAAGTGGAGACTTTAAAAGAGAATGTTAAGGGGCATTTTAATGTGGAGGGGTTACCACCACATGAATGGGGGAGGTGAGGGGTCACCCCCCCATGCGCCGGCCATGGAGAGAGGGGGCACCCCCTCCTCCTATAAAAGGCCACCCATTCCCTCCTTCATCCTCACACCTCCTCGTGAAGGATCTCTCTCCCCCTCTAGATATTTCCCCATGTCCTCGGATAAGCGAGATACATGTTCCCGGTGGCCTTGCGTCTGGAAGGAGTTGCTGCTTCCGCTGATTCGCTGGAGCGAGGAGGTGGAGGTTGTCCGGTGACTTGAACGTGTGTGCGAGGACGGATGCGCTGCTGATTTGCGGTGCTCGGACTTGCACACGATCTTGAGATCGGCAAGCGTATGACTACATCAACCACGAGTTCCTACTCGTTAACAAAACTCGTTGTCTTCGAGGGTAAGTTCTCCATGGATGTATGTCCACCCGTTGCTCTATATCTAGTAGATAGATCTTGGCGTATAGTTCTCATCGCAGGAAAATTTTTGTTTTCTATGTTGCGGACCCAACAGTATCAACACTATTTTTAAAGGATGGATGAATCCCAACTCACTGTGAGTTGGCAATAAGAAGGATTATTAGTGCAGAATAGGTGCGGAGCAACATGAATTAATAAGTTAAGTTCACTCAAGATAGGTGATGTTGCTCCGAAGCTAATGAAGTAGTTGTCCCAAAGTTATGGAAGTAACATGAAAGGGTGCAAGGACAAAGTTTTGAAACAAACGTGGTATTCAATCTCTGACAACTCAGAGAGAATGCCAGTAGTAAGTCCAGAACCTATAGGGTAATCCATACACCAAGGAGGATTCGTAGTCGGTATCCGTAATTGGTATCCATAGCTGGTACCCTTAAGGTTAAGCTAATTAGATTATCTTGGTATGATTTAAAGAGCATAAAACTTGGCCTAAGTTAGCTTAAATCTAAAGAAGTATATAATTAAATATCATCTTCCAAGACGCTTCGTGAAATCGGGCGTACCAAAGAGAAAATGTCCAGAAGGTTAAGAGTGAGACAAGTAATGTTGGAGGATTCATTTCAGAGATCCACAATTGTGTGGATGTACCACAAATTCTTTCGTGAGACCTTATTTAGGTAAGATATAAGCTGGATAGAGACCAATACTTTAACCATTGGATATTATACATAGAGATTAGAGACCATTCGGAAACGCCAAGGGGGAGAGTAAACAGTAACCACTGAAGTGTTGTTGTATAACTTTCTGACTAAAGTTTGGAGAAGAAGTACAAAGCTATGATAAGATTAAGCCTTATTCTCATAAGGTTATAAGAAGCCATCATTATAAAGTATTTCCAAGAGTATGTTCAGATGAAAGATCAAAGGAGATATAATAGATTAAACCTAGTGGACTAGTTCTAAAAGAAACAACTCGTAAGTTGTTCTTAAGAAGTGTGGAGCCTACTAAAATAGTTTAGTGTAAGATAGTAGGAAAACTGGATTGGAATGGACAAAATGTGTCCACAACCAATTCCAAATTGGAGTGTAAGGGCATAAACCCAAAGAGATATAGTAAAAGGAAATATATGGTAACTTAGAAATAATAGTGGATATTGTCGGAATGAACAGGATTCAAGGAAAAAGATCTAGATACGGGATACCACAATTATCCCCGATTATGATCACAAAGGAGTTGAGAAATGTCATGATATATACAAGTCAATTCCTCATTCCGAAATGTAAGAGAGTACAAACTTCGGGGACAAAGTTTATTTTAAGGGGGAGAGTCTGTAACACCCCAGCATTAGAGATCAGAAATAAGCTGAACATAGGTTATGCATTGCATTCATGCATAGAAAATCCGGATAATTTTCGCGCTTTTAAATAAAACTTGTCAAAGTGATTGAAGCTTAACTTAACTTGGTGGAACTGAAGTAGATCATCAAGTTGATTGTGATAAGTTTGAATATGACCTTTGCTTGAACCTTATTTTGGGTAATATAATTTGATCCAAGGGTAGATCGAATGTAATAAAACTAAGTCACAACCCACTACTTAATAAGGAGTACTAGATCTCCTAGATGACATGGTATTCCATACAACAACTCAAGGATGAATATTTAATATTCCAAAAGTTATGTCAAGGTATTACTTACAACAAACCCCACCATTAAATCTTGAAACACCTATTTTCCATAGTTATTCCTACCATGGGTGTCATGGTAGTTCTTAAACATTAACTCTTATCACAAATAGAGTAAAAAGGGAAGTGAAGCCAAGACCATTCATCACATATCCTTAATATCATATTAAGTGATGACAATCCTATTTAACCAAGTCCTGGTGTCAAGTTGATCATCAATGTTGGGTGATAAATCCTCGACCTAGAACTTATTGACTCATAGCCTTTGACCTATTATGTTGACCTTCCTAAGAACTTAAGTAAATTAATCAGAAGGAGGAACTATTTATGGTGAAGTATACCATCATCAATGTAATGAGTTCCTTAGTGGTGATCAAACCAATTGATGTTGGAGGAGTTAACTCACTCATGAGTCAACTAGAAGAAGTATTTAAACCAAGAGTTTAGATAGTAGTCTGAAGCTATGAGAAGGCTAATAGTATTAGTATATCAAATGATAATCGTGTTAAGACAAGTGGATATAAACTTAGAGTAAGTTTCCTTAACAAGATAAGTCTTATAGAGAGACTAGTACAAGTCTACTACTTAGTAGATAGAGGATAGATCTTGATCAGACAATTAGAAGCCTAAGCTATGCTTGATCAAGGGTTAGAGGTCATTATTCTCAAGTTCCTTGAGAATAGATGACTGGCTGAGGAAGAAGAGTGGTGAGTATATCAAATTAGGTAAAGCCTAGTAAGATTAATCATCTAGCTTGATCATGAGAAGTCAAGATAGAGTATAATGAAGTATATAACATAAGTTGTAGGATTAGTTGGAAGTATAATAGTTTAACCAAGCTAATACAAGAACAAACTTGTATTGTGGAGAGTAGTACCATACCTATTCCAGTAGATTGATGTCACATGTGATATAGAGATCACTATAATCTTGCAAGCCTTAGAAGTAGATGCAAGGTAAGTATGAAGGAGTTTATGGAATGAAGTTAGTACTAACTACTTTGATGGATTTAGTAAGGGTAGTTTATGAATGTAAGTTGTATATATATACTAGTAGAAGAATGAAGAGTAATGTTGAAGTGGCATGACCATTTCATCATATGATGGTGGATATGGTGGAGTCAAATGATGGTCTTATTCAGGAAGGTGTGATCTTTATGAATGAGATAAGAGAGGTTTAACTAGAGTATATTTAGGAAAGGAATTCCTTATCTAAAGAATATCTTAGTGAGGTATTAAGGATAGGAAATCTTTAGAAACCTTTAACCAACAGTATATCAAGATATGGCAAGACTCATGTCTACTTCATTATTTAAAACCCTAGAATCAAATGGATAGTGAAACCATACCCTATTCCTAGGTAACCATTGAACAATGTCTGTTGGATAATTAAAGCTTCCAAGAGATAATTAGAGAACCAGATGAGTGTTTATAGGTGGAAGCCTTGTCCACCTTATTATTTTAAACCCTAATAGAAATCTATACCCATGAACCAACAAGATTGCTCTAGGAAGTAATTCCAATATCTCACTTTTAGTTGAGATTTCAAATCTACTCATAAATTTTGAAGTAGTGTCCCTAAACCTTGATCGTTATCTATATTCATAATAAAATATGAGTCTAATGAACCTTCCTAAAACTCATGGTGTTTCCAAACTCTGCAAATCAAGTAGAATTGGATTTGGTAAAATCACCAAATAGGGAGAACCATGAAATTCAAATCACCATAATATGAATCACAAGGTTTAAAACATTAATAGGGATATATATTAATTCCTATACAAGACTAAGCTTGAAAAGAATTCTATGTACCTCCTTAGTCATCTTAAACCACTATAATTACAGTCATTAAGTGAAAATACAAATCATTTCTATAAGGTTTTCCTATAGGAAGTAAATCTCTAAAAACCCTAAATCCTATTAATCACATTTCTCTAAAAATAACTGTTCATATACTCATTAATTTTGAAGATATGAAGAAAAAAATGAAAGAGGTTTAATAAAATGAATCTCTAAACCTTCTGAATATGCCACAAAGTTTAAGATATTTAAACCTTGTAGAAATCAAATATGAAATGAATTTTGAATTAGAAATAAAAAGATAATAAAAACTAAATAAAAAATAGAGCAGTCATCAGACTCGGCCCACGGCCCATTTTCGCATCGCTTACCGTCGCTCACGTGCGCCAGCCGCCGCATTTCGCTCGCCTCGCCACGGCCCAGCAGCAGCCTGGCCCAGATACCAATTCGCCGTCGTCACTTCCACGCACACGCACTGCTCGCTAGAGGACGTCACCGCCACTTGATGCTGTCCGCCCTCGTTAGCAGAATTGGACCGTCGTGATGCTCGCCGACGCCCTAGACCTCGTTGATAAGATCGGCCGTGTCAATCTCTATCCTCCAGTACCAGCCTTATCCTCTCTCTCGCCCTCTAGAGCAAATCCCTTCTTCCACAGAAAACCTAGCCACCACTCGTCGTTGTTCCGGTCATTTCCGACCACCCCTCGCCTAGCCATAGCCACCGCTGGAAACGCCTTCATGTCCTCATTCGTCTCAAACAAGTCCCGTAAGCAGGCGCGCCATGAGCGACGCAGAATCGAGCTCGGAGTATCATCGGCCACCGTGGCCATTGCCGACGATTCACCGTCACCAGACTTCCCCACGCTTCGCCGTCCTCACCATCGTCATCGGGGTGAGCTTATGCGTCCTCCTGTGCTCTCCACTTGCTTCCTCCCACTCTGTAGCGTCTTATCATCATTTTCGCCTTCGCCTGGCGTGTATGGTTGTCGCCGGAGTAGCTCCGGTGACCAAAACGGGGTGGCGACACCACCCCTAGGTTCGCCTTGCTCCCCTCCATCGAGCGCACCCTTCCATTTTGCCCCACGCGCTCTCCAGCGACCTGTCGTTGCTCGAGAGTGATCTCTGACCGTCGCTGATGTCACAGTGTCGTCATGCTTGCGTCACCCTAGTCCCGCCAGCTCTGTTTGACTGGATCCTTGCCTAGGTGGCAAGTGACGTGGCCTTGATCCCACGGGTCAGTGGCTGGGACTAGGTTAGTCGGAGTATAAAAGGTTTTCTCTGTTTAGTAAATAGATAAAACAAATAAGTTTAAATATAAATATAATTTCAGGAATTTAATAAAAATGATTAAATCTTAGAAATTGAATATCTTTTGTTTTATAATTCAGAAAAAAATATATAATATATCAAAACACTCAGGAAAATAAAATATATAATTTCACTTTATTAACAAATATTATTGTGTCAACTATTTAATTAATTATTATTTAATAAATATTTTATAAGTAATAATACTTTGAAAATTCATATTTTAATATTAGTAAATGAGAAAAATATAAATAATCTACCAAAATTCTTAGAAAAGCAAAATCTAAATTTACAAAATTGTTTCGTAGATTTTTGGTGACCACTTAGAAAAATATTATTATTTATTAAGTATTTATAAAGTGATAAAACTTATAAATATCATATCTTATTATTTAGAAATCAGAAAAATACATATAATATACCAAAACAATCACAAAAATAAAATATACACCTTAAAAATATCATCTTTCATAATTAAAGTAAAATAGAAGGTAAAGGTCTAATAAATCTTATTAAAACCCTTTTCTTTTATTGTAATTCCTTAGAAATATTTAAATCTTTACTATTGCCTTTGCCATTATCAGCTGGAAGTCCAAAAGTGTAATAACAAGTGCAAGTTATGTTTAAGTAACGTTAAGATAGTTTTAACAATTTTAAGTTGTACTTACTAAGACTACCATTTAGAATTAAGTTAATATTACTCTTCAAAAACATTTTACCAATTATAAAATCATCAAGATTTGAGTACTAATTCTTTTACAAATTGGGAACCCTCTTTAAAAGATAAATAGAGTCTTTAAGTATTTAGCATAGTGCCATTCCCATGCTTATAGAAATAATTATTAATTCTATAATAGGTAAATGATTCTATTCACTTATAAAAAATCAAGAGAACACCACTGCCATAAAGTCATAATACTTTTTGTTTAACCTTCATGAAATGTTAAACGTCTCCACTTGCTAGTTGAATAGTTACTCAAAAATACTAATTGTTTTCTACTTTAATAATCTTAATTAATAAGAAGACCTTAAAGTGTTAGCTTCAAGTTTAAATGCTTCTACTTTGTAAACGTAATATTTTCTTCAAAAATTATTCTTTTAAGAAACATTAAAAGTAATCCTTAAACACTTCTATAAAATCTCTAATTGATTAGCAATCTTGCTTAAGAAATCTTTTAGATACTATAACCATTTGAGTGCTTTAGTATTGTATACTACCTATTGTACTTGCATATTGTTTCATACACTCTCACAAGCCTTAGCAAGAAGCACATGTATGAAGCTAATATAAAAGTGTAACATATTCCAACGATAACATCACAAACTTCAAACCCTAGATTAGATACGATTAGTCTAGGGATATGCGTTTATCAAACAACATTACACAACAAAAAATCCATGGGTATTTTAACCCGAGTACCTGGGAAAAAGCAGAATATTTGATGGAAGAACAGGAGACCCCTTCGAACAACCTGTTCTAATAGGGAAGTCCTATATCTCACGGAACCTACTTTGGTTTCAGTTCAGTCATCATCTGATGTTTGACCTTTCACATAGCGATCATGGATTATTCAGTCTTTCTTTTCCCTCCTTCACAACCGATTAAGTCAGAGCGGAAAGAGAAGGGGGATTCAGCTTACCAGCCAGGGAGGTGAGCCTTTTGAAACGATTTCCATCCTTGGTTCCGAAAAGGGATAGATATGGAGGAAGTCGGTGTAGAGACATCTTTTCAAGTCGGGTATACTTATCCACAGAGTTGCTCAAGAGCACCCAGTATAGAATACTTTTTGAGTATGTTGGTAAGGTCCGGTCAAACGCTTCTGTGCTTGCACTTCTGTGTAACTAGGGGTGCTAGTCCAAATACTTGGATGATGGGAATTGAGTGATTCGAATAGGTCTGGTGCTTCCGAGCAAGCAAGGGGACTAGTTTCAACAAGGCGAGGAACCCCTGCTATATGTATGTATCCAGGACTATGATGTATCCAGCTCAGTTGGAAAGCATTACTTATGCATGATTGCATCCTGTGTGTTTACACATTAGTCCTTACCGGACCAATGATGTTACTTTCAGAATTTGGATCTTCTATTATCTCAACGACCGTGAGTGCATAATCTTGCAATCACAAAAGGCAAGTTCACAACTTGCTCATGTTCTTTGATTATTTTCTATCAAATGCTTGTAACTCAAATGTTGTCATCACCTACATTTCAAAAAGGACAGAAAATATTATTTCATAATAATATGATTATGGATTATTTACCAAGTGGTAATAATCTATTGATACAGTTCGAGTGGTAAAGGAACATAATATCTAGGACTTAACAACCAATGCTACCCGTGATTCTAGCGCCGTATATTACATGTTAACCATGAGATTTGGAGGGACAGAGAAGTCAACTGTATCTTCTTCCTTTCATATGTAGGCATGATGACCTTATCGTGACGCTGTGATTCCTTGCGTGGATCCAGCATATGGGTGGGCACCCTTAGGCCCGATGATTTTGGTATCTAGATTATCTATGAGCGGCTGCCAAAGGTATAGTCAGACCTTTATGGAGCTGGCCAGGGGCATCACCGGCTCATAGAGTCTTTAGGAACTCATCAGGGTTATAGCTTTCCTGGAAGGGGGCTTAATGGAGATGGAGCTCGGCCCGGAGGATCGTGCAGACATATGGGATCGCGGAGAGGCAATGATTGGCTTGGATCATCTATAGGGCCCCACATCACGGAATTGTGGACGGGAATAAGCTACCCAGTTGTGCAACAAGGAGTTGATCTATCATGGGTAAAGCAACGCACCTCTCTAGAGTGTAAGAATTGTGACATGTTAGTCCCTGTTCCAGGAAGGAGCTACGAACGTGGCAGGAAAGGAACCCCACGAAGGTTCTAGTCAACCTGTGAAGGCTGTCGGACATAGTTTTCAGAATAAAAACAATCTTTGAAGAAATTTTTACGAGAACCTGCATTGCCTACGACCTATGGTCTGTGGCTGAAGAGATTGTGCATCATTCACTCCTTTTTAGTGAACTTGCTGAGTACGCTCGTACTGAACTGTACCCTCTTAACCCTTGCTAGATCTTAAGCCATTGAAGACGACGTAAAAATCAATTTCTATTCAAGAAACCATCATCGACGACTCAAGTTCTTCAATAAAGTCAATGAAGTTAACATATGCATCAACTGAAGTGAAGACGAAGTTATGATTAGGTAGGAGTAGATACTCTAGCCATAAAACCTACTTCTGTAGAGCATTGCATTAGTAGAAATTGCAAGCCAAATAGTTTAGATGATAATCTTATTAGTTAGATAACTCAGAGTTATTAATTTTGGTTTTCCTTTGGTAGAAGTTTCTTTCTCTTTAACCTAGACTGTTCTCTGGATCTTTTTTAAAGAGTCGAGTTGTAATTTATAATCATGTCTTGGACCTGATGTGTTTCTTTTGTACCACTCTAAGGGATGTAATACTAGTGAACGGTGTTTCGTTGTTGTTATGTCAACGAATATAGTGTACTACATCATGAAGTGGTATGTTGGGTCACTGCATGATACTTGTACAGCTGTCATGATTTTAGGGACTTCCACACCAATACAAGTATTGATTAGGCTATGAGAAGAAGAATTTTGGTAGCATATCATAGTCACGAGTTTTGAAAGCCGTAAAAGTAGTGAGCATGCTAAAATAGTTGTACTAAAAAAAGAGAGAAGAGGAGAAGTAAAAAGAAAGTAAAAAAATAGAGAGAGAGAAAAAGATAACAAAGGAAGAAATGAGAAGAGCAGCTATCAAAAGAAAGAAAAGATTAAAGGAAAATAATGATCATGAACCTTCATTACTAAATTAAATGCTCAATTATTTTAAATTTTATGATTACTATATGTTAAATTACTAGAAGCTTCTTATAACTTCATTAATACTAAAAGGCTGTGGAAGCCTCTAAGTCATGTGATGTGTAAGGGTAATACTAAAAGGCTGTGGAAGCCTCTAAGTCAGTGACGTGTAAGGGTATGATAATACCCCCGAAGTTTCTCTAAATCCGATGTTGTATTCCTGTTTCAATTTCTACCTCATTTATTGTAACGACTCGTTCCTCATGAACATATTTACCGATGAGCAAGACTTTAACTTGGGGGAGTTGATGAGTCCAAAATTGAAGCATATTTACCTTTTGTTTTTTGCATAAATGGAGTAGGGATTTTTGTACTTCACTGCATTTGCACGCACCTTTTTGTCCTTGTTTCAACATGATCTCAAATAATTTAGTCTTATATGAACATATCCATTGGAACTATCATATTATGCTATAATATGATATTTTTAAGTGATAAAAGTTATTCTATGGATTTACCTTTGCTCCTGGGAGAACACCAAACGAGGGGAAGTCACCAGCACCGATAATGACCAGTGGTATGGGCGGATACTGCCCATACTGTCTGCCCGTATTGAGTGGTAGCATGTCTGCCTCATCAAATACTTTCTCCTAGCAAAGACGACAGGGAGATCTGACATTCACACCCACCAAAAACCACGAAAAACGACATCTAAAAGGAATCTGAAGGGGGAACTTGGCTAGGGGAAAATCCCTGCTACTTCACGGATCATTGGAGGACATCGCATCATCCCATTCACCATCAACCACTGCATATCCATCACCATCGCTACCCCTATATCTCAACTATTAGATCTTGTTGTAATTCCAGATTCAAATGTGGTTTGCATTACATCTACCTCCTTACTTTTATCCATCCGTTTGATTATGGTGATGTTGTTGATTGCTTCCATGTGTGAGTAGTTCCTTTTTGCTAGGGGAGATGGACAAACTCTAGCACTATTATGAACTTCCAATAAGGATGATCTATTCTTGTGTCCGTATGACTGGCCGGTCTATGATAGATTTATGATTTGTGTTTGATCTCTCTCTTTAGATGGTATGTGTAGTCGGCCACATATCATTTGCCTTCATGACTAAAAGGAGGGAGAAATCCTTTGAACGTGTTTGGGATCATGCTCGGAATAGCTTCGTGACAATTAGCGCTGGCTCGTAACCTACATGGTCAAAGGAGGATAAAGAGAGACTCCCTAAGCTAATTATGATATCCACAGGGAAACCCTTAATTTTCGGTGGTTTGTATGGGTGATTGCTCTTAGACATCATAGTGGTTATTTAGAGGTGACCTCGCTCTTGGCTCAACAAAGTGGCTTCCTATGAGCCTTGTAGTGAACATCTTATTATGGAGCTCTCTCCATACATCTCATGACACAAGAAGTATATTATCTCAATTAATAATAATAATATCATGCTAGTGGCATATCCTACATCCCCGAGAATCTTTTAGCCCTATTGGGTTCAAGCATGCTTTCACACGACCTTGTTACTTGGTTTCTTTTACTCGTTTTAATTACTTTTCTCCAAACAATCAAAAACCTTTCAAAGACCCTTTACTTGAGATCAAAGTCAGCTTACAAGTATCCTTTGGTAGATAGTAATGAGGGGAATAAAGACCTTTACCAATAGCTCTCTGTGGGTTCGATACTTTTACTTGAAAACTAGATACAATTGATCTATGTAATTGCAGTCATCAACCACCCCGAGAGGACTACAGCTTCTATTGCATGCGATTGCTCGGCTGGGGCATAACTTCTTCCTCAAAGTAGAACTCAATTTATGCATCATGATGAGCCTTAGATCGCTTCCTAGGACCCGAGCCACCTGCACCTGTGAAATAAAGAGGGAGAAAAGCAATGGGCTTAAGGGCACAAGATCCTGAAACAAAGAGATACAAGAAAGACAAGTTTGGACAGGGTTTTGGGGTCAGATGGGCCCGTAGTACCAGAGTCGGAAGCGGTAGCACCGTAAACCTCTGGTAGTACCAAAAAAATCCGGTGGTACGGGAGTTGGCGGAACCGCGCCCAGATACGGTAGTGCAAGGACACAATTCGACCACAAATTGATGCCAAACTTAATTCCATGGTATAGGAAGGTGTGGGCAACAAGGAAACTAGGGGAAACCATAAGAGCTAAGGATCTACCAAGAAAACTAGACCAAATCTAGAAAACTTGGAAATCCTAGGAGGGAGAGTAGAGTGGTGGTACCGGAACTCATGGTGGAGAGGAGGGGCCGGGGGGCCTAGAGCCAGGATCCGGGTCGGTTGGCCGGAGGAGAGAGGCGGCGGCGTGGCCCCTGCAGCGAGATGGCGCTGGTAGCGGGGGGGGGGGGGGGGGGGGGGGGGGTAGGTGGGAGATAGGGGAAAGTAGGGCACTAGGAGGTGCCCCCTGATTCTCACATAACTAGGAACCACCGTCCAGTAGTACCCAAAGAAAAACACGGTAGTACCAGACTCTGGTAGTATCGTAGGAGCTAGTGGTATAGCCATGCCAGGGGTTGTTTCCAGGATTTCGCCTAGGAACTGATTCGGTCCAGTAGTACCGGGCAAAACCTGGTAGTACCGAACAACGTCAGTACCACATGATTTGGCAATACAGACGGACCTGGGGCAGTTTCCAGGGTTTCTCATGGGAACTAACCCAGTCAAGTAGTACCCCACAAAACCCAGTAGTACCGATGCCGCTAGAGCCACATAGCTAGATTTTGTGTGAAGGGGGATATTGGACCAAAGATCTTGTGCCAAGATGAAAATGTCTAAGGGGTTTGGGAAAGTGGGTCTTAGGATGATATGCACAAACAGAGGGAAGGAACAAAGCACCCTAACACGTAAAAAATAACATAAAGAACAAAAAGAGAGTGCAAGTCTGAAAGAAAAACAAAAAAACATGGAAAGATGACAAACATGAGTAAAGACCAACCTCTCATGAGAGAGAGGGTCGGTGGCCGAGGCCACCATGTTTGACTATACTTGGCTTGGAATCGCGAAGATATATCTTGGGTCTATTACCAAAACTCATCATTGAAGCTCACATATCACAAAATTATATTAAGAGGATGATCACTTTGGGCATAATGGGGGGAGGCATATCCCAATCAATTAGGATCGCACTCCCCCTATATCCATGCCTACACCTAGATGGGGAAACACATTAAAGCATAAGTATGGGTGCACGATCTCAAGCCACATTGCTCGAATCTATGATATTTAGCTCACGCCTTAACTCTTGAAATCTTCTTTCATAAAGGGATTTGGTGAAAAAATGCACAAGATCGATATGTCCACTAGACACATGTTCCTGGATGAAGTGATGGAGAATATCAATATGCTTCATTATTGTGTGTTGCACCAGGTTGTGGGAAATCCTCACAAAACTTTCATTATCACAAAGAAGAGGCACTTTGTCAAAAGTGACACCATAATCCTTAAATGTTTGTCTCATCCACGACAATTGAGCACAACAACTAGCGACCGCAATATAATCGGCCTCGATGGATGAAAGGGAGACACAATTTTGCTTCTTATATGACCAACACACCGAGGACCTACCAAGGGATTGGCAAGACCCAGAGTTTGATTTCCTTCCAACTTTGCTCCCGCCCAATCCGAGTCCATGAATCCATGAAGTGCAAAGCTTGAGCCCTTGGGGTACCATAAGCCAAAGTTTGGTATCAACTAAATATTGAAAGCTTCACTTGACCGCCACAAGGTGGATTTTTTTGGGGTGGCTTGAAACCGTGCACAAATACCCACACTCAACATGATATCCAGTCTAGATTCACAAAGATAGAGTAAAGCACAAATCATAGAGATATAACTTTCTATCCGCATCTTTTACCATGTGTATCAAGATTGAGGTTGCATTTGGGAGGCATGGGAGTCTTGGCTCCATTGAGATCCGACAACTTGAACCTTTTGAGGATATCTTGAATATATTTGGCTTGATTAATAAAGATACCTCCAATCAATTGCTTCACCTAAAATCCAAGGAAGAATTGCAATTCACCCATCATAGACATTTCAAACCCATCGGTCATTAGCTTAGCAAAAAGATCATTGAAAGCTTTGTTAGGAGAACCAAAGATAATATCATCAAAACAAATTTGGCATATAAAAAAGTTTCCTCCAACTCTTTTAGTAAAAAGAGTGGGGTTAATTAACCCAACTTCGAAGCCACAGTCTACCAACAACTTTCGAATGTACTCATACCAAGTGCGAGGACCTTTCTTAAGCCCATAGAGTTCCTTATCAAGCTTGTAGACATGGTTCGGAAATTTGGGATCCTCAAAACTCAGAGGTTGCTTGACATACACTAACTCATTTAGGGGACCATTAAGAAATGCACTTTTAACGTCCATTTGTTGCAACTTGAAGTTATGACGAGATGCATATGAAAGAAAGATACAGATGGATTCAAGATGAGCAACTAGGGCAAAAGTTTCACCGTAGTCGATACCCTCGACTTGGGAGAAGCCTTGAGCCACCAATCTTACCTTGTTGAAAATAACCTTCCCACTTGCATCTTGTTCTTGAAAATCCACTTGGTCCCAATGCCATTTTGACAATCCTTGGGTCTCTCCACCAATGACCATACTTTGTTGCGCTTGAAGTTGTTTAACATTTCATGCATGGCTTCAAGCCAATCCAGATCTTCAAGCGCTTCATACACCTTTTTGGGTTCTACGCGCAGAATTAAAACATTGTGGCCAACAAAGTTAGCCACTTGGTTATGAGTAGTAATACCCCTTTCAAGATCATCAACAATATATTCAAGGATATGTCCTTCACGGACAAGCATGGAAATCATTTTTGCTTTGCGGCGAGCTTGAGCTTCATCAAGAGATTCTTGAGAGATTACTTGGTCATCACCACTATTTTTATCCTCGTCTTGACCTTCAAAATAGCTTGCTCCTCTTCATGAGATTGCTCAACATTTTTACTTTGTCCATATTCATGATCTTGAGCTTGGTCAACATGGGGTGGTACACACCCATCATTCATTTGTTCTTGACCTTGGTCATGTGATATCTCTTCAATCATGGAATCTTGATGGCTAGGGGGATGATGTAGATCTTGAGTAGGTGAGGGCTCCACTTGAGTAGAGAATTGTCCTTCTCCTTCCACCACAAGGTGTTCCTCAACGGGGCGGAAAAATCCCACACACATTCTTCTTATGGCTTGATGAGGAAATTCATCACCTACATCACCAAGATCAATTTTCCCCACTTGGGAGCCTTGATGCTCATCGCACTTCACATTACTAGAGACTATAACTTGCCTGGTGGACTTGTTATAGACTCTATAAGCATGAGAGCCCAATGCATAGCCAACAAATATACATTCAATAGACCTAGGCTCAAATTTAGATAACTAGTTACCTTTCTTGAGAATATATCACTTACACTTAAACATGCAAAGGTAGTGGATACTTGCTTTCTTGCTGGAGAGGATCTCGTAAGGGGTCTTGTTCAAGTACTTGCAAAGATACACACAGTTGTAAATGTGACAAGCGATTGAGATAGCTTCGGCCAAAAAATTATATGGGGACTTCAACTCCACAATCATGGTTCTTTCCATATCCATGAGAGTCCGGTTCTTCCTCTATGCCACACATATTTTTGAGGGGTATAAGGAGCGGAATATTGATGCTTGATGCCCTCATCACCAAGAAACTCATCCAAGGTGTAGTTCTTGAACTCGATACCATTGTCACTTCTAATAGACAATATCTTCTTGTTATGTTGTTATTGAAGTTCATTGGAAAAGCCATCCCACATCACCTTTAGGCATTAGGAAAGTTGTGGTAGGTGTGGGTTTATTATGAAATTCCATCACATACAAACCGTTCTCGGCATTCCCAACAAAGGCTATAGAGATAGTCTTGCTCCACATGATAACCATAACCTTAGGGTTAAAGTAGGCCACAAAGACCATAAGAGTGAGTTGATGAACAAAGAGTAAATTGTATGAAAGGGTTTTGACACGCATAATGTCCACAATGGATATATCTGGTGTGACCACTACCTTACCCAAACCTAATACCTTAGAGGTTGATCCATCTCCATATGTGACACACATGTTGTGGGCTCCCCAAATTATCCATGCGAGAAATCCCTGTTATGTATACATCCATGTTCCCATGATCAGTGAGCCCTGGAACATAACCGACAAGTATCATTACATCATCCGAAACATAACGAATTTACAAGACTTACATAAATGCTATTATGGCTACAACACCTTTAGCAGCAGACAACATCACGCGCAGAGCCCAATCGTGCCTCAACCTACAGGAAGCTAACTGGGAAGACAACCTAGCTTGCTGGACGTCACCTTAATCTTCCGATGTCGAACCTTTGAAAGTCTAGTCAAGTAAATAGCTAGGGACAAAGCCGTGAGTACTTGTGAATGTACTCGCAAACCACCAAGATAAATGAAATAAGGAAATGCAAGTCTGGCTGTGGCGTGATAGCTCTATCTGTGGTTGTTTTTGAAAAGCCTAAACTAACTCTTGTAATTATGGCATCTCCATATCTTTGTTGAAAAAGAGTTTTGAAAATATGCCTCTGTTTTATAATTCAAGACATCTCCATATCTTTGTTGAAAAAGAGTTTTTAAAACAGTTTTGGAGTAGAAAACCCTTTTTAAACCTCTTTGACCACCTCTGGTCAAAACAAAGCTTTCGCACGCAGGTTCCCCTGGAACCTTCATACTTTCATCCATTCCTTCCAAACAAACACCGTTTGGGTACTCCTAGACAACACCTTTACAACCGTCCTTGTCCGTGGACACGGCTATTCGAATAGATTATACTCTACAGAGTTTGCGCACTTTCCCCACAAGAATTAATACATCCACCGGGATAAAACCACAGCCCACTACTACTGTAGATGGGGGTCCGGATAATTAAACCTAACCTTTCTCTTGTCGACCCTAGCAAAGGCTGCTTTTCCTTTTGGGTTTGTTCTCCCCGGCAACGAGTATGTGGCTCCCAGCCATAGTCCTGCCTTCCTTACACGCGCATACCCAAGCCGCAACTTTGCGTATACCTTAATCGGGTGACTCCACTTCCTTCCGTAACGCCTAATTCATACCGTCTGCGGGAGACCCAATTGTTGCACCGGCCTCCTGCCAGAACAGGCTCACTCTTGCCGAAGCAAGCAATAAGCTTCAGATCCGGGATCTGGTAGCACCTGCACGGAATTCAAGGGATCTCTCCCTATAAGCATGGTACAAGCTGCCTCAGCTAATGCAGACAAACTACGAGCTAAGCCCCAGCACCTGGGGTAATGTGGTTGCACAGATAAAATTGTTCCGGTAAAGGCGTAGAACATCCCTTCACTTTCTCATTTCTCAACATCACCATTTCTTTCGTTAATATATCCGCTTGGAACGATGCCTCTTCCCAAGGGTTTTACAAAGAAGTTTTGAAACCTTTGTAGTGGGGTAAATCCCAAAATAGTTCATTTTCTCAAGCCGGGGTTTTCAACGAGGTAGGATGCTACCCATCACACTCTCGGTCTAAAGGGATAAAATGGTAGGTACAACAGGGTGGTGCCACGAGGGACACAAAGTGATAACTTGGAGGAGCCAAGTTATTAGCGCATTATTTATAAAACAAGACATGCAGATAATTAATGCAATTTACACTAGTAGAGAAAACCCTACCGCCAGCGAACAGAAAAGGCTCATCGCCGGCGCTTCGGTGCTCGCCGGTAACCACCTCGCCGGCGGTAAGTCCTCATCGCCGGCGTTTTCGTAATTCGCCGGTGGTAGTATGCATCTACCGCCAGCGAGCACCTACAAACGCTGGGGGTAGGTCCGCATCACCGGCTCCTTTGTTTTTCGCCGGTGGTAATATGCTCCAGCACCGGCGAGCACCTACAAACGCCAGGGATACGTACGCCTTCCCGGCGCCTCCAATATTCGCCGGTGGTAGTTTAGTATAGGCGAAAGTTTATTCGCCAGGGATAGAACATTATTTTGCCAGGGGTAACATTATCAAGAGTTAAAAAATAAAATCGAAATACGCACAGAATGCACTGTAATATTGATAGAATACACATGATAATAACAGAATACACACATCAGGTACAGGAAATACACATATGTTCAAACCATGCATCAATAACATTCAAACAGTTCACACAAGTGTAGAAAGTGACCATATATGACATAATATTACAAGTCTCCGGAGTTGCATGACACATTCAAACAGTTCATAGTTCACACAACAGATACTACTGGACTCGAACTAGCAAATAGACTAGAGAGGCGGTGGTGGCTGCGAGCATCATCATGACGAAGGGGGTCAACCAGCTCCTCCACGTCTCCCTCCTCCACCGTGCTAGAAACCTCGCGTAGCGAGTTTCCGCCTCCTCAAAAGTGGCATAGCCCTTGTAACTATTCGCGCAGAAATGGTGGACCTGCCTCCTACAATCCTCCCAGTCGTCGTAGACTCCGGGAACCCTACCCTCGTACACGACATACCACGACATCTGCGCACACACACACAAGAAAGAAATGTTAGTGTTGTCAGCACATATTCATAATAGAGATATAACATATAGGTATGTAAAAAAGAAAAAGCATCGGATATAGCTAAGTAATTCTATGACTAACATTTGCATGGAAAGATAGGTATGCAAAAAAGAAAAGCATAAAATAAACTAATCGTAATTCTATGACTACCATTTGCAGGAGACAAGTTTGTGACTCGATCAGGTTTTCTTCGGCTTCGGCGGGAAAGGATGGATGCCACCTAGCATGGTGAATGTCCTCCCATCGGCGACCGCAGCTAAGCGGTCCTCGATCTCTGCATTAGTCAGCGGGATACCGCTGTAGTTGACTGTGGCACCTCTAGTCAAGACGTCCCTCCTGAGTATCGTGCCAATCTCCCGCTGGATGGCACGGAACTCGGCTCTGATGTTTGCATCAGTCGTTTCTGTAATGTCTCTGCCCCTTTTCTCGAGACCGGATGGCATCAAGAGTTGCTCCTCATCCTTTGCGTACTCCCTCATCTGTAGGATGGCGAACCAGGGTTCCATCCCATTGTCAGTCGACAATTACCTAAGGCAGGGGAAATTGGTTACGTGGGAGCTCACATAGATCCCTTTGGATATTTTCTCATACTTGAGTGGGCCAACCGCGGTTCTGAAACCGTTGAGGGCTTTATCAAGAGTAGACTTGATGTCGGTGTAGTCTTTCTGCACGTCTCTCCTGGAGTCAAGATAGATGACATGGGAATAATACGGTTGTAAGGCGATGACGATGCACCCATTCTCTCTGCGCAAAATAGTTGGAATAAACCATCATCCTTGGCTATTAAGGAAATTCACGAAAGAATGTAATAGCGGGAAGTTTAGCGACCGACTACTTACTCGGGAAAGTATGCAAGGAGAAAGCAAGACTTGTCCTTATTCACCACCAAGAAATCTGTGATATAATTCGCGACAAACGCTTGTTCCTTGTCGATGGTGCCTACAGTCATGTAGAAGGGTTCCATGATAGCGATGTGTGGGGTCTTCTCCACGATGATATCGTGCGCCATTTTTAGCGATACCAGGCGGACCACGTTTCGATCAAGCCGTAACATGTGGAAGACCTTGAAGATGTCTTCATACGTGTTGAAGAACAACTCGCCGGGGGTGGTGGTGGCGAAGCCACAGTTAGTGGGCACCCTGACCTTGAAGAGCAGGTACGAGGGATTTTTATCTTTGAGAAGCTGCTGTTCTAGAGACCGAACAGTCTCATGCAGGCTACGCAGGTCCGGCGACAGCATCTTGACAATGTTGTCCGGCATGATCCGTTCACCAAGGGCATGCATCGTCCTCCACTTGGTTGGCATCTTGTCAAGAACCACTTTCTTGCTTGCTGCAGCGTCTTTCCCATGCTTTGGCTTCCGCTTCCTGCCGCCCTTCTTATGGAACGGAGGGGTGTCGGTTTGTCTTATCACCTCCATGGACGTTTCATGGAGTGTCCTCGGGTAACCTTAGCATGCGGCGGAGCGGTGAAGGCGGTAGCGTCTTCCGGCTCAGGTGTTTCTTGAGAAGAGAAGAGCTTCTTCTTCGTCATGGTATCACGGGCGGGTGTCTCGGAAGGAGAACATCGATGGGAGACTTATCGATGTCCACCGCATTGTTGTGCTCATGTGTCTCGGGCTTGGGAGGATCACCAGCAGGTGGAGGAGTGACCCTTTGGCTTGCCGCCGCAGGCACAGACGCTGGAGTGACCCTTTCTTGGCTTGCTGCCACAGGCACAGACGCCGGAGTGACCATTTCTTGGCTTGCCGCCTCAAGCACAGATGTTGGACTAACCCTTTGTTCGGCGGTCTTCAGCCGAAGTAGGGCTTTCAGCCATAGAAGGACATGATTCTTTAGTTGCCCAACCTTCAGCTCTTCTTCGGCACCCGGGGGTTGATGAGGAGGAACCAAGTGTGCGCATCCCGGGAACGACCGATCCACCTCAACCCGGTGCACGCTATCATCCATAGGCTTGCAGTGGAACGTCCGGTTTGCTGGGTTCATGATGCGTCCCCTCGCAACATCCTTGAGCTTGTTGTCCACATACATGAGCATGGTGCAAGGAACACTTCGCTCCTGTGAAGAAACATGCATGTGTAGGTCAGAGAGGGGCGGCAACAAAGTAATTAACTTGCATAGAGGCTCAATTAATTACCGTGAGAGTGTCGAGCTCGGCTCGCGTCGAGGGATCGGGGTTAGGCGTGCAAGTGACCGAGGGGCTGCTAGCTGCCCCCATAGCCGGTGAATCATCCCTAGCACCTGCATTGGCGCCGGCGGGTGGAGTCACCAATATAGGCGCGTCTTGAGCCCGTGTAGCAGGAGGCCCCATGTTGCCCGAGTTGCTGCCGTCTAGGCTGATCACCGGGAGTGGTCCTGTTTGGCCGTTGGCGAAGTAAGTGGAGATCGACGCCACCATTCCAGGAATGATCTCATTGAACCAGCTAGCCACCACGCCATCGACCTTGCTAGCCGCCTCTGCCTGGACCCTGGTTTCTACCTCGGCTTGGAGGCGCTGGTCAAAGGTTGCTTCCAAGGTGGCCACCTTCTCCAATAGAGCCGCGTGCTCCAGGTCCTTCTTCGCCTGCAACGAGTCCTTGGTGGTGGGCACATCCAATCCATAATCGACATGCTGGCGACCTCCTCTGGCGCCGGGGACACGGCCTCTTGCCGGCCTCTTCAACGGCGGCTGCTCCTTCACAATGTTCAAGCCCCTGATAAAAGGGTTGTCCCACAGGACTTTGCTTGTCGATGTCTGGGTCGATGCCTGGGACTAGGATCCAGACTCGTTCGCTTCTTCCGCGAACTGCAAGAAGTAGCATCAAGAATTTTAGAGATGGAGTTGTGGTGAGCAGTATGAAACTAGTAAGCTGGTAAAATTCCTTACCACTGCGTTCTCAACTTGCACCACCATCGGGTCGGTGACCAAGACAACACCCTCCACCACTTTAGGGCTCGTGACAAGTTTCCTGTCCATCTCTTTACGGTACCGGGACCTGACAAATGCCTTGAAGAGGTGGTCCTTGTACTTGGCCCAAGGGTTCTCGATGCCCTTCTCTGCGTAGGTCTGGTCCTCCTTCTGCCACTTCTCCGCCTTGCCGTCGTAGCCACGGCAACTGAGACGGTGGCGACTGATGTTCTTCTCCGCTAGCTCCTTTCCCTAGGCCGACTGATCCTTGGTGTAGGCTAGGTTCTCGTTTTCCACGATGCGCGTGTAGTCCTCGGGCGTAAGCCGTGGGAAGTGGCGCTTGATCTCTTCCCATGGCTCGTCGTCAGCAATCATCCCCCTTAGCATGGTTTTATAACTGCTGAGGTTCCTGGTGAACCTGCCGAGGGCGAACTTGTTCACGATGTTCTCCTTGGGATCCAGGCTCGTGAAGCCCTCGGTGAACTGGTACCGCGCGTGCAGCCGCAAGAGGAGTTGGCCCTGCAGTTGCTTCTTCTTCTTCGTTCGGAGTTTCGTCTTGTTGACATTGACGATGTCTAGAAGGATAGCTCCCAGCTGCAGGCCGTACCCCCTCGCGAGATGCTTCGGCTCCGTAGGGATACCGGTCTTGGGGTCCACCGCTGTGAATGTCTCCTTCTGGCGCCGACCGTGTTCGGTCGCTGCTTCTTCTGTTCCCTCTTGGCCTCGGTCGTTGTCTCCGAGCCACCCCCGCCGACACCACTGTCGGTGGTCTCGTCGCCCCTCTCATGACGGTCATCAAGGCCATCATCGACGCCCATCTCCTCACCGCCATCATCGGTGGTCTCGTCGTCTTCTTCGACCCCTACCTCCTCCAGCTCTATGTCCTTGGACATGAGCCTGTAGTGCTCCTCTAAGTCTTGTTGTCCTCGATCGTCTTCATTGCGGTATCCAGAAGACGACATGGCTATACCAAGCACTACACAAGCAAAAAGAAAGGATTTTAGATACGCAAATTCACGACAAAAATCCGGCATGACCTTTGCTAAAAATGGTCATGCCTGAGTGCTAGAAATTCGCCGAAACGGAAGTTAATCGACATTCCGGCAAAACATTGGCACTCAATGTACCTGCACAACATTCGTAGCTGCAACAACACAACTACATCCACCATATTTGGCACAAAAATAGGGGCACCCGTAGCTAAACCACCATAATTCAACCACCATGCACCAAAACAAGGGGCAGCCGTAGCTAAACCACCATAATTCAACCACCATGCACCAAAACAAGGGGCAGCCGTTGCTAAATCAACAGAATTCAACCACCATGTCAAAAAATAGGAGCAGCCGTAGCTTAAGCCACCAGAATCCATCTCACAACATCACCAAATAAAAAGGTGCTCACTGAGGGTGCCGAGCACCTGGAGCGTAGGCTTGACGTAGCGCGCGGTCATGGACGAAGTGGACGTGGCGGTGCTCGGGCCTCCTCCTCCATGTTTTTCTGCAAAAATAAAACAGATTAGGAAAATTAGTTAACTAACTATCATACATAGAATAAAGATCCATACATAGAAGTTTTAAAAAGGTCCATGCTAGCCTATTGATTCTTGGGGAAAAGCCACAGAACACGATTAAATGGAGAATCACATTAAAAAGGTCCATGGCAGTCTGCAGTGGAGTGTCGTGCTTCTCTCTCCTCTCCTGGGGCTGGGAGACTGACTGGAAGTGGCGCTCCGGAGAAGGAGACAAAGGAGGCTGGGGTGGCCGCGGCGGCTGGGTCTTTTGTGGTGGTGGTGGCTTTTTTCCTCCAAGGAAATTCTACCGTGTTTGATTGCAGCTTAGACTTAACCTTCATCGACCAGCTAAGTCTACTCCTTTTGTCTGAAAATAAATAAGCTAATCCTACTCCTGATATTCTTGGTGGTATCAGCCAGTGTCACGGTTCATGGACTACCTATCAATCATTTCTCTATTTTCTAATGGCGAGGGGGAGAGAGGAAGGGAGGGGAGAGGGGGTCAGGTGGGACTCACCTCGCTGACGGCGGACGGCGGCGGATCGACGGGGCCGACAACGGGCGAACGGCGGCAAATCGACGGGCAAGATGCGCAAGATCTCGGCCGGCGTGGGGCACCCCGTGTACTCCTGGACGGCGGACTTGTAGTGGAGACGCTAGGGTTAGGTAGTGGAGGGCGAGGGGGAGAGAGAGGAAGGGAGAGGAGAGGGGGCCGGGTGGGACTCACCTCGCTAACGGCGGACGGCGGCGGATCGAAGGGGTCGACGACGGGGGGACAACGGCAAATCGATAGGCAGGATGCGCAAGATCTCAGCCGGCATGGGGCACCCCGTGTACTCATTGACGGCGGACTTGCAGGGGAGAGGCTAGGGTTAGGTAGTGGAGGGCAAGGGGGAGAGAGGAAGGGAGGGGAGAGGGGGCGGGTGGGACTCACCTCGCTGACAGCGGACGGCGGCGGATCGACGGGGTCGACAATGGGCTGGCGCTCGAGGCAAAGTCTGGTGGGGATCGATCTATCGTAAGAGTGTGGTAACGACACCCTTATCCCGCGGGTAGGACCCACAGTCAGAGTACCCCCGGCGTATGAGTGTAATCGCCGGTGATAACTTAGGGTCACTGGCAGGTGGGGCCAGCGCGTTGTACCCCCGGCGTATGTCCCAAATTCACCGGGGGTAAGTTTTTTTTAGGAAAATTAACACACATTAAATGGTAACCTTAGGGTCACTAGCAGGTGGGGCCAGCGCGTGGTACCCCCAGCGTATGGCCCAAATTCGCCGGTGGTAAGTTTTTTTAGGCAAGTTAACGCACATTAAATGATAACTAGGGATGTAATCGGATCGGACCGCCGGAGGCAAACAAACATAAAATGATAGCAATTCCATTGCAGGCAAACACACATAAAATGATGGCTAGGTTATATTAGTTGCAATTCCATCGCCATCTCCGTAGGAGTTTAATGAGTATGTAGTACACACTTATACATAAAATCATTAATAAGAGATACACATAAAATGATGAGTGTTAATGTGTCGACCACACCAATCTTATTGTTTCTTCTTTGCACTCTGCTTCTTCTTCTTGCCCTGCTGCTTGGTCTTTTTTGACTTGACCCTGCCAGTCTCATCATCGTGACTCCTTGTGTACGAAGGAGTTGTTGTAGCTGACGACCTAGGTAGCGTGGTCCTTCTTCTTCTTTTTGTGTATGCTGCATCATCTTCATCGGGTTCTTCCATCATCGGGTCACTAACGAGTCCGTCGAAGTATTTCTCATTAGCGCCTCCATCCATTCCGACGAGGGCCCTTTTTCCTCTCCTCACGACGACACGGCTAGGCCTTGATGGGTCAGAATGAAGAAGCATTGCTCGACGTGCTTAGCCAGTACCCATGGATCATTTTGCACGGTGGGTTTATTGGTCTTGGATTTGTTGGGCAAATGCATGGTGGTGAAATGCTCTTCTTCTTTTCTGACATCTGTAGCCCATGTGACACGGAACATCGGTAGCTTCTCCCCGACATAGTCGAGCTCCCAAATTTTCTCGATCCTTCCGTAGTATCTTTTCTTCTCTTAACCCGTGTAAGATTCCATCGTCACACCTGAGTTCTAATAGTCACTTGTTTTGTCTCTCTCCTCCGTGTAGAATTTGTAACCGCTGATGTCGTATGCTTGATAAGTCATGAGGTTTGGCGCGGGCCTGTAAGACAAGGCCACTGTGATTCTGTCTGCGACGCTTGTCATTGGCGGGGGATTGGCATCAATCTGGTCTTTGAACCAGCACGCGAAAGAGGAGTTGTGCGCTCTAAATACCTCTTCTTCCGTCATCGGCCTGTTAGCATTGTTCTCGATCATGGTTTTGTGTTTTTCTACCCAAGGCGTGACATCGTCCATGTGCTGTAGAGCTACTAAGTGGGCCCTGTCAAAGTCGGCTCTCCTATCAGACTGATCCTCGTCCATTTCCTTCTTGCCGGTGCGGTGGCCTACTCCCTCAAACCTGCTGAGGTGCTTGTTCGTGGACAAACCAATTGGACGTGGGTTTTCCTCGTTTAGATAATTCTTGTAGAAAGAGACGCACTCCTCGGTGAGAAAGCCCTGGACGAGCTTCCGTCCGGATGTGCCTTGTTATGGACGTATCCTTTGATGATCCCGTTCATTCTTTCTAACTCCGTCATGTTGTGAAGGAATGGAGGCCCGAGATCCTCGATATCGTCCACTATATGCAGTAGCAGGTGGACCATGATGTCGAAGAATGCGGGTGGGAAGTACATCTCCATCTCGGATATGATGGTGACTATCTCTTCCTGCAGCCTCCCGAGTTTCTTGACAGTTATCGACTTCTGAGTGATGACGTCGAAGAAGTTACAGAGGCTAGTCAACGTTGCACAGACGTGCGGTTCCATGATCCCTCGGATTCTGGAAGTATCTGCGTCATCATGATGTGATAGTCATGTGACTTCATCCCGCTGAAGATTCCTTTCGTCGGGTCCGGCCATCTATGTATCATCCCCGCGTAGCCTAAGGGATACTTGGTTCTGAGGAGGCAACCGATCATCTGTTCGAGCTTGTTAGGATATAGAGTGAAGTAGGAGGGCTGCAGGGTTTCACTCTTCTTTGCCCTTTTTCCTTTAGGATCTTCCGTCTCCTCCTCAACTGGCTGCTTCCCCGCCCTTTTGCGCTTGCAATCGTTTGTCTCCTCCTCAACCCTAGAAGAAGATAGGGGGTGAAGCAATTCTCTCATATTCAGGGCCTTTAGGTCGTGTCTTGCTTTCAGCCTGTCTTTGGTCCTATCCGGCATGTTGAGCAGAGTGCCAAGCAAGCTTTCGCACACGTTCTTCGTGATATGCATGACATCAAGGCTATGAGGCGTACCGAGGATCTTCCAGTACGGCAAGTCCCAAAACACGAACCTCCTTTTCCATACCCCCATGAGCGGGCCGTGTTCCTTTTCCTTCTTCTTATCTCCTTGCTTCCGCTTATGCTTCCTTATCTTACCTAGTGGAGGGCAGTGTTTCCAGCTTTTCAACAAAGCATCAATCTCCTCGCCGCTGCGCTTAGGCGGAGGTACTTCGAGCTCATCCTTGCCGTTGAACAGATCTCCACGCTTCCTCCACGGGTCATTCTCGGGTAGCCACATCCGAGTCCTCATGTAGATGGTTTTCGAAGACCCGGGATCCTTACCCAACTGAAGAAACAGCATCCTTTCCATGCACCTCACACAAGCCTTGTGTCCGTGGCACACCTGGCACGCGATATATCTGTATCCGAGATAGTCCTGCACGATCGTCGTTAGCGCTGCTTTCAGACAGAAAGGTTGTTGGAGGTGAGCGTCGCATGTTTCTACCCCTTCCTACCACAACATGGCTAGCTCCTCCTTTAATAGCTCAAGATACAGGTTGATATCGCTCCCTGGCTGCGTCGGCCCTTGGATTAGCATGCTCATGTGTATGTACTTCTTCTTCAGGCATAGCCATGGGGGGAGGTTGTACATCCATACAAATACGGGCCAGGTGCTGTGCTTGCTTCTCTGGTTCCCGAACGGATTGAGTCCGTCGGTGCTTGCACCCAGTCTGATGTTCCTTGGTTCTTTCCCAATATCTTCGTAGTCATTGTGTAATGCTTTCCACTGGTTTGCATCCGAAGGGTGCGTCAACACTGGGTTTTCAACCCACATTGGATCCTTCATCACCGCCTCCTTCCTTTTCACGTGCCAGCGCATGAGCTTCGCTTCCTTGGGGTACGGGAAGTACTGCTGGAGACGGGGCCTGAGCGGGAAGTACCACACAACTTTTCAAGGAGCTTTTCTCGTCCCTCTCTTGTATCGAGGCTCGCCACACCTTGGGCATGCGGTCAAGTCCTTGTGCTCATTCCGATACATCACGCAGTCACTGATGCAGGCGTGGTATTTTTCGTGTGGTAAATCGAGAGGGAACAACACTTTCTTGGCCTCCTGTAGGCTACCTACCAACGTGTTATCTTTAGGTAAGTGCTTCTTCAAGTATCGGAAGAGATCGTCTGCGCTTGCGTCATTCCATCCATATTTCGCCTTCATCTCTAAAAGACCGAGAGTTACTCTCAAGCGGGTCTCCTCCGGCCCACGACCTGCGTCGTACAACAGAGTTCTCGAGTCTATCTCTAGTTGATCCAGCTTAGACTTCCGTCTACCAGCGAATCTAGGGTCGGTCGATGCGTTGCCAATAAGAATTTCCTGAAGATGAGGGTCGTGCACGGCCGCGGTTAGCGGGGTATTACTACTCATGTCCTCATCGTCCGCATTCTTCTTCTTCCCGACCTTGTTCATCACCGGCGTCATCGTGTGCGACATCCCGTTCTTCTCCCTCCTCATCCTCTTCATTTTCGTGTTGAACGTCGTCCTCTTCCTCATGGTCATCTTCATCATCCATCCACTGAGTGTAGCCCTCCATGAAACTATACCTGAGTAGGTGCTCATTCACCGTGCGTGACAGGGGTCAAACAATGACGATAGTTTCCATTTTCGACACGGACATTTTATTTCCATGCGGTTATTTTGATACATGTCGGCAGTCGCACGTTCCACATATCTATCCACCTCGCTTTCCTTCATCTCGATTACCATCATCGCCTGCACGATAATAGAATAGATTAGAACCGTCAGCTCGGCTTTCACGGAAAAATTCGGCATGACCTTTGCGAAAAATGGTCTTTCCAGAGTGCCATAAATTCACCGGAATGGAAGTTAATCGACATTCCGGCAAAACATTGGCAACTCATTGTACATGCACATTCCACCGGCAAAAACAACACAAAAAAGGTCCACATATGCATGCAACCACTTTTCACCATCACAATTGAGATCACCACAGTTACTTGTAGCCAACTCATGCACACATTCCACCACATTATACCTATTAGTTGACGCGAGGTCAAGAGCACTGGAGAGACGCCAAACATCGACCGAAGAGAGTGTGTGTGTGTTGTCGAGACCTTATGCTCGAGATCTAGATCTACCAATAGAGAGAAGTGGAAAAGGTGGTGGATAGAGATCTAGATCTAGATCTTGCTAGGTAGATCAAGTAATGCATGCGAGGGGAGCGACATCTCCTCAAATATATCAAACTTGGTTGGTTGAATTAGCTAAAATGGGTGGGGAGAAGTGGGGGAATGAGCTAGAAAAGATTGGGGTTGAGTTTCCATGAAAAGTGAGCTAGTGGTGAGTGAGGAGGTGTTGGTAGGTGGCTGGTTCGAGCTGGTAATAAATCCCAGGTTACCACCAGCGGAAACAGCATAGGCGCCAGTGATAATAGCACGGCCCAGTGGCCCACCCGGCCCCACATCATCCCCGGCGAGCCTATAAGAATTCGCCCGTGGTATGTGCACCTATCCCTGGCGCGCAGGCCGTTTCGCCAGCGGTAAGTGGCGGCCCATCCGGGGGCATGCGGCCCACTCTATCCCTGGCGGCCTCGGGCCTGGTTCGCCGGTGCTCCTTCTTCTAGCCCCGGTGTGCAAAGTCAAATTCGCCCGCGGTAAGTGCCGCCATCTGGGGGGCACGCGGCCCACCCTATCCCTAGCATGCACGCGACGAGTTCGCTGGCGGTACGTGTCGTAGCCCCAGCGTGACAAGTGTGTTTCACCAGTGGTAACAGTATGCAGGTCTGGAAGCCCTTACCGCCGGCGAGCACGTTCCCACATCGCCGGCGGTAAGGGGTGCTGCTATAAGCTTTTCTCTAGTAGTGTTATAAAGGAGATACAAAGCAGTAGTAAAAAGAGTAGGAAAAATATCGGGATTCGGGAATGGTGGCTTGCCTGTGATCAGCAATAAGTCCCTGGACTTCTTTTGATAACCAAGAATACCCGATAAATAATAATAAGAAGTCCCTTCCTTCTTGTCGTCAAACCCTCACACTATCGTCGTCATCGAGTATACATGCAAGCAGACAATACCACAATCAATACAAGGCATACATGCAACAAACCATACAGCAAACAAACATACTGAATCCTACTTAACTTAGTAGGTTTTGGAGGAGTTGGGTATTGATAGTGGAATTACTAAATTGCCATGGAGGTGTTTTTCCTTTTTGGAAGATAGTTGTCAAGGCTAAGTACCTTGAACTTGGATTGGGATTCTGAGGTCTGTAGGGTACCAATGTGCAACACTGGTATCCTCAGATAGGTCTTGACAACACAAAACCAACACAAGTGGTTTCATTTGATTATCAATTACCAAGTTTTAGTTATGCTTTTTATAGTGGAATAAACTCTAGTTTGGGGAAATAATTCACCAGAAAAGTTCAGGAGCTCCAAACATTATTTCCTTGGGTGGTTTGGTGGTGTTTGATGTACTGAACCACCTAGAGTTTGAATCTTGTCAAAAGAATTACTAGAATGCCCCTAGGAAATTCCCAAGGCAGTTCTGTATGGTTTTTCTCTTTTTCACCAGTTTAATTCTACATAAGCTATTGAGTTGATTCCAAGGGCAGGTGGTAGGAATTTATAATACCTTTCGGTAGGAATTGGATTCACTCTTTTTTGAGTTGCCAAACTCATGGAGTGATTTATTTAGTGATAAAACCACTGATAGAAGTAATTAAATCTCTAGAATTCAACCAGGGCTCAATAAATTCTGAGCTGCTAGGTTTTGATATGTGTTGATGTTAGGGTGTACTGGGAGGTGTAATCAGGTCAGTACAACATTTGGTTTGGTCTAGAGAATTTATCTAAGGCAGAAAGCTACTATTTTTGCTATTTTTTCTATGGGCACATTACTGTTCACCTTGGCATAGGACCTATGCTAGATGACAGGTATTTCAAATACCTTCCAGTAGAGCTTTGTTCCATCTTAAATGAGTAAGGCTAGCTCATAGAGGAACTTATTTAGGGAAAAGTACATCTGGTAGCAGAATAAATTCTAGCCAATAATGGAAATTATTTTTGACTAGGTGTTGCCTCTACATGTTTGAGAAAACATTAGGGAACTACCCTAAAGTTAGATCTTGGCATTTGGACTTGATTTACATTTTCAAAAGGATTTAATCCTACTGGTATTTCTCTGGATCTGAAATTTTAAAGAAAAAGAAAAGGGGCAGCAGGGAACTGGGCTGGATCTGGGGTGTACTGGGCCGCGCAGAGAGGATTCAGCCCAGCGGTGCACGGGGCGACGCGTGGGAGCCGCAGCTTGAACCTGCCAGACGGGGCCCGACGGTTAGTGGGAGCGGGCTGCTGAAGCGGTACGGAGCACCGGTGGCCGTTCGATTAAAACGAGATGGACGGCGGGGCATCGTCGTCCTCGGCATAACAGAGCCCGCGGCGGCAGAACCCTAGGGGACGGCGGAGCTCGGCCGGGAGGCTCACCTGGGGCTCGAGGGAGGTCGAGGAGGCGGCAGGGTGACGCGGTCGACGACGCCGAGCAGATCGAGGGGTGGCACGGCGGGGTTGGCCTCCAGGAAGTAGCTCGCGCGACGGTGGCCGAGGGTGACCTCGTCGGAGCTCAGCGGCAACGACGGAGGAGACGGTCGACATGCAGAGGAGGGGGAGCAAGGGGGAGAGAGCGTTGCTCGGATTTTGTTGGAGGCCGACGCTTCTCCTTCTTCTTTTTCTGGACATCACGGAGCAGGAGAGGAAGAGGGAGCGTTGGGGGAGGTAAGTGGGGAGGAGAGGGAGCAAATGAGGGGCAGGGGCTCGCTGGGGGTGGACTCTAGCCTTTATACTGAGGGGAGAGGGATCTAGGGTGCAAATGTCCACTTTGGACATGGGGGAGGGGTGGTGCTGGCCAGGGATTGGCCTAGGGAACGGTGGGAAGGGGTAAGAATGGGTTTTGGTCAGGTAGAGAGGGGTAGGGCTGCTGCGGTAATTAATGGAGGTAAATCCTTGTAAGATTTGGGGTTGTCTCTCTCTCTCTATTAGTACAAGGGTAAAATGGGCAAGGGCAGGGGTGGAGCTACAGTGCTCACAACCAGAGGAGTGTCCTGGTGCTGAGGAGATGCATTGAGCAAGTTTGATGAGAGTTGGAAGTGTTGTGAGTAAAGGATTTGCTTAATTGGCAACTTTGATCAAAATAGAGGGTTATGAAGTAAGTCCAAAATGTTGCATTGGACAAGATGAGGAAATGGTACTGGTAGATAGATGAGGTCAAGGTAGACTCCTAGGATTTAATTGAGATTTTTATAAGTGGTTGCAGTACTCATAAATCCATTTATCCAAAAAGGGCAGAAGTAATTTCTAGAAGATCATTTGATATTTTTACATCGGACAAGATTGGTTTCTGGTTTGAGAGGGTCCCAAATATGAATACACACTTAGGGTAATTTTCTCAACATTTATTGTGGCTTAAAAGTATTTAAGACCATTATTATTCCAATTCAGCCATTTAAGAAAATGGGCAAAAAGAAATAATAAAGCTTCTCAAGAATATTTATTTTTGAAGTGGGAAGATGGGGTATGATATGTGGACCTCAATTGAGCCAAAAGTTGGAGAAGTGTTTTGGCAAAACCCTAACTTTCCTATATGGAAGAAGTTTTGGAGATTTTATCTATTAAAGGAATTAAATAGATTTGGGGCCATAGTAATTATGGATAATATTTGATAAATCTTGGGAAATGGTGTAGAAAAGGTGTGGCAAGCAGTTGCAACCTTGGGAAATGGAAATCCAACTTGAATTAGATGAAAGAACAAGATATTGAGGATCTAGGGTGATGTTATTTTTATACCACCTAAATCTTGTTGGATCTTGGAGCTCAGAGCTCACCTTGATGCCAAGGATAGATGTATAGGTAGACCAAGTCATATATATGATCATGGCAGAAGGATTTTGGAATAATTGCATTTGAGATGATCTAGAAGTGATGGCAAACTTTGTTGAAAATAAGACCGCCATACCAGATGAGTCAGGATGCCTTATAAACCATGTGGGTTTAATAAGCTCAAAGATCCACTTGGAACAAGTGAAGTAGGTTTTTATAGACCTATATTAGTATATCACAACCATGCAAAGATTTGGTCCATAGAAGGTTGGGTGATGGTGGGAGCTTCTGTCAAAGTAGGCATGATGACTAGATTTGCAGGAAAAGTTATTTTCTTGCCTGCAAAACCATCAAGAACAAGTGGTTTGGAGGATGAACTAACCAAGGGAAAAGGTGGGTCTTGGTATTCCTTAGGATGGTTAACAAGATGGTTCAGGTGCATTTCCAAGAATGCACATGGTTGGAGAAAGGGAGGCATTCAAAAAGGTGATGTTGGAACAGTTTCCAGACTTAGTCAAATTTGGCAGTTTTGAGGATTTTGACTAGAGTAAGAGAGGGAATGTTTGTGGGAGGTTGAAAGGTGCCAAGCATCATAAAGTAGATGAAGTTGGAGTGTAGATTGAGTAGAAGGGATCCATTCTTGATATTGGTCTTCATGGACTTGGAAAGCTTCTAGAATGGTAATCTTCAGAATTGATCTGGCTAAGGGTTTTAGATGATCACCTAGTAGCTAGGGATCATATCCAGATTTGTACTCTTTCTTAGGGGGTTGATGATTTGGAAACATATTGATCCTAGTGATGAGCTCCTAGGGTGGCTCATACTACTTCCTAAGCAAACAAGACAAACAGCAGATCAAGGCAACTCATCTTATAAACTAATCAACTACTTCTAGGGTTACCATCAAGTTTAGCTTGAGGTAAGAAGGGGTAGTTTTAAAAGGTTGGAGTTTGAATGAGGTAAGAGTCCTTGGTACCTCTACCGAGAGTAGAAATCAAAAGCTTTCAGAAGAGGTTTTGGGAAATCTAAAGATAAGATTGGTTGAAGGTTCTGTCTTGAAAACATAAGGAGATTGTATTATATCTCTCCATAGTTTTGTCAATTGAAGCTACTAAAATAGTTTTGGTTACATAAGCATCTTGGCTCAGGTTACATAAGCATCTTGGCTCCTTGCTTCTAGTCATATGACTAGTGGCACCACTATCAACCACCCATTTTATTCTACCAAAAGCATTGTCCTACCAGAAATCAATGCTTAGTCTTAGGTACCCATTGTTGAATGACTCATCTTTTGTTAGTCACAAGTATCTTAGGAACCCAAATGTCCCAATAGTAATAATCACCATAAGAGGTGCCAACATATTCAGCATATACATGTAAGATTTCAAGAGAACAAAGGATGTCGGGTCATGTTTTCTCGCGAATTCATTATGAGAGGGTTCATCACCACTCTTCATGACACATGATTCCTTATCTTTTGTCTTCTCCCCCTCCTTCAAAAAAGTAATATTTTTGGAAGGGGGAGTGGGCAAGTTCTTCTTCTTATTCTTTCCCTTATTCTTATTTTTTGACTTGGTTGCAAATCCAAGTCCTTCCTTGGCCACCTTGTCCCTTTGATTACTCAAAAGGTCATTTAGGATTTTCTCACCTTGTATGCATGAGACAAGGCCTTTCTCAATTATGTCCTTAAATGTATTGTTCTCCTCGAGAAGATCTCCATGCTCACAATAAGTCTTAGTAGAAGATGAAACAATACTAGTTGACACGGTTGAGGCTTATTTTGTCACTTGAGTTTGAAGTTGTTCATTTAACTTCGAAAGATTATGGAATTTGCTCAATATGACCTCATGTTCATTCTTAAGTTTATCAAATCCTTCATTTAGTCTATCATGATCAACCCCAAACTCGATATTTCCTTTTTAAGAACTTTAGCTAACACAAGATTTGGAGAATCCATTCTCTGAGAACAAGCAAGAGCATCATCGACGGTCTTGTTCATGATTCCAAGAGCCACAAACTCACTCAACACTTCATTAGAGGACATGGCATAAAAGTCCTCCCTTGAGCGAATATTGTTGGACATTTCTCTTTGGAAGGGCAAGATGGCTTGCATGAACTTGCGCTTAATCCACTTACCATCCACATCCCTACTTCCATGATGAATCATCCTAATCGAAAGGGTCGTGACCCTTCGATAGATCTCTTCAAGGGTCTCATCTTCCTTTCCAACGAAGGCATCAGCTTCATAGTACATTTCTTCAAACTTGGAGCTTTGTATGCTTTCATTGCCAAGATAGACTCTTTTAAGATCACTCCAAGCTTCCTTGGTGGTGTCATGAGAACAAATGTGTGTCATTTTCTCATGAGTCAAAGAATCTTGAAAATTGGCCATGGCGGTGGCATCGAGTTCATTGTTTATCTCCTTGGTGGGCGTCATGTTGTGGGGGTTGAAAGGATTGAAACCATGCTCCACAGCCTTCCAAAGATGAACACTATAACTTTTGAAGTGAGAACGCATTAGATATTGCCAATTAGATAAATTAGATTCATCAAGCTTAGGAGGTGGACCACGATGGTTTATATGAGGTGTTGGGAGGGGAGCATTTTGATAGCAAGGTGGTGGTGGCATTTTTCCCATAGGATTTAATGTTCCTTGTTGTCATCCTCACCATTGGTAGATCCCTTTGGAAGATCTTTAGTCAGTTTGGTACTCGATGATAGTTTATCATCGGAGTTGACAACAATGACATCCTTTTTGCCAAGGTATAATTCAAACATGGCTTTCATCTCTTGCCGAAATGTATCAATGGATTCATTCAATTCTTTCCTAGTGATAGGAGTCTCATCGGAAGAATTCTCACCTTCCTTACTCTTTTCGCCCATACTGTCTTAGGAAGTTAAGCCAAAGTAAGAGACGAGACTCTGATACCAATTGAAAGATCGGTATAAGCGACTAGAGGAGCAGTGAATAGGTGCTACTCAATTTTTAGCTTCTTTTCAAATGAAGGCTTCACACAAAGTAGGTGTTGGGTCCACAACATAGAAAACAAAAATTTCCCTACGATGAGAACTACACACCAAGATTTATCTACTAGGTACAGAGCAACGGGTGGACATTCAACCATTGAGAACTTACCCTCGAAGACAATGAGTTTTGTTAACGAGTAGGAACTCATGGTTGATGTAGTCGTACACTTGCCGATCTCAAGATCGAGTGGAAGTCCGAGCGCCGCAACTCAGCAGCGCATCCGTACTCGCACACACGTTTAAGCCACCCGACAACCTCCATCTCCTCGCTCCAGCGATCCAGCGGAAGCAGCAACTCCTTCTAGACGAAATGCCACCGGGAACATGTATCTCGCTAATCCGAGACCATGGGGGAATAATTCTAGAGGGGGAGAGAGATCCTTCACAAGGAGGTGTGAGGAAGAAGTAGGAAGAGGGTGGCCTTTTATAGGAGGAGGGGGTGCCCCTCCCCATGGCCGACGCCTCAAGGGGGTGCCCCTTCACCTCCTCCATTCATGTGGTGGTAACCCCTCCACATTAAAATTCCTCTTCACATTCCCTTTTAAAGACCCCACTTTAAATGCATTAAAATTCTCTAGTTTAATGCTCTCTCATTTAATAAAACTCTTTTATTAAATTTATTAAGAATTTTGTTAATTACTTTAATTAACAAACATTCACATATAACCCCTTGCAATATTTCAATATCACATGCAGAACCACTTTCTGCAATTTCACCCGAAACAATTTCCGGTTTCTATCGAAACAATTCCTGTGCTTTGCAATTCTTTCATCTGAAACATATCTGCTCCAAACTGGTGTCCGGTAACTCTTAAGTGTGTCACCCTACGGTCTGTGAATAATACAGACATGATTGAGACTCCTCTCAGATCAATCAGAAGCGGGACCTAGAGATCCATACTGACTCCTGCATATTCAACGATGACTTCTATGATCGTGAGAACCTTTAACGCTAGTATTTTAATCCCTTTGTATCATGATATAATACATGTCCGAGATTCGATCATCAGTATCCAAATCCCTAGTTTGATCTCGTTACCGACATGCACTCTTTTCTCGTTCCCGTGATATAGCATTCTAGTGATCACATCACTTGCTTGCAAGCTATCTCAATCTGATATCACCGAGAGGGCCCAGAGTATATCTATCCATCATCGGGATTGACAAATTCCACTCTTGGTCCATGATCCTCAATATAACACCTTCGTAGCACTAAACCCATCTTTATAGTCACCCTGTTACGGTGTGACGTTTGATGTTATCAAGATACTCTTTAGGTGTTAGAAATTAACATGATCTCATGGTCTAAGGATAAAGATTACTTCGTATGATGTTATAGCAATATAAAAATAATGACTTGATCGTAATGCTATACTTTGGATGAATGTTCATCACATCATTTCACAAATGATGTGACCTTGTTATTAACAACATCCAATGTCCATGATCAGGAAACCTTGATCATCTTGTTAATCAACAAGCTAGTCTATAAGAGAGGCATAACTAGGAACCCTTTTTGTTTATTAAAGACACATGTATTGATGTTTCTGATCAATACAATTCTAGCATGCAAAATAAACATCTATCATATATAAGGAATACATAATAACAACTTTATTATTGCCTCTCAGGGCATATTTCCTTCAGTCTCCCACTTGCACTAGAGACAATAATCTAGTTCACATAGTGATAAATCTAACACCCATGGAGTTGTGGTGTTGATCATGTTTTGCCCTAGGGAGAGCTTTAGTCAACGGATCTGCTACATTTAGGTCCGTGTGTACTTTACAAATCTTTATATCTCCATCCTTGACATGTTCGCGGATGGAGTGAAACCGACGCTTAATATGCTTGGAATTCTTGTGAGACCTCGGTTCCTTGGCGTTGGCTATGGCTCCATTATTTTCACAATAGATCACCATTGGGTCCAATGCACTAGGAACCACACCTAGTTCCGTAATGAAATCTTTCATCCAAACCACTTCCTGCGCCGCTTCTAAAGCAGCAACATATTCCGCCTCCGTCGTTGATCCAGCCACCACAGGTTGTTTTGAACTCCTCCAACTAACTGCTGCTCCGTTCAAGAGAAATATGTATCCGGATTGAGACTTAGAGTCATCCGGATCAGTGTCAAAGCTAGCATCGACATAACACTTAGCGACTAGCTCTTCTTCACCTCCGTATATATGAAACATATCCCTAGTTCTTCTCAAGTACTTGAGGATGTTCTTGACTGCTATCCAGTGTTCCCAACCTGGATCAGATTGGTACCTACTAGTCAAACTAATAGCATGTGCCACATCCGGTCTTGTACATAGCATGGCATACATAATAGAGCATATGGCCGAGGCATAGGGGATCTTATCCATTATCTCTCTTTCTTCCGCCGCAGCCGGACTTTGAGTCTTGCTCAATGTCCTGCCTTGCAACATAGGTAAGAACCCCTTCTTACTTCTGTCCATATTAAACTTCTTTAATATCTTATCAAGGTATGTACTCTGCGATAGCCCAATTAGGCGCCTTGATCCATCTCTATTGATTTTAATGCCTAATATATATGACGCTTCACCAAGGTCTTTCATCGAAAATTTGTTGTTTAGATAACTTTTAACACTTTTTAAAAGATCTATATCATTTCCAATCAATTATATGTCATCCACATATAATATCAGAAATGCCACATTGATCCCACTCACTTTCTTGTAAATACAAGCCTCTCCATAAGTTTGGACAAATCCAAACACTTTGATCACCTCATCAAAGTGGAGATTCCAACTCCGGGATGCTTGCTTCAGTCCATAGATGGATCGCTGAAGTTTTCATACCTTATTAGCATCCTTAGGATCGACAAAACCCTTAGGTTGTATCATATACAACTCTTCTTCAATATTACCATTGAGGAACGCAGTTTTGACATCCATATGCCATATTTCATAATCGAAATATGCAGCAATTGCTAACATAATCCTAACCGACTTAAGCATCGCTACGGGAGAGAATGTCTCATCGTAGTCAACTCCTTGAATTTGTCGAAACCCCTTTGCGACAAGTCGAGCCTTATAGATGGTCACATTACCATCAACATCAGTTTTTCTTTTGAAAATCCATTTATTCTCAATGGCCTTTCAATCGTGAGGTAAGTCCACCAAGGTCCAAACTTGGTTCTCGTACATAGATTCCATCTTGGATTTCATGGCTTCTAGCCATTTTTTGGAATCCGGGCTCATCATCGCTTCTTCATACGTCGCAGGGTCATCCATTTCATCAACCATGAAATTCACAATAGGATTGTCGTACGGTTCAGGAGCTACACGTGTCCTACTTGACCTGCGAGGTTTGGTAGTGTCCTCTTTCGGAGTTTCATGATCCATATCATTAGCTCTCTCTTCATTAGGTGAAGTCAACTCCGAAACAACTTCCGGTGCTGTGCTACTCGCCATTTCATGAAGAGAAGGTTCAATAACCTCTTCGAGTTCTACCTTCCGACTACTCACACCTTTCGCAAGAAACTCCTTCTCAAAAAAGGATCCATTCTTGGAAAAAAAACCTTGCCCTCGGATCTGTGATAGAAGGTATACCCAATCGTTTCCTTAGGTTATCCTATGAAAACGCATTTTTCCGCTTTGTTTCAAGTTTATCCGGCTGAAGTTTCTTCACATAAACATCGCATCCCCAAACTTTAAGAAATGACAACTTAGGTTTGTTTCCAAACCATAATTCATACGGTGTCGGTTCAACGGATTTAGATGGTGCCCGATTTAAAGTGAATGCAGCTGTTTCCAGTGCATAACCCCAAAATGACAGTGACAAGTCAGTCAGAGACATCATAGATCAAACCATATCCATTAAAGTACGATTACGACGTTTTGACACACCATTACGTTGTGGTGTTCCGGCAGGCGTGAGTTGTGAAACTATTCCACACTCTTTCATGTGTGTGCTAAACTCGTAACTTAGATACTCACCTCCACGGTCAGACCGAAGAAATTTGATCTTTCGGTTACGATGATTTTCCACTTCATTCTGAAATTCCTTGAACTTTTCAAAGGTTTCAGACTTGTGTTTCATAAAATAGATATACCTGTATCTACTTAAATCATCCATGAAAGTAACAAAATAACGATATCCACCTCGCGCCAACACACACATTGGTCCACACACATCAGTATGTATGATTTCCAATAAATCTGTCGCCCGTTCCATTGAACCAAAAAATGGCGTTCTAGTCATCTTGCCCATAAGGCATGGCTCACATGTATCAAATGATTCAAAATCAAGTGATTCCATAAGTCCATCATAATGGAGTTTCTTCATGCGTTTAACGCCAATATGACCTAGACGGCAGTGCCACATATATGCAGATATATCATTATCAAGTTTAATCCTTTTAGCATCAACATTATGAATATGTGTAATACTACTATCGCGATCCAATAGAAATAAACCATCCAACACAGGTGCATGACCATAAAAGATATCATTCTTATAAATCGAACAACCATTGTTTTCAGATTTAAAGAAATAACCACTTTGCATCAAACACGATCTGGATACAATGTTCATCCTTAGTGCAGGCACCAAATAACAATTATTTAGGTTTATAACTAATCGTGATGGCATATGGAGAGGTAACGTCCCGACGGCGATCACATCAACTCTTGATCCATTGCCGAATCGCATCATGACCTCATTCCTTGCTAGTTGTCGCTTGTTCTGCAGCCCCTGAACCGAGTTACATATATTAGCAACCGATCCCGTATCAAATACCCAGGTGCTACTACGAGTACTAGTCAAGTACACATCAATAACATGTATATCACATATACCTTTGTTTGCCTTGCTGGACTTCTTGTCCGCCAAATACTTGGGGCAATTGCGCTTCCAATGGCCAGTCCCCTTGCAATAGTAGCACTCGGTGTCAGACTTAGGGCCAGCCCGGGGTTTCTTTTCAGACGTGGCAACATACTTGCCACCCTTCTTTCCCTTGTGCTTGCCTTTCTTGTCCTTCTTGAAACCGGTGGTCCTATTGATCATCAACACTTGATGTTCTTTCCTAATCTCCACTTCTGCAGTCTTAAGCATTGACAGAAGCTCAGGAAGATACTTCTTCATGCCCTGCATATTATAGTTCATCATGAAGCTCTTGTAGCTAGGTGGCAGAGATTGGAGAACATGATGTATGCCTAAGTCAATGGGAATCGTTATTCCCAAGGACACAAGCTTATCGGCGTACCCAGACATTTCGAGTACGTGCTCACTAACAGAGTTGTTCTCCTCCATCATGCAGCTAAAGAACTTTTCAGTAGCATTATAACTCTCTACGGCAGCATGGGTATCGGAAATCATTTTCAATTCTCCCATGGTATCAAAGGCATTGCCATTTTCAAAATGCTTTTGAAGTTCTGGCTCTAGCCCATACAGTATCCGCAATGAACTAAGTTGTGGTCCTCCTAACGAGTCATATAGACATTCTTTTCTTTGTCAGGGGCATCAAGAGCTGGTGGGGGGCCTAGCGGCGCATCTAGCACATATTGCTTTTGTGCAGCAGTGAGGAGTATCCTCAAATTCATAGCCCAGTTGGTGAAGTTGCTACCATTCGCAGCAAGTTTCTCTTTCTCCATGAACACATTAAAAGCAGGTGGTGCCATCTACAAAAGAATTTGTAAAGTTTATTTAGACTAAGTTTATGATAGAGTGTGTTCAACTAATCCAAATTACTAATGAACTCCCACTCAAAAATGACACCCTCATGTCCTTTTGGTGATTACGTGAACCAAATCCACTACACCAAGTCCGATCATCACATGAGTTGATGTAGCTTCAAAGGCGAGCATCTATATGGGCATCATATCAGCTATATGACTCATGCTTAACCTTTCGGTCCGTGTTCTGAGGCCATGTCTGTACATGCTAGGCTCGCCAAGTAAGAACCTTAGTATTTGCGTCTGTAAAACTGTCTTACACCCGTTCCAATGAAAACGTAGATTCGAGTACACCTGATCATCATGTGATGTCTCGAAACAGGATCCACAGAACGGTGCATACTTAAGGAAGAACACATTTTTATCTTGATATCTAAATGAGGGATCATCTTACAATGCTACAAAAAGCGCCAAACTAGGAGTATAAGATGCTAACATCTAATGTGTAAAGTGAGATGATATGGTCCATGCATTTGATCTCTATCATTTGCATCGTGGTATGATCTCTATCATTCCTTTGTGTGTAAGGCCAGGGTCTATGGAACTTACATGCTGAATGTGTTGTAAGAGTATCTATCATACATCTACTTACAACAATACCATAGCAATACACTAGCCCAGCAACGATCTAAACTAGACGCCTCTAATTTATCAATTGCAAGTTTTACGTGGCTTAGGGCTTTCGGAGATAGAACCATTCTTACCTATGAACATGAACCAAAACAAGGATAACAAAGTTATTAGCAACTCGTTGTAAATCAGATATTGATTATAGTAGGAGAGACAGACACCCGCCAGCCACTTATGCAAAACAAGTTGCATGTCAGTCGTGGAACCGGTCTCATGTACGGTGACATGTAAGGTTGGTCCGGGCCGCTTCATCCCACTATGCCACCAATATCCAAAATACATAGAAGATGCAATAACATGATCATCATCGCCCACATATAAACATATGTGTACTACCCGTGCAAAGCACCTACGCATAGATCAGGCTCTGATACCACTTTTGGGTCCGCAGCATAGAAAACAAAAAAAATTCCTATGATGAGAACTACACGCCAAGATTTAGCTACTAGGTACAGAGCAACGGGTGGACATACATCCATCGAGAACTTACCCTCGAAGATAACAAGTTTTCTTAACAAGTAGGACCTCGTGGTTGATGTAGTCGTACACTTGCCGATCTCAAGATCGAGTGGAAGTGTGAGTGCTGTAACTCAGCAGTGCATCCGTACTCGCACACACGTTCAAGCCACCGGACAACCTCCACCTCCTCGCTCCAGCGATCCAGCGGAAGCAGCAACTCCTTCCAGACGAAATGCCACCGGTAACATGTATATCGCTAATCCGAGACCATAGGGGAATAATTCTAGAGGGGGAGAGAGATCCTTCACAAGGAGGTGTGAGGAAGAAGGAGGAAGAGGGTGGCCTTTTATAGGAGGAGGGGGTGCCCCTCCCCATGGTCGGCGCCTCAAGGGGGTGCCCCTTCACCTCCTCCATTCATGTGGTGGTAACCCCTCCACATTAAAATGCCTCTTCACATTCCCTTTTAAAGTCCCCACTTTAAATGCATTAAAATTCTGTAAGTTTAATGCTCTCTCATTTAATAAAACTCTTTTCTTAAATTTATTCAGAATTTTGTTAATTACTTTGATTAACAAACATTAACATATAACCCCTTGCAATATTTCAATATCACATGCAGAACCACTTTCTGCAATTTCACCTGAAACAATTTCCAGTTTCTATCAAAACAATTCCTGTGCTTTGCAATTCTTTCATCTGAAACATATGTGCTCCAAAATGGTGTCCGGTAACTCTTAAGTGTGTCACCCTACGGTTCGCGAATAATATAGACATGATTGAGACTCCTCTCAAATCAATAATCAGAAGCGGGACCTGGAGATCCATACTGACTCCTGCATATTCAACGATGACTTCTGTGATCATGAGAACCTTTCACGCTAGTAATTTAATCCCTTTGTCTCATGATATAATACATGTCCGAGATTCAATCATCGGTATCCAAATACCTAGTTTCATATCGTTACCGACATGCACTCTTTTCTCGTTCCCGTGATATAACATTCTAGTGATCACATCACTTGCTTGCAAGCTATCTCAATGTGATATCACTAAGAGGGCCCAGAGTATATCTATCCGTCATCGGGATTGAAAAATTCCACTCTTGATCCATGAGCCTCAACATAACACCTTCGTAGCACTGAACCCATCTTTATAGTCACCCTGTTACAGTGTGACGTTTGATGTTATCAAGATACTCTTCAGGTGTTAGCAATTAACATGATCTCATGGTCTAAGGATAAAGATTACTTCGTATGATGTTATAGAAATATAAAAATAATGACTTGATCGTAATGCTATACTTAGGATGAATGTTCATCACATCATTTCACAAATGTTGTGACCTTGTTATTAACAACATCCAATGTCCATGATCAGGAAACCTTGATCATCTTGTTAATAAACAATCTAGTCTATAACAGAGGCATAACTAGGAACCCTTTTTGTTTATTAAACACACATGTATTGATGTTTTCGATCAATACAATTCTAGCATGCAAAATAAACATCTATCATATATAAGGAATACATAATAACAACTTTATTATTGCCTCTTAGGGCATATTTCCTTCAGTAGGTTCTCTAGATATGCAACTAGGTGAGAGAAACTATATGACAAGCAAGCATGCAACAACAATAATAAGGAGTTAAGGATATAAATAACTAAGAGTAGACACAGAGATGCTTACTCGAAGTTCCTTCCTTTTGAGGGGAAGTATGTATCCATTGGAGGGGTGGGTGGTACTAAGACCACCAGCACCACAAGAGGCCTCACCCTATTCTCCCGTGTACCCGCCTCACATCAAGCACGTGATCCACTATGCGGTGGCCTTGAAGACGGTGACCAAAACCTTTACAAACTTGTTGAGTAGACCTCCGCAACACTTGGTGTTCCCCAACATGACCCTGAAGCTATCCAACCAATGCATGAGCTCCAAGACCGACCTCTGCCGTCTAAGGTTCCAAAGAACCCAAGTGTAACAAGATCCCCGAAGAAAAACATGGGGAATCAACTTTGCTTTAGTGAAACCCTAGATCTAGACCTCTACCGCCAAATCCCAAAGAATCAAGGAGATTGGAGCACTAGGTGAGGAGATCTAGGGAAATATTAGCTCAAGAACAATGGGGGAGAGATATAAAATAGGCAACCTTCCCAATGGGGATGAAGGTCCCTTTTATATCCCGAAAGGGGAATCTACCTGTTATGTGCTGCGATGTCCGGTACTACCCGACGTAGAAGCGGTAGTACTGGAAACAACCGGTACTACCGAACATGTATCGCACCATGATACCTGACGTCACTGGCTGCAGATGAACCACTTCGGATGTATCCGGTAGTGCCCCCACATAGCATGGTACTGCTGCTCAGCGGTAGTGCCATAATAGCTGGCCGTACCACCGGCGACTGCGGTAGTACTGGGTGCTGGTACTAGAAGCTCCAGAGAAGGAGCCTCAACTCGCTACTGAGTGTAGTAGCATCCGGTACCACCAATCGGTACCACCGGTTCCAAGCATTAGTACCGGACAAAAATTCTGGTCATACCGGTCGGGACAAACAGCGCATGCAACCACTAACTAGGCACAAATTCCACACATTCATCTCCACCATTTATGGAAAGTTGGACGGGCCAATGCAATGTAAAGTTGATTCCACCCACACTTTCTGACGTGGACCCCCTCTTGATAGTATGGTTTTCCTATGACTAAATTAAAAGGCCTAGGAAAAACGATGTCTTGCTATTGTCCTTTTTAAGGGGCATCGAATGACTTGCAACGTACTGAGCCTAGAAAGCACTTAGCAAATGATTAGTCTGACATGTGAGTCATCATCAAACATCAAAACCACTTAGGAAGGGAAATTCCCTTTCAGAAGGGCTTCGATATTAGAGCATCTCCAGCCGTAGGCGCCCCCCAGGCCATTCGTTGGCGGTAAAATAGGCCACTTAGGGGAGCGCCGACAAAAAAATTGTCGGGGGCGCTGAGGCCCCGAGTTAGCCCCCAGCAGTTGATTTTGGTGGGGGATACTGAATGTTGGCAAATAGTTCGGCATAAACTCGGCTAACAGTTCGTTAGAGGTAGAAAATAGTACATAGGGCACATATTTCAACATAAACTTAACAATTTTTGAACTACAAATTAAAACTCATAAAACTAGGTGTTGCCTTTACACTTCCACATGTGCTCCACCAGCTTCAGTTGTTGATGCATATGTGGGTCTCGGATCTCTTGATGTATAGCACGAAAGGTATCCCATGATGCCGACACCTCGTGATCAATAGCTGCAAGAGGACCCTAACTGAAATATGGTTTAGTGTCAATCACTGGATCCTCCTACTCACTCTCAATGATCATGTTGTGCAAGATCACACATGCATTCATAACTATCCACATTTGATCTTATGATCAGGTCAGATTCATAACTATCCACATTTGATCTTATGATCAGGTCAGAGTGGGATACCATACAACAGAAAATCGGGCTTGGAGCACACCAAAATTCGGCTCGACATCCTTCCAACAATCTTCTTGCTCCTTGGAAAAGTCGAAATTCTTGCCCATAACAGGAATTAAGATATTCTTCACAAGTGTTGACCCTCTGTCATTAGTATCCGCTATTTTAATGGTGCCCATTGATCGCAACATTGATGTTGTTGTGTGATCTTTCCATTGCAAACAAGGAATGCCAAATCCAGAAATCCTGTGTAGCCACTACCTCAAGTATCACACTACAAGATCCATTGTGACCTTTGTACATTCCCTACAACGCAAATGGGAAGTTCCTCCATGCCCAATGCATGCAGTTGATGCTTAAAGCATCCCATGAAATCATCTGGCTTCTTTCGTTGCTAGGATCTGAGCAGTGTCTTCAGCATTGGGTGATCTCAAGGATGTTGGTACAAACAGTGCAACCATAACCCTGCAAAACTTGTACATGCACTCAATGGTGGTGGAATTATCCATGCATGGGTAGTCATCTTGTGTATCACCGACAGCTCTATACACAAGCATCTTCAAAGCGTCCATGCACTTTTGGATTGATGAAAATCCTACCATGCCTGTAACATCCCATCTTTTGCACCCTTGTTTGCTTAGGATAGAAGTCTAGAAAATTTGGGGGAAATAAAACTTTTAGGGGTTTTGAGTGTGCTTATGTTTCTCACTAGATTGATGGCATTCTCTATAACATCCCAGCATTAGGATCCAACGAAGGGTAGATATAGGAATATAAGTTTGTGCATGCATGCATCTGTAAAGTCAGGGTAAATTTTTTGCCAAATAAAACACTAAAGGGATCAGAGTTTCTTTCACTAACTGAAGGTAGGAATAGCTCTTGTTAGTGATTTCTATGAACTTTGACATGACCTTTAGGCAGAATTAAGAACTTGGGAAATTACTTTGAATTCCAATTTTAAATTCAAATCAAATTGAAAGTATCTAAATATTAGAAGTTATAATTGTTGAAGGGTTTTCCAAAAGAAAACCTTGTTAACATTGTTTGGTTTTAATAAAGAAACAGTAATCAACAATAATAATTAATGACAAGGAGAATTAAATAAGAAATAATTCTTATTCTCCAAATGCCCCACCTCTATCAAATTGGTATTCATCTCGAAGGAAAATAAGATAGTTTTGGTATCCACATCAAAGCTAGCGTCTACATTCACCGAGACGGAACCTTCCGGTGCCTTTATATCTTATAATAAGATTACAATTGATGACAAATACATCCAAGGTATATGATTACAAAGAATAGAAATTTAACTTTATTAAACGTGTAATAATATCTTTACAAGATCCTTTACAAAAAGATTACAAAGAAGGTTACAAGAGGAACCTATATGTCAGGGGGATTATCCCCGGGTACCCCAAAAAGCATACAAAGACGGTCAAAAAGGCAAAAGACACAAGAAATAGAGAAAGACTGGAGCACCGGGCGTCCTGGGCCGACCAGGAGCCTCCCAGCCGGCCTGCCTCGCCCATCCCGGCTGGGCCTCCACAAATCGGCTCCTGTGGCACCCTCCCTGTCCGGCTGGGCCGCCCCGCGCCACGGTCCCGCTAGGCCAGCCGCCCTGGCTGGGCCGCCACGTCGCCCCGCCCTAGCTGCTGCCCCGCTCGGACGGGCCACCACTCCCGCTTCCCGGCTCCCTCCGCTTGGGCCGGCTCCGCGAGGCCCTCCCCCGGCTCCTGCCTGGCTCCACTACCCCCAGCTGGGCCCCTTGCCGGCCTATCCGGCTCCGCCTCCCTGCCTGGCACCACTCCCTTTGCTGGGCCGGCTGGCCCAGTCCACCGGCGCCTCGACCCAGCCTACGGGAGCTCCCCAGGAGCTGGCGTAGCTCTGTCCACCTCACACCGGATGGATCGCCACCTCCTGGCCGTTTTGGCTGCTCCGGCCTAGTCGGCACGCTCCCATCGCTACCAGACCGATCAAGACTAGTATCAGCTCCAAATCGCTTAGCCCAGCGCTGCATAGAATTCCTACGTACCAAAAGAGGGACGAGAGGACATCAACAAGACTGAGAAGACAAAGTCCATACTACTTTATCAGATGATGTATGCACTAGTGTGCCACTATGCACTACATCATGCATGACACACACACAATAGTACTATTTAGGCAAGTGGGTCCCACCATGTCCCTTGGGCCAGGGAGGGACTCACTCACATTCACGTTGACAGACACACTCCATTTGATCGATCAGCTAGCTCACTTCCTGCTAGTTCACTTCCTGCTAGCTAGTTCGCTCTCCCTCACCAGCACACACATACATGGGTTAGTCTCAGTGCATTTAAGGCGGTAGCTAGAGAATACAGCTCGAGGAGCACTTGTAGCTCTTATATCGCTCATAGTCAGATCGACAGGAGTAGGAGTTTTACCTCACCATGAGGGCTCCGAACCTGGGTACTTCCTGCGTCCAGCTACACTTGCTTGTATCCAATCCCGTATGCGGACGCCGTCGATAGCTTCCCTGCTAGTCCCCACACCTCTATCTAACCTTCTTAGGTACTACCGTTCCCAATACAACGACAGATAGCGCCCACCGTGGGGCGAGATAGCTTCGGCTGGAGTTCCGCTCCGCATGGGACCACTTCATCTTCACCGGCACCGACGTCGCTCGAGTTGCTCGGGGCTCGCTGCCTCCGTGCCGTCGTTGCCGACTCCACGCCTCCAAGTTCCTCAGGGCCTCGCCACCGCCACAGCGCCGTCATCTACTCCGCCTCGCCGAGTCTCTCGGGGGCTCCCCGTCGCCTCCACGCCGTGGTCGTCGTTGCTGCGTCAAGAGCCCCGGGGGCTGGCCGCGGATGCTTCGTCGGCCGCCTCGCCATTCGTGTCGTCACCATCGATGCCGTCGTCATCCTCGCCATCTCCGCATGACCGTGTTTGTCCTCAACCGACTCGACCCGGCCGCGTTCGGGCTTGCAGCAGCCGCGCGCCATCCGCGCCTCTGCCTCCCGCGTCTACGAGCAAGCATCCGTGAGCCTCCCGGACATCCGTGCGTCGCCGCGCCAGCAACAGCCTCCCTCGCTACACCTCCCCGCATGCGGCAAGCCAGTAACACTCAGGCGGATGTGGATAAGCAAGCAGCAGCACCTCTCCGCGCTCGTGTACACGCACGCGGCAAGGGGCAAGCGGCGTACGCGTACGGTGACAAACGCGCGCGTCTCCTCCCAAGCCCGTCCGCGTCATCGCCAACCTCGTTGTCGGCCTTGCTGTCTCCGTATCTGCACCAAGCTCTATCCACGCGTGTGCCCACCGGCACATCCTCGTCGCGCGGCCCTTCCCGCTCGCGTGCCTGCAAAGGCTATACCGCACCACCCACCTGCATCGTCACCACATCCTCCCGTCGCCGCACGTCCCCGTGTTGTCTCCTTCGGCAGTCCGGCTGCTGCGCCGCCGCCCCTTCACCCTACCGGCCGCGCGTACGTAGCCCGAAGACGTCGCGTCGCTCCATCCGCCCGCGTGCGTCATCGGGCCGCCGTCCGCAAGCTCCTCCCCGGCGCCTCCACAGTGACCTCCACCGCTCCAGCAAGGCCGCGCCGATGCCCATCCACCTCTGCCACGCGCGTGCCCCCGCAGCGAGCTCCACTGCCGCACGTGCTCCACATCGGCTCAGCTCGCGTACGCCCATCCACACTGCCGTGCGAGCGCAGCGCCGCCCCGGCCCTGGCCTCCCGCGCGTACGCTCTGCCACGGGCCCCTCCACTGCGCGCATGTGCGCCTCCGTGCCGCGGCCCCCGCTCTGCCGCGCTCCCGGCGTCGGCATTCTCCCCGGCGGAAGGAGCACGAGCCGGTCAGGGAAGAGGAGAAAGAGAAAAGGTAGAGAGAGAAAAAAAGAGAAGAGAGAGGAGGAGATGGGACCGGCTAGGAGTGGTTGGATTAGTCGGCTAAGAAAATACAAAAGAAAAAAGAGAGAGAACCGGCTGTTTGTAGTCGGTTGAGAAAAAGAGCAAGGAAAAAAATTAGAGGAAAGAAAACCGACTACAAAGAGTTGGATGGAAAAATAAGAGAGAGAAAAAGGCAAGGAAAAAATCCGTATAGGAAAAATCCGGTTAGCAAAAGAAAGAATGAAAATTCCGGATCTGGCTGACTCTGTTCGTCTATCCGACTCACCTGGTTCGGACCCATTCCGGCTGAGTCGGGCCAACTCCGCGAATTTGCCCCATTTGGTTGCCGGTTGGACCGGCTGGACCCCGTTCCGGCTGGGCCAGGCCAGCTCAGCGCATCCTAGCGCGTTTGGTTGTCCGGCCGGCTGGGGACCGAATCCGGCTACGCCGCGTTTGGTTGCCTGTCCAGCTGGGGCCAGGCTATCTGGCTGGGACGCCAGTTGGACCATCTTAGCAGCCGCAACGCCTGCGGAATTGCGTCTTCGACCCTGCTACACCAACAGCTACAATGTGAGTATTTTTCCGACCTCGAGCAACCCTCGAGGTCTCGCCATATGTTGTTTTCCTTCCTGCTTTCAATTTTCCGGCGCCGGCAACCCCTACCCGGGGGCTCGCCGGTTGGCCCGGCCTGCTAAACCCGTAAACCGACTGAGTAGTGTGTGATGGTGTCAGAGGCCCACTCTTCGTCTCAGCTACAGACAGTAACCCGGCTATCCGGCTAGCAAGAGCAAAATCCCGAGGCATCCCACATGAAAAATGGCGAAGGGTGCGACAGAACGGACATTCCGGCCTTGTGCCTAGTTGGTACTTTCCGGCTGCTCAGCCCCTAGTACCGTGTGCAATGTATTGTCAGCTCCCCCTTCGGTTCTGGCTCCAGACCGTGACCCGGCTGGCCGGCAAGGACACAACGTAAACAACAGAGCGCACGTGAAAGTGACTAAGTATTCAGAGAAGCACGAGCTAGTTTTTGAAAAATAAAACCATCATCTGGTTGATAGCATGTGTACTATATGTTGATGTACTGACAGCAAGTTTATTACTGTGTGTTTGTTTTCCACGACTACACCGAGTCGGATTTCTAGTACAAATGAAGATTCAAAGCACCTGTCTTCGCCAACTACTTCGAATCTCGGGGGCTACACCCACCGGGTGCGCTCGCGCGCCCCTGGTGTAATCAAGTGCTCCAGTCCGGCTGAAGGCGTTCAGCCGGATAGCAAGTTTGAGGTGTCGAAAAGGGCGAGATAGAGAAGACTCCGAATCTTGGGGGCTACACCCCGTGGGTGCGCTCGTGCGCCCCCGCGGGAGTTGTGTTGCTTCCGGGCTGGAGGTGTCCATCCGGACGCCATTCAAGAACTTTATCTACAACGACAACGTCAAGTTTTCGGGGGCTAGTGTCGGGGGGGTTATCCATGGGTACCCCAAAAAGCATACAAAGACGGTCAACAAAGGCAAAAGACGCAAGAAATAGAGAAATACTGGAGCATCGTGCGTCCTTGGCCGACCAGGAGCCTCCCAGTCGGCCTGCCTCGCCCATCCCGGCTGGGCCTCCACCAACCAGCTCCTACGGCGCCCTCCCTGTCCGGCTGGGCCGCCCCGCGCCGGTCCGGCTAGGCCAGCCGCCCTGGCTGGGCCGCCACGTCACCAAGCCCTGGCTGCTGCCCCGCTCGGACGGGCCACCACTCCCGCTTCCCGGCTCCCTCCGCTTGGGCCGGCTCCGCGAGGCCCGCCCCCGGCTCCCGCCTGGCTCCACTGCCCCCGGCTGGGCCCCTTGCCGGCCTATCCGGCTCCGCCTCCCTGCCTGGCGCCACTCCCTTTGCTGGGCCGGCTTTCCCAGTCGGCTAGCGCCTCGACCTAGCCTACGGGAGCTCCCCAGGAGCTGGCGTAGCTCTGTCCAGCTCACACCGGATGGATCGCCACCTCCTGGGCGTTTTGGCTCCTCCAGCCTAGTCGGCACGCTCCCATCGCTACCAGACCGATCAAGACCAGTACCAACTCCAAATCTCTTAGCCTAGCGCTGCATTGAATTCCTACATACTAGAAGAGGGATGAGAGTACATCGACAAGACTGAGAAGACAAAGCCCATACTACTTTATCAGATGATGTATGCACTAGTGTGCCACTATGCACTACATCATGCATGACACACACAATAGTACTAGTTAGGCAAGTGGGTCCCACCATGTCCCTTGGGCCACCTCTATAAGGCAAGGGAGGGACTCACTCACATTCACGTTGACAGACACACTCCATTTGATCGATCAGCTAGCTCACTTCCTGCTAGTTCAGTTCCTGCTAGCTAGTTCACTCTCCCTCACGAGAACACACAGACATGGGTTGGTCTCAGTGCATTTAAGGCAGTATCTAGAGAATACAGCTCGAGGAGCACTTGTAGCTCGTATATCGCTCATAGTCAGATTGGCAGGAGTAGGAGTTTTACCTCACCACGAGGGCTCTGAACCTGGGTACTTCCTGCGTCCAGCTACACTTCCTTGTTTCCAATCCCGCATGCAGACGCCGTCGATAGCTTCCCTGCTAGTCCCCACACCTCTATCTAACCTTCTTAGGTACCGCCGTTCCCAACACAACGACACTATACTAACTATCTACCCCTACACTAATCTTGTGAGTCCAGATCATGTTCCTGCAAATAAGAAAAAACAACTAGAAAGGAAAATTAGGGATTAGTTAGATAATTTTTTCTCCTAGTGTTGAACAGTGAAGTGCACTGTTCATGGTACATCATTGAGTAAATAAAAAGGGTAAGTTTCACCCCAAAAAATGAAGTATCTGTTCATCTTAGTAAACAGTTTAGATTACAGTAAAAGCCAAGTGGATAACTGTAAGTTTCACTAGGCTGTCAAACAGTACACAAGTAATAGTAAAAGCCAAGTTACTTGAGCTGATCCACATGCACAGCACACACACAGCTTAGTCTACTAACTGCATGGTGTGTGCTGTCAAGCTACCAGCAGCAGTACAAGGTACCAGCAGCAGTACAAGGTACCATACAGAGTACCAGCCGAAGGGGAAACACAAGAGCTCATTTCTTCTTCTCAAACACATACTCACAACTATAGAACTTGCTGAAACCATAGCCTAATACTCCACCAACTTACCCAAACCAACAATCAAATCTCCACTCGATGGTAACATAAGGAGGGGTAGAGTAGGTGGAAAGAAACGTCAAGCACAAAGTCACAGGAGCAGCACCTGGTGGTATAGAGCTAGATCAAGCTACAGGAAACACACAACCTCATCAACCAATAAGCAATCTGGTGAGTATAAACAACACCACCACATGATCAGATTATCATTGAGTCCAATGAGTATATGTGTTTATTAATCTTCTCAGAAAAACACCCAAGTGGGGTGTATATTCATCCCAAAAGCATTCAAATGAAAACCAATGACAAATCCTGATAAACAAATCCAAGATCTCAGCCTATGCATCATAGATCTTGGACATACATTCAAATCTCCACATTCATGAATAACATCAGTCTTAGACCAAGATTCAGGGCAGATGTCCTATGGAGTAGCAACTCTGGAATCTTAGGATCTTAAGGATCAATATTTAACACTGAGGAGATCAATCATTTTCTTAAAAGAATTCAAGAATCATTAGCTGATACCATGCATCAGAGCATATCTATGAAGGACAACTAGTAACAACTTAATTTTTCCTAGCCATGCCTCAGACCAGCATCAGAGGCTAATAGACTGTAGCATATTAGGATAATAAAGCCAGCAGAAGCTTTTCATTCATTTAACTAGCCATACTTGGAAACAAGGAGGATTTAGACAATAGAAGTATGAACATTTGTGTACCATTCTAAAGAAGGTGTCACAAATATAACTTCTAAAACCAAGCAAATACTTTACTTGTATTTCATCAATAAACTTGTAGTTAAATAGCTAATCACTTTCCTGGAATAAAAACTTAGGAATCATACTCATGGTTGCATTTATACAATCAGAGAAGCATAGGAGTATCATTTTCACTCCAATTTGAAAGATCAACACAAACCAGTGTGTAAAGATCAAGTGAACATTACTGACAAAACCATTATCAGTATCAAGAGCAGAACACAATAGTGAAGTCCACATCACTAGCATAAGTGGGTAAACATCCAGGACAGTATAACCACTACAATCAGTCTTAATAGAGTCATCATACTCAAACCAGAGGGATGAACTAATCGAACCATGATCCCAATCAGGGATGTATTACTAGATGCACACAAAGATTATCGAGCAAGGCAGAGAGGAGCACAGAAGAGGAGTAGCCAAACTTACTCTAGGTCCTCGCAAAAAGAATCGAAGAGGAAGCAGAGGATGGACGGCGGCGAAGCAGAAATGGCGGCACGGGGAGCACCCCAAAGGGGCGCTATAACACACACCAACCGCGCGTCAGATGCACCGGAGAAGAGAGGCATACGCCATGAGAATCTAGCGCACCATCACCGATGCTCCAGAGCGGAAAACCCTAACCCTAGCCTAGGGCAGGGGTCAGCACGACCAGGATAAAGCACCAACCAGAAATCTGCTTGGACAAGATGAAGCGGCGTCATCATATGAGTCACCCTACACCGTGGTGGCGGCAATAGTGGCCGGATTCGGCTGGAATCGTGGGCGGCAGCGGCAAACGGAGGAGGTGGTCACGTGCGCGAGAGAGTGAGAGAGGGGAGAAGAGTGTGCATGTGTGGGGGGTACTGGCCTGTGGGCAGCCCAGTACCACTCTGGTGGGTGTAACCAGGCCAAGTGGGCCGAGTTAGGTTGGGCCGGGCTAGCCCAGCGGGCCAGGCCCGTATATTAATAGAGTTATTTTAAAAAGGGAATAATTACAAATATACCCTTGAAATAAAAACAACTCTAGATAAATAAATAAAAATCTTAAAAATACAAATAATATCTCTATGAATTCAAAAAATATTTATATTGACTAAAAATAATCAATAGAATTTTTGGCAATTAAAATTTAAGGTTATTAGTAAAAGGATGCTAATTCCTTTTGAATTTTACAAAAATATAGGAAACATCTAAAATTGAATAAAATTCACTTTTAAGATCCTAAATGAATATATTATTAGAGAAAAAAATACTAATTTGTATTTTTGAAAAGTGAATTTGGTGTGATGGAAATAAATCCTATTTCCTTAAAGGAATTTCAGAAAATATTTAAATAAAATAGTAAACTTTTACTAAAAGGGTAAAACATGCAAAGAAGCAAACAATAAATCATTGCATGACATTACTATGCATTTCATATTGCTTCTTTAAATATTGTTCTTATCGGGAAATAATGGTTCTTTGTAGAAACCGGAGCTCAAGGTTAGGTGGAAGCATCCGACTTCACTACCTTGCAGTCACAAGGAAAGTTCATAACTTGCTCATGTCCTTTGAAGAGTCTTTATCAAAGATATTACAAATTGTGTGTTATCATCTATGATCTGGAGAAAGAAAATGATATCTTCTCTAATAAATAAAATGTAGTATCATCCTAAATGATGATAAAGATCAGCAATGGAACTTAGGGTTCCAATTGCATAAGTCACATAGGCTTAACAACCCATGACATCAGTGATTCTAGCGCCGTATAATACGCGTTAACCATGAGATTTGGAATGGGATAGATAAGTTAGCTATATCTTCTTCCTTTCATATGGAGGCAAGATGACCTTGTCGTGAAGTTGGGATTCCCGGTATGGATCCAACATATGGGTGGGCACCCTTAGGCCCCACGATTTTGGTTTCTAGATTATTTATGAGTGGCTGCCGGAGGTATAGTCGGGCCTTTTATGGAGCTTACCAGGGGCATCACCATTTCATAGAGTCTTCGGGAATTCACCAGGGTTATAGCTTTCCCTAGTTGGAGGCTTATCTGAGGTGTAGTCAGCCCCGAAGGATCGTGCAGACATATGGGGTCACGGAGAGGGCAGTGATTGGCTTGGATCACCTACTGGGCCCCACATCATGGAATTGTGGACGGGAAAGTACGCCCGGTTGTGCAACAAGGAGTTGGTCTCTCATGGGTAAAGCAACGCACCTCTGCAGACTGTAAGAATTGTGACATGTTACTCCCTATTCTAGGAAGGAGCTACGAACGCAGCAGGAAAGGAACTCCATGAAGTTCTGGTCAACCTGTGAAGGCTAGTGGGCATAGTTTTGATAATAAAATCAATCTTTGAAGAAATGTTTATGAAAATTTCATAGTACCAAGGACATATTGTCTGAGGTGGTAGATAGAGCATCAAACTTCCCCCATTGCATATAATGAATTTGCTGGGTAACGTTGTTACTCACTCTTTCCTTTGAACCCCTGCTTAGACTCTGAGAATACAGAAGACACTTCATTGTACGTAGCTGATGGACAAGAGTACGTCTGCTACGAGGAACCCGACCTGTCTAGAGGAGTTGAAGGGGTGGACTACGAGATACGCTATGGAGTGGAGGGCAACGAGTCAGAGTAGTTGCCTTAGTTATTAGTAAACCAATTGAGCCGAGCAACAGGAACTATATAGAATAAGTTGTTGAGCTCAAATCGAAGTATGAGTTTGAATTTTATATCTTCTAATGAAACTACTTAAGTTTGGTTTGTATTTTCATAATATTTGAAGTTTGAGAACTCTTGGTTTGTCATAATGAAGTGTGTATGTTTGTAATATGGACCCGCAATGTTTTTGTTGTACTACTCTGAGGGGTGTGATATTTACGGAACGGTGTTCTATGAATGTCATATCAACGACTATAGTGTACTGCTTATGCAGTGGTATGCTGGGTCACCGCATGCTCCCTCTCTATTTTACTCTTTTCTTTGCCAATTGCCATGCTAGTGAAACTCTTGTGTGACCTCAGGTATAACATCGTTTAAACAATGCTTGGTAACATTTAGAACATTCCTTGATATGACTTTGGAAGTTTAGCAAACTCCTAAAGATTTGACTAAGTCATTAATAACTTAAAAACCTCCCTTTATGAAATTTTTGCTTTGGGTTAACCCCAAACCATTTTTTCCATGCAAGAACATGAAAGTGTACCTCTCTAATAAACCCTCAATAAACACCTCTAACCTTGGTTAGATCATAACCCTAGGCCTTTCGTGCAAGCATCCCACTCACTAGTTGAAACTCATGCCATGGTCACCTTATTTTGGGTCAACTTTGCAAGGTCTTGGCCAATTCATGGGAGTGAACTAGGAAGCAACCTTGGCATCCATGCACTCATGTTTCACACCTCTATCCAACCCTACAATCACCTAGGTCAAATGCAGCTCGAGCTAGCAACTCCAAGCCCCCAATGATGGCACCCTAGAGAACTCACCCTAGATCACAATTGTGGAATTTTGCCAAAATCAGTTGCTATGGTCGTGTCCACTGCTGAGGGCAAGTACACACATGTCCTACCCACTACCCTACGCCCCTAACCCGACCCTAACCATCCCTAGTCGACCAAGAAGGAGAGACAAGGAAGAATTGGGCAAGATCTTGCCATTGATGAATAGCTACTGCCTTGCCCCGTCATGTCCCTCCCTGGGCCCGGCGCTGCGTGCTACAACTTCCCAGCACCACCACCGCTCTTTCCCTTGCTGACTAGCACCCTGAGACGACCCCCAACCCCCGACATCCACGTCAGACCAAAACGGTCAACCCCGCCCATCTCCTCCTCTCTCCGGTGAATATCTGCCTCCCCCGCGGTGGAGAAACACCCAGCCACAACCGTGCCCCTCCCCTAGCCACAACCGTGCCCCTCCCTAACCTGCCCCCGAGCATAGACTAGACTGACTGAGCCCTAGACTGACAAGACGCCTCGACCGAACACCTCGTGTGCAGCCAACCATGCCACACCCCTCTCCCTGCCAGAGTGACCCTAGCCCCTCTCCGTGATTGCACCGTGTCAAACGGTCACACATAGCACCCTGCCGCCCCGCCCGACCATTCCTATGCGGCCACGCCCCTACACCCACCCGCCATGAGCTCGGTTCACCGTGGGCACCCCGCCTCGCATAAACTACCCCACGCCTCGCCTCACTCGCCAACCACCCTCATATACTCCTCAACTTCACTCCACCCCCCGAGAGTGGAGGCGAGCTCTCTTGCGCTCCGCCGCTCACCACCAACGACGCACCACCGTAGCATCAAAGGACAGAGTTGAGGTTGTCGTCGCACCTCTCCTTCCTTTCCTCTGTATGCATGCACAACTCTGATCCGCGGGCATGCGTGCATCTGATCGCCCTGTTCTTCTCTATCCAGGCGAAGTATCCCGACAACGTCGTGCATGCCACGCCCCGAGTGGTGCACCATCGGACCGAGCCTGTCTTCCAAGCCAAAGTCGACCATGTCGCCCCTTGTGCAAAACCCCATCCTTGACCACTTCGAACTCCATTGTCGCTAGCACCTATCCGCCCCTGGGTAAGCCTCCCTGAACCCCGCCTGTCTCTGTTAGGGTTTCACGTCGTTGGCGTCAAGTCATGCAAGGACGACGAGCCTCGGCCATCAGATCTGCTTAGGATCCAATGGCTCACGGCTCCCCATACCCCTTCGACCCCCCACTGCCACTGACTTGTAGGACCCCTGCCGCGACGGATGTATCAAATCTTGTGGGTAAAGTGTATAACCTCTGAAGAGTGTAAATCTATTTGAACAGCCATGTCCATGGTTATGGACGGTTGGACAAACTACTGTAGAGTGGTGTGGTTTTGGTTTTATAAAAATGTTTTCAAAGATGTTTTGACCATGGGATGGTCGGAGTTGTAAGGAGGTGTTGGTCATGAGATGACCAGAAGAAGAGCAATGGGTGTTTCCATCATAGTGGCAAATGTTTACCAACCATTTTTCCTAAATGTTTTATAAAAGTGTTTATTAAAGGAGTGTAGTGCCATATCAACAAGGGCAATTATTTCCTAAAAGAACCCCCTTGGAGCCATCCTATCCTCAGCCAAAATGCATACCCTTATTGTTATACTCTTGTTATGTTGGTTTACGAGTACATTCAAGAGTACTCAGTAGCATTGTCACTGTCTATCTACTTGGCCCGACTATGAGCAGGATGATGGAGATGATGGAGATTTCAATGACGACTTCGCGAACTAGGGCGTTACTCCGAGTCAGGCACCTGTTGGGCTATGGCTTTCTCGGGTCCTCCGTGTTTAGTTGTTCGCTGCTACTAGCTATTTGTGCCCATCGTGGAAGTTATGTAAGTCTATCTATGTAAGACTTGATGTATTCAGTACTATAATGGATGTGTACTTTGATACTATGTTGGTTATGCTCCACGATGCACTGATCATGGGATCGTGGTGGTTGCATAATGGGTAATCTCAGATGTTAAATCCGGGGTCGCCACAGACTTGGTATCCAAGCCATCCTGACCTTAGGAGCCCCTAGTTAGCCTGGACGTAGACAAGGACCAAAAAATATTTTATATATACAAAGGAAGGAGCTTGGTATTTGCAAAAACAATGCTTATGTCTCCTCCCCTCTATTTCAAAAACTACTTGCATTAATCCAAAGCTTGCATACTTAAAATTTTGCACACCGTTCACTAACTGTAATCAATCTAAAACTTTGTAGATGGCGTTTGTCTTCACCCATTTATGTCAGGTTGGACTAGACTTGCCACTCTAGATATTTGAGACTGAGTTCAGTGATTTGGCAAGGCATTTGGGTCGCCCTGCGCCTGAGATCAAGGGCGCCCATGTCTCCACACTCATAGAGGGAGAGCTGAGCTAGTTAGTAGTGTGCACCATGAGAGGAGGAGTAGTGCTACGTACTCCCAGGAGATTGAGGACCAGGTGATGGAGAAGACTTGGGAAGATGGTGTGCTCCGAGTGGCCCAAGAGGCACTAGCACGCCTTGTTTACCACCACCGTGAGAAGCTGGCGGGAATGAGTTTCCACTTCTCCGGAAGGCGTCATGAGCGAGGGTATGCAGTCGTGACCCCTCATCACGTCGACTTTGGTGAGCACATCCAGAACATGGAGTACCTTCTGAGGAAGACCCAGATTGCCATGGACGAGGCTCGCATGCGCTTGAATCTCAAGAATAGGGAGCTACTTAGCACTGAGGAGAACCTAAGGGTTGCGAAGCTAGAGCACGCCCAAGCTAAGATTGATAAGAAGGCTACCATTTCTAGGAACAAGCGCCTCATGAAGAAGGCGAAGGAACAGCAGAAGCTCCTAGTGACCATGGAGGCCAAGATAGAGGAGCTAGAGGAAGAGTGCGCTGAACTTAACAAGGCCAATGATGACCTGCTGGACGAGACTGATAAAGATGCATCCCACAAGGAGGACTTTGACATGGAGCCTGAGAGCAACCTAGAGGATGATGATCACATGAGTGAGGAGGAAGAAGACCCGGAGGAGCGCATCTTTGAGCCTGAGGACGATGACACCGAGATTATCGTCGAGGAGGATACCACCGCACGTAGCGATGAGGAGTAGGCCGTGTGCTATTTTACGAGAGCAAGTGAGATTATCACCGTATCCCCTTTTTGAGTGGCGATTTGTTTGTCTTCTACTTGCCTCGTCAAACTCGTGGTGCTCCTATCTAGCGTCGAGATGTGACGCATGAACTTGGTTATTTTGTTGTTGAACTTATGCTCGCTTAATTTCTTAAGCGATTGTCTCCCCTTATGCATGTATGCCTGTCGTGTTGTTTACTTTCCTTGCCATGAGGTTCATTTGATAACTACTCCTTTTGTGATCCCATCCTAACAGTATACCTTCAGGATGGTGCGTCCCTGTGGTACGCCACCCCCTCCACCTCAACCAACCATGGCACAACTCTACACATGTTCATGGAAGACCGCCAAGCCGCTAATGCTGAACGACAAGCCAACATCGCCGCACTCCAACAGCTCGCCCAAGCAGTAGCTGGGAACGCCCATCACAATGAGGGCAAAGGTGGAAATGAGGATCAGAGATCGAGGCTCCGAGACTTCCAGAATACAAACCCTCCCATGTTCACCAAGTTCACCAACCCGCTTGATGCCGATGACTGGCTTCGCACCATTGAGAACAACCTGGAAGTTGCCAGTGTGGGTAATGATGAGAAAGTAACCCTGGCCACTCATTTTCTCGCGGGACAAGCAAGGACTTGGTGGAATAGTGTCAAGGACATTTTGCCAGAAGGACAAGCAATTACTTAGGAGGACTTCAAGGAAAGGTTCTGCAAGTGCCACATCCCTCTAGGTTTGATCAATATGATGAGAGACCAATTCCGAGCCCTAAAGCAAGGAGGAATGTTATTATTGCAATATCTAGAGAAGTACACCGATCTGGCTAGGTATGCCCCTGATGACACCAACACTGAGGAGAAGAAGGTGGATACCTTCATGAATGGGTTACATGATGAAATGTAGTGTCACCTAGTAGCCCAGAGGTTCCAAGAGCTATATGCCCTTGTTGATGCAGCTATCCTGGTGGAGGGTAAGCGCAAAGGAGTGATAGAGAATCGCAAGCGCAGTATGATGCAGCAAGGAGGACCGACTGGACAGAGGTCGCATAGCATGCCCCCATATAGGCCTACACCTCCACCGCAGAGGAGTTCGTCCTATGCTCCGTGCCCCAACAACCCCAACCACAACTACAACAACCCTCACCCTGGAGGCGGGAACCCAAGACCTACCCCCAGAGGCCCCGTTAACCCCAATGCTCGCCTCACTGGATCAGGATGCTTCAACTGTGGAAAGGAAGGACATTCTCTCATGCCTGACCAAATAGGAAGAAGGATGAGGCTCCCCACCCCAACAATGCTAGACTCAATCAAGGCCATGCCAAGGGAGCCTCAGTAAGAGGTGCCGCACCAAGGAAGAACCACCCTGTTAGAGGCCACCTGAATCATATCTATACTAAAGAAGCCCAGGAATCACCTGACATCATTCTGGGTACGTTCCTCTTCAACTCAGTCCCTACTACCGTACTATTTGATTCAGGCGCATCGCATTCCTTTGCTACTGAACCCTTTGTCAAAATGAGTGGATTGATCCCTACCCGCCTTAAGCGTACCATGCTAGTTCAAATCCCTGGGTCAACCAGTAGGACAAATCTAACCTGCAAGGATATACTCGTAGTTATCCATGGGATTATCTTTCAAGCCGATCTAATAGTTCTGGGAACTCAAGGTTTGGATGTGATACTCGGAATGAATTGGATGTCCAAGTATCATGCCATCTTAGACTGCACTAGAAAGTCTATCGCCCTAATAGGTGATGATGGAGTGGAAGTAGAGCATGTAACCACCCTCCACTCTTCCCAAGTTTACTGCCAAAAGGGTATAGCCGGACCCACCTTGGAGCAAGTCCCCGTGGTTTGTGAGTATCCGGATGTGTTTCCAGAAGAACTGCCTAGTATGCCTCCTGATCCAGATATCGATTTTATCATAGAACTAGTTCCCGGAATAGCCCCCATAGCTCAGAGACCATACCATATGAATCCCAAAGAGTTGGTTGAGTTGAAGAAGCAATTATATGACATGGAGTGCAAGGGTCATATACAGCCGAGTGCTTCCCCGTGGGGATCACCCATCCTTTTTGTGGACAAAAAGGATGGAACCATCCGGCTAGTCACTAATTATTGGAAACTCAATGAAGTCACCATCAAGAACAAGTACCCCTTGCCAAAGATTGAAGATCTATTTGATCAGTTGAATGGAGCCTGAGTGTTTTCCAAGATAGATCTTCATACTGGGTACAACCAACTCAAGATTCAAGAATCAGACATCCCCAAGACCGTCTTTACAACTCGATACGGTTTGTATGAGTACATTGTCATGTCCTTTGGGTTAACCAATGTCCCTGCCTATTTTATGAACCTCATGAAAAAGGTATTCATGCCCTATCCGGAAAAATTTGTTGTGGTGTTTATCGATGACATCCTAATCCACTCCAAGACCGAAATAGACCATGAGAAACATCTGAGAATAGTACTCGGGACCCTCAGAGAACATCAATTGTATGCCAAGTTTAGCAAATGCGAGTTCTGTTTAAAGAAGTTGGTTTCCTTGGCCATGTACTATCCATTGGAGGAGTCTCAGTCGATCCCACCAAGATCAAGTCAGTACTCGAATGGAAAGCCCCCACCAACCCATTGGAGATTCGAAGTTTCCTAGGTCTAGCTGGCTATTACCTCAAGTTCGTTGAGGGATTCTCCAACATCGCCAAGCCAATAACATAGTTGCTAAATAAGGACAAGAAGTTTGAATGGACGGACATATGTGAAGAGATCTTCTAGGAACTCAAGAGGAGATTAGTCTTTGTCCCTATTCTAACCATGCCAGACATCACTAAAAGTTTTGAAGTATATTGCGATGCCTCCAAGCTAGGACTCGCAAGTGTGTTGATGCAAGAAGGCAAGGCCATTGACTATTTATCCAGGCAACTAAAGCCACATGAGATGAACTATCCCACCCATGATTTAGAGCTTGCAGCCGTAGTGCATGTCCTCAAGACCTGGCGCCATTATCTGATGGGAACCCAATGTGAAATCTATACGGATCATAAGAGTCTGAAATATATCTTCATGTAGAAGGAGTTGAATATGAGGCAGAGAAGATGGATAGAACTGATCAAGGACTATGATCTTGGAATTCATTACCATCCGGGCAAAGCTAATGTTGTAGCCAATGCCCTCAGCCGGGAACCCTATTCCCTGAATGCGATGATCAAAAAGGAACAATCCGAACTTAGCCAAGAGATAGATATGTTTGGACTAGAAATAGTCAACCATGTATTTCTTACCCACCTCGAGATAAAGCCAACCCTCTTCGATCACCTCAAAGAAGCTCAAAAAGGATACCCAAGCATAGAAGGAATCAAACGCAGAATGGAAAGAGAGAATGTCCCGGGTTTCAAGCTTGACGATAGTGATGTATTATGGTACAAAGGACGCATATGTGTACCTAGTGACCCTGACCTAAAGCAAACAATTATGAAGGAAGCCCATGAGACCCTCTAGTCCATCCACCCCGGGAGTACCAAGATGTATCAGGACCTTAAGGAATAGTTCCGGTGGCACGGAATGAAGCATGAGATTGCCCTGTTCGTGGCCAAGTGTGATATATGCCAGTGGGTCAAAGTCAAGCATCAGAGACCTGCAGGATTACTGCAACCAATGAAGATTCCAGAATTGAAATGGGAAAAGGTTGGAATGGACTTTATCATAGGACTACCCACTTCAAGTAGAGGTCATGATTCCATATGGGTTATAGTCTATTATCTACCCAAGGTGGCCCATTTTATTCTAGTAAGGACCAATTTCAATGGAAAGAAGTTGGCAGAACTTTATATCTCCAGGATCGCCAGTCTCCATGGGGTACCCAAGGAGATCGTGTCTGACTGAGGACCACAATTCACTTCTCGTTTCTGGAAGAAGCTACATGAAGCCATGGATACCACTTTATCCTTTAGCACCGCTTATCACCCTCAGACAGGAGGACAGACGGAGAGAGTCAATCAAGTCCTGGATAGATATGCTTCGCTCGTGTGTTCTAGCCTATGGATCCAAATGGTAGGATTGTCTGCCATTCGCCGAATTCTCCTACAATAACAGCTATCAAGCCAGTCTAAAAATGGCACCCTTCTAGTTTCTCTATGGGAGAAAGTGTAGAACCCCTCTGAACTGGACGGAAACCGGAGAGAGGCAGATCTTTGGCTTTGACGTGATCAAGGCAATAGAGGAACAAGTACAACTAGCACGTGACTATTTGAGAGCTGCTCAGTCCCTCTAGAAGAGCTATGCCGACACCAAACGTCGGAATGTGAGTTTCAACAAGGGGGACTTCATGTATATGCACGTCTCCCCTCTCAAGGGAATGCAACGATTTCATGAAAAGGGGAAACTCGCTCCCTGATACATCGAACCCTTCAATATCCTCGCTCAAAGAGGAAAGGTATCATATTAGCTAGAGCTACCCTCAGAGTTGTCAGAATTCCATAACGTCTTCCATGTGTCACAACTTAGGAAGTGCCTTCAAGTACCAGACAAGCCAGAAGTCTTCAAGGAAGTCGACTATAGTGCTATTGACATCAACCATGATCTAACCTACCGTGAGGTGCCCATTAAGATACTGGAGAAAGCTAACCGACTCACCTGACACCGGAATATAAATTTCTACAAGGTTCAGTGGAGCAACCACTCAGAAGAAGAAGCCACCTGGGAGCGAGAGGATTACCTCAAGAAGGAGTTCCCCCATCTCTTATCGTCTCAGCCTACAAATCTCGGGATGAGATCCTATTAAGGGGGGAAGGTCTGTAACATCCCATCTTTTGCACCCTTGTTTGATCAGGATAGAAATCCTAAAAATTTGGGGGAAATAAAACTTTTAGGGGTTTTGAGTGTGCTTATGTTGCTCACTAGATTGATGGCATGCTCCCTCTCTGTTTTAGTCTATTCTTTGATAATTGCCATACTAGTGAAACTATTGTGTGACCTCAGGTTTAATATGGTTTAAACAATGCTTGGTAACATTTAGAACATTCCTTGATGTGACTTTGGAAGTTTAGCAAACTCCTAAAAATCTTACTAAGTCACTAATGACTTAATAACCTCCCTTTATGGAAATTTTGCTTTGGGCTAACCCCAAACCAGTTTTGCCATGCAAGAACATGAAAGTGTACCTCTCTAAGAAACCCTAAATAAACACCTCTAACCTCGGTTAGATCATAACCCTAGGCCTTTTATGCAAGCATTACACTCACTAGTTGAAACTCATGCCATGGTCACCTTATTTCAGGTCAACTTTGCAAGGTCTTGGCCATTCCATGGGAGTGAACTAGGAAGCAAACTTGGAATCCCTGCACTCATCTTTCACACCTCTATCCAACCCTACAATCACCCAGGTCAAATGCAGCTCGATCTAGAAAACCCAAGCCCCCAATGATGGCACCCTAGAGAACTCACCCTAGATTAGAATTATGGAATTTCGCCAAAACCACTTGTTGTGGTCGTGTCCACTACTGAGGGAAAGTACACACATGTCCTACCCACTACCCTATGCCCCTGACCTGACCCTAACCAGCCCTAGTCCACCAAGAAGGAGAGACAAGGAAGAATCGGGCAAGATCTTGCCATTGGTGAATAACTGCTGCCCTGCCCCGTCCTGTCCCTCCTTGGGCCCGGTGCTGCATGCTACAACTTCCCAGGTACCACCCCCGCTCTTCCCCTTTCTCACCAACACCCAAAGAAGACACCTAACCCCGGCATCCACGTTAGACCAAAACGGTCTACCCCGCCCATCTCCTCCTCTCTCTGGTGAATATCCGCCTCCACTGCGGTGGAGAAACACCCAGCCACAACCGCGCCCCTCCCTAACCTACCCTGAGCTATGGACTTGCCTGACCGATCCCTAGACCGACAAGACGGCTCGACCGAACACCTCGCGTGCACCTGACCATGCCACACCCCTCTCCTTGCCAGAGTGACCCCAACCCCTCTCCGCATTTGCGCCGCGTCAAACGGTCACACGTAGCACTCTGCCGCCCCGCCCAACCATTCATGTGCGGCCACGCCCCTGCACCCACTCGCCATGAGCTCGGTTCACCGTGGGCACCCTGCCTTGCATAAACTACCTCGCGCCTCGCCCCACTCGCCAACCACCCTCATTCCACTCCTCACCCTCCACTCCACCCCTCGAGAGCGGAGGCGAGCTCTCTCGTCCTTCGCCGCTCACCACCAACGACACACTACCGCGGCACCAAAGGAGAGAGTTGAGGTTGTCGTCGCACCTCTCCTTCCTTTCCACTTCATGCATGCACAACTCCGCTCCTCGGGCATGCGCACATCTGACCGCCCTCTTTTTTTTGTCCAGGCGAAGCATCCCGATGATGTCGTGCAGGCCGCGCCCCGAACGGCGCACCCCGGACCGAGCCCGTCTTCCAAGCTGAAGCCGCCCATGCCGCCTCACGTACGAGCCCCCATACTCGACCGCTTCGAACCCGACCGTCGCCAGCACCTCTCCACCCCTGGTTAAGCCTCCCCGAACCCCGCCTATCGCTGTTAGGGTTTCACATCGCCGGCATCGAGCCCTGCAAGGACGACGAGCCTCGGTTGTTAGATCTGCTTAGGATCCAACGACCCACGGCTCCCCATACCCCTTTGACCCCCCACTGCACTGACCTACGGGACCCCCACCGGGATTTGAATTCCGGCTCTCCCGCGCAGCCCGCCGAACAAACAGGCTGGCCCGCCCTGGCGTGGGCCGCAACCCGGGGCAATGCAGCCTGTTTCCCTTTTTAGTTTTTGGCTATTTAATTTCACAGAAAACTATGATGTAGTTTAAAATCCACCAAAAATTACTTGTTAAGTATTTTAGAAGGATTAAAATTTGGTGGGCTAGCCTCTATAAATCTCTAATGCATGGCACTGGTAGAGTGGCAAAATAATATTTGTGCTATTATTGAGAATTTTAGTGGTGAAATAATGCTCTTTGCATTCTTTAATCCATAGTAATATTTCTGTAACTCGGAAAAATATGAAACCACTTTACATGCCTTATATTTGACTTTGCCCATCCACCAAAATTTGAATCACCCAGTTTGGGTCTGCCTAGCTCCTGTTATTAATTTCCCAAGCTTTCAACATAAGCTTTTTCTAGAAATTCTAGAAACTTCTGTGGACCCCCTTTTTAGGTGAGACCAACTCCTAGAGCTGTGCCTCTGCTAGTAATACTTGTTCCCAGAAGTATAGAAATTTTGGTACTGTGAATCTGTCCTGAGAATTATTTCTCGAATGTTAGCCCTATTTTTAGTATTTTAATTTCTAAAAATCAACCATAATAGCTAAAAATATGAACTCAATTGGGTTGGATTGGTTTTTCCAATATCTTCCCAGTGATATAAAATTTTATTAATATTCACTTACAGAACATGGTCGAGTCACTTGTTTGCTTGCTAAACTAGTGTTCACCACTTAAATCACCTAAATTTTTTGGAATGGCCTTTTTAGTTGATTCCAGTGGCATTGTTTTGATATTATCTGTAGCATCAGGTGTGTGGAATGGTTTGCTAATTTGAGCACTCAAACTGTACTGATTGCTATGTTTGCCTTGTGATTGATGTATGGTGTTGTTGTTTGTTCTTTTTCTTTTGTGATGATAGAACAGAACGAGGACGAGTACGAGGAAGGTATTTGGGAAGATTTCGAAGAAGAAGAGCAGGGACAAGCTGCCAAACCAGACAAGCCACCTACAAGTTCATGAGACTTGTCCTATACTTTACCTTATGCATTTTGTTTTAACTACTTTTATACATGCATTGTTTTATTTCCTATATATATTTAAATTGTGTATTGGTTTGGCTCCTCCAAATCCATACCCATGGTACTGTTAAGTACAACCCTTGTACCCACCTATTGATCCCCTTGTAGATTAAGGTGGTGTGTTATGCCACAACTCATCTGGAGACCACTTTTAGCCTACTTAAAACTCTAGGTTGGGAACCCGAGAACAAAAAGGTTTTACAAAGGATTTTGGAAGGAAAACCTTGGCAAGTGGGACTTGCCAAGAGATTTTAAAAATGGAAAGATTCTTGTTTTCCAAATGATTACCAAGGAGGAGGAAGATAAATGATTTTCGAAAACACACCTGGTTCTTTGTAGCTTAACTATAACAACTCACCCGTGCAACCACATTACCCCAGAATGGGACGGGGCTTAACTCAAAGTAGTTCACTCTGATGTGGGTATTCTCACTACTTCATATAAGGGATCATATCCCTCAAATTCTGGGCTTTCCTTTAAAAAAGGGTCAGCTGTTAGACAGTCACCTAGAGGAATTGCGAACTGCCCTCTAGAGCAGCCAGGCGATAATATGAGCCTCTCATTGAAAGTCCGCACTCTAGAGGAGTTGGAATCTGCTCCGGTTGGTCCATGGATCCAGACGTCCTGGTCTTGAGGAGAACAACTCATAGGGTAGGGCCCGTGTCGGAGTGGGCTTTCTGAGGGTTATGTTTGATAATCCGAACCCCGCATACTGGTGTATGACAAGTCGCTATGAACCGCGACGGATGTATCAAATCTTGTGGGTAAAGTGTACAACCTCTGAAGAGTGTAAATCTATTCAAATAGCCGTGTTCGTGGTTATGGACGGTTGGACAAACTACTGTAGAGCGATGTGGTTTTGGTTTTATAAAAATGTTTTCAAAAGATGTTTTGACCATGGGATGGTCGGAGTTGTAAGGAGGTGTTGGTCATGAGATGATAAGAAGAAGAGCAATGGGTGTTCCCATCCTAGTGGCAAATTTTTACCAACCATTTTTTCTAAATGTTTTGTAAAAGTGTTTATTAAAGGAGTGTAGTGCCATATCTACAAGGCAAAGTATTTCCAAAAAGAACCCCCTTGGAGCCATCCTATCCTCAGCCAAAATGCACACCCTTGTTGTTATACTCTTGTTATGGTGGTTTGCAAGTACATTCAAGAGTACTCACTGTCATTATCCCTGGCTATCTAATTGGCAAGACTATGAGTAGGATGATGGAGATGATGGAGGTTTCGATGACGACTATGCGAACTAGGGAATTACTCCGAGTCAGGCACCTGTTGGGCTATGGATTGACTCTTGTCCTCCGCGTTTAGTTGTTCCGCTGCTACTAGATCTTTGTGCCCATCGTGGTAGTTATGTAAGTCTATCTATGTAAGGCTTGATGTATTCGGTACTGTAATGGATGTGTACTTTGATACTATGTCGGTTATGCTCCATGATGCACTGATCATGGGATCGTGGTGGTTGCATAATGGGTAATCTCGGATGTTAAATCCGGGGTCGCCACAATGCCGGTGCAATCCCTCTTGCATTTGAAGTTCGTGTCGAACTCCCGGATGGCAAGCACAATCTTGAGGAAGATCTTCTGGCCCATCCCAAAATGGCACTGAAACATCGCCACGCCATGCAACGGATCGTCGTCGTACAACATGCAGTGGACTTCTAGCCACTGTCTCGGCTTGCTCTTGCAACGACCTAGTGATGAGCCACCATGTCGGGGCTTTGCATTCCATGCGTACATGCTAGACAGATAGGCGGGGATCTTCAAGTGCTCCTCGTCATTGTCTACAACAACTTTTGTCCTCCATCAGGGTGGCGAACATATCCTTGTCATCAGACTCCATCGCTGAGTAGGCAAAATGCCGAACACCTCGCGAGCCTGGTGGACGAGGAGCTACCCATCAAGCTTCCCACGATGTTGAATGACTGTGGGAGCTCAGATAATAGGAAGATAGCAGGTGGGGCGGTGAAGGCGGTGAAGTTCTCCCTTGCTAGTGGCAAGCTATGGTCAGAGTAGAGCGTGGTGGTTCTGGCGGTGGCAACTGATGATTAAAGACCCCTGATCATGGTGCATTTATGCCAATTGACAATGAAGTCATATCATTAGTGAATTATGTGACGGGTATTACCTAATATAAGTATTATAGCACGATCAAGTCACATAATTCATCGTTGCAATAGTTAGAAACAAAGTATCCTAATCTTTAGACTGTGAGATCATATTTAATCAGTATCACTCGTGGCTCCTTAGATTGCATCAACCATCACACCGTAACAGGGTGATCATAAAGGTGTATGTTGGGTATTCCAAAGGTACATGTTGAGGCATATGCATCAATATCATGATTTGTTCTCTTGCATGACGGGAAGATACACAGGGCCCACTCCGTGAGATCACATCCATAATGTTGCAACATGTGACTATGTCACATGGATGGAATATCACGGGAACAAGTAAAGCATCACTTTTTGGTAATGATATTGAACAAGGTATAGTGATACCTATGATCAATCTCGAACAAGTCAAGTATCAAAGTAACAAAGGGAATTGGACTATGTGTTTATGGTTCAAACGACATTGAAATCTTGGAATGCACAGGGGTCATTGTGGGCATCCTGGTCCAGCTGATGATCATTGATATGAGAGGTGTCTCGATCATGTATGTGATGTTTCCAAACCGTAGGGTAACACACTTAAGGTTTCGATGATGCTTGGAGATTGTTTTGGGTTTATCGGAATCATAGGAAGAAAGATATGAGAATACCAGAATTGCTCTGTGAGACATCCAGAATCATTCTGGGAGGATCCAAAAGAGTTCATAGTGAATCGAAAGCAATTCGGGTCAAAGAGAGTTTAATAATATGTATTTTATATTAATTATTGGAATTAATATTAAAATAAATATTTAAATTTATTTTAATGGGCAAAACTTCCCTAATGGGCCGAGTCCCCGGAGGAAACAAGGCGCATGAGGGAAGCGGCTGAGGGAGGCAAGTTGTTGCCGCCTCGGGGCCCCACCCTGTCGGCCTTGGGTCACTCACGGGGTTGGGTGGCCCACCCGACTAGCCCCATGGTGCACCACCTCCTCCCCTCCTCCTTGGCTTAGTCCTACCGCGGGACTTTAACAATTGGGTTGCCCTCTTTTCCCTATAAAAGAAGGTCTATATGGGAGGGAAAAGAACACAAAATATTCTCTAAGGAAATTTTCTTAGAAATGTTTTTCTCTCTCTTCTCATTTGTAACTGCGGCCCTAAGTAAGGGCTACGCGCATAAGATATTCCGACTAGAAGATGTACTTTCGCACTATCGGCTAGATCATAGAACCAAAGGTTGTCATCGAGCACCGGATGTGTGCGAAACCACGGGGGTGCTGCCACTTGTGACACCTAGACTATCGTGTAAGGACATGGGGTGACTTGTGATGAGCTTTGCGACCTTGAGGTCAGCTATGGGTACGAATACATCATCCATGTTCCTCGTAGAATGTTAAGTTCTTTTGGTCTACAAGGGTATGTTACCAAAACTCTCTATGTTACAACATTACTCCTGGATAGATCCTGGCATTGGGTGTTGCGCTAGTCATGAAAAAATTGTGTTTTCTACTGCAAACCCATTCATTAACGACCATCAGTACGAGTGGGCCTTGCCCATACTTCCTGCCCATACCAAGTGCCATCACCTTCTCCTTATCAATCCAAGCACTTTTCCAAAAGGCGAGGAGAGAAAATAGTAGATGTAGCTGCCACAAAACACCCCATAACAGAGGAAATCATATATGAAGAATAAGAAGGATTCCATCAACCCTTCCCAAGATCTCCAACCACTAGATCATCCATTCCTCCACAATTCCCCACTTCTACTAAGAGAGAGCGAGATTCACATTTGTAAGATTAGGGATTTGGACCTCTATTCCTACTTTGGTTTGTATTTGATTAGATCTTCAACTTTATTGTGGCTTGCTATGATAATATCAAGATTAACTCCATTTACATTGTTATAATATTATTGTGTTATTCTCCTCTCATATGCGAGTAAATCCCCATAGGCGTGGGAGATGTAGGGAATTAGTGAGATGTGATGTGCCTATTTTTATCTTCATCTATTTGTGATTATCATTGTTATTATTCTATGTGAGAATGATTATCTATGTATGACTAATGCTTATTATCTAATTTAAGGGCCCAGATAACATGATCTTGAGAACTCATAGACATGAACTTACTTTCTAGTGAATCGGCGACCTCCGGGTGACATGACCGATATCAAAGAGGATCTAGTATAACTCGAGGACAACAAGGAGCCACTAAGTTTAAAGCCTTGATCTAGTCTCATGACCTTAATCGATGTGTTGACCATGGTTTTCATAGCAGGCAGACGGATCATTAGAGTTAGGCAAATCTACCAAGAGGAGTCTTGGCTATCACGCAGGTTACTTTCCTACTCACATATTCATAAGAAGTATTATAATCACTTACTCTGCTTATTCCATTTGGCACATTCACTATCACCATGAACCACATCTCTTCGCGCCTAATCTTTCATATACAGGAAAATTCAAACAACTTTCATATTGTTTACTTTTATGCTCTTTAATTTAAGCACCATTCTTTATACAAAACCCTTTCATCACACTCACCCTTTTCCACCTCAAGTCTTGCTATCAATTCACTCAAGACTAGTGACACCTTGAGTGCGAAAAAATAACACAGATAAACACTTTCCTAAGCTCCTTGTTGGGATTCGATATTAAAACTAGAAACAATACTTCCACAAAAATGTGCTTTGACAAAACTTTACTCTTGGAGGCTATCAGTCATCCTACTGACCATGGAGTTGTCTGGTAGGGCGCTAGGCTAATAGGTTGGATTGTGAATACTTTATGAAAGCAGGTTATTTTATGTTTTATTTCCATCTTTAGGATAATTCTGTGTTTTTTGTCGGAGAGAGAAGACAAGAGAGAAAAGAATTGAACTCTCATGCAAGAGCTAGCTGCATCACGTGGTCCTAGGCAGTTCATGAAAGTGTAAGGTGGATCATAAAATAATAAAGTTGTACTTACTTATAGCTAACTATTATATGTTGAATATTAGACTAGTCATAATGGTAAGAAACATGGACTAGTTCATACATATGTTACTAGCTTATGTTATCACCTTCATAGTGGGTAGTAACTTATGTCTAGTATCATGCAATGTCTTAGTTATTAGCTTATAGAGTCATCTTGTATTGGGTTGTATGATGTTATAATAACATAGATAGTTAACACAAACCTCTATTTTATCACTTAATGACATGCCAAATCATCAAAATGCATAGTTGGCACTGCATGTAAATGAATGTTACTACATATGTTACTTCCACTATGTATAGTCTTAGACTACTCATAGTGGAAGTATGAGGCTAACCATAGTGGGAGTATCATAGGTATTATCATGCATAACATACATGCAAAAAGCTGATGTGGCATATCATTTATTGAAGAGAGAGGTGATAGTCGTATCATAATATGATATGGTATCGTAGTGCATAAAACTAAAAAATATTGATAAATACAGCTTGTACACAAGTTTGCATTGAGATTATATAAATAATTAAATAAAATGAAGTTATGATACTACTAAATAATACCATGCACTATAGAGATAGTATCATAGACTAATATCATATGCATGATATTAGTAATATGATACTCCCACTATGAGACTGATCACAATGGGTAGTATCATGGAGAATATCATTTTGCGCCCCGAAAGTTGGGGCGCCTAGGCAACACGGTACCCAAGTTCCCTGAAATCAACCGGGATGACTATAGTTGGTGTGCCAAATACTCAGAGGGTCTTTTTCGGCACGAATTCAACTTTACGTTTCAATACAAAAAATCAGGCTAACAGCCGTCAAGTTGGGCGCCCCCTATCAGTTATCGTCGTTATGTCGCTCCCATCGCTTAGGTGTCAATTAGGCTTGCAGCATTGGCGCCTGCATCCATTATGCGTCTTCTTCCCCGGAGCGACAATCTGTGGGGTGTCACAGCCATGGCGCAGAGCTGGGACGTGGACGAACCTGCTCAGCTCAGCTCTCCTCCCTATAGGCTTGCAGCGTTGGCGCCTGCATCCATTACGCGTCTTCTTCTTCCCTGGAGCTGGGACGTGACGAACCTGCTCGGCCCCGCTCTCCTCCCCATCCCTAGTTGGAGCTCGCCCTCACCATGGACGCACCCATGACACGGTGCAGGGACGATAATTGGTTCTCGGTGAGATCTATCACCGTGTCGACCATGCTCGGTTCTATTTTCCTCCTCTAGAATCCAAGCTCGCCGTCGCCGTGGTTGCACCCGCACCAATTCTGCCACCTCTGCCGAGCTCTCTGTGGTAGCTCAAGTTCTGTCATGTTGGACCTGTAAGCACATTCGGAGCTGGGCGGCGGCAACCCATTGTTGAACCTGCAAGGAATTTGCTGAAGACTGCGTGCCGCTCCAAGGTCTTCGGCTGATGCCTTCGGGTTCTGCCAACGTCCACCGCCGATGTGAGATCATTTAGTTACTTCAATACAAAATTTCGACCAATTTAACTTGTTGATGTATTCCTTGACAATTATAATACAATCAAGCACTAGAAATATTTTGTAGTGTGCATGAGCATGATCAGTAAATATAATTGAACACTAGAAACTTTAAGGCACTCCATATAAAGGAGTAGATTAATATAGAAGGTTCACCAGAGACACCACGGATATATTGTCTTACATGCCACACACAGATAATAATTAACTAGAACAGAATAAAAGTAGGGGCGGCAGCAAGAGGCCATGACACGGAAACGCCTAGCAGGGCAGGCGCATTAGCAGGAGGCAGGGATAGCCTAGTAGATGGGATACATGCCAGTCCTGACATAATCTCGGAGGAATTTGCCAAAGGCTGCGTGCCGTGCCAAGGTAATTGGCCTATGGCTTCTGCCTCCGCCTCTGTAAACGCCCACCGCGTGCTGGATCATGTTATCAAGGTCCACATTGATTGCTCTACCACGGAATGGGCAAAACAGTTTCCACCTACGGTGGAAACGGATTAGCCCACACCGTAACCGCCTCAGCACGTAGCAGCTCTTGTTGTGCCTGGATTACTTGCTATCGTCCACTTCATCATCATCCTCTTGTTGATTTTTAAGAACATAACTTAGAACTCATACATATGATTGAATTGTATTACAACTCAAGAATTGACAGCATGTGCATGTAAGACAATATATACGTGGATATCAAAGATAAAGCGTCTCAGCAATAGTTTGATCGGTTCATATATCATTTCATCTCAACACAATGACAAATAATTGCATCAGAGTGTATGTAGAATAATGATTGCAGCCTCATAAGTTTCTTCAGGGACGGCGTGAGTGAACCAAGTAACAATTGCACGACCTATATTGTTCTTGTACATCACCCCAGGTTCACTAACTCGTCCCTGAAAAAATCTGACACCAATGTGTCTGCCTCTATTTTGGGACAAATTTGAATCATTGGCCACAATAAGAAATTTAAATGTAGTCGTAAAAAACAATATTCAGGGATATACATAGTCAGGTACAAAAACAAGCCTAAATATTGTAATTATAAATAAAAAACCAAACAATTGATCTTCAGGTACATGTTAAAATAGTTATGATCAAAACCATTCATATACATATGCATCATACCAATCACTAAAAGATCAGAAACAATTCAAGGATCATATATGTAGTTCCATATGAGAATAAATCTAGGGCCTCATAATTTGTTTCAGAGATGGAGTTGGCGAACCAAAGTACCAACATCACAACCTATATTGTTTGTGTGCATTGCTGCCTCAGGTTCACCAACCCATCCCTAAAACACGACACCATCATACGTGTCTCCCCTTGAACTCTTTTGGGGCAAATTTTAATCATCGGCCTCGGTGACAAACTAAAATGTAATTCTTATACACTATGAATGCATGGAATAGATAATTCAAATATCATAGTTCTATGAATGTAGAATAAAGATTGCGGCCTCATAAGTTCCTACAGGGCTGGCGTAAGCGAACCAAGTAACAATTGCACAGCTTATATTGATCTTGTACATGTCCCTAGGTTCGCTAACTCATCCCTAAAAAAATCTGACATCAATGTGTCTGCCTCTCTTTGGGGAAAATTTGAATCATTGGCCACAATAAGAAATTGAAATGTAATCGTACAAAACAATATTCAGGGATATACATAGTCAGATACAAAACCAAGCCTAAATATTGTAATTATAAATAAAAAACCAAACAATTAATCTTCAGGTATATGTTTAAAATACTTATGATCAAAACCATTCATATACATATGCATCATACCAATCATTAAAAGATCAGAAACAAATCAAGGATCATATATGTAGTTTCATATGAGAATAAATCAAGGGCCTCATAATTTGTTTTAGAGATGGAGTTGGAGAACCAAAGTACCAATAGCACAACCTATATTGTTTGTGTGCATTGCTGCCTCAGGTTCACCAACCCATCCCTAAAACACGACACCATCATACGTGTCTCCCCTTGAACTCTTTTGTGGCAAATTTCAATCATCGGCCTCGGTGACAAACTAAAATGTAATTCTTATACACTATGAATGCATTGGATAGATAATTCAAATATCATAGTTCTATAAATGTAGAATAAAGATTGCAGCCTCATAAGTTTCTAAAGGGATGGCATAAGCGAACCAAGTAACAATTGCACGACCTATATTGTTCTTGTACATCACCCCAGGTTCACTAACTCGTCCCTGAAAAAATTTGACACCAATGTGTCTGCCTCTCTTTTGGGACAAATTTGAATCATTGGCCACAATAAGAAATTTAAATGTAGTCGTAAAAAAAAAATTCAGGGATATACATAGTCAGGTACAAAAACAAGCCTAAATATTGTAATTATAAATAAAAAACCAAACAATTGATCTTCAGGTACATGTTAAAATAGTTATGATCAAAACCATTCATATACATATGCATCATACCAATCACTAAAAGATCAGAAACAATTCAAGGATCATATATGTAGTTCCATATGAGAATAAATCTAGGGCCTCATAATTTGTTTCAGAGATGGAGTTGGCGAACCAAAGTACCAACATCACAACCTATATTGTTTGTGTGCATTGCTGCCTCAGGTTCACCAACCCATCCCTAAAACACAACACCATCATACGTGTCTCCCCTTGAACTCTTTTGGGGCAAATTTTAATCATTGGCCTCGGTGACAAACTAAAATGTAATTCTTATACACTATGAATGCATGGAATAGATAATTCAAATATCATAGTTCTATGAATGTAGAATAAAGATTGCGGCCTCATAAGTTTCTACAGGGCTGGCGTAAGCGAACCAAGTAACAATTGCACAGCTTATATTGATCTTGTACATGTCCCTAGGTTCGCTAACTCATCCCTAAAAAAATCTGACATCAATGTGTCTGCCTCTCTTTGGGGAAAATTTGAATCATTGGCCACAATAAGAAATTGAAATGTAATCGTACAAAACAATATTCAGGGATATACATAGTCAGATACAAAACCAAGCCTAAATATTGTAATTATAAATAAAAAACCAAACAATTAATCTTCAGGTATATGTTTAAAATACTTATGATCAAAACCATTCATATACATATGCATCATACCAATCATTAAAAGATCAGAAACAAATCAAGGATCATATATGTAGTTTCATATGAGAATAAATCAAGGGCCTCATAATTTGTTTTAGAGATGGAGTTGGAGAACCAAAGTACCAATAGCACAACCTATATTGTTTGTGTGCATTGCTGCCTCAGGTTCACCAACCCATCCCTAAAACACGACACCATCATACGTGTCTCCCCTTGAACTCTTTTGTGGCAAATTTCAATCATCGGCCTCGGTGACAAACTAAAATGTAATTCTTATACACTATGAATGCATTGAATAGATAATTCAAATATCATAGTTCTATAAATGTAGAATAAAGATTGCAGCCTCATAAGTTTCTAAAGGGATGGCATAAGCGAACCAAGTAACAATTGCACGACCTATATTGTTCTTGTACATCACCCCAGGTTCACTAACTCGTCCCTGAAAAAATTTGACACCAATGTGTCTGCCTCTCTTTTGGGACAAATTTGAATCATTGGCCACAATAAGAAATTTAAATGTAGTCGTAAAAAAAAATTCAGGGATATACATAGTCAGGTACAAAAACAAGCCTAAATATTGTAATTATAAATAAAAAACCAAACAATTGATCTTCAGGTACATGTTAAAATAGTTATGATCAAAACCATTCATATACATATGCATCATACCAATCACTAAAAGATCAGAAACAATTCAAGGATCATATATGTAGTTCCATATGAGAATAAATCTAGGGCCTCATAATTTGTTTCAGAGATGGAGTTGGCGAACCAAAGTACCAACATCACAACCTATATTGTTTGTGTGCATTGCTGCCTCAGGTTCACCAACCCATCCCTAAAACACGACACCATCATACGTGTCTCCCCTTGAACTCTTTTGGGGCAAATTTCAATCATCGGCCTCGGTGACAAACTAAAATGTAATTCTTATACACTATGAATGCATGGAATAGATAATTCAAATATCATAGTTCTATGAATGTAGAATAAAGATTGCGGCCTCATAAGTTTCTACAGGGCTGGCGTAAGCGAACCAAGTAACAATTGCACAGCTTATATTGATCTTGTACATGTCCCTAGGTTCGCTAACTCATCCCTAAAAAAATCTGACATCAATGTGTCTGCCTCTCTTTGGGGAAAATTTGAATCATTGGCCACAATAAGAAATTGAAATGTAATCGTACAAAACAATATTCAGGGATATACATAGTCAGATACAAAACCAAGCCTAAATATTGTAATTATAAATAAAAAACCAAACAATTAATCTTGAGGTATATGTTTAAAATACTTATGATCAAAACCATTCATATACATATGCATCATACCAATCATTAAAAGATCAGAAACAAATCAAGGATCATATATGTAGTTTCATATGAGAATAAATCAAGGGCCTCATAATTTGTTTTAGAGATGGAGTTGGAGAACCAAAGTACCAATAGCACAACCTATATTGTTTGTGTGCATTGCTGCCTCAGGTTCACCAACCCATCCCTAAAACACGACACCATCATACGTGTCTCCCCTTGAACTCTTTTGTGGAAAATTTCAATCATCGGCCTCGGTGACAAACTAAAATGTAATTCTTATACACTATGAATGCATTGAATAGATAATTCAAATATCATAGTTCTATAAATGTAGAATAAAGATTGCAGCCTCATAAGTTTCTACAGGGATGGCATAAGCGAACCAAGTAACAATTGCACAACTTATATTGATCTTGTACATGGCCCCAGGTTTGCTAACTCATCCCTAAAAAAATCTAACACCAATGTGTCTGCCTCTCTTTGGGGCAAATTTGAATCATTGGCCACAATAAGAAATTGAAATGTAATCCTACAAAACAATATTTAGGGATATACATACGCATCATACAACACATTCATAGATCAGAAACAATACAAAGATTATATATATAGGTTCCATATGAGAGAAAAAATTAGGGCCTCATTTTTTTCAGCGATGGAGTCAGAGAACCAAAATACCAACAACACAACCTATATTATTTATGTGCATTGCTGCCTGAGGTTCACTAACCATCCCTAAGAAAATGACACTATCAGATGGCCTTGCACTATTTTGGAGCAAAATTGAATCATTGGGCTCAATAAGTAATAGATATGTAATGTTATAGGCATGTTGTGTATCGAAATCAACACTCAACTATCAAACTCAACTAGATGGCAGATGAGCAGATTGAGGTTTTTTGACTAGACGGATTGGGGTTTTGTGACTAGATGGCAGATGCATCAATCGAATGATCGAACCATATATATATACTACCCTACTTCAAGAGCAAAATAATTTGTACACGATTGAGCAAATCCTATGTATGAGCAGTGAAATCTGCGGCTGCGAGTAGAGAAGCTAGCAATGTAGTACCTCGGACTCCTCATCAAGGACCTCCTCCTCGAACTCGTCATGCTCCGCGATTGCGTCGAAGATTTCTTGTACGGCGATGGGGTCATTGATGTGGAGCACTGGATTGCCTCCGCCTGCCGCCTGCCCCCCATCCAGATCTGCCACTGGCACCACAACATTGTCGGCCACGAAGTTGTTGGCCACCTGCTGCTCGGCGGCGACGGCTACTGGCTGGACAGATGATCTCGCACCCTCGACGGCGCGGCGACAAGCGGCGTTCGTGCACGAAGAAGACGCCTCCGCCTGCTTGGCGACGACCGAGCCATCTGCTGCTGTGCCTTCAACTGGCTTCACCTCCGGCTCGTCTCCACACGTACGCTTCATGGCGCACCAAGGGAAGGAGGTAGTGCAAGCGAGGGAACTTTGGCGCGCGCGGTAGGTGTAGATTGGGGTCTTGGGACTAGACAGACTGTGGGAAAATGACACGAGCACATAGAAGAAGAAGGTCGAGGGGGGTTATAAACACCATACCGTTTGTAGTCCTCGAGTGGACACGTGTGGTGGGCGGGGGGCGGGGAGCTACCACGATCTCCACCCTTTTTTTGGGTTCCTTTTTTTTGAAACAACCACGATCTCCACTTTAGAGCTGCATTGAAAACACGCTCATGGCAGACCTCAATTCCACTGCATGCAAGTGGAACGGAACCAATTTCTAGCAACGTTAGATCTACTCGAGGGGGGCCCTTGACTCATGGAAGTTACTAGCGGTAGGGCCCAGTTGGAAGTGAGATTTACAGTGCTGCGTAAAAATGGGATATGTCTTATTAAAATCAAGTGGCAATAAATTGCACTCGATGACCCCGTTGCCCTGTGCATTTGTTGTAGTAGTAGTAGTAGTAGGCTTTTCAGACTTGATTAAATGTGACATGACCGCTTGACAAATTTTTCCATGGACGGCATCGTGTTTCTTCTTGTAGAGGTAGATGTCAAGATGGGGCCTCATCAAGATGGTAGCTCGTTAACTGGCAGTTTGAAAGAGTACCCTTTGCCTCTCTCGCTAAACAGATATGTTCCATTTTGCCCAAATTGGTAGCAAATCTAGAGAAGATTCTCTCTTCGATAATTTGTTCCCTTTTGGACCTCTTTTTGCCTCCGATCAGGTAGCAAATCTAGAGCAGCAAATCACACCAGGCAGAATACATTCATTCAAAAAACAAAACAAATGTAGATATAGTTGTGCACAACTAAATAGGATATAGCGATAGAAAGTAGGTTGCTTAACGAGGTTCAGTGCATTCAGCCAGAAATAGGATGCAAGCGAAATATAGAAAATCAAAAGAAGCTGCTTAGCAGCAGCAGCCGCCGCAGATGCAGATACATTCAAGGACACTCCAACCTGTTCATGCGCCAGCACCTCTGCCTCCCTCCGGCGCCTCCGCCACTTCTTGCTGCCCAGTCCCTTGATCTTGGGGGCCTTGGGCCTAACTAGAGGCATGCGACCCTCTTTGATGGCCACCCACTGGAGATTTTGGAGGTGAATGCCGAGAGCCCGCTGTTCAGCGATGTAGGCATTGATGTTCACGGTCTCGTGCTTGCCGCCTTTGTGGATGCTGGAGCCTGTGGCCTCTACATCGACTTGAAGAAAGGTAAGAGAAATCCTGGACTTGAAGAAAGGTAAGAGAGCAGATTTAAAACATGCAGAGGTGAGAGGATAATAGCAGAGGGGTAAGGAGTAAAAGCAGACCTCATCAGATCTATCCAACCGATTTTGCAAAAATAGTTTTGACACTCTACATCAGCCGTTAGCTAGGTTACCCTACATGCTGGACCAGTGGGGTATCGCAACTGCTGGGCTCTGATACCACTCTTTAACACCCTCGAATCGTCCCTATGCAAGTTTCAGCGCTTCCCGCCAAACCCGCATAGAAACGATTCAAGGACGCCCACCAGGCACTTTCGTGCGGGTGGAAAACGAAGTAATATCATTACACAATAGTCCACGATGGAACCCACAGATCAGATATATACAACAACGACTCCATGAGTCAAGAATACAGATATACTATACAAAGATTCAAATCACCTTGAAAACAATAGAGCGTCCGACTACGGACAAGATGCAAATGGGGCTAAGAGCCCTGAAGAATAATCAATGGCGTCCATAACCCTGCCCAGGCCAAGCCGGAAGGGTAACCCTGCTAACGACATCGATCTCAAACCTGCTAAAACAAAAGGGGTTCCGACAAAGGGCAAAGGAAAAAGAGGAGCGTCAGTACTGAGGCCAGTACACGGCGAGGCTAGAATTCGGTGGCTCTCGCCTACATAGGTATGGTGGACTGAAGCGGCAGCGAAGCATGCACTAAACAACCTATAGAGACTCGATAAAGTGTCGGCTATTAGAGAGAGATAAGAAAGACCTATTCGGAACCAACCTTATACTAACACCAATCATACCTATCCTAGCATTTCCCCTCGAGACCAAACGAGGAAGTCAAACCGAGGAACTCACACAGTTAGCAGTTTTATTCATTCCATTATAGTTGAAGCTCTTACTAATCAGATATATATAGCATGAGTCATCCTGATAGCATAAGTTGTGGGCAGTTTTAATTAACCATTCAGTTGTGGTTGCAGTAATTACTAGTCAGATACAATTAGCATGTGACATCCCAAACCTAGCAGTTGTTGGCACTTTTATTTCATTCCATTGGAGTTGCTATACTTACTAGGCAGGTATAGCATGACACAATACATCCCAGTTCCACCAGTTGTTGGCACTTTTATTATCCATTCCATTGTAGTGAAGCTGATTACTAGTCACATATTAAGTCAAATTTATAGCACTACTTTAGTTATGCTTGTCTATGATCGAGATACTATGCTCCAACTCGTCCATAACCGTGGACACGGCTTTCAGAAAGATTTACCATGTAGGGGTGCACAAATAGCAACACACACATGATCAACCTCGGAAAAACCAAATCAAAACGCAACGAGGCTTTCACGACAAAGCAATCACAGGATTCATAAAATATTTCAGGGGACCACCCCATTAAGCTACCCGCAACGAAGTTGGCCGGCTCCGAGACGGACCCAAGGTTTGCGCCAATGGGTGTAAACGACTGGGAACCCGAAAGTGTGACTGGGCTTGTCGATACCGTGAAAACACTCCGCATCCAAAATACTATAGGTGCTCCACGCACAATCGTAAATAAAGCAGTGAAGCATGTCATAAGTACAGGATAGTAATAAAGCGTCAAACTAGTTTGTGGCCCCAAGAAATAAGAAATGACTCAAGCTCTAGCTAAGGGGGATTCATAGACTCTCCCGGATGTGGATAGTGCGATAGTCAAGGAACATGTATCAAGTACTCGGGGTCCTACGGGACACAAGTGAGCGTGGAAGAACCAAATAACATCTATTGCCCACCGATGCCTCTGCATTAGTTATATCTATTCTCAGCAATTTAATAGTTGTAATTAAAGACATGATCATCTCCACCATTAAGCATCTCCACCATTAGCATGTGCCAACCTCCCAACAACGGTGGAACAACAACGACACAAAGCAGCACGTATGCAAGCAACTACGACACGCAAGGCCGACTATCTATCAAACAACAGGCAATAGGATGTGTCCAAGGCAATATAAAGGCTACAGGGAATATATCTGGTACAAAACACTAAAGCATCGTGACACGGATAGCAATAGATCAACAGTAGGAAATAAAGACTATAAATGCAAAATAGGTAGAAGGGGAAGGGATGCTCGCTTGGGAACAGAGCCGAAGGTACATAGCCAGAGAACTTGTCGATACTCGCATATACTCATCGGCCTAATCCGCGAAGAAGTAAACACCAGATGCACTATTTAATACTACGGTAGAAGATCCGGGATGATTGTGATATGATGCATGGCATGGCGAAGATGCGGTGCAATTAGGCAGTATTAAGCAAAACCGGGGTCCCGACAAATAATTATATGGTTCAAGTTATTTAGCTACCCCGCAATTTAAATGTTGTATTAACAAGGCAAAACATGGTCTCAGTTCGCTACACAAATTTAAATGGGGGACAATATAAGACTAGAATAGCCTGCATGTAGCCTCCATGTTTAATTATTAGGTGAATTGACTATATGACCCAAACCACATGATAATATGTATGCACTCATGCACAATTTAATATGCAATAGATGAATGTCAATATTATAAAAAATAGGGGTCTCAGATAGGGGTCACACATGGCGGTTCGGTGATCTTGGGGTTCTCCGAGGGGGTCAATGGGGTTTAGTCTTCGGGGTTCCTTGTTGGAGGTCTCGGAGTCCGGGAGGTAGATCATGGCATGCCGTGATGGGGAACTTGAGTTTCCTTGATCGGGGTGTTTGTGTAGGAGAACTCGAGGTCTTGTGGCTTCGATTGACGGTGTCGGACTCGGGTTGGCATCGGTGGTCTTCGAATGGTATCATGTACGTCTTCGATTGTACAGAGAGAAAGTAGTCGAGGGGTCATCCGAGCATCACTGATATCATTGTCCAAGCTTGGTACTTGTCCACATAGAGGTCTTGAGCAACAACACAACCATCTCCACGGCAACAGTTCACTAGTACCCTTTGCATCACTGCACACTCCAGACTTAAACACCGAGGCCTCAGATTCCTTGTCTCCACAAGCGGCAGAGACAGGGAACATGGCCAAGAAGGGGATCAAGCGACACAGGGGCGTTGCTGGTCGTGGAGGAAAGCCGAGTAGGCGGGAGGCCAAGGCAGGACGTGCAGGTGTGGCGGCGCGCTTCTGCAGAGGAGGTCGGCGAGGAGGGTGACGAGGGAGGCGGGCTGAACACGAGCAAGACCAAAGGAGGTCCTTGGCAGCGGACGATGGTTGCTCTGCTAGGGATCACAGAGGAGGGCGCGGCAGTGGTCGCAAAGCCTGCAGGTCAAAGCAAAGGTGACTCGCAGGAGATCTCGGTGAAGCGCTCGTCGGGGATGACTCGACGGTGGCGCGACGCGACCAGGGCGAGGTCGAGGTGCAGACCTGCTCAGGAGACCCGCGCTAGGCGGCTATGCAGCAAGGCCACGGGTTGACGGCGGCGGATGGCAAGGAGGAGGGAGGTCAAGCGAGCGGCTACAGAGGCACGGTGCTGCTGCTGGTCGAGCGGCCGAGGGTGGAGCAGACAGGGAGAACGGCCGGCGGAGGGGAGGACTACGCAGGGCGGCGCCGGCTCGCAAGTCGCGGTAGAGGGGATCTCAGGCTCCGGCGAGGTAGCGCATAGCGGTGCTGGAGACGGCAAGCGTTGGCGGCGGCTCCTTGCGAGAGGCGGCCAGCGAGGAACAGGGCGAGGGAGCGCAGGGAATCGGGCTCGGGTCGCGCGTCTAGGCGGAGATCACGGGGGTTCGGGGAGGGGCGCACGCTACAGGGCGGCCGGCGGAGAGGGATTCGCGGGGGCGGCTGTGGATAGGAGAGTAGAGGCGGGCGGGCTCGAGCGGGGGTTGCAGGGTAGGTGGCGACCGCATCGGGAGAGGTAAGGAGTGGGACCCGTAGGATGGGGCCGGGTTTTGTCGAGGAGCGGGGTGGAGCGCTGGGTCGCATGCCTCGCGTGTGTGCTGCGGTGCGTGACAGTGTGCGTGTCGGCGTGCGGGGTGGGGTCGGGGTGTGGAGCGTGCGCCGCTGTGTGGTGGTGGGGAAGCGTGGCCAGACGGCGACCAGGTGGCTGTGGGGGAGAGTGCAGGTGGCGGCGGGGTGGAGACAGGGAGGGAGAGGCTGGCAGTTGGTGTGGTAGATGGTGGTCTAGGTTAGGTTAGGGTTAGGTTTTTAGTTTGGAGGTGGCCGGCAGGGCTTTTGGGCCTGGCTGGCTGCCTCCCAAAAATAATATAAATTTTATTATTTATTTAAAAGGCTTTTGTAATCTGTTTTTAGACAAATAAAATATCCGGAAGAGACCGGTGTTTTAATTTGAAATAAAGATAGGGGATATATAGAAAACAAATATAGGCTTTTAGAAAATAGTTTTAGACAAAACCATGCATGATGATGACGATGCTCCAATGCAATGTGTCATGATGGCATGAGCATGTAGTCATGATGATGCAATGCACAAAAACACAGCGATTTTCTAGTAGTGGTTTTAGCGGGATGCCACAGCCTGTAGCCTCCTCAGCACCTGACGAGCCTTGGTGTGAATGGACTCGTCATCACTACAGACGTTGCTGCCGGAAACCTATTCGAAGAAGAGGAAAAAGGGGGAGTAGATGATGTAAGAAGATCGAACAATCTAAATGCGAACAAGTGAGTCCTAATAAACCAAGATCTAGCATCCAATGATGGGAATGGTAGAAGAACCAGGGGAGGGGAGCAAACCCTAGTTACCTCCGACCATGGGTCGTCGATGTCGGTGTCATAGGGGTTCAGCGGAGCGATGTACTTATCCGGATCGTAGGTGCCCAAGAAGTGCTTGATCTGCTTGTGACCGGTGGGGGCCTCAACTGGGGCTTGGACAGGGAGGACGGATGTTTTCAACGCGTCGAGGGGGACCGGCAATAAGACGGGGGGCTCCTCGCCGGCGGCCTCGGAGGCGACGATGGCCACCTTATCCTCCTCGGCCATCGCCGGCGTGGATGGGGTATTCTCGGGAGTTTGCGGATGTTGGTGGGACAGTGGAGAGGGTTGCATGGGGAGGGTGAGCGAGAGTGAGAGTGGGTGTGCGGAGAGGGGCTCTATAGTTAAGGTGGATGGAAGAAAGGCACGTTTCGTTGCACCACCGTGCAACGTGCCATGCAGTCTACTGCACCGTGCACCGTGACACGCGCACGGTATGTCACATTTTTTCCGGGCCATGCATGGCAGTTCTGTATTGAGCCGCATGCAAAGGGCGCATACACAATTTCTATGTACGAAGTTTGACACGGCCCTAAAATTGGCGATAGTGAAAAGTGGAAATGTAGAGGGGAAGGTAGGTGGTTGTACGGCGAGATTTGTGGGGTTGTGCTAGATCGGGTAGAGGGATGTGTTGATGACTGCGACTGACCGATGAAGGCGGAGACGTTAGGTCTCATCGAGCTCAGCTCTTCGGCCTCCGGCTAGCGCGTGCAAGTTTCTAACGTTCGGGCCGAGTTGGAAGTGAGATTGAGAGCCGCTGTGTAAAAAATGGGATATGTCTTATTAAAATCAAGTGGTAATAAATTGTAGCTGTCCATCGACGACCGTGCACTCGATGATACATGTGTTGTGGCGTAGTAGTAGCAGTAGTAGGATTTTTAGACTTGATTAAACATGACATGACCGCTCGTCGACTTTTTCCATGGACGGCATCGTGTTCCTTCTTGTAGAAGTCTCGATGAGGGAGGCGTTCGTGCTGTCTCACGCTGTACTGTGAAGAGCACGACGTGTGCAATGATCATCGTTGGATCACACAGAATCAACGGTTGGTGCACATGATCCGCGTGACAACTGTGATAACCAATCAGGGAGTAGGAGACAGGGTGAGCACATGTTTGGGCTTCTACGAAAGTTAGAGAAAGGGGGAACTGAGTAGTACCACATAAAACCAAGGGAAAAACTGAGTAGTATAAAAATGCAAAGTGTCTTGTACAATGAAATACATCGTGGCATACATCAAATTATGCCAAGATAGATCCACTGGAGTTCATTGGATGTGTGTTCTTTGAAGGAAATATGCCCTAAGAGGCAATAATAAAGTTGTTATTATATATTCCTTGTATATGATAGATGTTTATTTTGCATGCTATAATTGTATTGATAGGAAACATCAATACATGTGTGTTTAATAAACAAAAAGGGTTCCTAGTTATGACTCTCTTATAGACTAGCTTGTTGATTAACAAGATGATCAAAGTTTCCTGATCATGGACATTGGATGTTGTTAATAACAAGGTCACAGCATTTGTGAAATGATGTGATGAACATTCATCCGAAGTATAGCATTACGATCAAGTCATTATGTTTATATTGCTATAACATCATACAAAGTAGTCTTAGTCCTTAGACCATGAGATCATGTTAATTTCTAACACCGGAAGAGTATCTTGATAACATCAAACGTCACACAGTAACAGGGTGACTATAAAGATGGGTTCAGTACTACGAAGGTGTTATGTTGAGGCTCATGGATCAAGAGTGGAATTTTTCAATCCAGATGACGGATAGATATACTCTGGGCCCTCTCAGTGATATCACATTAAGATAGCTTGCAAGCAAGTGATGTGATCACTAGAATGTTATATCACGGGAACGAGAAAAGAGTGCATGTCGGTAACGAGATCAAACTAGGTATTTGGATACCGATGATCGAATCTCGGACATGTATTATATCATGAGACAAAGGGATTAAATTGCTGACGTTAAAGGTTCTCACGATCACAGAAGTCATCGTTGAATGTGTAGGAGTCAGTATGGATCTCCAGGTCCCGCTTCTGATTATTGATCTGAGAGGAGTCTCAATCATGTCTGCATTATTCACGAACCGTAGGGTGACACACTTAAGGGTTGCCGGACACCATTTAGGAGCACATATGTTCCAGACAAAAGGTTTGCAAAGCGAATGAAATGTTTCGATAGAAACAGGAATTGTTTCGGGTGAAATTGCAAAAAGTGGTTCTGCATGTAATATTGAAATGTTGCAAGGGGTTTTATGTGAATGTTTGTTAATTAAAGTAATTAGCAAAATTCTGAATAAAATAAATAAAAGAGTTTTATTAAATGAGAGAGCATTAAATTTGGAGAAATTTAATGCATTTAAAGTGGAGACTTTAAAAGAGAATGGCATTTTAATGTGGAGGGGTTACCACCACATGAATGGGGGAGGTGAGGGGTCACCCCCCCCCCCATGCGCCGGCCATGGATAGAGGGGGCACCCCCCCTCCTCCTATAAAAGGCCACCCATTCCCTCCTTCATCCTCACACCTCCTCGTGAAGGATCTCTCTCCCCCTCTAGATATTCCCCCATGGTCTCGGATTAGCGAGATACATGTTCCCGGTGGCCTGGCGTCTGGAAGGAGTTGCTGCTTCCGCTGATTCACTGGAGCGAGGAGGTGGAGGTTGTCCGGTAGCTTGAACGTGTGTGCGAGGACGGATGCGCTGCTGATTTGCGTCGCTCGGACTTCCACACGATCTTGAGATCGGCAAGCGTACGACTACATCAACCACGAGTTCCTAATCGTTAACAAAACTCGCTGTCTTCGAGGGTAAGTTCTCCATGGATGTATGTCCACCTGTTGCTCTGTATCTAGTAGATAGATCTTGGCGTATAGTTCTCATCGTAGGAATTTTTTTGCTTTCTATGCTGCGGACCCAACATTCTTCTCATAAACCACACATGGATCCACCAGTGTGATTGCATGTCTGCTCTTTTCATTAACCACAGTTAGAGTCATTGCATGTATGTTCTTTTCACAAACCACATATCACCAGTGTCATTGCATGTGTGTTCTTCTCATGAACCACACATGGATCCACCCAGTGTGATTGCATGTGTGTTCTTTTCACAAACCACATATGGATCCACCAGTGTCATTGCACGTCTGCTTTTTTCACAAACCACATATCACTAGTGTCATTGCATGTGTGTTCTTCTCACAAACCACATAAGGATCCACCAGTGTCATTGGATGTGTGTTTTTTTCACAAACCACATAAGGATCCACCAGTGTCATTGGATGTGTGTTCTTTTCATGAACCACACCTAGTGTCATTGCATATGTGTTCCTCTCACAGACCACACATGGATCCACCAGTGTCATTGCATGTGTGTTCTTCTCATGAACAGGCCTGTTCGTGATATTTCATGGGCCCGGGGTGAACCTATAACCGGGGCCCTTTAACTATAGACGTACCTAATAATTCAAAATAGGCATATAGTAATATATTACCTAGTAAACACTTGCGCATCCAAATACAGTTCTAAATAATTTATATTCATATACATATTGTGTTGATTATTATAACAAAGGTATTGGATTATCCTAGCAAAATAACATATGGGAGAGACCAGTGGCGGACCCAGAAGATTCTGAAAGCCTGGGCAAACATGTCTAAAACACTATTTTTTCGAACAAAATCGTCACAGACAGTTAAGAAATACAAGGTGTCATGCGTCGGCAAGCCTGGGCGACTGCCCAGGCTGGAGGGATGGTGGATCCGTCTCTGAGAGAGACAATAGATATCTTCTCTATTCTTTTGGTTGTGGTGGTGGGTCGAGAGAGCGTCTCATGAAGTAACAATACTAATTATTATATAGTATACTTAAGAGGGGTTTGTTAATTTTCATCGTAACAAAACCTCAGCCCTTATAAGCTGTTCAAAGGGGAAAAAAGGCTGATATTTCACAACGACGTGCATGTTTTGCTCTAACGTCAGGCAATGATTAATCGGATGCACATTACCAAAAAAGAAAGAAAAGTATTGACTGATTTCTTCTTCCGTTGTGTTTTCTCTCTCGTTTCTCCAAACTCGATCAAATAATCCATCTAAATCCAAGGCACGACATGCCTAATCTGATTGCATATCAGCAAAAGTGAAATCTCTATACTAGCTCAGGTCCTTACCTCCTAGTTTCCCCTTCGATTAATTCCAATGGTGTCCATATGAACCGAAAATGGAGCAGAGAATACTATCTTGACGAAGGGAGCAGCGTAACTTTAGGTTCTGGAGCTGGAGCCGGTATTATCTGCATTTTTTTATTCAATTGGAATCGAGGCTTTCCACGGTTTAGCACCCAGACGCCGTGGTTTTTCTCTCTTGTTATCCTGTAGATGCATCACAATTTTGGAGGTCAAACGTCCCTCTTTATCTTTGAGGCCTTCCGTAGTTTCTTTCCTCTCTCTCACAGTGTCACCGAGTACTAATTTGAGCCAGGCCATCACGTGCCACTAGAAGGACTGCATCTCGCAAGGGCCCCAAGTTTCATGGGCCTGGGGCGGCCGCCCCGCCAGCCCTGCCCCAGGGCGGGGCCTTCTCATGAACCACGGCTAGAGTCATTGCATGTGTGTCCTTATCATGAACCACACCCAGTGTCATTGGATGTGTGTTCCTCTCATAGACCACACATGGATCCACTACTGTCATTGCATGTCTGCTCTTTTCATGAACCACATCTAGAGTCATTGCATGTGTGTTCTTTTCACAGACCACACATGGATCCACCAGTGTCATTGCATGTGTGTTCTCCTCACAAACCACATAAGGATCCACCGGTGTCATTGGATGTGTGTTCTTTTCATGAACCACACCTAGTGTCATTGCATGTTTGTTCCTCTCACAAACCACACATGGATGCACCAGTGCCATTGCATGTGTGTTCTTCTCGTGAACCACATCTAGAGTCATTGCATCTATGTTCTTTTCATGAACCACAGCTAGAGTCCTTGCATGTGTGTTCTTCTCACAAACCACATAAGGATACAGCTAGAGTGATCGCATGTGTGTTCTTCTCACAAAACCACATAAGGATATAGCTAGAGTCATTGGATGTGTGTTCTTCTCATGAACCACACCCAGTGTCATTGCATGTGTGTTCTTTTCATGAACCACACCCAGTGTCATTGCATGTGTGTTCCTCTCATAGACAACACATGGATCCACCAGTGGCATTGCATGTGTGTTCTTCTCATGAACCACTGATAGAGTCATTGCATATGTGTTCTTTTCATGAACCACACCCAGTGTCATTGGATGTGTGTTCCTCTCATAGACCAGACATGGATCCACCAGTGTCATTGCATGTCTACTCTTTTCATGAACCACATCTAGAGTCATTGCATGTGTGTTCTTTCCACAGACCACATAAGGATCCACTAGTGTCATTGGATACCTGTTCCTCTCATAAACCACATAAGGATCCACCAGTGTCATTGGATGTGTGTTATGTTCATGAACCACACATAGTGTCATTGCATGCATGTTCCACTCACAGACCACACATGGATCCACCAGTGTCATTGCATGTGTGTTATTCTCATGAACCACATCTACAGTCATTGCATGTGTGTTCTTCTCATGAACCACATCTAGAGTCATTGCATGTCTGTTCTTCTCACAAACCACATAAGGATCCAACAGTGTCATTGGATGAGTGTTCTTTTCATGAACCACACCCAGTGTCATTGGATGTGTGTTTTTTTCACAAACCACACATGGATCCACCAGTGTCATTGCATGTGTGCTATTCTCATGAACCACACATGGATCCACCAAGTGTGATTGCATGTATGTTCCTCTCACAAACCACACAGGGATCCACTAGTGCCATTGCATGGTTGTTCTTTTAATGAACCACACCTAATTTCATTGCATTTCTATTCCTCTCATAAACCACACATGTATCCACGAGTGGCATTGCATGTGTGTTCTTCTCATGAACCACAGCTAGAATCATTGCATGTCTTTTATTCTCACAAACCACATAAGGATACACCAGTGTCATTGCATGTGTGTTCTTCTATGAACCACACCCAGTGTCATTGCATGTGTGTTCCTTTCACAAACTACACATGGATCCACCAGTGTCATTGGATGTGTGTTCCTCTCATGAACCACATCTAGAGTCATTGCATGTGTGTTCTTCTCACAAACCACATAAGGATACACCAGTGTGATTGCATGTCTATTCTTTTCACAAACCACATATGGATCCACTAGTGTCATTGCATGTCTTCTCCTCTCACAAACCACATATCACTAGTGTCATTGAATGTGTGTTCTTCTCACAAACCACATAAGGATCCACTAGTTTCATTGGATGTCTGTTCCTCTAATAAACCACATAAGGATCCACCGGTGTCATTGGATGTGTGTTCTTTTCATAAACCACACCTAGTGTCATTGCATGTGTGTTCCTCTCACAGACCACACATGGATCCACCAGTGTCATTGCATGTGTGTTCTTCTCATGAACCACGGCTAGAGTCATTGGATGTCTGTTCTTTTCATGAACCACACCCAGTGTCATTGCATGTGTGTTCCTTTCACAAACCACACATGGATCCACCAGTGTCATTGCATGTGTGTTCTTCTCATGAACCACGGCTAGAGTCATTGGATGTGTGTTCTTTTCATGAACCACACCCAGTGTCATTGCATGTGTGTTCCTCTCACAGACCACACATGGATCCACTAATGTCATTGCATGTGTGTTCTTCTCATGAACCACACTAGTGTCATTGCATGTGTGTTCCTTTCACAAACTACACATTGATCCACCAGTGTCATTGGATGTGTGTTCCTCTCATGAACCACATCTAGACTCATTGCATGTGTGTTGTTCTCACAAACCACATAAGGATACACCAGTGTCATTGCATGTGTGTTCTTCTCATGAACCATAGCTAGAGTCATTGCATGTATGTTCTTCTCACAAACCACATAAGGATCCACTGGTGTCACTAGATGTGTGTTCTTCTCATGAACCACACATGGATCCACCAGTGTGATTGCATGTCTGATCTTTTCATTAACCACATTTAGAGTTGTTGCATGTCTGTTCTTTTCACAAACCACATATCACCAGTGTCATTGCATGTGTGTTCTTCTCATGAACCACACATGGATCCACCCAGTGTGATTGCATGTGTGTTCTTCTGACAAACCACATATGGATCCACCAGTGTCATTGCATGTGTGCTCTTTTCACAAACCACATATCACCAGTTTCATTGCATGTGTGTTCTTCTCACAAACCACATAAGGATCCACCAGTGTCATTGGATGTGTGTTCTTTTCACAAACCACATAAGGATCCACCAGTGTCATTGGTTGTGTGTTCTTTTCATGAACCACATCTAGAGGCATTGCATGTGTGTTCTTTCCACAGACCACATAAAGAGTCTGTAGCCGCCGTCATCTCCATTCCTAGATCGGGAGGGATCTGAAGCTCTTCCCGGCACCCTGCTGGAGAGTCACCCTGGAGGCCTTCTTCATCATCATGTAAGCCTCCGGTGTGATGCGTGAGTAGTTCATCTCTGGAGTCATTGGATGTGTGATGCAAGCCTCCAGGGGGCACTACGGTGTGATGGAAGCCTCCAGGGCGCACTACGGGTCCATGTAGTAGCTAGATGGCTGGTTCTCCTCCTTTGCACTTTCATGTCTAGATCTTGTGAGCTCCTTTCATGATCAAGATCATCTATTTGTAATTCTGCATGTTGTGTTTGCGGGGATCCGATGGATATTGAGATGCTATTTCAGATTGATTATTGATTCTATCATGTCTTTGTTATTTGTGATCTTGCATGCTTTCCGTTGTTAGTAGCTATCTTGGCCAAGTAGATGCTAGCAACTCCAAGAGTTAGTATTTATGCTCGATAGTGGGTTCATGCTTCTGGTAATCTGGGGAAGTGACATAAATCTCTAAGGTACTAGATGTGTTGTTGCTACTAGGGGGAAAACAACAATCCTTTGTTCATAGAACAATCGTATTGTTTACATTACACGCAATTCGTAAAGCAATAACCTATTGCTTGCAACTTAATACTGGAGGGGGTTGGGATGGTAACCTAAAGGTGGATTATTAGTCATAGATGCAGTTGGATGGCGGTCTATGTATAATGTTGTAAGGCCCAATCAAGTATCAAAGGAGTCAAGATGCTTAATATATGCTTGTATGCTTTCTCGATGTTTGTCAATTGCCTCGTTGTAATTTGTTCACCCAGCATGTTATCTATCTTAAGGAGAGCCACCTCTACTGAACTATGCACCCCAGGTCCTTTCTTTTACATACAATCTCAAACTGTTTACGGCTTTGTGTTTACTTTCTGGAAACTATTACTTCCTTCCATTCGATACGTTTAATACTTTGTTTTCAGCAAAACTGGTGAGATTGACAACCTCATCGCAAGTTGGGGATAGAGTTCTGTGGTTGTGTTGTGCAGGTCTCCACGTTGCTGCTGGCACCGGTAGTGTGCCCTGCCAACGTTCAGCTAGCTACACCTTTGGGGTGTTTCCTTGCTCCTACTGGATTGATAACCTTGGTTTCGTACTTAGGGAAAACATACTGATGTGCTCATCATACCTTCCTCTTAGGGTTCTCCAACGAGCACCTTAATACACAAGTCAACAAGTACTTTTACTGGCACTGTTGTCGGGGATCAAAATAAGAAGGACTCCCACGTCAATAATGAGCACATCAAGACTTTTTCTGGCACCGTTGCTGGGGATCAAAAGAAGAAGAGACTCCCACGTCAATAACGAGCACATCAACCACACCCAGTGTCATTGCATGTGTGTTCCTCTCACAGACCACACATGGATCCACCAGTGTCATTTCATGTGTGTTCTTCTCATGAACAACAACTAGAGTCATTGGATGTGTGTTCTTTTCATGAACCACACCCAGTGTCATTGCATGTGTGTTCCTCTCACAGACCACACATGGATCCACCAGTGTCATTGCATGTGTGTTCTTCTCATGAACCACAGGTAGAGTCATTGCATGTCTGTTATTCTCACAAACCACATAAGGATACACCAGTGCCATTGCATGTGTGTTCTTCTCATGAACCACACCTCATGTCATTGCATGTGTGTTCCTTTCACAAACTACAGATGGATCCACCAGTGTCATTGTATGTGTGTTCCTCTCATGAACCACATCTAGAGTCATTGCATGTGTGTTCTTCTCACAAATCACATAAGGATACACCAGTGTCATTGCATGTCTGTTCTTTTCACAAACCACATATGGATCCACCAGTGTCATTGCATGTCTGCTCTTTTCACAAACCACATATCACCAGTGTCATTGCATGTCTGTTCTTTCCACATACCACATATGGATCCACCGGTGTCATTGCATGTGTGGTATTTTTCATGAACCACATAAGGATCCATCAGTGTCATTGGATGTCTGTTCTTTTCATGAACCACACCTAGTGTCATTGCATGTTTGTTCCTCTCTCAAACCACACATGGATCCGCAAGGGCCATTGCATGTGTGTTGTTCTCATGAACCACAGCTAGAGTCATTGCATGTGTGTTCTTCTCATGAACCACATCTAGAGTCATTGCATGTTTGTTCTTCTCACAAACCACATAAGGATCCAGCAGTGTCATTGGATGTCTGTTCTTCTCACAAACCACACATGGATCCGCCAAGTGTCATTGCAATGTCTGTTCTTCTCAAAACCACACATGGATTCACCAGTGTCATTGCATTTATGTTCTTTTCATGAACCACACCAGTGTCATTGCATGTCTGTTCCTCTCATAAACCACACATGGATCCACCAATGTCATTGCATGTGTGTTCTTCTCATGAACCACAGCTAGAGTCATTGCATGTCTCTTATTCTCACAGACCACATAAGGATACACCAGTGTCATTGCATGTGTGTTCTTCTCATGAACCACACCCAGTGTCATTGCATGTGTGTTCCTTTCACAAACTACACATGGATCCACCAGTGTCATTGGATGTGTGTTCGTCTGATGAACCACATCTAGAGTCATTGCATGTGTGTTGTTCTCACAAACCACATAAGGATACACCAATGTCATTGTATGTGTGTTCTTCTCATGAACCACAGCTAGAGTCATTGCATGTCCGTTCTTCTCACATACCACATTAGGATCCATCGGTGTCATTGGATGTGTGTTCTCATGAACCACACATGGATCCACCAATGTCATTGCATGTCTGCTCTTTTCATTAACCACAGTTAGAGTCATTGCATGTCTGTTCTTTTCACAAACCACATATCACCACTGGCATTGCATGTGTGTTCGTCTCATAACCACATATGGATCCACCCAGTGTGATTGCATGTGCTTCTCACAAACCACATATGGATCCACCAGTGTCATTGCATGTCTACTCTTTTCACAAACCACATATGGATCCTAATTAACCTAGGAGAGCCCTAACCTTAGCCCCCCAATGGGTGTCCGTTAGACCTAGTCTTCTAGAAGGCACACCCTAACACAGTTGTTCGATCGGGGCGCTTGGACGATTGGGATGGTCTTCATGAGAGCGATCCACGAGTAGGTTGTTCTGCGGCATAATTGGCCACGCTTGCTCTGGACAAACTGGCAACACCGGGCGCTCCCCTATTGCGAGTGTCACGAGTCACGAGTTCAGTGGACCATATCCCAGTGCTAGGTCCCCATTACTTCTCTTCCTCCCCATACTTCTCTTCCTTCCCCTTGAAGCCACTTTCCCAACTTCACTCCCATCCTGCCGTAGCCGCAAGCCGACAGCGCCTCCATCCCAATCCCCTCTCCGGTAGCCACCCCCCTCCCCTCTCGCCATGGGTTCAAGGGGAGACAGCGAGGAAACACGTCGTGACGATAGGGACGGTGATTTCTATGCGAGTCGTCTCATCTCTATCTCTATCATCTGTGGCCAGTTATCTATTTTTTGAGCTAGATCTAATATGTTTACTCATGCGTGTATGATGTGTTAGGCCAACCAGACGATGTATGGCTCTGACTATCACGGTTTAGCGGATGAAGATAGTCCTCTGCTATGTAAACATGGATATGTGCCTGCTAAATTTGTAGCGTTCGAAGGACGAGACACATGCAGGAGGTTTCTATGTTGTCAAGGACATCGTGCAATGATGCAAGGCAGAAGTTGCGGTGTTGTCAAATGGGTAGATCCAGAGTGGCCCAAATCGATGCAGAGAATGCTGGAAGAACTATGGGAAATGACTTTTGAGTTGAAAGAATCCGTATTCAGCTCACTTCTTGACATTGTTGAGATGAAGCTATGGGAACCAGTTGACACGACCAAGCATAAGCGAGATCTCGGGTGGGTGCAAGACAAGGTTGGCAAAGTAGAGAAGGAGAGGGATGCAGCATTGGCCCTGAAGGCTAAAGCAGAGCAAGAACTGACTCAAGCAAGGAATGATCTTCACCAGGCCAAAGTCCTGTAGTTCACAACTACGAGTATTGACAAGTGCATGAGGAAAAATGCAGAGAAACAATTGAAGCTGTGCAAGGAAGATGCTAAAAGGAAGGAGCAGAAGATTTGATCCTTGCTCTTACAGAAAGATGCACATCGGGCTAAGATTAGGAAGATCAAGGAGATGTGTGATAACTAGTTCTATTTAGCTTAAGCTTCGTGCCTTTTTAAGTTGTAATAGTTGTACTTGTTGACCTAGCGGTCTGAACTATTGGCCCCGGAGTCCTAGGAGGAAAAAAATTGGTCGCCCGTTAATCTGTCTTAACCCTGCATTACTTCTTTTGTCTGACCAATGCCCCTTGTATATTCCACCCATTGCTTCGTCGTCCTCGTGTACAAATAGGAGGCGCCACAACGCGTCGCTTCGTCATCCATCCCCTCGTCCTCTCCAATCTCCACCACGCCGTCGCTTGGTCGTCCATCCCCTTGCTCCCTCTCTAATCTCCACCGCGCTACCATGGAGATGTCCTCGCTGAACTTCTACGAGGTGGTGATGTTCGCGCACTTCGACATCCTCGTGCCGCCGGCCGTGATGGTGCCCCACGGATGGCGCATCAGCTATGCGGGGGTGTCGGTGGCTCCGCTCCTCGTCCCCGGCGGAGCCGTGATGGAGAGCGAAATCGTGGCGCGTCGCCGCCAGATGCCCGCGTAGAAGAGGGCGCTGCCCCGGTACGCAGCGGCCAGCCCGTACTGGCCGGTGCTGTTCAAGAAGGAGCGGAAGGCCAAGATTGGCAACCGCATCGTTTACAGGAGCGTGGTGCACCGGGATCTCCGCAACCGAGAACGGCGGGAGAGGTTCTGGTCCGTCCCTGGACGGACCAAGTACACCGTCATCACCGCCGCTCGCCACGAAGAGGTTCTCCATCTTGCGAACAATGCGGAAATCGTGGAGGTTCCGTCCGACGATGACGAGGAAGCCGGCGGCTCGGAGGACAGCGGCAGCGGAAGTGAATTTTTTGACTAATGGTTGAATTAATGTAGGATGTGAAATCGTACCTTTGTTTAGAAGAATTTGTGGGTTAATTAATTAAATGCCTCGATTTAGATCTCTGTCTCGATTAATTTGTGGAAGAATTTCTGCCTCGATTTAGATCTCTGTCCCAGATTGGGAACATGACCGTGGACCAAAGACCCCTTTTCTACTAGAGTATTCTGACATTGGTGGTTTGTTTAAACGTAATCTACGTGGATTGTGTCGCATGAAAATGGCACAACCACAATTTATAAAGTGGAAGCACGTACACCCGGATACTGGAGATCCGGGAGCTTCGCCAGATGCAGGAGATGCAGGAGCAGAGAGGCGGTGAGATAGACGGGCTCAAGATTAGGCCAGAAAGTTGTACCGATTTCCTCCTCATATGGGCATTATCGGTTGCCATTGTTGTTTATGTTGCCACGTCGTTGTGCAACATCTGAAATAAGTTGCTGCTTTGTGCAGTGTGGCAGCCTAAATAATTTATTTCTGTGCCACTTACATTCCATCGAATTTGGAGACCTCCGGCCCCTCAGCAATCGTGGAACCGTTGCTGCGTGCTTTCAGATAGCAATGGCACAATCACAGTTTTGGATTCAACTACTGACTTGGCCGTTTCCAAACCCTAAGTCGCGGTACATTTTACTCAGAGAACGTGGGTAGATTGTCTCGCCCAGCAAAGTACCACACACACAGCTCCAGAATTTAACCGAATTACCACACACAGAGCTCCAGAATTTAACCGAACGTGGGTAGGTTCAAGTTCAACACATTACTATGCATCTTCTTTGCCAGCAGCCTTCTTCCGCAGCCTGGGTACCAAGCATTCACGTCCACTGGCTTCTTCATTTCCTGTGTTCTTCCTCTTCCTCGGTGCAAATTTTCTTAGCTTCACGTACTCTGCATCGCCAAGACAATCGACACCAGAATTGTGCCCAACATCATCTTTCCACTCATTTTTAATTTCTTCGAGCAGCAAAATGACTGATCCGGTAGTCATGTTTCTAACCTTGCAGCGCTTCTTGTCAAAGAAACAAGACTGTTGCATAACTGCCCAATATCTACAGAGTAAATAAAACAAAAATTACAATTCAGCACAAACATGCGAACCCCAAGAGACTTTTGCTTACCATGAGCTAATTGGGTTCGAGCAACCACCCTGTCCAAGAATAGAAGGGCGACTCCCAGTTGCAGCAGCTTTCACATCCAGTACATCACAATTCAGCTCAAGCATGCAATCCGAAGCATACCTTTTCATCAACCCAATTAGCTAACTGTCACACGTTAGATGAACCATGATGCCACGTTCATCCATGAAGCTGAACTTTGTAGTCTGCTTCGTCCATAATTCATCATGATTACGCAGAGCAGCAACCATACCAGATATAGTGCAGATCTGCGCAGGCGCTTCTTCCATTGTGATACAATGGTGTCCATACCACTTTCCCTTAGAGTCGTACCTGAAGAGGACTACCGTAACCAGGTAAGGGTGGTCCGCGGAGATCCCACTTGACAGAAAACTATGGACAAAATATGTTTGTCAGCGTTGGGCCAACAAACAATTTTAGGTTCTGTAGCCAGCTAGCAGTTATAATTAGTGCGAATAGCAAAGAGAAGGGTAGCTCACCCGCTTGTAGCCAGAACTTCTTCTTCCTTGGTAGTAGGATTTTCCATCCCTCGAGCTGCTCGGCTCGTCGGTGGTAGAGGCGGGCTAGAGCCTCGCAACGGTGGCTACGATATGCGCCATTGGAGCTCGGGATCAGCGACTGGGCGCAGCAACTTGGCGCCAGAAGTCAAATGTCCGAAGGAATCATCCTGCCTGGAGGGTGGATTCCGATGCCGCCGGTGCTAGGGGAAAGGTGGGAATGGATTTGTGAAATTGATCAATGCATCCAATCCACTTAGTTACTCGATTTCCCTAAGAGGTTACCGCGTTGGCACTCGCGTCACAGACAGATGACCGACATGAGGGTCCTGACCATCTACTTCACGGGGCAGTTCAACAGAATGTTTGAATTTGGCAGGCGTGAGATGAGTTTGCCTCGAAATGGCCCCTCTCAGTAGTTGGCAACCGAACATTTCAAAACTCAACATATTGATTTGTAGAATCTTAATGTCAATTTGTGTTCAAGATTTGTTTGACATTAATTTGTCTAGTTCTATGTGCTATGATATGGTATCTATGATACCACTATGATCTCTCTCATTATTAATTACAGTGACATGTAAGCATTTTGCATGCATGTCGGGTATGATACCATTGTGGGTAGTCTGACCAGTCTCATAGATGGTATCATGCAATAAATGTCATGAAAAAGATGATGTGGTAGTGTGATTAATAAAGCGGGAGGTTGTTGTCGTATCATATTATGCTAGGATTTCTATTTTCATACCCTCGGTTCGTTGGTTGTACTCAGTTTTCCCCAACTGCTTAGATTTTCCTCACTTTTGCCCATCTCCATGTACAAAACTCTCACATGGTTTGCAACTCGCCATCCGTCAGCCTTGCCGTTACATGCTGGCAAGTGGGGCCGCGTTCAATTGGGTCCCATAGTGGACCCTCGTCCTTACGTGCTGACGAGTAGGGCCGCGTTCTGTCAGATCCCATAGTGTACCCTTGCCGTTACATGCTGACAAGTGGGGCTGCGTTTAGTTGGTTCCTGTAGTGGACACCTCTCTTAACTTATCCATATCAACATCGGACTCATAGCTTATACACATGAGTGCCGGACCCACAGCTTATCCACGTGAGCGCCGGACCCACAACTTACCAGGTTGGCGTTGCAAGATGGGACCCCGAGCCAGCCCCGCGCCCGCGCCCTTTGTCTAGCTTCATTTTCATATAGTGAAATATAATGCATATACGAAAATTATATGTACACCTTTGAACTCTTTTAAATCGCACTTAGGACTTGATAATGTTGTGCTAATAAAATCCTGATCATTTATTACTTTCATGGAGTGAAATATAATGCATAAACTTGTGTATACGAAAATTATACACCTTTGAACTCTTTGAAATCGCACTTAATACATGATAATGTCGTGCTAATAAAATCTTGAGAGATTATCATTTTCATAGAGTGGAATGTAATGCGCAAACTTGCATATGCGAAAATTATAAACCTTTGAACACTTTTAAATCACACTTCATACGTGATAATGACGTTCTAACAAAATTTTGAGAGATTATTATTTTCTCCCCATTTTCATAGTGGAAAGTAATGCATAAACTTGCATATACGAAGTTTATACACCTTTGAACTCTTTGAAATCGCACTTAATACATGATAATGTTGTGCCTAGAAAATCTTGGGAGATTATTATTTTCATAGAGTGGAATGTAATGCATAAATTTGCATATACGAAAATTATACCCCTTTGAACTCTTTGAAATCGCAATTAATACATGATAATGTTGTGCTAAGAAAATCTTGAGAGATTATCATTTTCATATCGTGGAATGTAATGCATAAACTGGCATATACGAAATTTATACACCTTTGGACTCTTTGAAATCGCACTTATCGTGATAATGCTGTGCTGATAAAATCCTGTCATTTATCATTTCCATGTGTGAGTGAAATCTAATGCATAAACTTGCATATACGAAAATTATACATCTTTGAACTCTTTGAAATTGCACTTAATATGTGATAATGTTGTTCTAATAAAATCTTGAGAGATTATCATTTTCTCCCCCCATTTTCACAGAGTGGAATGTAATGTATAAACTTGCATATACGAAAATTATACACATTTGAACTCTTTGAAATCGCACTTAGTACGTGATAATATTGTGCTAAGAAAATCTTGAGAGATTATCATTTTCATAGAGTGGAATGTAATGCACAAATTATACATGTTTGAACACATTCCCTTCAAATTATATTCAAGTTCATTTGTTTATGGAGTTAAAGTACCGGTGGCCAAACTCGTTATTTTACATGGATAGAGAGGTGCCCCCCGACAGATATAGGGGTTATCCTACCCGCTAGATCACAGAGGATCAACGGTTGATGGGCATGATCCACGTGACAACTGTCTCAACCAATCAGATCGTAGTAGCGAAGATGAGCACAGGTGCAAGAGATTGATACTAAGAGAGGGGAAAACTGAGCAGCACTTAAGAACCAAGGGCAAAACTGAGTAGAACTTAAAAACCAAGGGCAAGACTGACAAAGGGATTCAAATAGAAAATAGAAAAAGATTTTAAAAATGGAAAATGCATCTTTTATACAATAAAATACATCTTGGCATACATCAAACCTATGCAATTCAAATATACACCAGTTTGACAATTATTGCCTCATTTAAACAAACTATGTTTTGGGGAGGGATGTTTTGGGAAGAGGCTTGAGTAGAAAGCCATGCAACTTTATAGATAGTAGGTGATTTGAGAAGTGGTGATTTAGGTTAAAACTTGGTTTATATACATTTCTTATGGTGGCAGGTCACATAATAAGACTCACTAGGTAGATGCCACTATGTTTTGCTCTTTTTGAATTTATTGTGCATAAAATGACTCAACTAGCTAGCTAAAACCTATTCATTGACTCTTTGTTGACTAGCCACCGGAGGGTAAAACTGAGTATATTGCACATGGCAGTGTTAGTACTGGAGGGCAAAACTGAGTACAACCAAATTGTCCGTGTTACACTCGAGGGAAAATTGAGCACAACTAAGTCGCCAGGGTTAGACACGAGGGAAAAATGTGATTCATGATACGCGTGTGCGGTGCATGGGGTGGTAGCGGACACGTGTGGTCGTGCACGGTGCAGTAGTGTACGCGGTGCACGGTGGTGCAACGAAACGTCGCTTCCCTTCTCCTTTAATAGAGGCCTCCTCACTCTTACTCATCACTCAACCGTCTCCAATGTCCCATCACCTTCTGCAAAACCCCCAAGAAACCCCAACCACGCTGGCGATGGAGAAGAATGATGCGGTGGCCATTAGCACCTCCAAGGCCGCCGGCGAGAAGGCCCCTATCCCCGTATAGGCCCCCATCCAGGCATTGAAGGAAGCCACTGTCCCCGTCCCCGTCCCCGTCCCCACATCCGTTGTAACCGCCGACGAGGAGGCCCTCACCGGTCTCGGGTAGATCCCGCTTGGCTAGGTGACATGGGTATACCCTACAGGTACTCGAGCTTGGTATATATGGTCTAAATACGTATGGGCCTACGGTGTCGCCAAGGCCCAGATGAAAGGACTCGAGTAACCTGCGGACTCTCGATTGCTTGAAGGACAAGAAGAAGCTAAAGATAGAAAGTTTGAAGGGGAAAACCCTAACTGGTAACCGACTCGACCTGCTACCCGAGACCTAGCCTATCTATATAAAGGCTAGGAGGAGGCGGCGAGAAGGACACACGCAACCCTAGTTTCCACAACTCTCAACAGATTGCATCTACGCACCATTGTAACTTTCGACTCCTTCGATAATTCCACGAGCAGACAAGCAGGAGTAGGGACCTCTACGAGGCTTGAACCTGGGTGAATCCTTTGTCCCCTGTGTGCTTGTTTGCTAGCCGATAGATGTCTCCAGCGCTCCCTCCTTCTCCAAAACCCAAGTCCATAACAATGGGCATTGATGACTTAAACCTTCGTCAATTGGCGCCGTCTGTGGGAACTGGGAGTGCTGATGTTGTGGCTTCTTCGGCTCCATCGACTGCGATCTACAACTCCGCAACAGCGGAGATTCGCCAGCTGTTCAGCGCGTTCGACTTCACCGTCCACACGCCCGCCACCCGCGCATCCTTCAAATCCGTAGGCGACAGAATCAGTCTGGCGATTGGGAGCTTCCGCTTCCAAGTTAGCAAGATGGGCACGCTTCGCATGTCGAATCAGCCGACAGCACCGACGATTGCCTTGGCATCGTAGTTCCCTCCGTCAATCGGCACCCTCAGCGAGCTCAATGCTCCGGTGGTAGTCGAGAACACGATCAGCGACAACAGACGCGATCCCGATCTGAGCGATCTGGCCACTGAAGATGGAACTTACGGTTCCGGATCTAAAAGTTGTGGAAGCAACAGCTTCCCCAACCACTTCATGTGTGCCGTTATCACTGCAGGCGACACCTCCGCCAATCGCGGCAACGGCGGTAACACCGGCAATGGCACTGATCCACCCAACGGTGGCAATGGTGGCAACGGTGGTAACGGCGCCAACAGGGGAGCAGTCGAACCTCCCAGCATAATCAATGAGCAAATCAGTGAACGCGTCGTAATCAGGCTCAACGAGCAAGAGTGGGAGCGCTGCCGCGAAGCCCTACGAGGTGCACCTCTACCCCTTGGGTCCCTGCAGGAACTGCTGATGGGCTACCACTGGCTCCTAAAAGAAGAATTCAAGCGCCAAAAACAAGTAATCGTGCAACTTGAGGCGCGTAAAAAGGCAGCGGACGAGTCAAGCCTTCGTCGCGCTGGGCTCTCCTCCTACGGAGGATCCTCTGAGTACCTCGCCAAGAAGAGGCAATCGTGGATGGCTCACCTCACCGAGCAAGAGCGCATAGAGGCCGCGAAAGTCCTCGACTTCGGCTCTATGACAGTCGACACGAGAGGCAACGTGGTTCCCAGGACGCCGCAGGCTGCAGTGACAGCAGCCACCATGTACCTCCTCAATAACCAGCCGCTAGCTGGAGATCCCCAAACTACCATGGACCGATCTACGATCGCGGGTTTCGAGCTAATCGAGGCCGCCCTCGACAAGGAGCCGGTACCAGACCCAAAAAAGGGCAAAGCGCTAGCAAAGCGCTACTCCTCGCCCTCATCCAGCGATGACAGTCACGACCTGTCTCGACGCCGTCGCTCACGGCGACACGATCGCGACTACGATGCGCGCAACGACCTCACGCAATGCAAGATCGAAAAGTCAAGGGCACGACGTGCTTGGTCGACTGACTCAGAAGAGGAAGATGGGAAGCTCTGCGGCGCCAGATGCTTCAGCAGATCCATCAGGCAAAAGCGAATGCCTAAAGGGTTTAAACTCCCATCGGAGAATCCGAAATTTGACGGTCTACAAGACCCTAAAATCTGGCTAGAGGATCACATCTCCTCCGTCAGGCTCCACGGAGGCAGTCGAAGTCCTGCCATGCAATGTTTGCAGCTACAGCTATAGGGCGCCGCCCGAGGATGGCTCAATAACCTCCCACGCGGATCCATTCGCAGTTGGGATGAGCTGGTTTACAGCTTCGTGCGCAACTTTAAGGGCACGTACAAACGGCCCGCATCAATCGAGGAACTGAGATGCTGCCAGCAAAGATCTGGCGAATCGCTGCGCTCATACATCCAAAGGTGGTCCATCATCAAGAACTCCACGGAAAACATCTCGGAGGACCGCGCGATTGATGCATTCAATGGTGGCGTCCGCCGCCTAGAGCTCAGGGAGGAGCTGGGCCGCTCGAAGCTTCAGACCATTGACCACCTGATGGAGATCGTGAATCGGTGGACCAATGGAGAAGATTCGGTGAAGAACCGCGCTCACTCCGACGAGGAGGCGGAACTCGAATGCAGACGTGACCGCCGGGGCAAGCATAGCATGCGCATCTACGACAATCGCGACGACGTCAACATGGTCGCAGCCGGCTACGCTGACAGACGTGAAGACAACCGCAACAGCGGATACCGCGACTCCGGGAAAACCACGCAAGTGTGGCAACGCCGTGCTCGCGATGAGGCACCCGCGACCTCCATCGAGGACAAATTATCTGGGCCATGCACGGTACATTTCTACATTGACATGCATGATGGCAAGAGAAAGTCCAGCCACCTCCTCAAGGACTACCGCGAGTTCCTCAAACTACACGAGGGATTGGTTCGGATGAACCGCAATGCAGTCGAAAGAGGCTACAGAGCCGCTCCAGGCGCCGTGGCACATGGCGCACCACCACCACCACCTGGGCCACCCCCGAACGGAACCACACCGGACCAGCACAACGGGGGCGAACCGTACCCACGGGCCATGGGCACCATGATGATACAAAAGGGGCACCCCTCCAACAGGGTGCAGAAGGCCATCACTCGCCAAGTCAACATGGCCATGCACTCGCCACCATCCACCACTGAATACCTCAGTGGCAGTGAGTCGTGCATCACCTTCGACAAACGCGACCACCCACCTCAGGTACCTCGCCCAGGTCATTGCCCTCTCGTACTCGAGGCGCAAATTGGAGGCTTCGACATGAGTCGCGTCTTCATGGATGGCGGAAGAGGCATCAACCTCATATTCGCGAGTACCTTGCGATCAATGAGGATCCCTCTAACCTACTTGCAAGCATCAGACACAACGTTCCACGGCATCGTCCTAGGGAAAGGCGTATACCTCCTAGGCAAAATCAACCTCGACGTCATATTCGGCACGCCAAAGTACTTCCGGCGCGAGCGCATCGACTTTGAGGTTGTTGACTGGCCCTCACAATACCACTGCATCCTCGGACGCGTCGTGTTCGCTAGGTTCATGGCGGTACCCCACTACACCTACCTGCAGATGAAAATGCCATGTCCCAACGGCGTCATCACGATCAACGGGAGCTTTGAGAGATCTGACAGTTGCGACAGGGAATTCAACAGAATCTCCCAGTCCTTCGGCATGCAGGAGGAACTCGCGCGATTGAAGGAAACAACAGACAACAGTCTGCGTCCCCTGAGTAGGCCAAGCTCACCTGATCTCTCCTTCGACTCATCTGTGCACACAAAGAAGGTGCAGGTCCATCCATCAGATCCCGCCAAAACGGCCCTCATCGCTAACAACTTGAATCCCGCATAGGAACTCACGCTCGTCGAATTCCTCCGTGAGCACTGGGAAATTTTTGCCTGGTGTCCTGCGGACATGCCAGGAGTTCCTAGGGAATTCGCCGAGCACGCACTCAACGTCAACCCCGACGCGAGGCCAGTCAAGCAAAGAATCAGGCGACTGTCTGAGCCACGAGCGCAGGCAGTCGGAATGGAGATCAACAGACTCCTCGAGGCCAAATTCATACGCGAGATCAAGGAAAGCACTTGGCTCGCCAATACGGCGCTGGTGCCAAAAAAGGACACGGATATCCTACGGATGTGCGTGGACTTCACTTCTTTAAACAAGCACTGCCCAAAAGATCACTTCCCGCTACCGCGGATCAATCAAATCATCGACTCCACCGCTGGATGCGAGCGCCTCTGCTTCCTCGATGCCTACTCAGGCTATAACCAAATTCGAATGAAGGAGGAAGACTAGGAGAAGACCGCGTTTACAACGCCCTTCGGTGTGTTCTGCTACAACACAATGCCCTTCGGGCTAAAAAACGCGGGAGCCACCTACCAGCGGTGCATGCAGGCTTGCCTCAAGGAGCAACTGGGTCGCAACATCCAAGTCTATGTCGATGACATAGTAATCAAAACCAAGGAGGAAGCCTCTCTAATCGACGACTTGCGCGAAACATTCGCTAATCTTGATCATTACCGGATTAAGCTCAATCCGGACAAATGCGCCTTCGGCGTACCATCTGGGCAGCTGCTCGAGTATCTCATCTCCGCGAGAGGGATTGAGGCAAACCCAAAAAAGATAAAGGCCATACTGGCCATGGAGAAGCCAAAGAACATAAGAGGCGTCCAGTAACTAGCCGGACGAATCGTGGCCCTCAGTCGATTTATCAGTCGAATGGGAGAAAAGGCACTGCCCTTCTATCAGCTCCTCCGCAAAGCTGACAAATTCGAGTGGACCAATGAAGCACAAGAAGCATTTGAAGATCTCAAGCGCCTGCTATCCACCTCGCCAGTACTGGTGACTCCACGAGAAAGGGAACCACTACTGCTGTATATCTCCGCTACCAACCAAGTGGTTAGTACAGTGCTCGTCGTCAAGCGGGCCGAGGAAAACAAGGTCCATGGCGTACAACGCCCGGTATACTACCTCAGCGAGGTCCTCACGCCAACAAAAAAGCGGTACCCGCACTACCAGAAGCTGGCGTACGGCGTCTTCATCACCGCCCGACGACTGCGCCATTATTTCCAGGAACACCCAATCGTGGTAGTCAGCGACGCCCCATTGGGACATATCCTCAATAACCCCGACGACACGGGACGAGTCGCGCTTTGGGGAATCGAACTGTCTCCACGAGACATCACATACGAAAATCACGACGCAATCAAGTCGCAAGTTCTCCCTCACTTCCTCGTGCATTGGATGGAAAACCAACTCCCGAACAAGCCAGGTATGTCCTACCTCTGGACAATGCACTTCGATGGATCCAAGCGGAAAGATGGAGCAGGAGCAGGTGTCATACTGACATCACCTCAAGGGGACAAGCTGAAATACATCATGTGAATGCAGTTCACAGCCTCAAACAACGAGGCTGAATACGAGGCCCTGTTGCACGGGATGAGGATGGCAAAAGCCTGCGGTGCAAAGAGGCTCATCATATATGGCGACTCCAAGCTGGTCATCAACCAAACAATGCACGAGTGCGACGCACTGAATGACAACATGATCGCATACCGTGACCTCTATGATACACTCGAGGGAGACTTCGATGGTTGCGAGTTGCGACATGTAGGTCGCGAAAGCAACGAGGAGGCGGACGCACTCACCAACATAGGCTCTACCTGCGCCCCCATACCACCTGGGGTATTTCTCGAGCGCATATGCGAACGCTCCATCAAGCCAAAGGCCGCAGAGAAGAAAACAAGCGCAGCAACGGACTGGGGGGCTACGCCACCCAATGAGCCAATGGCACTCGATGACCTGGAGCTAGACACAGGACTCGAGGGCCCAATGAGCGTCATGATGATCAAAAAATCCTGGACGCAACCGTACATTACGTACCTCCTCAGTAACCGCCTACCGGACGACCCGACAGACGCATGGCACATCACGCGACGCTCCAAGGCATTCGCCATTATCAACGGCGAATTGTATAAACGCAGCATCACAGGCGTGTTACAACGATGCGTCTCCTTGGCCGATGGAAGAGCAGTCCTCCTCGACATCCATGAAGGGACCTACGGGCACCACGCCGGCAGTCGCGCCCTCGTCGCCAAAGCTCTACGAGCTGGATTTTACTGACCCACGGCCATGCACGACGCCAAGGACATAGTCCAAAAGTGCAACGCTTGTCAGCGATTCGCGGACAAGCCACACGCACCAGGCGCAGAACTACGGCCTATTCCATTGGCCTGGCCCTTCGCACAATGGGGGCTCGACATGGTGGGCAAGCTCCCAAGGTCCTCGCAAGGAGGCTACGTCTACCTCTTGGTCGCAGTCGACAAATTCACCAAGTGGATTGAGGCCATGCCAGTGACTAAGCAATCAGGTCACAACGCGGTCAAGTTCTTCGAGTCCATCGTCTACCGCTTCGGCGTGCCGCACAGCATCATCACTGACAACGGGACGAACTTCACATCCAAAGAGTTCCAAGAATTTTGCGAAAACCTGGGGATCAACATCAGTTACGCCTCAGTCGCGCATCCACAGACCAACGGTCAGGTGGAAAAAGCAAACGGGCTCGTCTGCAGCGGCATCAAGAAGCGACTCCTTCGACCACTCGAGCAGGCCGCAGGTTGCTGGCCAGATGAGCTCCAATCCATACTCTGGAGCCTACGAACAACTCCAAACAGCGCCACGGGCTACAAGCCATTCTTTATGGTGCACGGAGCAGAAGCAGTACTACCCGCCGAAGTTCGGTACAAGGCACCGCGCGTAGTCACTTACAGCGAACAAGAGTCATCTCTTGCACTCGAAGACTCCGTCGACCTCCTCGACGAGGCAAGAGAAATCGCCGCAGAAAGATCCACGATCTACCAGCAGAACCTGCGCAACTACCACAGTAGAAGGCTTTGCCCCAGATCCTTCGTCGAAGGTGACCTGGTCTTGCGACTGAAGCAGCAAGCGCATCTCAAGCTCGAGTCCCCCTGGGAAGGACCGTACGTGATTACAGAAGTAATCCTAGGTGGCGCCTATCGCCTTCAAGATTTAGAGACAGGAGTCGCATACTCCAACCCTTGGAACGTAGCACAACTGCGACGCTTCTACCCCTAGCTGTTTTTTACTTTTACGTCGCAAATAAGGCTACTTAGCCAAGGCCACTTAGCCACACATTGTACCTCATACTGTTCTTCAAAATAAATAAAAGCTAAGTGCCCCAAAACTCTGTGTTTTTCTTTTCACTTCTGTCAATTTTATACTAGGGGCTACGCCACCCTACATACATCTGTTCTTCGAACCAATAAATGCGATATCCTGAGTAGCTGGCACATCAATCAAACCCCTTAACGCAAACTCAACCCAGCTGCAACGCACCTGGCAGGTTGACAAAGGGATGGTCAGGCTAACGAAAAGGACTCGCATAGTGCAACGCACCTCACGCCAACAAAGCTGTTTATACACATTCAACAATAAAATATCTACAACCTACACATGAACTTTACAACACAAATACACTTATGTGCAGGATACAAATCTGGCTACTACTGCAACAGAAGAACATTGGTTTGTTCCTCGAAGAAGCTGACAATCTCCTCTGCTGGACGGTCCACCGCCTGATAGTGCGGCACCATATTCCAAGCAGATCCGGCTGGCGGGGCTGGCGGACCGGAAGCAATGGCGGCGACATCCACGTCAGGCCTGTGCAATTGCACCATCGAGAGGGCAGCCTTGGCACCAGCCACCAACTGCTGCTTCACGCACTCGCGAACAGCGGACATATCTTGAAATTTCGCCAGAAGAGCCAACATGATTGATGGAGTGTCATCCAACGGGAACATCGCACGATAGATGTTCTTCAAACACGACTGTGACTTCTTCAGGAAGAGCAGCACTCACGAAGCACGATCCTGTAGGGTCGCCAATGCAGTCGCACGATCATGATCTACCCAGAAATATACACTCTCTTGAAGTTGCTCCTGGGTGAGATCATGAAGGCGGATGGCAATCATATCCCTCTCCTCTTGCGGATGGCGTGCGCTAACAACTACAGGAAGCAGCACCAACAGCATAAGTACAACGTACCATTGCGACTAACTACAAAGGAAAAGATGAGGACGAGCAAACTAACACTTAAACTGGACGCCCAGCTGCGTCACCTCGCCAAGCAGATATTGCTCGTGGGCGGCGGATTTTTCCGCCTTCGACTTCCACACGTCTGCGTTACCACGGATCAGGGGCAACTCACGCTCCAGTTCTTTCACGCGATCACGAAGTCGTGACAGCAAGGACAGCTCCTCTACCCTGGAGCGCGGCGGTGCCACTGTCTCATCAAGACATTGTGAATCCTGGTTTCCCCCCACAGGACCACTCGATGCACCCTACCACAAGTCAAGACAAAGGCAATTAAGACGACCAAATTAACACAAAGGCAAGGGGAACAGATGCATTCAAGATAAGCATAAGTGTTTTCAAACACACTCGCCAGCAGGCACGTCCTTAGGCCAAAAAGGCAACTGATCAATTATTACAACAAGCTAACTACGGAGCAGCTGGCTTCTTCGACTTCAACGGCTTCGGGGGCTTCATCAAGTCCGTGGTAGTATCAGATGCCACTGACTTTCCGCCAGCCCCTGAGGCCGAAGCTTTCGCCGCCTTCTTCGCACGTTGGAGCTCCTCCGAATACTTGGCAACAGTATTTATCAAGGAATGGCCATATTTGGCACAAGCAGTCGCAAAGGGAGCGACGACTACCTGCTGACCATCCGCGCCAACAGGCATCGCCTTCGACACCGCAGAGGGATCTATCTCGACTTTGTGGGCTTGCACCATGGCGAGTGACATCGTCGCACCAGCCGCTCGGAGGGAGTTCTTGTAGGTAGCAGGCACACCCCCGGCGACTGACTCTACCAGCTTGTCCATATTATCGACCAGCTCCGCCTTCGGCATCAACTCCTCTCGGAGGAGACTATGGGCGACCTTGGCCTTGGACAATGTATCCTGGATGGCGGCGCTTCGGTCCTCGACCGTAGATACCGCGCCGGCCAGAGCGTCATCACGACGAAGGGCCTGCGGGTCAAAATTCAGGTCGCCAGCATCTACACCAAAAATACACACATGGATCAAACTTCTAGTGCCACCGGCAAAACTCTAGATGTAGATAGGAACATCAATAAAATATCTACCAGTAAAGGTACCTGAGAGGGCCTTGGCGACTGAGAACAGTTGCTCTTCGAACAACTTTTCCCTCGCCGCAAAGGAGGCGCGCAGATCCTCTTCACGCTTCTGGGCATCATCACGAGCCGCGATTGCCTCGTCGCGCCCCTTCACAGCTGCGGCTAATGTCTTCTCCAACGTGGCGATGTTGCGCAGTAATGCATTATGCTCAGCTACATGGCAGTCAATAATTGGCTATCAGTCGATTACATCAAAATAAAGAGAAGACGAAAAGATAAAGTGTAGAAGCACTCACTTTCGACCACGCGGTGACACGTCTCCAGCATTGCATGCTAGCGACCCATCGCCATCACCTGCTCCGCCACTTGTGCAGCTTCCTTTACAAGGAGCTGTCACACAAAACAAGGAATCAGAAGAGGGCAACAGAAGGCGTTGACTGCCACACTAAAAAAGAAAGAAAGATATACTTATATGGTCCTCTAGCGACTCCGAAGAAGTTTGCTGAACTGTCATCCGAGCAACTATTCGATGCTCCCCTACATGAGGAGAGCTCGAAGAATTGTGCCCGGAGTGGGCTGCCACTGGAGGAGAAGGAGCGTGCTCGACCTCTACTTTGGCCCTTGAGGTTGCGACTCCAGATTCCTTCACAAACTCGACGTCGCCAGAAGATGACGACGCCTCTTGGGTACAAGACCAAATTCACATTGAGAAAAGGAAAACTCCAGGGCAAAGCCAACAAGAAGAAAACAGAAAAGAACTAGTGAACTCGCAAATTTACCAGTCAAAGTTGTCAAGATTAAATGTGGCCTCCGCCGACTCTGACGAAGACTCCTTTGGCAATCGCATCTTCTTACGAGAAGATGGTGCCACAACCCTCACAGGAACGGCGGGAATTGGTGACTCCGCGCCAGCAGCTGTGCCTTCTGGAGTTGAAGGAGTCGACGCATCGGAGTCCTCGCTGCGCGAACGCTTGCGAGTATCCGGGATCTTGGACTCGGGGGCTTCCTCTTCCACATCAGAAGGGACAGTCGACTCAGACTCGTCCTCTTCCAAAGCTTCACGAGGAATAATACCCTCAGGGAGAGGAGGCATACAAGGCGACACCGCCCAATCCTGCATACAGACAGTGAAGATCAGCAAACAGAACAGGTAAGCAACAGAAAAAGCAATCGTGAAAGTAAGCTACTGCGTAGCACAACTATACCTCAGGAGGAGGATTCGAAGCATCGAAAGGAGGAACGACTGGCTCATTTGGAAGCACATCCTTGAAGGTGTACTTCGTGACCAGTCGCACCCTCTTATCTACCTCACTCGCGGACATGCCATCGGCAGACACACGAGTGGCATCATCAGCGCCACCCCATTGAAACATGGGATGGACTCTGGCCTGGAGAGGTTAGACGCGACGACGCAGCCAAGTCCTGACAAGGGCGCAGCCTCCCTCTTCCTCGCCTATGCGACTCTCGAGGTCGCATACGCGTTGATATAGGACGTCTGTCTCCGCGAGTTCGGAGGGCATGATCACGTTCTTCCAAGAACGCATCTTCTTGCAGGGAGTCGCGGGATCGAAAGGCGCGAGTCCAAAGTGCTCGTCCTTGGCCTTCTGGTCGCGAACATAGAACCATTTGTCCCTCCATCCCTGGACGGACTTGGCGAGCTTGATGTCGAAGTAGGTGGCGGACGGGTCGACATGGATTCCACAACCACCTACGTCGTAAACTAGAGAGCCAGATGCAGATTGACGCTTCAGCTTAAATAAGCGTTTGAAAAGGCCAAAGTGCGGCTCGATTCCGAGCCAGCACTCGCAAAGAGTGATGAAACAGGAGATGTGAAGAATCGAGTTTGGGGACAGCTGATGGAGCTGGAGCCCGTAGAAACAAAGGAGACCCCTAAGAAAGGGGTCGAGAGGCAAAGAAAGGCCGCGAATGACGAATGCAAAAAACATCACTCGAAAACCGGTGGGAGGCACAGGAATGGTCTCACCGCTGGGGACGCATGCATCGGCGACTGCTGCAGGAATAACTCCGTCTTGGCGAAGAAGACGGAGATCCGATGCCTTGATGATAGAGGGGCGCCACGCGCCATTGGTCACGCGGGTGCCCGTGACCTTCTTTTTCCCGTCGGCGGCGGCACTGGTGCCCGCAGCAGCGGGGCCACCCTTCTTCTTCGTCGCAGCGACGGTGGCCGCGGATTCAGCGGCATCGCCTCCTTTCTTCTTTCCCATTGCGTGGTGGCGATGAGAACGCAGAAATTAAGTTGGAAATGAGTGGAGATGGTCCAGATTTGAGGAGGAGATGAGCGCAGGGAAAAATAGATGAGCAGCAGCAATGGCGATGGCAGCGAGGAAGAAAAGAGTGCAGATGGAAAATTACCGCCGTAGCGCCGCTACTTAACCCCTAGGAGATACAATCCAACGGCTCACAAAAACACTACTGGGCGCGTGGCACGCATCGCGTTCGACACATGGAGAAGAGGAAGCACGAACCGTCCCTCCACTGCTCCCATTACGCGCGGAAATCGAGGAGGCACAGTTAATAATAAGATTACGCACGCCCAGTCAAATCAAAGTCAGAAAGTGGGACCCACCGCTTGTCACGTCCCGTCAAAATCGCTGACGCGGGCAACTGAGGTCATGCAAGCGTCAGCACTGACGTCATCATCAGCTACGCAGCGGAAAACTTCGACTACTTTAGTCCTTGCTGGAGTCTTCGACTCCACCAAACACTCGGGGGCTACTCCCATAGGGAGCGCTGGCCGCGCACCCTACGATTTTTTCTTTTCTTATTGCAGGGATATAGGAAATCAAATTCAAACCCAATCACTCAAAATACGGTTCGACTGCGGACATGGGTTACTCCCATAGGGAGCGCCGAAAACAATTTCGACTGAAACAAGCAAGCAGAAAACGACAGCAGTCGCAAATGTGTTTTAGTCTCTGCCTGAGTCTTTGACTGAAACAAACAAGCAGATTATTTAGTCCCTGCCTGAGTCTTCGACTCCACCCGGCACTTGGGGGCTACTCCCATAGGGAGCGCTGGTCGCGCACCCTATGAATATTTGCACAAAAACTATGAGTTGATAACATCCGCACTCGCAGAACATGGCGACACTGCCTCATAATTTTCCCTACAAAGAGACTACGTCTCCTGGGTCGCCGGAATCGTCTCTGCGATGATAAAATTCAGATGTCGCGCTTACAGCGTGAAGGTAAGACCTGAATAAGGCCTAGCAACGCATTTAACTGCGCACTACCAGAAAAATATCTGTGCCTGCAGACACGATGAACATGCCTTGACAGACGCGTCAAGTGCTCACACCCATATAACTGGAATTCGACTCCTGTAAGACCTCCGCGGCCTGAGTCGAATTACGCCAGCACTTTTCAGGATTCGAGTCCGGGGACTCGAGTTCGAGTAGATTGCGTTGTTTCACCCTAAGGTGGTTAACTCATATCGATAATTCAGCTATCTCAGGCACGTATATCAACAATCCCTATGACATAAATGAAAGTAGTCGAAAATGTACTCATTCAGGCACTCGAAGACTTCAAAAACTACCCAGTCGAATCTGCGATTCCACTGGATACTCGGGGGCTACTGACATGGGTATACCCTACAGGTACTCAAGCTTGGTATATACAGTCTAAATACGTACGGGCCCACGGTGTCGCCAAGGCCCAGATGAAAGGAGTCGAGTAACCTGCGGACTCTCGATTGCTTGAAGGATAAGAAGAAGCTAAAGATAGAAAGTTTGAAGGGGAAAACCCTAACTTGTAACCGACTCGACCTGCTACCCGAGACCTAGCCTATCTATATAAAGGCTAGGAGGGGCGGCGATAAGGACACACGCAACCCTAGTTTCCACAACCCTCGCCAGATTGCATCTGCGCACCATTGTAACTTTCGACTCCTTCAATAATTCCACGAGCAGACAAGCAGGAGTAGGGACCTCTACGAGGCCTGAACCTGGGTAAATCCTTTGTCCCCTGTGTGGTTGTTTGCTAGCCGATATATGTCTCCAGCGCTCCCTCCTTCTCCAAAACCCAAGTCCATAACAATGGGCATTGATGAGTTAAACCTTCGTCACTAGGACCCCTACGGGGAGGTTGATTACATAAGGCCGAAGAACCCCCTACGACACCAGCATCGCCGACCCATGGTCGGAGGTAACCAGGGTTTTCTCCCATTCCCTTGTTCTTCCCCCATTCACATTGTTGGATGCTAGATCGTATGTTATTAGGGCTCGGTTGTTCGTATTTTTACAGTAGCTAATCCTCTTGTGTTAGATCTCGTATTTCGATGAATCCCCTATTCGTATTTGAACCCGTTGTTCATAGTTGGGATCAGTATTCGATTTGCTTTGAGATTTGGGGAATAATCAGGAGATCTCAATCGGTTAATTTATGCAAATAATCAATCCGATAATCAAAGTATCTCAATCATGTACTTATTGCACTCTGCTGTTTTTTCCAACAGGAGCATAGCAGCGACGTCCGTAGCAACGATGAGTCCAAGGACACAAAGACTCGTCATGTGCTGAGGAGGCTGAAGTCCGGATAGTACAAAAACTTCTTCGCCGGCGACGTGTATAGGTGCCCCTTCTGCCCCACCAGGAGGCTCCACGCCATGGACTTCAACTCCCTCGTGAAGCATGCCGAGGACAGGAGGACCTGCGGTGAGTCGGTGAACATCCACGGCTTCATAGCCAAGCACCAAGCGCTCGGTCTTCACCTCCGAAACCTCCAGAAGGTGGCTATCGAGGAGGGTCGCATGTACCCGATCAAGCCCAAGGCGCCCAAGGTCAAGGAACTGGGCAGCAAGAAGTGGAGGAGGCGCCAAAGGGAGGAGGCAGAGGCCCTCCTAGTAGAGGCCATGAGGGGCCACTGATCTTGTGCTACTACTACTGTTGTAAAGCAGCTTCTTTTGTCTTATCTATGTTGAACTTGTCCGCTGCTGCTCCTGAGCAGCCTAATTGTCGAACCTCGTTAAGTACCATACTATATAACCTATATTAACTGCTTTATCTACATCTGCTCTGTTTACTGAATCTATTTATGGTGCTGGTTAGATTTGCTGCTCTAGATTTACTACCTGATTGGGGAAAAAGAGAGCCAAATGGAACAATGAATGAAGAGAGAAGGTGCTCTAGATTCTCTAGCTTTTTAGGCAAAAAACACAACTATTAGCGAGGAAGAGGGGAAAAGGCGCTCTTAAAAAGGCCAATCATAAATATAACAAAAACGAAAACTTCCAATTTAGGCGATAGGGTACACGTAACCACCAAACGCGCCCCACATGGTCCCGCACCACGTCCCCCATAATCAGCGAGAGATGGATGACAGATCCACTATGTATCTTGGTCCCACCTGTCATCATGTAACGATCGAGGCGACGTAACGTAATGCTCAATGCACGACCCGCCCCAACGCGGTCCCATCGTCAGCATGTAATGGTCAAACCTTCGAATTGACGGCATCCCCTTGTCCGAGCGCCTATGAGGGTTTCAGAATAGAGGGTGTCAACACCTGGATTTTTAACCCCAGATGCCTGTTATGCCATACCTGGCAATCCCAGGATTATCATTTTTTGCGAGACATAACAGATTGGATATCACAGTACATCATCCTTTACAAACCATAATAAGGTTGTACAAAAATAAAGGACCTCATGATCCAGTCTTAATATAATCAAGCAGCGGAATAATAAAGCGTAGTAGTGAGCTCCATCTTCAGGGTCACAAGAAATCCTGACGATGGGAGATGATCCTAGTTGTCGTAGCCGTCGTGATGTACATCTTCCTGATAGTCCTCCTCATAGTCTGGCCACGGGAATAGCCAGGGACAAAGCCATGAGTATTCTTTAAGTACTCGCAAACTATCACTAACAAGTAAGGTAGTTCTAGTAGGAATCTTAAGCTCTAGGTTTATTTGCAAAAATCTAGATTTATCTAAACAGACTTCGGAAGTAAAGAAAACTAATTAAATGTTCTAAATCATTTAAGTGGGAGCCTAGTTTTCATGTTCACAACCATGTTGTGGTCAAGTCAAAAATCATAGTTCAGTTCACAAGTCATTTTGAAAACATCTGACGACGGAACAGTATGGCCACTCCAACTGTCCATGACCACGGACGTGGCTATTCGAATAGTTTGACACTCTGCAGAGGTGGTACACTTTAACCAACAAATTCGTATCCATTAGGGATAACCCTGAATCAATCAGACTTAGTATGCGGATAATCAATCATAACCTTTCAATTACACACTCTAGTAAAGGCACCTCCCCTATGAGCTTGGCCTCCCAGCCATGTCCATCTGCTATCCTGGGCACTGCATAGGTGGACATCATCAAGAGGTAGCCTCACCTCAAGCCTCTCCTGCGAGGGAACCCATACTAATGCATATAAACTTCCGGCTAAGACCTACCAAATTCAGGTATTGTGGTTGTACGGTAAAATTGGAATGGTATCGCATCCGAACCCAACCATCATTCATCATCAAATCCATCTATGTTTCTCAACTAATGTCAAAACATTTCAATAGAATGACTCATCAATCCAAGGTTTTCATAATCATTTTCACCAAGTATTCCCATCTAAAGTGATCAAGTTTTATGCTTAGCACTAGCCACTAAGGTTAAGAGTGTTCACTAATGACGGGGCTAATCTTTAATCTCATGCCATAGAATGACATCTTGGATAGGCCTAGTTTTATACTCTTTATGCTATCTATTCTATTTCTCCAAATACTCACAAAGCACTAACTAAAAGTAAAGAACTTTGGTAAAGTAAAAGAGTAAAGCTTGAAACTAAAACTTGGGATTGGTATAATCAAAAAATGGTATAACCAAAGCATGCCTAGTGCATCTTGCTTTGGTTAATACTTGTAAGGGTTAGCTTGCAAGGGTCTAGCTTGCTTAGTAGTGATGGATTGCCTTAATTGGTGCAGTGATTGAAGTTTTCTTCTTCGTCTTCTTGGTATAACTCCTCCTCCTCGTATCCTTGGTCGGTACTATCGTCTATAAAGGAATACAGGGTACACAATCACCAAACAGTACTTAATTACTTCTATTTAGCACACTAAGTCTCACACTTGATCTAGCATCATCATATGAAATAAAGAATTAGTCTTGTTTATTTTATTTTAGAAAAGTAATTTCTACTCATTGAAATTAATTAAAATTTAATATTCTCCAAATAGAATATGTGATCATGTGGACACATGTCATCCCCACATATTCTAATACATTGAAATGTCATTTAAAGTGTTGGTCACATATTATAAAGTTTAAGATTATTATTTAATAGATTTAAAGTGACTAGAAATGCTCTAATAGCATTATTTTGGTACTAGTCCAATGTCAGTGCATGCAAACCTAAATATTTTTACATATTCAGATAGATCTTATCAAATGTGATTTTTGAGAGTTGGAATCAACTCAAAAGCATTTATGGTTGATTTTTTAAAAAATGTTTGAATTTGCAAAAAGTCTCTGTCTTGTTATTTTTACTATAGGTTATGTATAACTCCAATTGATTTAAATCCAACGGTCTTGGATAGATAATTTAAATAACTTTCTAACAAAATTGGAATCATGCCATTTGGTTCAGTGAAACTCTCTGAATTAATTTTTGAATCTACTGACAGAATAGGGTTTTAACTAAATTGGAAAATACTAATTTGAATCTTTGGGCTACGCGCGGGAAACTGAACGGGCTGGCCCAGCTACACTGCACAGCGCAGCGGGCTGCTGACAAATGGCGTCCACCACTCAGCGACTCTTCTAACGTGAAACGGTATCTTTCAACTAGATCCCTACGATCTAATTCTAATCCAACGACCATGGTTCATCATCAACGATGAATAGCTCCGGCGAGGAAAATTACCTAGCGCAGCGGTGGGGGTCTGGTGGGGCTCACCTAGGATCTAGCTAGGGTCGGCGAGGGGGGAGATCAACGTGGTAGACGACATCGAGGCGAGGCGCGCTCATGACAGGGCTTGGGGTGGTCGGAATCGACGGATCCCTTCTCCTCCAGCAGCGGCGGGCTCCGGTGAAATTCTGGCGCGGTGGTGCTCGCCTTGCTCAGGGGAGAAGTGGGGGAGTGGCCGTGAGGAGTGGAGAGTGTAGTGGTATGGATAATGGAGGCGGGGGTGGACTCCTTTTATACTACGGCGAGGGGACCGAGCGGTGCTGGCGTGAGCTCGACGGTGGTATCGCTACAGGCGGCTATCGGCGTGGCTGAGGTAGGTGGACGGTGCAGTGTTCCCTAGTGGTTCTCACGGGCATGATGGCGAGGTGTGGGGCGGCGTGGTTTGGTCGGGAGCGTGCGGTGCTCCGCGCGGGCGCAGAGGTGTTTGCGGCGGCGTGCGGGAGCTGCGGGTCACACGGCGGTGAACGGGGTTGTCTGCTGGGTTGGGGTGATCATGGCGAGGGGGTGCATGCACAGTGAAGTCAAGGCGCGGTCTGGGCGATCTAGTCGGGCGCGGCAAGCTGGCGCGCTCTGGACATGGCGCAGAGAGGCTCGGCGAGGCATAGCTAGGTTGGTACAAGGTGAAGGGAATATGCCCGAGAGGCAATAATAAAGTGGTTATTATCTTATTCCTTGTTTATGATAAATGTTTATTTTGCATGCTATAATTGTATTGATTGGAAATGTCAATACATGTGTGTTCAATAAACAAATAAAAGGTTCCTAGTTATGCCTCTCATATAAACTAGCTCGTTGATTAACAAGATGATCAAGGTTTCCTGATCATGGACATTGGATGTTGTTAATAACGAGGTCATAACATTGGTGGAATGATGTGATGAACATTCATCCAAAGTATAGAATTACGATCAGAGTCATTATGTTTATATTGCTATAACATCATACAAAGTAATCTTAGTCCTTAGACCATGAGATCATGTTAATTGCTAACACCGAAAGAGTATCTTGATAACATCAAATGTCACACCGTAACAGGGTAACTATAAAGGTGGGTTAAGTGCTACGAAGGTGTTATGTTGAGGCTCATGGATCAAGAGTGGGATTTGTCCATCCCGATGACGGATAGATATACTCTAGGCCCTCTCGGTGATATCACATTGAAATAGCTTGTAAGCAAGTGATGTGATCACTAGAATGTTATATCATGGGAACGAGAAAATAGTGCATATCAGTAACAAGATCAAACTAGGTATTTGGATGCCAATGATCGAATCTCGGACATGTAATATATCCCAAGACAAAGGGATTTAGTTACAACGTTAAAGGTTCACACGATCACAAGAGTCATCGTTGAATATGTGGGAGTCAGTACAGATCTCCAGGTCCCGCTGCTGATTATTGATCGGAGAGGGGTCTCGATCATGTCTTCATTATTCACGAACCGTAGGGTGACACACTTAAGGGACACCGACACCATTGGAGCAAATATGTTTCAAATAAAGATTTAAGAAAGCGCTGGAATCATTTCGATGGAAACCGGAATTGTTTCGGGTGAAATTGCTAAAACTAGTTCTGCATATGATATTGAAATGTTGCAGGCGGTTCATGTGAATGTTTGTTAATTAATGTAATTAACAAAATTCTGAAATGCATGTGTGAGTGGAATTTTGAGTGGAGGCTTTTTATGGGAGTGGGAGCTCCACCCACATGAATGTGGAAGAGGTGGGGGCACCACCATGGCTGCCACGCCATGGCCCTTGGGTGCCCCCCTCTCCCCTATAAAAGGCCCCCTCTCCTCCTCTCACAACACACCTCCTCGTATAGGATCTCTCTCCCCCTCTAGTTCTTCCCCATGGTCTTGGATTAGCGAGATACATGTTCCCGGTGGCTTTATCTGGAAAGCAGTTGCTGCTTCCACTGCTTTGCTAGAGCGAGGGATAGAGGTTGTCGGGGTACCGGACGTGTGTGCGATCACGGATGCACAGCTGCTTTGCGGTGCTGGACTTGGTGGTGCTGGACTTGCTGGAGCTGGACTTGCTGGAGCTGGATCTGATGGACGTGATGGAGCCGGACCTGCTGGACTTCATCACGATCTTGAGACTGGCAAGTGTACGACTACATCATCCACGAGTTCCATCTCGTTAACAAAGCTTTGTTGTCTTCGAGGGTAAGTTCTCTATGGATGTATATCCACCCATTGCATGTATCTAATAGATAGATCTTGGCGATAGTTCCCATCGTAGGAAATTTTTTGTTTCCTATGCTGCGAACCCAACAGTGGTATCATAGCCTGATCTATGCGTAGGTGCTTCGCACGGGTAGTACACATATGTTTATATGTGGGCGATGATGATCATGTTATTGCATATTTCATGTATTTTGGATATTGGTGGCATAGTGGGATGAAGCGGCCCGGACCAACCTTACATGTCATCGCACATGAGACCGGTTCCACAACTGACATGCAACTAGTTTTGCATAAGTGGATGGCGGGTGTCTGTCTCTCCTACTATAGTCAATATCTGATTTACAACGAGTTGCTAATAACTTAGTTAACCTTGTTGTGGTTCCATGTTCATAGGTAAGACCGGTTCTATCTCCGAAATCCCTAACCCATGTAAAACTTGCAATGGATAAATTAGAGGCGTCTAGTTTAGATCGTTGTTGGGCTAGTGTCATGATATGGTAATGTTGTAAGTAAATATATGATAGATACTCTTACAACACACCAAACGTGTAAGTTCCATAGACCTTGGTCTTACACACAAAGGAATGATAGAGATCATACCATGATGCATATGATAGATATCAAATGCATGGACCATATCATCCCACTTTACAGATTAGATGTTTGCATCTTACATTGCTAGTTTGGCGCTTTTAGTAGCATTGTAAGATGATCCCTCAATTAAATATCAAGATAAAATGTGTTCTTCCTTAAGTATCCACCATTCAATGGATCGTGTTTCGAGACATCACGTGATGATCGGGTGTACTCGACTCTACGCTTTCATACAACGGGTGTAAGACAGTTTTACTAAGGTTCTTACTTGGCGAGCCTAGCATGTACAGAAATGGCCTCGGAACACGGACCGAAAGGTTAAGAATGAGTCATATAGTTGATGTGATGTCCATATTGATGCTTGCCTTTGAAGCTACACCGACTCACGTGATGATCGAACTTGGTGTAGTGGATTTGGTTCATGTAATCACCAAAAAAGCACGAGGGATGTCATTTTTGAGTGGGAGTTCATTTCTAATTTGGATTAGTCGAACTCAATTTGTCATAAACTAAATTAAAGTGAATTTTCATAATTTTTTGTATTCATTGGCATCTGTTCGCTACCTTATGCTTAGTTTTAATTGAGATAATAGAACTATAGAATTCTAGATATTGACTTTACGAACAGGTATTGTATTGTTTTGAATGTCAATTTAAAGTTTAGAAGTCCTATTGCAAACTTTCAGCAAACTCTATTTACTCCATGAAGTTTAATAAGTAGTATTAAATCAAGAGTAAGAATTCCAATGTTAGTATCTAAAGTATCATGTTTGCCTCCATGATTATTGATATTCAAAAGTTGTTTTAATATCAAGATTATCTAGGAGCTAAAAAATTGTTTTAGAAACCATCATGTGTGGAAGATATTGTGATATCTGAAACAATGTTTTTGGTTGCATTATGATAGAGTATAATTTAGCAAAATACATGTTCTCATATTGTATGAGAATTTGTGAAGGATGGAGATGCTAGGCATTCGGGTCTCCCAAAAAGGTTTTGGGAACTAACATTGTGCTCGCAATTCTTTTTTATAGGCTATAGTAGCTTGATCATGAAAGTTGTCATGATAAGGATGAATAGAAGATGTAAGTAAAATGTTTACTACACTAATAGATTACTAAAGAGTGGATTTTTGAAAGAACACCAAACATTTGATGATGGTGATCCACTTCAAAGTGCAAGTCCAAAGGTATTAGTATTTGACTATATACACTTTATACTATGTGTCATATGAATGACACCACTATTGATGTTGATAGATTCTTTTAAAAGAAAAGGAATTGCTGAAAGAGAATCTATAAAATATTTGGCAGAAAAGAAAAGGTTGGAGATGTCCAACTTAGGTATATAGAAGATATACATGTTATGGCTGTATTCCTTGCTTGTTAAAAAAATGTGGTTCTGAGGTATTGGATACCGCTATTGGATACCGGTATTGGATACCGAATTGGTTGGTGTGAAGTGTCATACAGAACAACACAATTCATGAACTGCAACAACCTAAGTAACTAGCAAGAGAATAAGTGATGATGTTCATCGAAAACAAATAAAGTATTATTCTGTTTTTTGTTGTCGTCAAACCTAGCCTTCAAGATTTGTTTTAATAAATTTTATTTTATTCTGGTATTACAAGAACAATGGTTGTTCAAATAATTACCGTATTCCATATGATGAACTTTTACAAGTCTAGTTGGAGAAATCACATCCATAAACATTATTGCTAAAATGTGGTAAGACAAATGACTGGAAGATCACTTATGAAGTGAGATCGCTGTTCTAATTATATTGGAAAGTAAACATGAAGAAACTCCATGTTGATAGATTTTTGGAGTCTTTTCATTTTGATCAATTGACGCTTGTGAAACTTTCCTCGAGATAATTGAAACTCCGTCCATAGGCCAAACATGAATGGATGACTAACTTATTGGATATTATGCATGTTGATGTATATAGTCCATTATGTGTAGCCATATGCGATGGATCTTTTTGCTTCATATGCCTTCTCCAGAAATTTGAGTGAATATATCTATATATTTACTTAATACGGAAGAAGTATGAAACATTTGAAAATTGTTCAAAGAATTTCAAGATGAAGTGAAAAATCATTGTAACAAGAAAATGAAAGAGTTTATGATTTGATCATAAAGGAAGATATTTGAGTTATAGGTTTAGCAAACCACCTAAGATTTCGGGAATTGTTCCATGAATTTGCATTTCTCGATAAACCACAGGAGTATGGTATGTTCGAGAGATCAAATCAAACCTTGTTTGACATGGTAAGATCAAAGGTGCCATTTATAAAACTGCCATTATGTTTTAAGGATTAAAGCTTTAGAGACTACCGCTTTTACACTGAAAAGAGCACCATCGTAATCCGTTGAAATGACACCATATGAGTTATGGTTTGGGTTAAAACCCGAATTGTCTTTTCTTAAATTTTGGTATGCTATGCATAAATAAAATGTTTACAACCAAAGTCGGATAAGCACGTCTTTGTAGGTTATCCCAAGGAATTTGTTGGGAATTCCTCCATAACACCGAGGACAAACGAGTTTGTCACTTGGAACGTCAAGTTTCTTGAGAAGGAATTTTTCGCAAAAAGTTAAGTGCGAGGACAATAGAACTTTGATAAGGTTGTTGAACCTTAGCTATATGTGCTAAGTAGCACAGCACCAGAAAGTGTCCCGGTGGCGGCCACAATGCTCATGGCTCCCGTGATTACAAAAGGTGTGATCTTGGAGAATAGAGTTCCTATTGAACCATATGGGTCGGTAAGAATCAAATAGTAAGATTTGAAACAAAAGTCGTTATTGTTTTGACAATGATGAACCGACTGCATGCAAAGAAGTGATGATGGGCCCTGACTCCATAAAATGACTAGAAGTCATAGAATCCGTGATAGTATCCATACACGAGAAATAAAGTTTCTGAACTTGGAAGACCCTCTGGAAAGACGTGAACCCTATCGGTCGTGTTTGGATCTATAAAGAAATATACATGGATGTTTAACATCTATGAAATAGTTGACATGTCGGAAAGAAGTTTACGGCAATGTTCAAGGAGTTGACTATGACAAGATTTGATATTTCATAGCGATATTTAGTCTTGACGGATTAATGTAGCAACCACTACATATAATTTGGTATATGGTAGTTGAATAAACAAAACAAGGTTCTTCTAATAGAATAGTTACCTAGGACGTGTACATGACGCGGTCCGAAGGGTTTTGGTAATTCAAAGCGTGCTAAAAGGGCATGCAAACTTCAATAGTTGAAGTGAGCATAGCAGAGTTGGAATCTTCACCATGGTGAAAATGTTAAAGGAGTTTAATTTCATCGGAGATGATGAAGATACTTGCATTTGCAAGAAATTAAGTGGGAGAGCTGAGACAAATTTCCAATACATTATGCAGAGTACATATTGTTGATTGGAAATGATGTATCTTTTATTGACACAAGCTAAGAATTTCATTAAAATAGAATTTCGATGAAAGACGGGCAAAACCGGAATATTTGGCATCAATGTCTATATGGATAGATTGAGGCGCTAATATGGTTATGCTAGACGTACATATATGAGATATTCAAAGGGTCAATATGGAATCAGCAAGAAAGGTTCTTGCTGCATGGAAAGGATTGCATCAAGATTCAAGTGTTTCAACACTTGGTGAGTAAAATCACATGAAGATTTTGATCAATTATACCGTGATATCCACATATGTCCTATGCTCAAAATGTTATGAGCACATACCAGAATGATTCATAAGATGATAATTGGATGATAGTAAATATATTCTTATGAGCTTTGGAAGAACTAAGAATATATCATGTATAAGTGACAAATAGTTAAGGGTAGTTCACTGTAAAGTGTTACATTGATACTAGGTTTGTCACAAGATACAAATTAAATTTAGCTCAATTTAGACTATGTGTGGCACAATGTAATGTAAAGTATGTTCCATGATGGATTTGGATGAGTTCCAAAGTTGAGACATTGTGATGAATGCTACAACAAAAGGCTAAGTATATGACTGCTATAGTAGCAGCAAAGGAGGGCATTTGTGTTAAATAGTTTGTTATCAAACTACGTGTGGTTCAAAGTGGGATAATACTAAGAAGATATATTGTATGATAATAATATCAACATATTTTAACCCGAACGAACTAAAGGTCTCACCAAAGGACCAAATTTATACAATGCCATCTCATTTGAGAATGAGTGATGCGTAGAGACGCAAAAACATGCAAATACACATGGACCTGAAACTGTCAGATCCGAAGATTATGTTAACCACTAGCAATCGCGTATATGCAACACTAGAAAGCCATAGGTGTTCAATACGCAAAGTTTTTTCAAACTAGATTATTGACTCCAGTGCAAGTGGGAGACTGAAGGGAATATGCCCGAGAGGCAATAATAAAGTGGTTATTATCTTATTCATTGTTTATGATAAATGTTTATTTTGCATGCTATAATTTTATTGATTGGAAACATCAATACATGTGTGTTTAATAAACAAATCAAAGGTTCCTAGTTATGCCTCTCATAACTAGCTCGTTGATTAACAAGATGATCAAGGTTTCCTGATCATGGACATTGGATGTTGTTAATAACGAGGTCGCAACATTGGTGGAATGATGTGATGAACATTCATCCAAAGTATAGGATTACAATCATAGTCATTATGTTTATATTGCTATAACATCATACAAAGTAATCTTAGTCCTTAGACCATGAGATCATGTTAATTGCTAACACCGGAAGAGTATCTTGATAACATCAAACGTCACACCGTAACAGGGTGACTATAAAGGTTGGTTCAGTGCTACGAAGGTGTTATGTTGAGGCTCATGGATCAAGAGTGGGATTTGTCCATCCCAATTATGGATAGATATACTCTAGGCCCTCTCGGTGATATCACATTGAAATAGCTTGCAAGCAAGTGATGTGATCACTAGAATGTTATATCACGGGAACGAGAAAAGAGTGCATATTGGTAACGAGATCAAACTAGGTATTTAGATGCCAATGATCGAATCTTGGACATGTAATATATCGCGAGACAAAGGGATTTAGTTACAATGTTAAAGGTTCACACGATCACAAGAGTCATCGTTGAATATGTGGGAGTCAGTACGGATCTCCAGGTCCCGCTGCTAATTATTGATCGGAGAGGGGTCTCGATCATGTCTGCATTATTCGCAAACCGTAGGGTGACACACTTAAGGGATACTGACACCATTTGGAGCAAATATGTTTCAGATAAATATTTAAGAAAGCGCTGGAATCATTTCGATGGAAACCGGAATTGTTTCGGATGAAATTGCTGAAACTGGTTCTGCATGTGATATTGAAATGTTGCAGGGGGTATTATGTCAGTGTTTGTTAATTAATGTAATTAACAAAATTCTGAAAAAAATAAATAAAATAGTTTTATTTAATGAGAGCTTGCATTAAATTTGGTGAAATTTAATGCATGTGTGAGTGGAATTTTGAGTGGAGGCTTTTTATGGGAGTGGGAGCTCCACCCACATGAATGTGGAAGAGGTGGGGGCACCACCATGGCTGCCACGCCATGGCCCTTGGGTGCCCCCCTCTCCCCTATAAAAGGCCCCCATCGCCTCCTCTCACAACACACCTCCTCATGATGGATCTCTCTCCCCCTCTAGTTCTTCCCCATGGTCTCGGATTAGCGAGATACATGTTCCCGGTGGCTTTATCTGGAAAGGAGGTGATGGTTTCTCTGCTTTGCTGGAGCGAGGGACAGAGGTTGTCGGGGAACCGGGCGTTTGTGCGATCACGGATGCACCGCTGCTTTGCGGTGCTGGACTTGGTGGTGCTGGACTTGCTGGAGCTGGATCTGATGGACGTGATAGAGCCGGACCTGTTGGACTTCATCACGATCTTGAGATCGGCAAGTGTATGACTACATCATCCACGAGTTCCATCTCATTAACAAACCTTTGTTGTCTTCGAGGGTAAGTTCTCTATGGATGTATATCCACCTGTTGCTTGTATCTAATAGATAGATATTGGCGATAGTTCCCATCATAGGTTTTTTTTTGTTTTCTATGCTATGAACCCAACACAGGGCTCGGCTGGGGTCGTGGCCTGGACAAGGGGTGGCGGTGGACCGAGGCGTGCTTCCTGGACATCATGGATGGGGGCAGCATTGTCTGCTGTGAGCCGGCCATGGTCGGCCGACGATGACCATAAACGAGCGGTGCTCCACTGTGCAAACGGAAAAAGGGGGCTTGCTCTGGGGTTTGGTTAGACTCAGGGGAGACAGGGGAGTGAAGTGGAGACCAAATGGTCGAGGATTACTGTGCACAACAGTGAAGTTAGGCAGAGAGTTAATCTGTGTAGTTAAGGTGTTTGATAATATGGCCGCAAGAATTAAAGTTTGGAAATTTTGATTCAAATTTTTTGAGTGATCTTAAGTTAAGCTTGGGAATCTATGTTTGCTTGGAGAGATCAAGGGGAATTGATTTGGTAGGTTTTTAAAAAAGTGGGATCTTAACACATGAACTAGATTCAATTTTTAACTGTCCATTAAATTGATTTGCAAGATGCTTTTGTAAGTTTCTAAAGTGGGCCTTGATACACTTTTACTTGGTCTAGCAAGGGGTGAAAAGAAGTAGAAATGTTTCTGTTAGAAATTATCTTCTAGGAACACTCAAAGTGGCCTAGTGGTTAACTTTGGTTAAAATGACCATTTGCTTTATTTATTCATATTTGATTTCTTTTGATTTTGTTTGTAATTGGTCTAGATAATGTAGTATTCACCTTTAAAGAATTTCTCATTATTTGTAGCAATCAAGATGGCATTTTCAATCAATTCTAAACTAATGCAGCACACACATGCATTCATATTCATTTTCTTCATAAAAGTTTTTGTTAACCCTAACTTTGGGTGATTAGAACTTGATAATCTTGATTAGAAGTTTTTGGGGTGTTACAAACCTTCCCTCCTGAAACAAAATCTCGTCCCGAGATTTAAGAAAAACTATGAACTAAAGAGATCTGGAAACTCAGTCCTAATGTAATCATCTCGCTCCCAGGTAGCTTCTTCTTCGGTATGGTTGCTCCATTGGATCTTAAGAAACTTGATACTCCGGGTTCTGGTGGTTATGAAGGCTTCTTCCAAGATACGGATGGCTACTTCACGATACGTCAGAGCCTTGTTGATATCTATGGCTCGATGGTCGATGTTCTTGAAAACTTCGGTCTTCTCCGGAACTTCTAGGCATTTGCGAAGTAACAAGAATGGAACACATCATGGATGACTGACATCTCCTCTGGCAGTTCCAGTTGATATGATACTTCTCCTCGGCGATTCAGAATCTTGAAGGGTCCAATATATCTGGGGGCTAACTTTCCTTTTAGTTGAAAACGTTGCATTGCCTTCAAAGGTGACACTTTGAGATACACAAAAATCTCCGACATTGAAGGTTAGGTCTCGACGTCTCTTGTTAGCATAACTCTTTTGTCTGGATTGGGCGGTCCTGAGGTGCTCACGGACTTTGTGAACCTTCTCTTCGGCTTCCCATAGGATGTCGAGTCCGAAAATCCAACTCTCTCCTACTTGCGACCAATTCAAGGGGGTACGACACTTTCTTCCATATAAGAACTCAAATGGGGCCATTTGCAAACTAGCTTGATAACTGTTGTTGTATGAGAATTCTGCGAAAGGCAGACAATCTTCCCATTTTGATCCATATTCTAGGACACAAGATCTCAACATATCTTCTAAGATTTGGTTGACTCTTTCAGTTTGTCCATCGATCTGCGGGTGATAAGCTGTACTAAAGTTCAGCTTGGTTCCTAATCCTTCTTGGACTTTCTACCAAAATCTTGAGGTAAACTGGGTTCCTCGATCCGATACTATGGTCTTAGGGATTCCATGCAAACTGACGATCCTAGCAATGTATAACTCTGCTAGCTTCGAACTCTGGTAGGTGGTCTTGATAGTTATAAAATGGGCTACCTTGGACAGTCTATCAACAATGACCCAAATAGAGTCATTTCCCCTACTAGATGTAGGCAAACCGGAATCTACAATGGTTGCAAAAGTCCTGCGGGTCTCTGATGTTCCACTTTGACTCGCTGACAGATATCACACTTGGCTATGTAGCTTCCGATTTCTCTCTTCATCTTGTGCCACCAAAATTGCTCCTTCAAATCCTGATACATCTTCGTTCCTCCGGGGTGGATAGAATAAAGAGTATCATGAGCTTCCTTTGTATCACAAAACTCCTTCTTCATCTTCGGTGAATCTGGGTACCTTCCTGTACCGATACGACACTTGATTCCGTCGATACTTGCATTCCCTTTCTAGGCTTCCTTGATCTGACTGATCAAAGTGGGTTGAAGTTCTATGCTAGCTAAAAATCCTTTTCTAACTAGCTCCGTTCTAAACTGCTCCAACTCTTCATGCAAACTTGGGTGGGTTTCTTTAATCATGGTGTTTAATCAACACGACAATCTGCTAAGACCATCCGCTACCACATTGGCTTTGCTGGGGTGATAGTGAACGTCAAGGTCATAATCCTTGATTAACTCTATCCATCTCCTTTGCCTCATATTCAACTCCTTCTGAGTGAAAATATACTTCAAACTCTTGTGATCTGAATAAATCTCACAGTGGTTACCCATAAGGTAATGACGCCATGTCTTCAAAGCTAAAACTACGGCTGCTAGTTCAAGATCATGGGTAGGGTAATTTTGCTCATGCTGCTTCAGTTGTTGGGACAAATATGCTATGACTTTGCCTTCTTGCATCAACACACATCCGAGACCAATCTTGGATGCATCAAAATACACATCAAAAGGCTTCTTGATATCTGGCATAATCAAGATTGGAGCTGAAATCAATCTCTTCTTGAGCTCTTGAAAACTTGCTTCACATTTAACCGTCCATTCGAACTTCTTATCATTCTTCAACAGTTGGGTCCTTGGTCTTGCGATGCTCAAAAATCCTTCAACAAACTTGTGGTAATATCCCGCTAATCCTAGAAATGCACGGAGTTGGGTTTGAGTGGTTGGGGCTTCCCATGCTTCAACATCTTTGATCTTGGCGGGATCGACAGCGACTCCTCCTGCTGACACAATATGTCCTAGGAATCCTACTTGCTTCAACCAGAACTCACATTGCAAAACTTGGCATACAACTGATGTTCTCTAAGGGTTTCAAGGATGGTTCTCAGGTGTAGCTCATGGTCTTCTTCTGACTTAGAATAGATAAGAATATCGTCGATAAAAACAACAACAAACTTATCTAGGAAGTTCATAAAAATCTTATTCATGAGATTCATGAAATAAGCGGGGGCATTGGTTAATCCAACATACATGACAGTGTACTCATACAATTCATATATGGTGGTAAAGGCGGTCTTTGGAATATTCGTTGCACGAATCTTGAGTTGATGATAACCAGTTCTAAGATCAATCTTAGAAAACACTCTGGCACCAGTCAACTGGTCAAACAGATCCTCGATCTTTGGCAGTGGGTACTTGTTCTTGATGGTGACGTCATTCAGCTTCTGGTAATCCGTGCACAAACGGTTACCTCCATCTTGCTTATCCACAAACAAAATAGGCGATCTCCATGGCGACGTGCTTGGTTGAATCAGACCTTTCGCCAGCATAGCATCAAGTTGTTTCTTCAGGTCCACTAATTATGATGGGTTCATACTATAAGGTCTTTGAGCTATGGGTCGAGTTCCAGGAATTAGTTCAATAATGAACTCAATATCCCGATCTGGGGGCATACCAGGCAATTCATCTGAGAATACGTCGGGGTATTCATAGACTACTCTAACTTGGTCTAGGGTTGGTTGGGCTAGACTCTTGTTGCACTTGAATTGACGGGGCAAGGTTTCAGATACATGCTCAACTGATACTCCAGAGCTACTGGTCATGGTTATGGCTTTCTTGGCATAGTCGATCAATCCTTGATGTTCCTACATCCAATCCATTCCTAGTACTACTTCCAAATCTTTGGTTCCAAGTACTATTAGATTGGCATAAAAATCTATCCCATGGATTCTGATAGGTACAGCCTTGCAAATTTTTCTAGCTTTGGTGGTTGAACCAGGTATTTGAACTATCATAACATGCTTCAATTTTGTTGGTTGAATCTTACTAGTGCATGAAAATTCTTCTGTAACAAACGAGTGCGATGCTCCAGAATCAAACAACACTCTTGCTAATACTGAGTTAACAGAAAACATACCCAGCACGACATCTGGCGCTTTCTAGGCTTCTTCAGCATTCATGTGAAACAGACAGCCGTTGCGGTTGAGCGAGTTCCCTAGGGCAAATCTTCTTCCAGGTTGAACACGGGGTTGCTTTTGAGCAGGTGCATTCACATTGGTGGTGGCTGCAAGATTCTTGGGACACTCATTGTAGTAGTGACCCTTGACTTCACATTCAAAGAAACTGATCTGGGACTTGTCTTTGGCTACAACAGGCACAACATTGCTTCCAGTCCTTGGGGCAGTATTGTTGTTGTTGTTGGACTTGGGCGGTGCACGGTTGAAGTTGTTGGAGTTGCTGAGGTTGTTGTTGTGGTTTCCTCCAGACTTTAAATTCCCTCCGCTACGATTGGGATAGCTTGGACGGGACATAGGGGGTTTGTTGTTTCTTGGGGCATATTGTGCAAACGGGTTGGGGCAATACTTCTGGTTATTGTTGGATCCACTCTAGTGCATCATTCTGCGCTTGCGATTGTCATTGGCTTAGTTGATCTTCCCTTCCATCTGAATGGTGGAGTCTATAAGATCTTCTAGATCCTCAAAACGGATGTTGGCTAGAACAGTCTGCATTTCATCAGGCAATCCATTCAGGAAACTTTCCTACTTCTTGACTTCGGTGTTGATCTCATCAGGGGCATATCTAGCTAAGGACAGAAATTTGTCACGGTACTCAACTACCGTGATCCTGTCTTGCTTCAGTTCTCTGAACTCATCTCTCATTCTGGTGACTAAACCTTGGGGCACATGGGTGCGGCTGAACTTGATCTTGAATGCTTCCCACGTCATCACCTAACCGTGGTTCATAATACGGGTGTTATTCCACCAGGATCTTGCATCTCCTTCCGGATAGTGGGTGGCAAACAGTACTTTCTCATTTTCTTCAACTCCTTCTACTTCTAGATTGTTCTCCAGGGTTTGCAGCCAGTCATCAGCATCTAAAGGATCTTTGGACTTACTAAAGATAGGGGGATTGGTATTCTGGAAGTTGTTAAGCTTGGATCCATGGTGATCTTGGTTTCCATGGCCTTGATTATTGTGGGCCATCTGAGCTATCTATTGAAGGGTGGCTAGGTTGGCTTGACGTTCTGCTCTACTAGCTTCACAGTCGGAAACTAGCATCTAAAGAATCTGCAGCATCGGATCCTGACATGAGCTTCTTCCTCCAGGGTTTCCATGAGTCATCTAAAGATTGAGATAGATAATGAGATAAGAGAGAAATTTCTAAGGTTCATGGTTTTGTTTCAAAAGCTTCTAAACTTTGAGTTTGACTTGGGTTTTTCAAGCTAACAACTTCTCATTCATTCATCCATTCAAGCACACAATACAAACACACACCACACACAAATGGAAAACAGATGGTTTTAAGAACCATTCTATGAAACTACGATATAGTGGGACCGGTACAACTCATTCCTTCGATATTGATCAAGTGCATCTAATCATCATCGATGAAGTCGGAATCATCATCATCCGTGTGGAATTCCATGGCATCATCCTCCAGGTAGTCATTGTCATCACTGAGGTAAGAGTAAAGGTCTCCCTGGATGTCTTCACCTTCTTCCTCTTCCTTTGCTTCAAGCTAGATTTCCTGCTCACGGACGGTCTTCTCAAGAGCGGACACCTTCTTGCGAAGACGACTGATGGTGCGATCCTTCTTCTCGCGTTGACGACGAAGTGATTGGTGATCCTTGACAAGCATGGCGAGAGTCTGGTCCTTCTTGACGGCAATGGCAATGTTGTGGTTGGCGTAGGATCGAGCATTGTCCAATTCCTTCTGCCTATCGTACAGCATGAAGTCAAGGTTTTCCACCTGGCTCTTCATCTCTGGGTGACTTGGCATCTCCAATGGCATTCCCATAGAATCACGCCTTGCGAAGTGAACAAAGCGAGTTCCCTGGATCAAGTTGATGTTTTATCCGCACAGACGGACAAGAGCTTCATGCATGGCCCTGGCTAATCAATCTAGCCAGTTGTTCTCCCGGAGGGTGAATTGAATCTTCTCAGAAGTGGGTGCTTCCATCTTGCCTCTGTGATCTGCAATTATCAGCCATTATAGATCTCCTCCTATGTGATCGTTGAGTTGGGCCCCGAAGAATTCTGGATGCGGGCGCTCAAGATACTCTGACAGTGCATCGAGATCCCTCTCAAATATCAGTTGGCCTCCGTTTCTCAATTGGTAGAACTTGCAATCCTAAACTTCCATCTATAAGAATTTAAGATGAGTAAGTTAGTGACGTGATCAAGTGTGCCAAATTTTATGTAGAATTGTAAGAGCGTTTTAGGAACATGATTTTTTTGGAAGAATCTCAAGGATCAGAGGGGGAATAGGTTTTCATAAATACTCACTTCCTTTGTTTTGAAATTAACTTTTTGTTCGGACGTCCATTCTAACTAGGGTCTCCTATGGTCAGGATGGCTCTGATACCAACTTGTCAACACCCAGATTTTTAATCCCAGATGCCTGTTATGCCATACCTCGCAATCCCAGGATTACCATTTTTGCGAGACATAACAGATTGGATATCACAGTACATCATCCATTGCAAACCATAATAAGGTTTTACACAAATAAAGGATCTCATGATCTAGTCTTAATACAATCAAGTAGCAGAATAATAAAGCGTAGTAGTGAGCTCCATCTTCAGGGTCACATGCAATGCTGACGATGGGAGATGATCCTAGTTGTCATAGCCGTCCTTCTGTCCATCTTCCTGATAGTCCTCCTCATAGTCTGGCCACGGGAATAGCCAGGGACAAAGCCATGAGTACTCTTTAACTACTCGCAAACTATCACTAACAAGTAAGGTAGTTCTAGTAGGAATTTTAAGCTCTAGGTTTATTTGCAAAATGCCAGATTTATCTAAACTGAGTTCAAAAGTAAAGAAAACTAAGTAAATGTTCTAAATCATTTAAGTGGGAACCTAGTTTTCATGTTCACAACCCTGTTGTGGTCAAGTTAAAAACCATAGTTCACTTCACAAGTCATTTTGAAAACATCTGACGACAGAACAGTATGGGCACTCCAACTATCCATGACCGCGGACGTGGCTATTAAAATAGTTTGATACTCTGCAGAGGTGGTACACTTTCACCACATAATTCGATACATCCGTCAGGGATAACCCGAAATCAGTCATACTTAGTATGCGGATAATAAATCATAACATTTCAATTACACAGTCTAGTATAGGCACCTCACTTATGAGCTTGGCCTCCTAGCCATGGCCATCTGCCATCCTGGGCACTACATAGGTGGACATCCTCAAGAGGTAGCATCAGCTCAAGCCTCTCCCGTGAGGGAACCCATACTAATGCATATAAACTTCTGGCTAAGCCCTACCCAATTCAGGTATTGTGGTTGTATGGTAAAATTTGAATGGTATCGCATCTGAACCCAACCATCAGTTTTTGTAAAAGGGCTAAGGCTCATGCCTCAACATTTTCATCATCAAATCCATTTGTGTTTCTCAACACATGTCAAAACATTTCAATAGAATGACTCATCATTCCAAGGTTTTCATAATCATTTTCACCAAGTATTCCCATCTAAAGTGATCAAGTATTATGCTTAGCACTAGCCAGTAAGGTTAAGAGTGTTCACTAATGAGGGGGCTAATATTCAATCTCATGCCATAGAATGACATCTAGGATAGGCCTAGTTTTATACTCTTTATGCTATCTATTCTATTTCTCCAAATACTCACAAAGCACTAACTAGAAGTAAAGAACTTTGGTAAGGTAAAAGAGTAAATCTTGAAAGTAAAACTTGGGATTGGTATAATCAAAAATGGTATAACCAAAGCATGCCTAGTGCATCTTGCTTAGGTTAATACTTGCAAGGGTTAGCTTGCAACGGTCTAGCTTGTTTTGTAGTGATGGCTTGCCTTGATTGGTGCAGTGATTGAAGTTGTCTTCTTCGTCTTCTTGGTAGAACTCCTCCTCCTTGTATCCTTGGTCGGTACTATCGTCTTTAAGGAATACGGGGTACACAATCACCAAACAATACTTAATTACTTCTATTTAGCACACTAAGACTCACACTTGATGATCTAGCAACATCACAATCATCACATGAAGTAAAGACTTTGTCTTGTTTATTTTATTTTAGAAAAGTAATTTCTACACTTGAAATTAATTAAGATTTAATATTCTCCAAATAGAATATGGGATCATGTGGACACATGTCATCACAACATATTATAATACATGGGAATGTGATTTAAAATGTTGGTCACATTTTATAAAGTTTAAGATTATTATTTAATAGATTTAAAGTGACTAGAAATGCTCTAATAGCATTATTTTGGTACTAGTACAATGTCACTGCATGCAAACCTAAATATTTTTACATATTCAGATAGTCTTATCAAATGTGATTTTTGAGAGTTGGAATCAACTCAAAAGCATTTATGGTTGATTTTTGAAAAATGTTTGAAGTTGGAAAAGTCTTTATCTTGTTATTTTTACTATAGGTGATCTATAAATCCAATTGATTTAAATCCAATGGGCTTGGATAGATAATTTAAATACCTTTCTAACACAGTTGGAATCATGCCATTTGGTTTAGTGAAACTCTCTGAGTTGATTTTTGAATCTACTGACAGAATAGGGTTTTAACTAAATTGGAAAATATTAATTTGAATCTCTGGGCTACACGCGGGAAACTGAACGGGCCGGCCCAGCTGCACTACACAGCGCAGCGGGCTGCTGACAGATGGGGTCCACCAGTCAGTGACTCTTCTAACGCGAAACAGTATCTTTCAACCAGAGCCCTACGATCTTATTCTAATCCAACGGCCGTGGTTCATCATCGATGACGAACAGCTCCGGCGAGGAAAATGACCTAGCGCGGCGGTGGGGGTCTGGCGGGGCTCACCTGGGCTCCAGCTGGGGTCAGCGACGGGGCGATCGACATGGTAGACGATGGCAAGGCGAGGCGCGGTCACAGTAGGGCTTGGGTTGGTCAGAATCGACGGTGCCCTTCTCCTCCAGCAGTGGTAGGCTCCGGTGAAATTCCGGCGCGGTGGTGCTCGCCTTGCTCCGGGGAGAAGTGGGGGAGTGGCTATGAGGAGTGGGGAGTGGAGTGGTGTGGACAATGGAGGCGGGGGTGGCCTCCTTTTATACTGCGGCGAGGGGACCGAGCGGTGCGGGCGTGAGCTCGACGGTGGCATCGCTACAGGCAGCTATCGGCGTGGCTGAGGTAGGTGGATGGTGTGGTGTTCCCTAGCGGTTCTCACATGTGTAATGGTAAGGTGTGGGGCGGCGTGGTTTGGTTGGGAGGGTGCGGTGCTCCGCATGGGCGCAGAGGTGTTTGCGGCGGCGTGCGGGAGCTGCGGGTCGCACGGCGGCGAACGAGGTTGTCTGCTGGGTTGGGGTGATCATGGCGAGTGGGTGCATGCGCGGTGAAGGCAAGGCACGGTCTGGGCGAGTTGTCGCGCTATGGACATGGCGTAGAGAGGCTGGGTGCAGCGTAGCTAGGGTGGTCCAAGGCTCGGTTGGGGTCGTGGCCTGGACAAGGGGTGGCGGTGAACCTAGGCGTTCTTCTTGGACATCATGGATGGGGTGGCGTTGTCTGCTGTGAGATGGCCATGGTCGGCCGACGATGACCACAAACGGGCGGCGCTCCACTGTGCAAACGGTAAAAGGGGGGCTTAGTTTGGGGCTTGGTTAGACTCAGGGGAGACAGGGGAGTGAAGTGGAGACCAAATGGTCGACGATTACTATGCACAACAGTGAAGTTAGGCAGAGGGTTAATTTGTGTAGTTAAGGTGTTTGATGATATGGCCGCAAGAATTAAAGTTTGGAAATTTTGATTCAAAATTTTTGAGTGATCTTAAGTTAAGCTTGAGAGTCTATGTTTGCCTAGAGAGGTCAAGGGGACTTGATTTGGTAGGTTTTTGAAAAAGTGGGATCTTAACACATGAACTAGATTCAATTTTCAACTGTCCATTAAATTGATTTGCAAGATGATTTTGTAAGTTTGTAAAGTGGGCCTTGATACACTTTTACTTGGTCTAGCAAGGGTTGAAAAGAAGTAGAAATGTTTCTGTTAGAAATTATCTTCTAGGAACATTCAAAGTGGCCTAGTGGTTAAGTTTGGTCAAAATGACCATTTGCTTTATTTTTTCATATTTGATTTCTTTTTCTTTTGATTTTGTCTGTAATTGGTCTAGATGATGTAGTATTCACCTTTAAACCATTTCTCATAATCTGTAGCAATCAAAGTTCTCCATGGATGTATATCCACTCATTGCTCTATATCTAGCAGATAGATCTTGGCATATAGTTCTCATCGTAGGAAATTTTTTGTTTTCTATGATGCGGACCCAACAATCCCCTATGCCTCAGTCGTAGGATCTATTATGTATGCCATTATATAAACAAGACCGGATGTGGCACATAATATTAGCCTAACTAGCACGTACCAATCTGATCCAGTTTAGAACATTGGAGAGTGATCAAGAATATCCTTAAGTACTGGAGAAGGACTAAGGACATGTTTCTCGTGTACGGAGATAAAGAAGAGCTCGCCGCTAAGTGTTACATTGACACTAGCTTTGACACCGATCCGAATGACTCTAAGTTGCTATCCGGGTACGTGTTTCTCATGAATGGAGAAGCGGTTAGTTGGAGGAGTTACAAACAACCCGTGGTGGCAGGATCAACAATGCAGGCGGAATATGTTGCTGCTTCAGAAGCGGTGCATAAAGCGGTTTGGATGAAGGAGTTCATAACTGAACTAGGTGTGGTTACCAGTGCGTTGGACCTAATGGTGATCTATTGTGACAACAATGGAGCCATAGCCAATGCCAAAGAACCGAGGTCTCACAAGAATTCCAAGCATATCAAGCACCGGTTTCACTCCATCCGCGAGCATGTGAAGGTTGGAGATATAAAGATTTGTAAAGTACATACCGATCTTAAAGGGCAAAATATGATCAACACAAGAACTCCATGGGTGTTAGATTTATCACTATGTAATCTATATTATTGTCTCTAGTGCAAGTGGGAGACTGGAGGGAATATGCCAAAGAGGCAATAATAAAGTTGTTATTATATTATTCCAAGTATATGAGAGATGTTTATTTTGTATGCTATAATTATATTAATTAGAAATTTTAATACATGTGTGTTTAATAAATAAATATAAATTTCCTAGTTATGCATCTCATATAAACTAGCTCGTTGGTTAACAAGATGATCCTGATCATGGACATTGGATGTTGTGAATAACAAGGTCACAACATTGATGGAATGATGTGATGAACATTCACCCAAAGTATAGTAATACGATTAAAGTCACTTTGTTTAGATTGCTATAAAAACATGTGAAGTAACCTTAGTCCTTATACCATGAGATCATGTCAATCACTAACACCGAAAGAGTAACATGATGACACCAAACGTCACACCGTAATAGGGTGACAATAAAGGTGGGTTCAGATACTCTGAAAGTGTTATGTAGATGCTCATGGATCAAGAGTGGGATTTTTCCATCCCGATGATGGAGAAATATACTCAGGGACCTCTCGGGGATATCACATTGACATAGCTTACAAGCAAGTGATAAGATCACTAATAATGTTATATCACAAGAATGAGAAAAGAGTACTTCTCGATAACGAGATAAAACTAGGTATGGGGATACCGATGATCGAATATCGGAGATATAATATATCGTGAGACAAAGGAATTTGGTTACAGCGTCAAAGGTTGTAACACCCTCGAATCGGCCCTATGTAAGTTTTAGCGCTTCCCGCCAAACCTGCATAGAAACGATTCAAGGACGCCAACCAGGCACTTTCGTGCGGGTGGAAAATAAAGTAATACCACTACACAATATTCCACGATGGAACCCACAGAACAGATATATACAACACGACTCCATGAGTCAAGAATACAGATATACAGTACAAGATCCAATTCACCTTGAAACCAATACAACATCCGAGTACGGATAAGAAGCAAATTGAGCTAAGAGCCCTGAAGAATAACCAATGGCGTCCATAACCCTGCCCAGGCCAAGACGGAATGGTAACCCTGCTAACGACGTCGATTGCAAACCTGCTAAAACAAAAGGGGGTGCCGACAAAGGGCGAAGGAAAAAGAGGAGCGTCAGTACTAAGGCCAGTACACGGCGAGGCTAGAATTCGGCGGCTCTCGCCTACATAGGTATGGTGGACTGAAGCGGCAGCGAAGCATGCACTAAACAACCTATAGAGACTCAAAACCACTGTCGGCTATTAGAGAGGGATAAGAAAGACCTATTCGGGACCAACCTGATACTAACACTAGTCATACCCATCTTGGTATTTCCCCCTCGAAACCAAATGAGGAAGTCAAACCAAGGAACTCACGTAGTTGGCAGTTTTATTCATTCCATTATATTTGCAGCACTTACTAGTCAAATATAGATAGCGTGAGTCATCCTGATAACATAAGTAGTGGGTAGTTTTAGTTAACCATTCAGTTGTAGTTGCAGTACTTACTAGTCAGATACAATTAGCATGTGACATCCCAAACCCAGCAGCTGTTGGCACTTTTATTTCACTCAATTGGAGTTGCGATACTTACTAGGCAGGTATAACATGACACAATACACCCCAGTTCCACTAGTTGTTGTCACTTTTATTATCCATTCCATTGTAGTGAAGTTCATTACTAGCCACATATTAAGTCAAATTTATAGCACTACTTTAGTTATGCTTGTCTATGATCGAGATACTGTGCTCCAAGTCATCCATAACCGCGGACACGGCTTTCAAAAAGATTTACCCTGTAGGGGTGCACAAATAGCAACACACACACGATCAACCTCGGAAAAACCAAATCAAAACCCAACGAGGCTTTCACGACAAAGCAATCACAAGATTCATAAAATATTTCAGGGGGGCCACCCCACTAAGCTACCCGCAACGAAGTTGGCCGACTCCGGAACGGACCCAGGGTTTGTGACGACGGCTGTAAACGACTGGGAACCCAAACGTGTGACTGTGCTTGTCGATACCACGAAAACGTGGCACGATCCAAAATAGTACAGGTGCTCCACGCACAATCTTAAATAAAGCAGTAAAGCATGACATAAGTACATGATGGTAATAAAGACCCAAACTAGTTTGTGGCCCCAAGAAATAAGAAATGAATCAAGCTCTGGCTAAGGGGGATTCATACAGTCTCCCATATGTGGATAGTGCAAATAGTCAAGGAAGAGGTATCAAGTACTCGGGGCCTACGAGACACAAGTGAGCGGTTAAAAACCAAATATTTGCTAGTGCCCACCGATGCCTCTGCAGTAGTTATAACTATTCCCAGCATTTTAATCAAGTTGTATTTAAAGTCATGATCATCTCCACCATTAAACATGTGCCAACCTTTCAACAACGGTGGAGCGACAACAACGCGAAGCAGCTCCTAAGCAAGCAACTACGACTCGCAAGGCCGACTATCTATCAAACAACAGGCAATAGGATGTGTCCAAGGCAATATAGAGGCTGCAAGGAATATAAAGGGTGCACGGAAACTAAAGCATCGCAACCCGGATAGCAATAGATCAACAGGAAGAAGTAAAGACTATAAATGCAAAATAGGTAGAAAGGGGGAGAATGCTCGCCTGGGAAACACTGCTGAAGGTTCATTATCCGAAGAACTTGTCGATACTCGCATCAACTCAAAGGTCTAATCCGCGAAGAACCAAAGTACTAAAAGAAACACCGGATGCACTATTTAATAGTACGGTAGAAGATCAGGCATGATGCAGGTATGATGCATGACATGGCAAGGATGCGGTGCAATTAGGCAATATTAAGTGGAACCAGGGTCCCGACAATTAAATAGAAGGTTCAAGTTGTTTAGATACCCCACAATTTAAATGTTGATATAACAAGGCAAGACATGACATCAGTTCGCTACACAATTTTATATGGATCCGATATAAGACTAGAATAGCCCGCATATGGTCTCCATATTTAATTAGGAGGTGAATCAACATAATGCCCCCAAACAACCACAATATGTATGCGAGTATGAATATTTACTATTCAACAAGTTAGATGTTATATGTTATGAAAATAGGGGTCTCGGGTAGGGGATCACATTAGGGTTCCAAAGATCTTGGGGTCTTGAGGGATCGGTCTTCGAGTCCTCGGGATCGAGGTCTTCGGGTTCGGGAGGAAGAACTTGCCGTGCCGGGGTTCGATCTTCGAATCTGGGAAGGAGGCCTTGCAGTTCTAGCTTGACAGTCCATGTCGTACTCGGGTTTTCAATGCCGGTAGGTCTTGGCGTCAACATATGCGCGGACAGCAGAACGCGAAGGAGCGCTACAAGGGCCTTGTCCATACAAACATTTGCTCGAACAACTTGCAAACGAAAAACAACAGGGGGCACCGAGCTGGTTTCTTGAGGCCTCTAGGTGTAGAGCCTGCAAGATGCACAAATGAAAAAGGCTAGCGAGGCCCAGGCCAAGGACGAGGACAAGGCGGGCCGGCGGCGACCTGGCGCTATACCGGCGAGGCAGAGGCCGAGCTAGACATCGAGGAGGAGAATGACAAGAGGGCTCCTGTCAGGGAAGGACGACGGGTCGGGGAGGAAGCGGGGCCGGTGAGCTGCACGACGGCAGGTCTCTAGCAGGGCGGCAATGATGCTCCTGGAAGGCAGCACCTGGGGCGGCCGCGACGGAGAGTAAGCGCGGAGGCAGAGGCGGCGACATGCGCGGAGGTCGACGACGCGGCCTGCAGAGGAACGAGGCGGTGGTTCTTCTCGAGGACGCGCGGACGAGGGTGACGAGGCCGGTGGCCGGAGGCGAGGGGCCGACGGCGGCGCGATGCAGGCGGGATGACGTGCTCTGGAGATGGCGGTGTCGTGGCGGGGCTCGTGCGGGGCGTGGTGGTGCCGGTCGACGCGGCGCTGCTCACGGTAGGAGGAGACAGGATTCTGGCGGTGGTGGTTGGTAGCTTCGATCGAGGAGGGGCGGGGTCGCGAGCGCAGAGGAAGGAGAGGGTCGTGGGGATATCCTTGGCAGGCGCGGTAGATGGGGAGAGGATCACGCGGGACGACAGGGTGGGCCGAGATCTTCGCGAGCGGGACGAACACGGGGATGGCGACAAGTTTGGTGGGTCCAGCCGGGTGTGGGGGTGGGGTGCACGCACTGGGTGTGCGTGCGTGCGCGTACGCGTATGCGTTTGAGGGTGGTATGCCGCTGGGGTGGCGGCTGGCAGGGTGGGGTGGAGAGCGAGCGGGTCTGATGCGGGGTGGGGCCGGGAATCCGGGGTTGTCGGGTCGGGTTTTGCGGGAGAGGCGCGTTGGTCGCGCGGGTGGAACGAGAACGAGCGCACCGTGTACCTGTGTGCGGCGGAGGCTAGGTGGGTTGGACTGGTGGTGGGTAGAATTAGGGTTGTGGTTAGATGTGGGGCTAGGATTAGCTAGGGTTCTGTTTTGATGGGGGTAGTAGGCTGGCTGGCTGGGGTTTTGGGCCTAGCCGGCTGCCTCCCCTAACAAAAATATTTGTTTTATTTTTATTTTATAAAACCTTTCGCAAACAGTTTTTAGACAAAACAAAATATCCGGAAGTGGCCGGGGTTTTGATTTGACATGAAGACGAGGGAATATTTAGAAAACAAAGATAGGCTTTTACAAAATAGTTTTAGACAAACAAATGCCTGATGACATGACGATGCTCAAATGCAATGTGGCATGATGACATGAGCATGCGGTCATGATGATGCACAAAATAAAAACAACAAGCGATTTTCTAGTAGTGGTTTTATCAGGGTGCTACAATTTGACACCACTAACAATGGATCTCGCCCTCCAGATCCGCCTCATGGTACGGGGAAGAAGGTTGGCGGTCTGATTCTTCTCGCTTCGTGTAGATCCTCGCGACACAACTAACAAGGAATCTCGCTCCATCTTGGAATCGACACCACCAACAAGAGATCGTTGCTCGCGTTCATCGAGAGAACACTTCGTAGAAACAACGGCGAAGAAAGAGGTCACAAGGCTACCTTTAACTTCAGTGGAAGGAGTACAATTGATTGATCCATCGATTCAATGTACAAGAGCGAATGATAAGAGTAGTGGTATGGTAGCTACTCCACCCCGCACTCAAAGCATTACTCTGCATAAGAATAGGGGAATTATACAACCAACTCTCGGAATTCAGACTGAAGATCTCAACAAGCGGGGTTCTGAAACAAAGGAGTGATGCAGGCTCTTCGGATGTAGATGATGTCGCCACGTTGGAAACCATCGGAAGATACAAACAAAAATTGTATGAAAAGAAACAATGATTAGGTTTCGCGATGGTTCCATTGGCATGAACAACACATGCTCAAGGTATACTCCAACTTCACCAATGCTCATCCTTCTCATATGTCTATCAACGATACGGATATCCATCTAGGTGCAGATACCGATAAAGAGTTCAAGGACCAAAAAGATTGGATGAAGGGTACAACAAGCAAGATGCAGACTAATGACTGTAACACCACCGTTATAAAAGGGAGGGAGCGAAACCCTGTAGGTATGACGAAAACTCAACCTCGAGAATTCCTGGACTTGAAGAAAAGATAAGAGAGCAGATTCAAAACACGCAGAGGTAAGAGGAGAATAGCATAGGGGTAAGAAGTAAAAATAGACCTACTCAGATCTATCCAACCGATTTTGCAAAAATAGTTTTGACACTCTACATCGTCCATTAGCTAGGTTATCCTACAGGCTGGACCAGTGGGGTATCGCAACTCCTGGGATCTGATACCACTCTATAACACCCTCGAATCGGCCCTATGTAAGTTTTAGCGCTTCCCACCAAACCCGCATAGAAACGATTCAAGGATGCCCACCAGGCACTTTCGTGCGGGTGGAAAACGAAGTAATACCATTACACAATAGTCCACGATGTAACCCACATAACAGATATATACAACACGACTCCATGAGTCAAGAATACATATATACAGTACAAGATCCAAATCACCTTGAAACCAATACAACATCCGAGTACGGATAAGAAGCAAATTGAGCTAAGAGCCCTGAAGAATAACCAATGGCGTCCATAACCCTGCCCAGGCCAAGCCAGAAGGGTAACCCTGCTAATGACGTCGATCGCAAACCTACTAAAACAAAAGGCGGTGCCGACAAAGGGCGAAGGAAAAAGAGGAGCGTCAGTACTGAGGCCAATACACGGCGAGGCTAGAATTCGGCGGCTCTCGCCTACATAGGTATGGTGGACTGAAGCGGCAGCGAAGCATGCACTAAACAACCTATAGAGACTCGAAACCACTATCGGCTATTAGAGAGGGATAAGAAAGGCCTATTCGGGACCAACCTGATACTAACACCAGTCATACCCATCCTGGTATTTCCCCCTCGAAACCAAACGAGGAAGTCAAACCGAGGAACTCACGTAGTTGGCAGTTTTATTCATTCCATTATATTTGCAGCACTTACTAGTCAAATATAGATAGCATGAGTCATCCTAATAACATAAGTAGTTGGCAGTTTTAGTTAACCATTCAGCTGTAGTTGCAGTACTTACTAGTCAGATACAATTAGCATGTGACATCCCAAACCTAGCAGCTATGGCACTTTTATTTCATTCCATTGGAGTTGCGATACTTACTAGGCAGGTATAACATGACACGATACACCCCAGTTCCACTAGTTGTTGGCACTTTTATTATCCATTCCATTGTAGTGAAGCTCATTACTAGTCACATATTAAGTCAAATTTATAGCACTACTTTAGTTATGCTTATCTATGATCGAGATATTGTGCTCCAAGTCGTCCATAACCACGGACACGGCTTTCAGAAAGATTTACCCTGTAGGGGTGCACAAATAGCAACACACACACGATCAACCTCGGAAAAACCAAATCAAAACCCAATGAGGCTTTCACGACAAAGCAATCACAAGATTCATAAAATATTTCAGGGGGCCATCCCACTAAGCTACCCGCAACGAAGTTGGCCGGCTCCGGAACAGACCCAGGGTTTGTGACGGCGGCTGTAAACGACTGGGAACCCAAAAGTGTGGCTGGCTTGTCGATACCGCGAAAATGTGGCACGATCCAAAATAGTACAGGTGCTCCACGCACAATCTTAAATAAAGCAGTAAAGCATGACATAAGTACATGATGGTAATAAAGACCCAAACTAGTTTGTGGCCCCAAGAAATAAGAAATGAATCAAGCTCTGGCTAAGGGGGATTCATAGAGTCTCCCATATGTGGATAGTGCAAATAGTCAAGGAACAGGTATCAACTACTCGGGGCCTACGAGACACAAGTGAGCGGTTAAAAACCAAATATTTGCTAGTGCCCACCGATGCCTCTGCAGTAGTTATAACTATTCCCAGCATTTTAATCAAGTTGTATTTAAAGTCATGATCATCTCCACCATTAAACATGTGCCAACCTTTCAACAACGGTGGAGCGACAACAACGCGAAGCAGCTCCTAAGCAAGCAACTACGACTCGCAAGGCCGACTATCTATCAAACAACAGGCAATAGGATGTGTCCAAGGCAATATAGAGGCTGCAAGGAATATAAAGGGTGCACGGAAACTAAAGCATCGCAACCCGGATAGCAATAGATCAACAGGAAGAAGTAAAGACTATAAATGCAAAATAGGTAGAAAGGGGGAGAATGCTCGCCTGGGAAACACTGTTGAAGGTTCATTATCCGAAGAACTTGTCGATACTCGCATCAACTCAAAGGTCTAATCCGCGAAGAACCAAAGTACTAAAAGAAACACCGGATGCACTATTTAATAGTACGGTAGAAGATCAGGCATGATGCATGTACGATGCATGACATGGCAAGGATGCGGTGCAATTAGGCAATATTAAGTGGAACCGGAGTCCCGACAATTAAATAGAAGGTTCAAGTTGTTTAGATACCCCACAATTTAAATGTTGATATAACAAGGCAAGACATGACATTGGTTCACTACACAAATTTATATGGATCCGATATAAGACTAGAATAGCCCGCATATGGTCTCCATATTTAATTAGGAGGTGAATCAACATAATGCCCCCAAACAACCACAATATGTATGCGAGTATGAATATTTACTAGGCAACAAGTTAGATGTTATATGTTATGAAAATAGGGGTCTCGGGTAGGGGATCACATTAGGGTTCCGAAGATCTTGGGGTCTTGAGGGATCGGTCTTCGAGTCCTCGGGATCGGGGTCTTCGGGTTCGGGAGGAAGAACTTGCCGTGCCGGGGTTCGATCTTCGAATCTGGGAAGGAGGCCTTGCAGTTCTAGCTTGACAGTCCATGTCGTACTCGGGTTTTCAATGCCGGTAGGTCTTGGCGTCAACATATGCGCGGACAGCAGAACGCAAAGGAGCGCTGCAAGGGCCTTGTCCCATACAGACATTTGCTCGAACAACTTGCAAACGAAAAACAACAGGGGGCACCGAGCTGGTTTCTTGAGGCCTCTAGGTGTAGAGCCTGCAAGATGCACAAATGAAAAAGTCTAGCGAGGCCCAGGCCAAGGACAAGGCGGGCAGGCGGAGACCTGGCGCTATACCGGCGAGGCAGAGGCCGAGCTGGACATCGGGGAGGAGAACGGCAAGAGGCTCCGGTCGGGGAAGGACGACAGGCTCGGGGAGGAAGCGGGGCCGGTGAGTTGCGCGGCGGCAGGTCTCTAGCAGGACGGCAGCGACGCTCGTGGAAGGCAGCACCTGGGGCGGCCGCGACGGAGAGTAAGTGCGGAGGCAGAGGCGGCGACACGCGCGGAGGTCGACGACGCGGCCTGTAGAAGAACGAGGCGATGGTTCTTCTCGAGGACGCGCGGACGAGGGCGACGAGGCCGGTGGCCGGAGGCGAGCGGCCGACGGCGGCGTGATGCAGGCGGGATGATGTGCTCTGGCGACGGCGGTGTCGTGGCGGGGCTCGTGCGGGACGTGGTGGTACCGGTCGACGCGGCGCTGCTCGTGGTAGGAGGAGACAGCGCTCCGGCGGTGGTGGTTGGTAGCTTTGATCGAGGAAGGGCGGGGTTGCGAGCGCAGAGGAAGGAGAGGGTCGTGGGGATATCGTCGGTAGACGCGGTAGGTGGGGAGAGGATCACGCGGGGGCGATAGGATGGGCCGAGATCTTCGCAAGCGGGACGAACACGGGGATGGCGACAAGTTTGGTGTGTCCAGCCGGGTGTGGGGGTGGGGTGCGTGCACTGGGTGTGCGTGCGTGCGCGTACACGTATGCGTTTGAGGGTGGTATGCCGCTAGGGTGGCGGCTGGCAGAGTAGGGTGCAGAGCGAGCGGGTCTGACGTGGGATCGGGCCAGGAATCAGGGGTTGTCGGGTCGAGGTTTGCGGGAGAGGCGCGTCGGTCGCGCGGGTGGAACAAGAACGAGCGCACCGTGTACCTGTGTGCAGCGGCGGCTGGGTGGGTTGGACTGGCGGTGGGTAGAATTAGGGTTGTGGTTAGATGTGGGGCTAGGATTAGCTAGGGTTTTGTTTTGATGGGGGTAGTAGGCTGGCTGGCTGGGCTTTTAGGCCTAGCCGGCTGCCTCCCCTAACAAAAATATTTGTTTTATTTTTATTTTATAAAACCTTTTGCAAACAGTTTTTAGACAAAACAAAATATCCGGAAGTGGCCGGGGTTTTGATTTGACATGAAGATGGGGGAATATTTAGAAAACAAAGATAGGCTTTTAGAAAACAGTTTTAGACAAACAAATGTCTGATGACATGATGATGCTCAAATGCAATGTGGCATGATGACATAAGCATGCGGTCATGATGATGCACAAAATAAAAACAACAAGCGATTTTCTAGTAGTGGTTTTATCGGGGTGCTACAAAGGTTCTCATGATCACTAGAGTAATCATTGAAAGTGTCGGATTCGGTACGGATCTCCAAGTACCGCTGCTGATTATTGATCGGAGGGGTGTCTCGATCATGTCTGCATTATTCACAAACCGTAGGGTGACACACTTAAAGGATACCAACACCAAATGGAGCAAATATAAACACGAGAGAAAAGATTTGAAAATTCTAGAATTATTTCGATGGACACCGGAATTGTTTCGGGTGAAATTGCTGAAAATGGTTTTAGATGTAATATCGAAGTATTACAAGGGGGTTTATGCAAATGTTTGTTAATTAAAGTAATTAACAAAATTCTCAATAAAATAAATAAAGTAGTTTTATTAAATGAGAGATACATTAATTTTGGTGAAAAATTAATGCATGTGAGTGGAGATGGAATTATGTGAGTGGAGCATCCAACCACATGAATGAGGGAGAGGTGGGGGCACCTACTTCGGCCGCCGGCCATGGGAGGGGCTGCCCCCTCCCCTATAGAAGGCCACGTCCTCCTTCTTCATTCTCCCACCTCCTCGTGAAGGATCTCTCCTCCTCTACATTATTCCCCATGACTTTGGACTAGCGGAGTATATGTTCTTGGTGGTTTCTCTGGAAGGATTTGCTGCTTCCGTTGCTTCCACTGGAGTGGGGACTCGGAGCTTGTCAGGGTACCGGACGTGTGTGCGATCACGGATGCACCACTGCTTTGCGGTATTGGACTTTATCACGATCTTGAGATTGGTAATTTAATGACTACATCATCCATGAGTAACGCTTTGTCAATATTCGAGGGTCAGTTCTCTATGGATGTATATCCACCCGTTGATTGTATCTAGTTAGATAGATCTTGGTGCTTAGTTGTTCATATCATAGGAATTTTTGTTTTCTATGATGCGAACCTAATAGAGATAAATTATATGGCAACTGATAGATTTTACCATGCTGAAAAGCATTACAAACTAATGAAAAATTGTCTGAAGGTAAACAAGATAAACCTTGTTGCTTAACAATTTTGTGCACTACATTATTTGTGGGATGATCAAGACACAGATGCCAGTAGGACGACATGGCCTTGACGCTAAAGTGGACATGACGAGAGGATGAAGCTCGACTAAACGAAATAAGATAGAGACCTCCATGACTTCTACCGCGAAGAAGAATTTTCCTTGTGGCTTTGTCTTTAACACGGAAAAAATGACGTGAAATTTAACAAACACGTCATTATCACAGACAAGACGATAAACAAAGAGAATATGTTGGGTAATGTTCGGCACATGAAGAATATTGTTTAACTAAAGGGAAGAACTGGCTAAACAAGAATGACCAATATACGAAATAGACAAACATGTACCGTTGGACACTTGAACCTGGTCCTTTCCACCATAGCGCTCGTGAATGTTGAGACACTCTAGATCACTCCTGAAGTAATCTGTAGCACCGGTGTCCATCACCCAGTGCTGGTTGTTGTTGGAGCTCATCGATACCTCATTACTAGAACCCTGGTTGTCAGCACGGAAGTCGTGATTGAAGCAATTCTTGCACACGCCTTGTGCCCCCCACCACTTGCAAATCTGGCACTTGGGATGTTGATGACTGTTATTGCGACTGTTACGACTGTTGTGGGTTGTGTTGGTCGCCGTCATTTTTTATCATTCCTGCCATTGTACGGATGAGAGTCACTATCGCCAATGTACTTGTGGTTGTTGCCACGACAGCGTTACCAGCGGGACGACCGCCATCGTGCTACGCAGGGGAGAAGCCCTGCTGCCTTGGCTGGCTAGGGGTGTCGAAGGTGCCAGACCGAGCGGTGGCACTGGCTGAGGACGTCCACTCGGCGGCCTGAGCCTAGTGCATTTAAAGGGCTTCAAAGGAGAGCACATGAGAATAAAAATTGGTATAATAAACTGAGGTATTGTTCACAAACAATGACGCGAGGGAGTTGACGGCGGTGCCAAGGACGGTGATGATGTAGTCGACGCTATCCAGTGATGCCATGGTGTCCACAAGACTCTTCATCTTGTGCATGTACTCAGTCACCGCCATGTCCTCCTTCCGGAGGGTTTTCAGCTGTGGGCGGATGTGTCCCTCGACCGCGCGACTTTGGGTGTCATGGCATGGACAGCTGTCCAGACTACTACCACCGTCTTGCAGCCGATCATCTAGCATGCAATGTCCTCCTCCATAGAGGAAAGCAGGAGGACCATGACCTTCTGATCCTGCCCCCACCATCACTGATACGCGGGGTTGGAGACAGTCGTTGTTGTTGGAGATATGCCCAAGAGGCAATAATAAAAGTGGTTATTATTATATGTTTGTGTTTATGATGAATATTTGCATCCCATGCTATAATTGTGTTATAAGGAAACACTAATACATATGTGTTTTGTAAACATAAAAGAGTCCCTAGTAAGCCTCTTGTTGAACTAGCTTGTTGATTAATTGATGATCATGGTTTCCTGATCATGGACATTGGATGTCATTAATAACAAGGTTATATCATTAGGAGAATGATGTGATGGACACACACCCATAGTAAGTGTAGCATAAGATCAAGTCATTAAGTTCGTATTGCTACAAGCTTTCAAATGCATAGTAACCTAATCCTTCGACCATGAGGTTATGTTAATCACCATCATCAGATGGGTACTTTGATGACATCAAACACCGCTTCGTAACTGGGTGGTTATAAAGGTGTCATTGGGTATTCTGAAAGTATGTGTTGAAGCGCATGGACCAAGATTGGGATTTGTCCATCCATATGACGGACAGATATGCTCTGGGCCCTCTCGGTGGAATGTCATCTAGTTAGCTTGCAATCATGTGACTAGGTCACAATGGATGACATATCATGGAACGAGTAAAGAGTACTTATCAGTGACGGGGAAGAACTAGGTATGGAGATACCGACGATCAAACCTCGGATAAGTAGAGTATCGCGTGACAAAGGGAATTGGTTTCATATGTTAATGGTTCTATCAATCACGAAGTCATCGTTGAGTATATGGGAGCCGTTATGGATCTCCAGATCCCGCTGATGGTTATTGATCGGAGAGGTGTCTCCATCATGTCTGCATATTCACGAACCGTAGGGTGACACACTTAAGGTTCGATGTTGTTTAGGTAGATATGGAATGTGCGTTGGAAACCGAATGTTGTTCGGAGTCTCGGATTGGATCTGAGACATCACAAGGAGATCCAGAATTGTCCGGAGAATAAGATTCATATAATGGAGATCATTTTCTAGGTTCAGAAATGTCCCGGAGTGTTTATATGGGGATTCTAGAAGGTTTCGGAATGTTCCGGAAGGTTCTAGAAATTTCTATGGAGTTTACTTTAAAACCAAGAAAGGAAAAGGGGAAACTTGGGGGGAAGGAAACTCCCCACAAGCCCCCCTTGTGCGCCGGCCCTAGAAGTGGCCCTAGGGGTGGGAACCCTAGGCACCACCCCTCCCTCTATAAATAGAGGGGTGGAGGCGCCACCCCCTTGCCCCTCCACTCCTTGCCCTTGCCGCCTCTCTCCTCCTCCTTCACTCTGCTCTGGCTTAGGCGAAGCCCTGCAGAATTCTCTACTCCACCACCACCACCATGCCGTCGTGCTGCTGGGATTCCGTGGAGAGATCTACTACCTCCGCTGCTCGCTGGAACGGGGAGAGGAAGGTCTGCATCGACTCCGCACATGTGACCGATTGCGGAAGCGCTGCCGGAACGCGGCGCCAAAAGGATCGTCCACTCGATCTTGAGATTGTCAAGTGATCGTCTACATCAACCACGAGATCCGATCTCGCACAAGGCTTTCAGATCTACAAGGGTTAGTACAGATCTATCTTGTTGCACATGTCTAATAGATTAGATCTTGGCTTTTATCTAGATTAGATCTGGGTTTTGTTCGTTCTTGCGGTAGAAAAATTTTGTTTTCCATGCTACGAACCCATCAGTTGCCGCATCACCAGTTCCCATGGTGATGGTCTTGGGAGGCTTCGTCATGGTGTTGTCGAGGAAGCCGTGGAGGTTGGCACCGAAGAAGTTGGGGAGCATCAATCCTCGCCAAGGCGTGAAATTGCTCCAGTTCAGCCAAACAGGGCTGGTGCCTGGTGGGGACGACCATCGTGGCGACGTTGGCCGCAGGGTTGGAGACGAATGCCTCAACGGGGCCGGAGACCTAAAGGACCGAGAAGGTCAGGTCGGAGAAGCTCGGCAAGGACGCGGGCTTGCGGGGCGGCGCGTTGATGGCTCTCGTACCAAAAAAAGTGTTTTGGGGGTTTTCAGATAGGGTCAACGCCTTCATCATATCCCTTATACCATATACAGGGTATGTACAAGTACATGTATAGTAGTACATCGTAACGGTGAACAACAGCCTCTAACTAGTCCGATTGCCAAAAAAAAATCTGATTGGTAGCCAATATCGGCATCCGATCCAGTTTTGGGATGTACGGCATTTTTTTTGAGATATAATATGTTACGCATGGAGGCCGTCTTATTAAAATCTTCCAGTCCCCTTAGGTAGCCTGGTAAGGAAAAAAATACGTCTGAAACCTGCAGCCCCAAAAACATCAAACTGTTACATCGCTCAGGAGGGATTGGAGTAAGAAGTTAGGGGGTTCATCGACCCAGTTACAATAAGAATTATTTAAGAAAGAAACTCTAGCTAACTCGTGTGCAACTTTATTGGCTTCCCTTGAGCAATGCTGAAAGTGGACACTTCCAATCGATGAAACAAGATCCACGCATTCCGCATAAATAGCAGCCGCTTCCGTCCACCATGCTTCATTGCCAATACAAGCTTCAATCGTTTCCAACGAATCAGATTCAGCGACAATCACATTGCACCCCCACATGTTTGCAAGTTCTAACCCTTCTTTCATAGCCAGCACTTCTGCCACTTTTACCAACGCTACATGATCAATAACTTTGCTAGTAGCTGCTATCAACTGGCCTTGATAATCTTGAAGTAAAGCTCACACAGCTCCTGAACAAGAATTTGCATAGAATAAAGCATCTACGTTTAACTTTATCTAACGAGGCTCTGATTTACACCATTTAAATTCAGAGTTGACGCCTGGGATTTAGCAACTGCATCTGTATTGGCAACAATTGTCAAAATAGACATCTTACAACGTGAGATTGGTGGTACATCCTTATTATGGGCATGTCTCCTAATCCACCAGAGGTACCATGCTGTCACCGACACGAGCTCTTTCAATCCAATGGACGGGAGGTTCTGGACTATGTTGTTCTGTCGGCGAAGGAGGTTCTGGACTATGTTGTTCTGTCGGCGAAGGGGGATGTACGGCAATTTTTATCTCCAGTTAATTGCAAAAATTAAGGAGGGGGAAGGAAACCTTTAGACTAGAGTGAAGGGTCAACTGTAGAGGATCCGAACCCTCCTATGGGACATCAAGCCGGGAGCTGTGCCTCCTTTTCGAGAAGAAAACAAACCAATTCGGCTCATATAGATCGTAACAAACTCAAACTCTGTATACATGTTGTCATTGCTATTCTTATACGTACTCAGTTCTACCTTTCCTTTTTTAACATCCAAATTCTCGACGGGAGTAATCATGGGCACCCCTGCCCAACTGCCGGATGATGTGATCGTGGAGATCCTCCTCCGCCTGCCCCTCCACTACATCCCCCGGTGCCGCGCCGTATGCAGGGCGTGGCGCTCCGCCATCTCTCACCCGAGCTTCGAGCGTTCCCACGCCGAACGCCCGGCCACCGTCTCCATCGCCGAGATCACGACTAATCTCCAGCGCTACGTCTATGGGGTCGAAGGTACCAGATTAGTGACCGGAAAACTATCCACGGCCATCGCCTTCGAGTTCTTCCGCGACGGTTTTCGCAGGTCCCTCTGGTTTGCCACGCCCTCCTATGCGTTCGTGCTCGGCTCCTGGGATGGCGTTGTGTGCGTAGAGCGCGGAAACTGGCCACACCATTGCTTCCACTTCTACGTCGACCACTACGTTCTCTGGAATCCGCTCACAATGGCTTGTGCCACGGTCTATACCCCGGACGGCCATATCATCGGCGGCTATGCGCACCCGGAGACTAGACGCTTCCACCTTGTGCAAGCTTCCGGCCGAACTCATCGTGATCTACTTCTCCCGACTGTCTTCCGGATCCTAAGGGTTGGAGATGCCGCCTGGCGCGAGCTTCCCCTCCCAGGAAACATATCATCGCAGACGCAGACGGCACAGCTCTGTATGAACATACACGTCCCTCGCTTCGCTAGGCTACACGGCAACTTGCACTGGCTGCTAGAGCCATCTGCGTCGCAAACGCTGCAGCTGCTCGCCTTCGACATGTCAAGGGAGGAGTTTTGGTCAGTTGGGACGCCGGCACGCCGAGGAGGCCTAGCCATGGCAAGAATCGGCCTAGTGTCCGCCGCCGGCAAGCTTTGTATCTTTGTCGTCTTGCCGTGGACGAGCACATTGGAGATGTGGCCTGTGGGTGCTCGATCGCTACTCCGGCCGCCCCCCAGCAGCAGGGAGCTGGCAGCTCAGGGAGAGGATCAGTCTGATCACGTTGGACAGGTCCGACCTGTCGCGAACGTTCAGCGTGACCACCCAGGTGGAGGTTGTGGAAGGTGGTGTTCGGGACGGCAAGGAGGTCTTCCTCGTACAGCACGCCCAAGGCCGAATTGACGCCTACAACGTCCGGCGTAAAGCGTGGCGCATGGTAAAGGCTTCCCGGTCGACTTTTACGAGGGATGTATGGGTAGTGACGCACAAGGAATGCGTTCTGAATGGTGACGTAAGCTTCGGCGAGGCATCGCGGGGGCTTGCTTATTGGGTTAACTACTACGGCCAGCCTTACTTCTACTGCTTATCCTAGGTTATACAGTGTATTAGATTATTAGATTTAGAGCAACAACAGTGCTGGCTATATTATAAAGTTTTTTTTTTCGAAATTCCACGGATCTATTAACGATCATCAACTATAGTACAAAAAAACCTAAAAGTAATAGAAATTACAAATAGGTCATTGGATCACCTAGCGACGACTACAGACACTAGCACGAGCTGAAGGCGTGCCGCCGTCCTTTCCCCTCCATCACTAGAGCCGGGCAAAGCTTGTCATAGTAGAGCTTGTTGTAGTAGACATACGGGAAATCGTCGTGCTAAAGCCCATAGGACCAGCGCACAAGAGCAACAACATCGCCGAAGATGACAACCGTAGACCGGAAGAGATTGACCTCAAACCACACCGATGAATATAGAAAACGATCGGATCTGAAGTGATCCGCCGGACACATGTCTCCACGCGCCCTTTGCCGGCACTAGACGTACCACCGGAGCGAGGATAGGACGGGGAGGACCTTATTCTGACTTCATGACGTAGCCGCCGCCTCAACATCCTGAAAAAGACACTGAAAAAAGCTAAACAAAAATGAAAACCCTTCTGCCGGCGAGAGGCCATGGTCCGCCACACGTCCAAAGCCTAAGGCCACCGGAAACGGAGCGGACCGGCGGCGTCGCTGGCGAGGGGACGGAATCTAGATGGGTTTAGCTGGGAGCTTCACAATCGTGTGGCGGCTGCCTCCTGCCTGCTGCGGTGACATGGCTATATTATTAAAGTTATCATGTCGTATGTAGCAAACTTATAACCATATATACGTATAAAGAGTTGCTATTTTATTATTATTTTTAAAATAGGAACGGTAGTCCAACCTTTATTGCATTATTCAGTGTCAGTTATTACGAACAAAATACATCAAGGGTAGCACAAAGCCTCGATGTGGATAATCCAGCGAAAAAATAAAGACATGATATAGTGGCTTAGCATCAATATGATATTCGTTTATCAGAACGCCAACTGCATTGACCGTAGATATCCCGAGCAACCATCTCCAACTGGTTGCACCTAGACACCTACTAGTCAAAGTTTGTCGCTTTTCTATTGATCGCAGGTAATACCACATACAGATCCACTGAGTATCAAGAGAGATAACCTCTATAAAAGAAGAAGAGTTTGCATTGTTAAAGGTAATTCATTGCGCACATTCTATATTGTCAATAATAAAGCGCAAACTCCTATTCGGATTTGCACATTATCCTTTCTATTAACTTCCACGAGCCAATTCCCGAATAAATGCGTGATATTTGTAGGTGGTGATATATTTAACGTCATATGAACTATACGCCATATAATCTTTGCAAAGTGACAGTTTATAAAAAAATGTTATATCAATTCATCTTGATTATAAAAACTACACTTCTTACTTCCCTACCAATTTCTCTTGGCAAGGCTGTCTCTTGTAGGCAACACTTTCTTATATAATAACCACATAAAAATCTTAATTCTTTATGGTACCTTCATTTTTCAAATATACTTACGGAGGAATACTAGAATATTGTATGATCATTCATGTAATCTAAATACATGGATTTAACGCAATAAATTCCTAATTTTATGAGCCTCCATACAAAAATATCAGGTTGCAATGTTAGGTGGACATCCATTAATTTGTGAACTAGGTGCAGCCATCTTGTCCATTTGTTACCCATCAATGACCTTCTAAATAAAATATTTAGAGAATTATATGATAAAATAGTGGATACAGAAACTTGTTTTCTTTGTGCTACATTGTACATAGATGGGTACTGTTTGCTAATGGTGAATCTTCTAACCAAGTATCCTCCCAAAGCCATGTGCTCACCCCATTGCTTATTTTAAAAGAACCTATTCTAAAGAAGTCCACTTTTACTTTCATAATCCCCTTCCAAAAAGGAAATCTTTTACATTCTATTTGACTTGAGTTAGACTTTTTGAATGAAGATATTTATTGTTTATTGGTTCTTGCCACACATCTTATTTATTAAGTAATTTGTAAAATCATTTACAAAGTAAACATTTATTATTTATTTGTAATACTTCAATCCCAAGCTCACCTTAATCTTTTGTCCTACAAAGTATATTCCATTATGAAAGTTTATACTTTCTTTTCTGTTCATCGCTTTGCCAAATGAATCTTGATCGAAAAAATCTAATCTTCTCCATACCCTTATGGGTATTTGAAAGAAAGATAGCATAAATATAGGAAGGCTAAGATGCAGATCAATTTTGGATGATTTGCAGATCAATTTTGCAGCCAGCAAGTGTGCACTAAGAAAAGTAGAGCACCCAGGTTGGGAGGTAGCGAACCGTTTTCTTGCTCGGTTTTCCTATAGGGTTCACTTTAGCTAGAGCGCCGGCTAGCTGCCTTTTTTGAGCTAGATTGAAAGGCATCGTCACATGCCGGAATCGTGGAATTTAATCTTCCACATAAAACATGTTTGGCTGTCATGGAACTGAAACCGTCGTTTAAACAAGAAATTCTAGAGAGTGGGTACTTGGGTCATTTCAAATGAAAATTCTAGGGAGTGGGTACTTGGATTTGAACTGAGATTCCATATGCGTATTTGGTTGTCGTGGAATTGGAATGTCGTTTCAACTAAAAATTTCAGAAAATAGATATGGTATTTTAAGTCAATTCTTGTTACTGACCCAGTCATTTGTCTAAAATCCATGTGATAGGCAAACATGATTTCGGATTGGAACTACCAAATTGGACAAATGAAACAACTACAACAATGTCATTTCATTTCAGTTCTGCCAAATGAAATAAAGATGGCTTCCAAACGAGCCCTTTTGTGTTTTTCAAACTTCCCCTTTACGCGTTATTTTTTTCATTTTTCTCTTTACATTTCCCCTTAAATCACATTTTTATCGGGTTTTGAATTCTTTTACCTCCTATTTCCCTTTAAATTTTTAGGCGGGGAGTTTTATGGGGAAGAATGGAAATGACTCTCAATTATCATATGCATCAAATATTAATAATAAATAAATAAAATATATAATGTATCATTTTTGTTGGCTATGTCGCATGTGACTTTGCCTTGATCATGACGCCTATGGCACATTGAGGGTGTGTTTGGTAGCCCGGGTGGCCTATCTCATCTTATACAAGCCGAGTCCAGCTATGTCCACTACATACAGGTGTCTTTTATTGCATGTGTTTGATAGGTTGTGTAGCTGAGATGTGCTGAGTGGAGATTATATTTGGTAGGTTGTATGAGTTAAGCCATGCTAGCTATTTATCAAAAAGCAATTGGGTCCCTGGATACTAAAAACACAATCACGTCCCTAGGAGGTCGGGCTCCGGTTCCACGGCCACGAGACGCCAGCGATAGGTCCTCTGCTACGCGACGCGCGTCACCGCTAGGATGCAGAGTAGTCAGCTCCTTGAAGGAGATATGCCCTAGAGGCAAATAATAAAGAGGTTTATTATCATATCTCATTAGTTTATAATAGTTGTATATCATGTTATAAATGTATCAAGCGGAAACATTGATACAGGTGTGATGTATAAACAAACTTAGGTCCCTAGTAGCCTCTATTCAACTAGTTCATTGGGCAGCTGATGATCAAGGTTTCCGGATCATGGTGCTATGAGAGCCAACTGACAATAAAGTCATATCATCTAGAATGATGTGATCGATATTTCCCACCAATAATTGTTGCAACACGATCATGTCACTTAGTTCTAGTTACTATTGTCAGAAACAGAATGTCCTAATCTTTAGACCGTGAGATCATATTAATCACTGTTATCGGAGGATTGCTTTGACTGCATCAACCGTCATTTTCGTGACTGGGTGACCATAAAGGTGCATGTTGGGTATCCAAAGGGGCCTGTAGAGGCCTATGCATCAAGATTGGGATTTGTCCTCCCGTGTGACGGGAAGATATTGGGCCCACTTGGTGAATTACATCCATAAGTTGCGCAACGTATGACTAGGTCATGGGGATGGAATTTCATGAGAACGAGTAAAACGGTACTTGTTGGCAATGAGATTAAGGTATCATGATGCCAATGATCAGATCTTAGACAAGTCTTGTATCACGTAACAACGGGAATTGGACATATCGTTTAATGTTTGACACGATGGTGATTCGTGGAGTGCATAGGGGTCGACATGGGCATCTCGGTTCCGCCGTTGATCATTGATAGAGATCATGTATATGACATTCCCGAACCGTAGTGAAACACGCTTAAGGGCACTACGATGCCAGGAGATCCTCCTGTGAGATGGAATCATAGAAGAGAGAGAAATCGGAATTGTTCCGGAGAGATATGAAGTTGTTCGGAGAAAGAAGGAAAGGAAAAGGCCGAAAGGAGTGATAAAAGGCAATTTACAATATGAATTTGTTATATGTTAATTATGAATTAATTTATACTAAATAAATATTTAAATTTAAATTTATAGGGTATGGGAATTGGCCTAGGAGGAAGTCACCCTGAAAAGGAAAGGAAAAACAGCTCATGTAGCAGTTGGGCTGGCCCAGCCAAAAGGTGGGCGGCAGGTGCTAAAGGTCGCTCGGGGTGACAAGGCGTTCGGTGCTGCACCGTGCCAGACGGGCCACGGCCTCACCAAGCCGGCCCACCCCAGGCTGCCCCTCTGCTCCGCCTCGCCCCACCAGCTTCAATGGGCCATGCCGCTTGTGTAGTGGGCCGCTGGGGCAGTGCCAGCCCACCTGTGTCCGCTGGCCTATGCGCCGAATTGACCGCGCGGGCGAGCTTGTCTGCGGCAAGGCCGACCCGCCTAGCCGTTGCAGCTCCCTGTTGCTTCTGCTGGCTGTAGTGGAACGGGTCGCGGTTGGGGCGGCCCACCCGGCTAAGGCAGCCAGGCCGCTGCCAGCTACTGCTGCTGAGCTGGGCTTCGCTGCAGGAGGCCCACCCAGGTGCTATCTGTTGGCCTAGCCGGCTGGGAGACTTTTTCCTTTATTTCTTTTACCACTTTTAATCCCACATGGCTATTTTTGGAAAGGCACACCCCCCTCCGTCTATATAAAGGGGTGTCCATGGGTGGGATTAAATACACCAATTAGATATTCTCCTAAGGCTTCTTTTCTTAGAGAAAATCCCTCTCGCTCTCAGTTTCCTTTGCGGTGGCACGGTCCCGGAGAAGAATTGTACACACAAAGTTACCACCGATGCGGCATGCCGTTGTGCTGTAGGGATTCCAACCAGGAGGTCTACTTCCGCAACCTCGGCGGGATCCGAGCCCGGGAGTCGTTGTCTTGCACTGTATGTGTGTGATAACTCGGGGGAGCTACACTTGGAGCAACCCGGCCATCGTACGAGGACCTAGACAAGGGGTGACATGCGAGGACCTTCACGACCTTGAGGTCGGACGGGTACGACTACATCATCTACGCTCCTGCATGAGCGTAATGCTTTCTCGGTCTTCAAGGGTACGTTACAGTTGTATTCTTCCATTACTGCATTACTTCTAGATAGATGATACATTGCAAATGTATCTATAATTTTTGAAGTTCCATGCTTGGTTTTATCCACTTTCTTGTGTTTTGTCCATACTTTGGAGAATTTCATATGATTTCTTGGACTAACCTATTAACAAGAGCCATAGTGCTAGCTGCTTGTTTTCTGCTGTTTTTGGTTCCAGGAAAGTCAGAAAATGAATATTCTCGGAATTGGACGAGACAAAATCCAAAGTGCCTATTTTTCGGAAGTAATCAGATGCCAGAATACGAGACGGAGAAGGGCTGGGGGCCGGCCACACCACCTGGCCGCGTGGCTAGGCCTGGCCCGTGCCAAGGGGTGGTCTGGCCGACCCCAGCACCCCCTCGGCCTCTCCTTCCGCCTATATATTGCCCTCGGGACAAAAACCCTAAGTACCCGATCAAAAATCCATGAAAGAGTCTGTAGCCGCCGTCATCTCCATCCCTAGATCGGGAGGGATCTGAAGCTCTTCCCGGCACCCTGCTAGAGAGGGGAATTCACCCTGGAGGCCTTCTTCATCATCATGCAAGCCTCCAGTGTCATGCATGAGTAGTTCATCTCTGGACTATGGGTCCATGTAGTAGCTAGATGGCTGGTTCTCCTCCTTTGTGCTTTCATGTCTAGATCTTGTGAGCTCCGTTCATGATCAAGATCATCTATTTGTAATTCTACATGTTGTATTTGCGGGGATCCGATGGATATTGAGATGCTATTTCAGATTGATTATTGATTCTACCATTTCTTTGTTATTTGTGATCTTGCATGCTTTCCGTTGTTAGTAGCTATCTTGGCCAAGTAGATGCTAGCAACTCTAAGAGTTAGTATTTATGCTCGATAGTGGGTTCATGCCTCTGGTAATCTGGGGAAGTGGCAGAAATCTCTAAGGTACTAGATGTGTTGTTGCTACTAGGGAGAAAACAACACTCCTTTGTTCATAGAACAATCGTATTGTTTACATTACACGCAATTCATAAAGCAATAATCTGTTGCTTGCAACTTAATACTGGAGGGGGTTCGGATGATAACCCGAAGGTGGATTATTATTCATAGATGCAGTTGGATGGCGGCCTATGTATAATGTTGTCATGCCCAATCAAGTTCCAAAGGAGTCAAGATGATTAGTATATGCATGTATTGCTTTCTTGGTGTTTGTCAATTGCCCGCTGTAATTTGTTCACCCAGCATGTTATCTATCTTAAGGAGAGCCACCTCTAGTGAACTATGGATCCCGGTCCTTTTCTTTTACATACAATCTACAAACTGTTTACTACTTTGTGTTTACTTTCTGCAAACTATTACTTCCTTCCATTCGATACGTTTAATTCTTTGTGTTTACTTTCTGCAAACTATTACTTCCTTCCATTCGATACATTTAATCCGTTCTGCAAACTATTACGCCCAGCAAAATCAGTGAGATTGACAACCTCATCGCAAGTTGGGGACAGAGTTATGTGGTTTTGTTGTGCAGGTCTCCATGTTGCTACAAGCACCGGTAGTGCGCCCTGCCAAGGCTCTGCTAGCAACACCTTTGGGGTGTTTCCTTGCTCCTACTTGTTCGATTAAACCTTGGTTTCATAACTAAGGGAAACTTGCTGTTGTGCTCATCATACCTTCCTCTTGGGGTTCCCCAACGAGCTTGTTAATACACGAGACATCAATAGATCATTGGGCAATTAGGGCGTTTCGTGTAGTAAATTTTTTGTTATCTGTTGCGGAAACCCTACAGTGGTATTTGAGCCTGATCTATGGTTAGTATGCTAAAGTACGTATAGACACATGCAAAGTGTGGGCATTGATACTCTAGTTGTTACCTTCACACGTGTATTTGTTTATATCATAGTATTTTGAGATGAAACAGCCCGGACCAACCTTACGTGTAATCTTACGCGAGACTTGTTCCACGCTCGACATATGACTTGTACCGTATAAGTGGCTAGCGGGTGTCTGTCTCTCTCACAGTAGTTGATATAGCATCTACAACAGAAGATCCCGAAAGGGTTGTAATAGAGACAACTATTGTATCCATGTTGTGGTTGGAAGTTTGTACGTAGAAATGGTTATGTTATGAAAGCCTAACAGCCACGTAAAATCTAAAATAGATAGAGTAGAGGCATCTAAATTTATGTTGAGGGGAAGGCTTTGTGATGTGATATGGTTGCGGTCGTGAATAAGGTAAGGTAGTTTACTTTTCCTATTACTAAGTCATATAGTAGTAGTGATCGTGAAGATGAACGACAAGACCGGTGACGGTGTGGACTTAGCACCAAACCGGAGCACCTGATGGAGATCATGGAGCGCGAAAACAACCATGTCACGTCACATTTAGATTATTTAATCTATGTGTGCATCTTGTTTGAGTGAAAGTATTAGATACACAACGGTAGCATTTAAATAGAATGATCCCGAATTAATACCAACGTAGGGTTCTCCCATTAGTGTGCACCACCAAAAAAGTTCATCGTTATCAAGAAGACTGTGATGATTGCGTGCTAGACATATCTCTGTTCGGATATGGTGAGTGCAAGCCATGTATGCACAGCAAAACACTATGGTTGGTTTGGCGAGCCTAGCATGTACAAACATGGCCTAGGAACACAAATATTGAAAGATCAAGCACGAGTCACATGGATGGTGTGATGGACGGATATAGACCACCCTAGCAACCACATCAAAGGCCGTGATGATCGGGGATGATATGGTGGAAAGGGATAGTGTAATCACTAAACTGTATTTAGGGATGATAGTTTAAGTGGGATCTTGTTTGTTAATAATATTACAAATTTGAACTCCATATTATGAACTTGGTCTAAGTCCTTTTGCAAATGTCTTGTAGATTATGGCCATCCCCTCAGTTTAGGACATCTTTAGTCCATTAATGAATGGGAGAAACTTAAGTTATATGGGTCCAAGTTCATCGATGGGTACCAACGCCTAAAAAGGATCCTCATAGAAAAACCATCTCCTCTATGTCCTTTGTGAACCCCTAGAAGATTTCCCTGATGAATCCGACGGTAGAGAATATACGACTCTTCGTGACTGTCGTGATACCTTTACCAAGGTCAAACCAAAAGCTGGGATCATCATCAATAGAAAGGGTATATGTGATATACAAGTAATAAATGTTTCCATGAAACACTTATGCAATTTTAAAGTATTGGATACTTAAATCTTATTTTATTGAAAACAGGACCCTCTGCGTGAGAGTTACAGAATGGAACGAGGCGTTGATGGCGTGATGACGGCAAACAAGCTGGTTGATGGCCGACAACACTTCTACCCTCGGTGTTTATCATTAGGATTAGTATATTTGAATAAAAGATTTGTAATCAAGTTTGTGAAACTTATTAGTATGTCTTGTTTATTACAGGACGGTTATTCATATTAATAAAAAACAATTCCATTGTTCTATTTTTATGAATAATTTCTTTTATGATTCACATTGGTATTATAAATAAGTTATTCTAGTCTTTATTAGTATGATAAAAGGATGTTTATGAAAATTTCCAAAAGATATTAAAGTTTAAATATTGAATAACGTTATTGTTTAAGTCATTGTGGTTATTGCATGTTTTTCATGTTTATGAAAATCGGGGAGTTAGATATTTGATCTAGATACTTTGCAAAACCATGCCTCATTGGGCAGAATGACTAAAACTCCGCATTCTGGTAAAACGATGATATGCGAATGATTGTTGAATTTTATACATATGATGTATCATATTTTCAACAAATAGTGGAAATCATTATTTTGGTGAGTTTAAGTAAATATGTGTATTTCATTAATGAAACACAAGTTTGAAACTATTTTAATTGTTCAAATGATTTCAGAATGAAGTGGATATAAGATTAACAAGAATTCCAAAGTCTCTATGATTTGATCCAAGTGACTTCGAATTCAAGTTAATAGCAAATTGACATTAAGGGACTTATGAAAAATAGTTTCACCAATTATGGTGATTGGACTAATCAAATAGTATTGATATATCTAATACATCATAATCATAGTGTATAAGATACATATGGTCCAAATGATCTTCGGATGGATTAACATTAGGAATTAGAGTTTAGAGATTGAATTAGTAAACACTCAAAAGTATTAGGAACATCTAAAATATTGGCGAAAACAGCACCATATGAGATATGGCAAGCCCGAGTTTCTAGAGATTTCGATAGTTCGAGATCGTTGCGAATAGTAAGTCTTTGTGGCGTATTCATAGTAAGACTATTGATGCACTCGATGATTGACATAGAGCTTGTTGGGAACCCCAAGAGGAAGGTATGATGAGCACAGCAGAAAGTTTTCCCTCAATTATGAAACCAAGGTTTAATCGAACCAGTAGGAGCAAGGAAACACCCCAAAGGTGTTACTAGCTGAGCTTTGGCAGGGCGCACTACCGGTGCTAGTAGCAACGTGGAGACCTGCACAACACAACCACAGAACTTTGTCCCCAACTTGCGATGAGGTTGTCAATCTCACCGTGTTTTGCAGAAAACAAAGGATTAAACGTATCGAATGGAAAGAAGTAAAAGTTTGCAGAAAGTAAACACAAAGTAGTAAAAGATTGTAGATTGTATGTAAAGTAAAAGGACCGGGATCCATAGTTCACTAGAGGTGGCTCTCCTTAGATAGATAACATGCTGGGTGAACAAATTACAGCGGGGCAATTGACAAACACCGAGAAAGTAATACATGCATATACTAATCATCTTGACTCCTTTGAGACTTGATTGGGCATTACAAAATAATACATAGACCGTCATCCAACTGCATCTATGAATAATAATCCACCTTCAGGTTATCATCTGAACCCCCTCCAGTATTAAGTTGCAAGCAACAGATTATTGCTTTACGAACTGCGTGTAAAGTAAACAATACAATTGTTCTATGAACAAAGGATTGTTGTTTTCTCCCTAGTAGCAACATCACATATAGTACCTTAGAGATTTCTGTCACTTCGCCAGATTACCAGAGGCATGAACCCACTATCGAGCATAAATACTAACTCTTGGAGTTGCTAGCATCTACTTGGCCAAGATAGCTACTAACAACGGAAAGCATGCAAGATCTCAAATAACAAAGACATGATAGAATCAATAATCAATCTGAAATAGCATCTCAATATCCATCGGATCCCCGCAAACACAACATGTATGAATTACAAATAGATGATCTTGATCATGAACGGAGCTCACAAGATCTAAACATGAAAGCACAAAGGAGGAGAAACCAGCCATCTAGCTACTACATGGATCCATAGTCCAAGGATGAACTACTCACGCATCACACCGGAGGCTTGCATGGTGATGAAGAAGGCCTCCAGGGTGAATTCCCCTCTCCGGCAGGGTGCCGGAAAGAGCTTTAGATCCCTCCCGATCTAGGGATGGAGATGACGGCGGCTATAGACTCTTTCATGGATTTTTGATCGGGTCCTTAGGGTTTTCGTCCCGAGGGAAATATATAGGCGGAAGGAGAGGCCGAGGGGGTGCCGGGAGTGGCCACACCACCCCCTAGCGCGGGCCAGGCCTGGCCGCGCGGCTAGGTGGTGTGGTGGCTCCCTGGCCCTTCTTCGTCTCGTATTCTGGCACTTGATCCCTTCCGGAAAAATAGGCACTTTTGCTTTTGTCCTGTCCAATTCTGAGAATATTTATTTTCTGAATTTCCTGGAACCAAAAACAGCAGAAAACAGGCAGTTGGCACTGTGGCTCTTGTTAATAGGTTAGTCCAAGAAATCATATGAAAAGTACGCCAAAGTTGGAACAAAACACAAGAAAGTGGATAAAACCAAGCATGGAACATCAAAAATTATAGATACATTTGCAATGTATCAACTATGAATAGAAATTTCAAACTAATACCGGAAGAAGACAAACTTTGTATTGTCTCAGTGTGGTATTTCTTTAAGAAATTGTTTTCTCATAGAAATGTTAGTGGAAGGGTATAAGTGTAAGCTAAACTTTCAGCTAATACTTTATAAAAGTAGGATTCAAGAATTTGTTCTGCCATTTATAGAATTTCATTCTTGATTCACTTGTCCTATTATTGGAATAAGACATACCTACGAACTACAAAGAAAGATTGGTGGACCTAAGTACAAGAAATGACTTAGAGTCGTGACATTGGCAAAGGACTGATCAAAACTACAAAATCTTCAAGAGTTTGAAGGAAAAGGTTGTAGCTAGTAGGCAAGTTTCGACCAATCCGAAATTGCTGAAGTCTTGTAGTAGAAAATTCTTGATTTGATGTAAGATCAAAGAATTTTCGATTTTCCAGGATTATCGAGAAAATTCTGCAAGTTGAGCGGGAGCTAATAAGTTTTCTGATACGTTGCAAACGTATCCATAATTTTTGATGTTCCATGCTTAGTTTTATCTACTTTCTTATGTTTTGTCCACACTTTGGAGTACTTTCTATACACTTTCTTGGACTAACCTATTAACAAGAGCCACAGTGCTAGCTGCCTGTTTTCTACTGTTTTTGGTTCCAGGAAAGTTAGAAAATGAATATTCTCGGAATTGGACAGGCAAAAGCCAAAGTGAGTTTTTCACCGAGGGGGACACGGAGCCAGAGTACGAGACGGAGAGGGGCCAGGGGGCCGCCTGAAATGGATCGTATGGGCACCTAGAGGGGGGTGAATAGGTGCTACACCAATTTTTAATTCTTTTTCAATTTTAGGCTTAGCACAAAGGGTAAATTCTCTAGATAAACTATTGGGTGGAATTTCCCTATATGAAAACCTATCTACTAGCGAGTAAAGAGCGAGTGGAAGAGGAACGAGTAAACCGAAGTGAAGCACGCGGAGACACAGGATTTGTTTGACCGCAGTTCCTTCCTTGTTAAGGGAGGTACGTCTGCGTTGGAGGGGTGGGCGGTACTAAGACCACCACGCCACAAAAGGCCTCACCCTGTTCTCCGATGGATCTCGCCACAACAGGCCTGATCAACCTTCCACTATAGGTACCCTTCGAGGCAGGCACCGGCGCCTTTACACAACTAGCGGGGCAACAACTCCACAACAACTTGGACGCTCCCGAAATGAAAACAAGCTGCCACAAGAACAAACTTGTCAAATACAATAAACAAGATCTAGGTATTGATAAGAATACTAGATCAGGGATTTCTCCAAGTGAATGGAGAGGAGTTGAAGCGCTTGATTCTTGATGATGATGATGAACTTCTCCTCCTTCAATTCCACCAAAGATCAAGACCTTCAGGTGGTTGAAGTGGGAGATCGAGAATGAGAGCTCTTGCACAATGTCTAGTCAATTTCGAATGAATCAAGAGTTCTGAACGTTGGGGAAGAAGGGGTATTTATACCCCCTTCCGAAACCAGCCGTTGCATACTTTGGGGGCTGGATTATCCGGCCCAAGTGTGGGTCAGATTATCCGGCCTGGGGAAAACACCGCCCTAGACTCGGAATATCCGGCAGATAATCCGCCCCTATCAGAGAGACGCGCCGAGCTTGCCCTTGATCAACTTCTGGGGGCCAGATTATCCGGTCCTATGTGAGGGCCGGATTATCCGACCTGGGGAAGAAAAACTGCCCTAGTTCGGATTTTCTGGGAGAAAACCCGACCGGATACCGTGCGACGCGCCTTGGCCTCTTTTGCTCAAAAACTAGGGGCCGGATTATTCGGCCCTTGCAACACCCGGATTATCTGGCCTAGGGAGGAAATACCGCCCGAGTTTGGATTTTCCGGGAGAAAATCCGACTGGACACTGAGCGACGCGCCTTGGCGTCCTTGAGAGATGAGGTAGGCCAGATTATCCGGCCCTTGGTGGGGCGGATTATCCGGCCCCCCTCAAAACTTCCTGCACACTTAGCGCACATGAAAAGTCTCCATAGTATTGTTATCTAACACGCAAAACATAGGAAAACAGAGATAACTATGAAAGGGACTCCCCCTCAATGTGTGCATAATAGAGTTTTGCATTGGAATACAAATGCCCACAAATAGGTGAATTTATTCCATAGACATATGAGCAAAAAACACATACCACCGAAGTAGAGAATAAGCATCCTTGACATAAATCACAATTATTACGAGATAACCATTATGAGCGCGCCTTTCGTGATAAACCTCCAGCAATAGGATATCAATAGATAGATCCATAAGCATAATCCATGATATGAAGTCCATAGGCATAGCATAATCTAGACAACCACAAAAAGTCTCAAACAACCACAAAACATGAATTTAAAGTTCAACACTAAATGGGCATAAGCAAGAAATAACGAATAGAAAAGTGCAAGTGCTTATGCCCGACCCATGCAAATCCACGGACATCCTAATAGAACTACTTCTCCCCCTTTGGCATCGAGACACCAAAAAGGGAGAAGAGCGATGCTAGCACCCCAAGGGATCACTCATCGTAGTCCTTGTCTTCGTCCTCTTCTTCATTCTCTTCCTCATCCTCATCTTCAAGCTCCTCAGTGTCACCTTTCTCATCTTCATCATCAGTAGCAGGCGCAGAGGGGAACAAGTGACGCTCCAGCTCACCATAGTTCAGCTCGGAGGAAGAGTTCCACTGTGGCATCCCGCTAAAACCACTACTAGAAAATCGAGGTGTTTTCGGTGCATTGCATCAACATGACTGCATGCTCATGTCATCATACCACATTGCATTTGAGCATTGTCATTTCATCCTGCATTTTGTTTGCCTAAAACTATTTTATAAAAGCCTATCTTTGTTTTCTACATATCCCCTTCTTCGTTTCAAATTATAAAGCCCGGTCCTTCCGGATATTTTATTTGTCTAAAATCCTATTTACAAATGTTTTATTTTAAACAAATAAAATGAATAAATAATAAAATAGTTTTTATAAAATCCGGGGAGGCAGCCGCCGGCCAGGCCCAAAAGGCCCAACCAACAGCCACCTACCACCCGGCTAACCCCTACCCTAATCCCCACTCCCACCCAGCTAGCTAATCCAAACCCTAGACACACACCACCACCGCCGCCAGCTACACGCGCAATCACCAAAACTGCCTCCTGCACGCACATACCCACACCGGGCCCCACCCCTGCTATCCCGCCGCTGAGCCCGCGCGTAGCCTGCACGCAACCATCTCCCGGCCTCCTGCTGACCACGCCACCACCTGGGCACCAATCCCGTCGCCAACTGCCTTCCATCCCAACATCCTGGCCCCACCACTTCCCCAATCCCGCACGCCAGCCCGCTCCCATCCTCCCATCCCGATCCACACGGGCCCCACCCCCACCGACGCGTCACGGGCCCCACCCCCACCGACGCGCCACGCTCCTGTCTCCTCCCGTATCGGCCTCGCTCCCTCCTCCTCGTCGCTCTGCCGCGGCCTGCCTCCTCTTCGGCGTCTGCCCGCTCGAGTTCACCCCGAGCGCCGGCACTCGCCTCATCTGCGCTGCCTAGTCCGCCTTCTCCGGCTCGGCCCCGCCCTAGCTCGCCTCGGCCTCGACACCGTTGCCAGCAACCTCCTCTGCTGCTGCCAGGACCGTCTCGCCGGCCGCCAAGGGCACCCCCTCGCTCGCCTCTCGCGACTCGTGCTCTCTCCCCGCTGCGACCCGTCCTCCCCGCGTCCGTCGGCCGCCGGCCAGCGCCACCCGCCACCGTCCCGTCTACCTCGGCCCAGATGCGTCATCTCCTCCGCGTCAGTCCTCCGCATCCCCGCCGCCTTCGGCCCTACGCCGGCCGCCTCTCCGCCAGGCCAGCGCCGCCGTCATGCAAGCCCCCCGACCTCTAGCTCCCGCGAGCCTCCGAGGCTTGCCACAGACGCGGTCCGTCGAAGCCCTCCATGCCGCCAGAGAGCCTTCCGCCTCCACCGAGTCGGCTCTGCTTCCTCTCGCCCGCCTGCACTTCCGGCGCTGCACGCCCAGGAGTCGTCGGTTGCAATCTCCTGCTCAAGCTCACGACAACAGTGTCACCCTCTAGCTGCGCGCGCATATGCTCATGTGTTTCCTGCCGCTTATCTATTTTCCGTTATGATGTCCGGCTCCCAGGTGGTATGGTAGCGATTATGAGATGTTGGGATGAAGTGTTGGTGTGTTGCTTCTGATGTTGTGGTGCTCGACAATAGGTGACCATAGCGACAAGTGAAGGCGAAGGGAAGGGACCGCACAAGAGAGAGGCTATCTGAAGGACACCGGGGTGTCAGGAGATGAAGCCGACAAGCCTAGTTCTCGTTCATGGAAAGCCAAGGACCCCTGCCGATCTCGAACGCCACCAGAAAAACCATCGACAAGATTTTCCGGTGCCGAACCCAAGATCGACACCGTCACCCGAGAGCTTCGACAAGGACGCCAAGTTCTTCATCCCGAATCCGATGCGCCGGATCGACGAGATCTCCTTCCCGAATCTGACGCCGAGACCCAGGAACGCCAAGACCTCCTTCCCGCACCGACGCCCTAGTACCGGACGCCAAGTTCGTCGAGATCCACGGAACGCCAAGTCCTTCTTCCCGGAACACCAAGCTCTCCTTCCGTTGTCCGAGAACGATCCCGTCGAACCGAACCCCCAGATCCAGACCCTGAGACCGGACCCCGGACCCCCGGAACCAAGATCTTCCGAACCCAGATGTGTGACCCTAAGCCTCTATTTTTATAATATGACATTTACCTGTCGCATCATTAAATCATCGTGCTTGCATACATGTCATCTGGTGTGTTGGGTTAAATAGTCGATTCACCTAAATTAAATATGGAGTCTATATGCGGGCTATTCTAGTGTTATTCCGGACTCCATTTAAATTTGTGTAGCGAACCGATACCATGTTTTGCCTTGTTAAGACAACATTTAAATTGCGGGGTATCTAAATAACTGGAACCTATTAATTAATTGTCGGGACCCCGGTTCCGCTTAATACTGCCTAATTGCACTGCATCTGCATCATATCATAATCATGCCGGATCTTCTATCGTAGTATTAACTATTGTATCCGGTGTTTCTGCTAGTGTTTGCTTCTTCGTGGATTAGGTCGATGAGTTGATGCGAGTATCGACAAGTTCTCCGGATATGAACCTTCGGCAGTGTTTTCCTAGGCGAGCATTCTCCCCCCTTCTACCTATTTTGTATTTATATTCTTTACTTCCTCCTGTTGATCTATTGCTATCCTTGTTGCAATGCTTTAGTTTCCGTGCACCATTTATACTCCTTGCAGCCTCTATATTGCCATGGACACATCCTATTGCCTGTTGTATGATAGATAGTCGGCCTTGCGAGTCGTAGTTGCTTGCTTCTGTGTTGCTTCACTTCGTTGTCGTTCCACCATTGACGGCAAGTTGGCACATGATAAAAGGTGGAGATGCTTAATGGTGGAGATGATCATGACTTTAAATACAACTATTAAAATGCAAGATATAACTAATGCAGAGGCATCGGTGGGCAATAGAAGTTATTTGGTTCTTCCACGCTCACTTGTGTCCCGCAGGACCCCGAGTACTTGATACCTGTTCCTTGACTATTCGCACTATCCACATCCGGGAGACCCTATGGGATCCCCCTGAGCCAGAGCTTGATTCATTTCTATTTCTTGGGGCCACAAACTAGTTTGGGGCTTTATTACTATCATGTACTTATGCCATGTTTTACTGCTTTATTTAAGATTGTGCGTGGAGCACCTGTGCTGTTTAGGATTGCGGAGTGTTTTCGCGGTATTGACAAGCCCAGTCACACTTTCGGGTTCCCAGTCATTTACAGCCATTGGTGCAACCTTGGGTCCGTCTCGGAGCCGGCCAACTTCGTTGCGGGTAGCTTAATGGGGTGGCCCCCTGAAATATTTATGAATCCTATGATTGCTTTGTCGTGAAAGCCCCGTTGGGTTTTGAGTTGGTTTTTCCGAGGTTGATCGAGTGTGTGTTGCTATTTGTGCACCCCTGCAGGGTAAAACTTTCTGAAAGCCGTGTCCATGGTTATGGACGACTTGGAGCACAGTATCTCGATCATAGACAAGCATAACTAAACTTGACTTAATATATGACTAGTAATCAGATTCAACTATCACGGAATGGATATCAAAATGCCAACAACTAGTGGATCTGGAGTTGTTTTGTGACATGCTGTACCTGCCTAGTAAGTATTGCAACTCCAATGGAATGTGATAAAAGTGCCAACAATTGCTGGGTTTTGGGATTCCTCAGGACAATTATATCTGACTAGTAAATGTTCCAACTATAACGGAATGGTGATTAAAAATGCCCACTACTTATGCTTTAGGATGACTCATGCTATCTATATCTGACTAGTAAGTGCTGCAATTATAATGGAATGAATCAAACTGCCAACTGTGTGAGTTCCTTGGTTTGACTTCCTCGTTTGGTCTCGAGGGGGAATACCAGGATGGGTATGTTTGGTGTTAGTATCAGGTTGGGACCGAATAGGTCTTTCTTATCTCTCTCTAGTAGCCGACAGTTAATCGAGTCTCTATAGGTTGTTTAGTGCATGTTGCACTGCCGCTTCAGTCCACCATACCTATGTAGGCGAGAGCCGCCGAATTCTAGCCTCGCCGTGTACTGGCCTCAGTACTGACGCTCCTCTTTTTCCTTTGCCCTTTGTCGGCACCCCTTTTGTTTTAGCAGGGTTGAGATCGACGTCGTTAGCAGGGTTACCCTTCCGGCTTGGCCTGGGCAGGGTTATGGACGCCATTGGTTATTCTTCAGGGCTCTTAGCCCCATTGGCATCTTGTCTGCACTCGGACGCTGTAGCGATTTCAAGGTGATTTGGATCTTTGTACTATATATCAGTATTCTTGAGTCATGGAGTCGTGTTGTATATATATCTGTTCTGTGGGTTCCATCGTGGACTATTGTGTAATGGTATTACTTCGTTTTCCACCTGCACGAAAGTGTCTGGTGGGCGTCCTTGAATCGTTTCTATGCGGGTTTGGTGGGAAGCGCCAACACTTGCATAGGGCCGATTCGAGGGTGTTACAGAGTGGTATTAGAGCTCAGCAGTTACGATACCCCACAAGTCCAGCATGTAGGATAACCTAGCTAACGGCCGAAGTAGAGTGTCAAAACTATTTTAGAAAATCGGTTGGATAGATCTGATTAGGTCTGCTTTTACTCCTTACATTCTACTATTCTCCTCTTACTTCTGCGTGTTTTGGATATGTTCTCTTATCTTTTCTCCGAGTCTAGGATTTCTCGTGGTCGGGTTTCCGTCGTACCTTCAGGGTTCCGCTTCCTTCTTTGGTGATGGTGCTTCTACATCCGGTCTTCGTGCTATCTGAGGAATCATTCATCTATTGGACTTCTCACTGTTCCTTCTTGTGCTTTCCGGTGTTTTCCGACGCGACGACATCATCTACGCAAGATCCGATGCAGAGTCTACATCACTCCTTTGTTCCGAACCTCGCTTGTCGAGATCTTCAGTCTGATTCCGAGAGTTGGTTGCATAATTCTCCTATTCGTGTGCAAAGTAATGGTTTGGGTGCACGATGAACTGATCACCATCCGACTACTCTTATCATTCGCTCTTGTACATCGAATCGGTGGATCCAGCAATTTTACTCCTTCCACAGAAGCTAGAGGTGGCCTTATCTTTTGATGCCTTTACCTTCGTCTTTGTTCTCCGGAGAGTTCTCTCGACGAACGTGAGCAACGACCCCTTGTTGGTGGTGTCGCTGATTTCAAGATGGAGAAAGAATCTTTGTTAGTGGTGTCATGAGGATCTACACGAAGCGAGAATATTTAGATCGTCGACCTTCTTCTCGGTACCATGAGGCAGATCTCGAGGGCGAGACCCATTGTTAGTGGTGTCGAATTGTGGCATCCCACTAAAACCACTACTAGAAAATCGTGGTGTTTTCGGTGCATTGCATCATCATGACTGCATGCTCATGTCATCATGCCACATTGCATTTGAGCATCGTCATTTCATCCTACATTTTGTTTGCCTAAAACTATTTTATAAAAGCCTATCTTTGTTTTCTACATATCCCCTTCTTTGTTTCAAATTATAAAGCCCGGTCCTTCCGGATATTTTATTTGTCTAAAACCCTATTTACAAATGTTTTATTTTAAACAAACAAAATGAATAAATAATAAAACAGTTTTTATAAAATCCGGGGAGGCAGCCGCCGGCCAGGCCCAAAAGGCCCAACCAGCAGCCACCTACCACCTGGCTAACCCCTACCCTAATCCCCACCCCCACCCAGCTAGCTAATACAAACCCTAGACACACCACCACCGCCGCCAGCTACACGCGCAATCACCAAAACCGCCTCCTGCACGCACATCCCCACACCGGGCCCCACCCCTGCTGTCCCGCCGCTGAGCCCGCACGCAGCCTACACGCAACCATCTCCCGCCCTCCTTCCGACCACGCCACCACCTGGACACCAATCCTGTCGCCAACTGCCTTCCACCCCGACGGCCTGGCCCCACCACTTCCCCAATCCCGTACGTCAGCCTGCTCCCATCCTCCCATCCCGATCCACATGTTAGCCCCACCTATCGCATCGCGGGCCCCACCCCCACTGACGCGCCCCGCTCCTGTCTCCTCCCGTATCGGCCTCGCTCCCTCCTCCTCGTTGCTCCGCCACGGCCTGCCTCCTATTCCGCGTCTGCCCACCCCGAGCGCCAGCCCTCGCCTCATCTGCGCCGCCTAGTCCGTCTTCTCCGGCTCGGCCCCGCCCAAGCTCGCCTCGGCCTCGACGCCGTCGCCAGCAACCTCCTCTGCCGCCGCCAAGACTGTCTCGCCGGCCGCCGAGGGCCCCCCCCTCGCTTGCCTCGCGTGACCCGTGCTCTCTTCCCGCTACGACCCGTCCTCCCCGCGTCTGTCGGCCGCCGGCCAGCGCCGCCCGCCACCGTCCCGTCTACCTCGGACCAAATGCGCCGTCTCCTCCGCGTCAGTCCTCCACCTCCCCGCCGCTATCGGCCCTACGCCTGGCCGCCTCTCCGCTAGGCCAGCGCCGTCGTCGGGCAAGCCCTCTTGACCTCGAGTTCTCACGAGCCACTGCGGCTTGCCACAGACGCGGTCCGTCAAAGCCCTCCATGCCGCCAGAGAGCCTTCCGCCTCCGCTGAGTCACCTCTACTTCCTCTCGCCCGCCTGCACTTCCACCGCTGCACGCCCAGGAGCCGTCGGTTGCAATCTCCTGCTCAAGCTCACCGCAACAGTGTCACCTTCTGGCTGCGCGCGCATATGCTCATGTGTTTCCTGCCGCTTATCTGTTTTCCGTTATGATGTCCGGCTCCCAGGTGGTATAGTAGCGATTATGAGACGTTGGGATGAAGTGTTGGTGTGTTGCTTCTGATGTTGTGGTGCTCGACAATAGGTGACCATAGCGACAAGTGAAGGCGAAGGGAAGGAACCGCACAAGAGAGAGGCTATCTGAAGGACACCGGGGTGTCAGGAGATGAAGCCGACAAGCCTAGTTCTCGTTCATGGAACGCCAAGGACCCCTGTCGATCCCGAACGCCACCATAAAAACCATCGACAAGATCTTCCGGTGTCGAACCCAAGATCAACAACGTCACCCGAGAGCTTCGACAAGGACGCCAAGTTCTTCATCCCGGATCCGATGCGCTGGATCGACGAGATCTCCTTCCCGAATCTGACGCCGAGACCCAGGAACGCCAAGACCTCCTTCCCGCACCTGTACTGTTTAGGATTCCAGAGTGTTTTAGCGGTATTGACAAGCCCAGTCACAATTTCGGGTTCCCAGTCGTTTATAGCCATTGGCGCAAACCTTGGGAACGTCTCGGAGCCGGTCAAATTTGTTGCGGGTAGCTTAATGGGGTGGCCCCCTGAAATATTTATGAATCCTGTGATTGCTTTGTCGTGAAAGCCTCATTGGGTTTTGAGTTGGTTTTTCCGAGGTTGATCGAGTGTGTGTTGCTATTTGTGCACCCCTGCAGGGTGAAACTTTCTAAAAGCCGTGTCCGCAGTTATGGACGACTTGGAGCACAGTATCTCGATCATAGACAAGCATAACTAAAGTAGTGCTATAAACATGACTTAATATATGACTAGTAATCAGATTCAACTATCACGGAATGGATATCAAAATGCCAACAACTGGTGGATCTGGGGTTGTTTTGTGACATGCTGTACCTGCCTAGTAAGTATTGCAACTCCAATGGAATGTGATAAAAGTGCCAACAATTGCTGGGTTTTGGGATTCCTCGGGACAATTATATCTGACTAGTAAATGTTCCAACTATAACGGAATGGTGATTAAAAATGCCCACTACTTATGCTTTAGGATGACTCATGCTATCTATATCTGACTAGTAAGTGCTGCAATTATAATGGAATGAATCAAACTGCCAACTGTGTGAGTTCCTTGGTTTGACTTCCTTGTTTGGTCTCGAGGGGGAATACCAGGATGGGTATGTTTGGTGTTAGTATCAGGTTGGGACCGAATAGGTCTTTATTATCTCTCTCTAGTAGCTGATAGTTAATCGAGTCTCTATAGGTTGTTTAGTGCATGATGCGCTGCCGCCTCAGTCCACCATACCTATGTAGGCGAGAGCCTCCGAATTCTAGCCTCGCCGTGTACTCGCGTCAGTACTGACGCTCCTCTTTTTCCTTTGCCCTTTGTCGGCACCCCTTTTGTTTTAGCAGGGTTGAGATCGACGTCGTTAGCAGGGTTACCCTTCCGGCTTGGCCTGGGCAGGGTTATGGACGCCATTGGTTATTCTTCAGGGCTCTTAGCTCCATTTTAATTTTGTCCGCACTCGGAGGCTGTAGCGATTTCAAGGTGATTTGGATCTTTGTACTGTATATCGGTATTCTTGACTCATGGAGTCGTGTTGTATATATATATATCTGTTATGTGGGTTCCATTGTTGACTATTGTGTAATGGTATTACTTCGTTTTCCACCCGCACCAAAGTGCCTGGTGGGCGTCCTTGAATCGTTTCTATGCGGGTTTGGCGGGAAGCGTCGAAACTTGCATAGGGCCGATTCGAGGGTGTTACATCCACCGAGCATACGGAGTGGGAGGTGTAGGAGCCGGAGGAGCACCCGAAGCACCGGACACGTGGTGGAGAATGAGCTGCTGGGAGTGAGCCAACTCATGGCGCTGCCTGTATGCCTCGTACTGACCCTTGCGCGTAGTCCACGCCCATGCAGAGAATGTGACGCTGGAACCAGTTCAGCTGCTTGATCTCAAAGTCCACGAGAGGCACAGGGGGCCGGCGAGCATCCCTCATGAGGCCCTCAAGAGCAGAGGAGGGGCGAGAGGTCTTCCGAACCTTTTTGTATATCTTCTTGGCCTTGTGCACCGAGTCAATGTGGAACTCCTCAGCAGGAAGTAGGTGACGGATGAGCATCATAATGTAGGGCGCATAGGGAATGGACAGACGGTTGAACATAGCATCACACAGCTCATGGTAAATGAAGTCCATGACATCCAACCTGTACTGCACAGACTCGGCCTCGCAGGAGGCAACCTCATGAGAAAACTGAAGTAGCTGAAGAAGGTGACCACGGATTCTATCATTGTTGCCCCCACTCGGTGTAATAGAGTCACGGAAGAGACCCACAAATTCAGCATAGATGGGAGCAAGACCAGCCACAGTACCCACAATGCCATTGTCCACAGTGCAAGGAGAGAGAGCGGCATCCTTGTTGGGCTTCAGCCGAGTGATGATGTGGTGGCCACTAGCTCTATCCCTGCTGCGGAAGGAGTACCCCAGAACCTCAGCAAACACGTGAAAATCAGCAGTCATGGGCCTTTCATGAGTCATCCACTTCATAGTGCGATGCTCATCCCCACAAATCACCAGAGTGGAGAAGAACTGCTTCACCACCTCAGAGTCAAAGGAGCACTGGAGAGACATGAGATAGTGCAGCCCCATCCTCTCAGCCACAAACATCGCATCCACAAGATGCGCCTTCTCCAAAGCATCAGCGAGTACCAGTGGGTGCATAGGCCTAATGTTCAGCCTGGCATAGATGTCTTCATAGATCTCCTTCTGTTCTGCACACCAAAAACGGGTATCCCCCAGCTCATCATCACGAGGCAGCTCAGCAAACAAGTCACGATGACGGATGGCGGAGAAGGAGACCGCATCCAAAGCCCTGTAGTTGATCTTGGGCTCCTTGCCCTTCCTCTTGGACACCCCCTTCCTAGTCCTCTTTGATTGTTCAGCCATGCGCCTCTCTTCGTTCTTCCTTCTCCTCAATTCAACTTCGTCCACTAGGTTACCTTGTCCGTCGACCCGAAAGTATCTTGAGCAAGGATGGCGCTTCTAGGTCTTGGGAACACCGGAACCACCTTTGAGGAGAATAAGGGCGATAGCAAGGGGATAAGCATACACACAAGTCCAGGAGAGAGCATGGAAAAAGTAGTCAAAAGTACATAGGACAAACTACTCAATGCATACACCAAAGTGAAACTGAAGCAGAATTGAATATGTCAAGCCGGATTATCCGGCCCTAGCAGAAATTTTTGATTTCACCTAGATTGAGTGCAAAAAAGTAGATCGGGGCTAGAAACTGCAAGACTACAATTTCTATGCGAAAACACATCCTTCTAGACAACGTTCCACCCAACAAGATACACATCTAGCCAAAGATGGGGAGAGACGGAGTTACCCTCATTCATTGGAGGAAGAACACGGAGGAGAAGGTACCCGGAGGCGTGGAGAAGAAGATCCGGGGAGGCCCGGAAAATCCGGTGGCCGGAGAGGCTCCGGGGAGGGTGAGGGGTGGCAGGCGGCGGCTGTGGAGGAGGAGAGGGCTGGGGGAGAAGTGATGCTCGTTATGAGCCCTTCCCCCCGAGCCCTGCCCTTTAAGATGAAATCCGCCAGGGCCGGATTATCCGGCCAACACTTGGGCCAGATTATCCGGCCTAAATTCTGGGATTCTGGTATACACAGAACCAGGCCCGCGCGTCCCCAAACAACACCCCCACAAGGTGTACAAGGGACTTGTGTGCAAGAATAGATGGCTTAGGGGTAGGGAAGGCTAGGATTAAGAGAGCCAAACTCAGATGGTACTAGACACTCAAAATTGCAAAATCCAAATCAAATAAAAGCCAAGATTGAGTGTGATTCCCATAAGAACATGAGAGAGCAAATAACATCCAAAAACATCCAATTCTCCTCAAGGGAGAGGGCGGTGGCCGAAGCCACCTTGTTGGAGTGTATGGTGTGACACCGTGAAGATATATCTTGGGTTCACGACCAATACTCACCAATAAGCTCACATATCACAACATGATATTAAGAGAAATGATTTATCTTGCTATTGGCATTATGGGGGGAGGGTTAGCCCAATGAATTAGGACCATACTCCCCCTATATCCATGCCCACACCTAGACCAAAGAAGGATTGAGATGTACGAGTGAGTGCATGGGTAATCAAGAAAAGCTCCCGGAATTAATGATATTTAGCTCATTCCTCAAATAGCAGAATCTTGCTTCACCAAGTGGTTTTGTAAAAATATCCGCCAATTGGTTCTTCGTGCTCACAAAGGATAGATCAATATCGCCGCGAGCAACATGGTCTCGAATAAAATGATTCTAAATCTCAATATGCTTCGTCCTTGTGTGCTGAACAGGATTGTACGCAATTTTGATTGCACTTTCATTATCACATAAAAGAGGCACTTTGTCACAATTGTATCTTGAGCTTGAAGAAATAAACCCAAGTGTATCTTGAGTAATCATCAACAATCACTTGACAATACTTTTTCCCACCGAGGCTTGCATGAGATGGAGGTCCGAAGAGGTCCACATGAAGGAGCTCCAAAATTCTTTTTGAAGAGATAATGGTTTTCCTTCGATGAGGTGAGTCATGCATTTTCCCTTCAACGCACGCCCTGCAAACACGATCTTTGGAAAAAGAGACATTTTCTTTTAGTCCAAGAATGTGTCCACCCTTGTGGAGACTTTGCAAAGTTCTCATATTGACGTGGGCTAGTCGTCGATGCCATAGCCAACCCGCGTCAGCCTTTCCGAACAGACGCATCGGGCCTGTAGTGGTTTTTCCCGAAAAGTCCACCACGTACAGGTCGTTTTCGACATATCCCACGAAAGAGACTTTTAGAGACTTGCTCCACAAGAGTACCACCAAATCAGCATCAATGTAAACTACAAAGCCCATCTTAACAAGGGCACGAACTGAAAGTAAGTTGTACCTGAGGGTCTCAACAAGCATGACGTCCACGAGAGAGATATCGTGAGCCACCACAACTTTGTCAAGACCCAATACCTCAGATTTTGACTTGTCGCCATAGGAACGGTTATGTGATCAAGATTTGGCCGCATCTCTGTGATGCTCCTTGCTTCCGGTCATATGACTCGTGCAACCGCTATCGAGTACCCATTTAGAACCACCGGAAGCATAGCCCTGCAAGAAAATTACTTCTTATTTTTAGGTACCCATTTTTCAATGGGTCCTCTCATGTTAGTAACAAGGGTCTTGGGAACCCAAATAGACCAAGAAATGTAACAATCATAAGGGCCTACATAACTAGCATAAACATCACCATAATAATCAAAATATAGTTCAAAGTTAGGATTGTTCATCCCTGCAAAACCATCATAGTTAGTCTTGTCATTGGTAATGTTGCTAGTCTTCGATTGAGCAGTCTTGCTCTTCTTCTTCTTTTTCTTGTTTTTCTTGCTATTTATCTTGGGTATGTAACCAAGACCTTCTTTACTATTGTTTGTCCTTTGCCTGCTTAGTATCTCTTCAAAGAAGCTATTTCCAAGTCATCTTCTCTTTCAATTCTGCCCTTTTCTTCAAGGAGATCTTTGGCTTGAGCAAGTTGACTCATAAGAGCATCAAAATGGAGTTTGTGCTCACCTTGTAGGTTAGTGAAAAAAGTATCCAAGGCAATAACTTCTTCTTTCATTTCAAGACTGTCATGATCATCCATATCCAAAATTATGTTAGTCTTAGGAAATGAAGAGCTAGAAGTTGATACCTCGGACCCTCTTGCTATTAGACAAGTGGCTTTGTTGTTGATGGCGTTCTCGTTCGGCGAGTTGAAGAGAGAGGAGGGAGTCGATGTGGTGCCTATAGCAGCCACCTCGCGGGAACTATCATCATCCTCTTCATATTCACTTGCGGAGGAGTATTCCTCTTGAGCTACAAGGACAATCTTGGGTTGCTTCTTGAAAGGGCCATTCTTCTTAATAAACGGCTTCTTCTTAGGAGCTTCAGATTTCTCTTTAAGAATGAGCCTGCCACCATTGTCTTCTCTATTTTGATATGGACACTCGGCTACAAAGTGCATTCTATCTCCACAGTTGAAGCAAGTTCTCAATCTTGGGCCACTTTATCTTCTTCCATTTGATCCGTTCTTGTGCTCAAGTTCAGACTTGGCTTTGGCAGGCTCCTTCCAAAAGTTCCTTGCATAGAATGCCATGTACTCACCATGAGCACGTTTGACCTCATCGGGGTAGTCCATGGATACCCCCTCAAAAGCTCCGTCATCTTCCTCTTGCTCAACAACATTGGCTTTGAGAGCCACATTGACACCCTTTTGCATTCCAATGGCCCGAGCACGGGCATCTTCAGCATTCTTTGCCGCCACTTTGAATGACGCCACTTCTTGCATGACTTCATTAGATGTCATTTGATGATAGTTGTGTATACCTTGCAGGCTCTTCAAATCCGTTGGCTCGAAAGGCATTAAGGCACTCACATATTTTCTTTTTATCCATGCATCATCAATGTGAGTGGCCCCATGCTTTCGAAATGTTGTTGCGATGCCCTTGAGTCTTTTATACATGTCCTCATGGTTTTCACCATCCAACATGTAGAATCCCTCAGCTTCATTACTAAGGGCTTCATACCTGTTTCTTCTCATGCTTTCATTTCCAACGAAAAGGTCCGTCAGAGCATCCCGCGCCTCTTTAGCTGTGTTGAGATGTTCAATGTGTGGCATGTCCTTGGGACCCACACCCAGCTGTATCATGTGGAGAGTGGTGGCATTCAACTGGCTATCCACAACTTCCCTTCTCGTTAGATTGGTTTGATCTCCAATATGAAGACCTACTTCAATAATCCTCCACAATTCAATAGAGGAGCTGCAAACATGAGATTTCATTAGGAATTGCCATTGATTAAAAGAGGATGCTGTGAGCTCGGGTGGATCACCCCTATTATTTATATGAGGATGAGGGATAGGTGGGTCGGGGGAATATACGTGGTGAACCTCACTATATTCCTCCTTACCACTTCCCTTTTTGGAGGTGGAACCATTAAGTTTTTCACCTTCCACATCATCATCCTTGGATCCGGTGTTACCCTTTTCCTTAGATGATGGTGTGGGAGCCTCAGAGGAGGATGGAGATGGGGCTATGGATGATGTAAGGCGAGCAATCATTTGATTCATCTCCTCCATCTTGGCCTCAAAGTATTTCAACAAGGTTGTTTCCAACGACTTGAGATCATCCATTGTGACCTTATCCACAGCCTCATTTCCATCATCCTTGGTACCCATACTACTCTTAGGCGGTTAAGCCCGAATTAAGAGCCGAGGCTCTGATACCAATTGAAATGGATCGTATGGGCACCTAGAGGAGGGGGTGAATAGGTGCTACACCAATTTTTAATTCTTTTTCAATTTTAGGCTTAGCACAAAGGGTAACTTCTCTAGATAAACTATTGGGTGGAATTTCCCTATATGCAAACCTATCTACTAGCGAGTATAGAGCGAGTGGAAGAGGAACGAGTAAACCGAAGTGAAGCACGTGGAGACACAGGATTTGTTTGACCGCAGTTCCTTCCTTCTTAAGGGAAGTACGTCTGCGTTGGAGGGGTGGGCGGTACTAAGACCACCACGGCACAAAAGGCCTCACCCAGTTCTCCGATGGATCTCGCCACAACAGGCCTGATCCACCTTCCACTATAGGTACCCTTAGAGCCGGGCACCGGCGCCTTTACACAACTGGCGGGGCAACAACTCCACAACAACTTGAAGGCTCCTGAAATGACAACAAGCTGCCACAAGAACAAAGTTGTCAAATACAATAAACAAGATCTAGGTATTGACAAGAATACTAGATTAGGGATTTCTCCAAGTGAATGGAGAGGAGTTGAAGCGCTTGATTCTTGATGATGATGATAAACTTTTCCTCCTTCAATTCCACCAAAGATCAATACCATCGGGTGGTTGAGGTGGGAGATCGAGAATGAGAGCTCTTGCACAATGTCTGGTCAATTTCGAATGAATCAAGAGTTCTGAACGTTGGGGGAGAAGGGGTACTTATACCCCCTTCCGAAACCAGCCGTTGCACACTTTGGGGGCCGGACTATCCGACCCAAGTGAGGGCCGGATTATCCGTCCTGGGAAAGCACCGCCCTAGACTCGGAATATCCGGCAGATATTCCGCCCCCTATCAGAGAGACGCGCCGAGCTTGCCCTTGATCAACTTCTAGGGGCCGGATTATCCGGTCCTATGTGAGGGTCGGATTATCCGGCATGGGGAAGAAAAACCGCCCTAGTTCGGATTTTCCGGGAGAAAATCCGACCGGATACCGTGCGATGCGCCTTGGCCTCTTTTGCTCGAAAACTGGGGCCGGATTATCCGGCCCTTGCGACACCCGGATTATCCGGCCTGGGGAGGAAAAACCGCCCTAGTTCGGATTTTCCGGGAGAAAATCTGACTGGACACCGAGCGATGCGCCTTGGCGTCCTTGAGAGATGTGGTGGGCCGGATTATCCGGCCCCCCTCAAAACTTCCTGCACACTTAGCGCACATGAAAAGTCTCCATAGTATTGGTATCTAACACCCAAAACATAGGAAAACATGAAATGTTCCGCCACACCACCTGGCCGCGCGGCCAAGCCTGGCCCACACCAAGGGGTGGTCTAGCCACCTCGGGCACCCCCTCGGCCTCCCCTTTCGCCTATAAGATGCCTCTGATACAGAAATCCTAAGTACCCGATCAAAATTCCATGAAAGAGTCTGTAGCTGCCATCATCTCCATCCCTAGATCGGGAGGGATCTAAAGCTCTTCCCAGCACCCTGCTGGAGGGGAAAATTCACCCTGGAGGCCTTCTTCATCACCATGCAAGCCTTCGGTGTGATGCGTGAGTAGTTCATCCTTGGACTACGGGTCCATGTAGTAGCTAGATGGCTAGTTCTTCTCCTTTGTGCTATCATGTTTAGATCTTGTGAGATCCGTTCATGATCAAGATCATCTATTTGTAATCCTACATGTTGTGTTTGCGAGGATCCGATGGATATTGAGATGCTAGTTCAGATTGATTATTGATTCTATCATGTCTTTGTTATTTGTGATCTTGCATGCTTTCCGTTGTTAGTAGCTATCTTGGCCAAGTAGATGCTAGCAACTCCAAGAGTTAGTATTTATGCTTGATAGTGGATTCATGCCTCTAGTAATCTGGGGAAGTGACAGAAATCTCTAAGGTACTAGATGTGTTGTTGCTACTAGGGAGAAAACAGGAATCCTTTGTTCATAGAACAATCGTATTGTTTACTTTACACGCAATGTGTAATGCAATTATCTGTTGCTTGCAACTTAATACTGGAGGGGGTTCGGATGATAACCTGAAGGTGGATTATTAGTCGTAGATGCAGTTTGATTATGGTCTATGTATAATGTTGTAATGCTCAATCAAATCTCAAAGGATTCAAGATGAGTAGTATATGCATGATTGCTTTCTCGATGTTTGTCAATTGCCCCGCTGTAATTGGTTCACCCAACATGTCATCGATCTTAAGGAGAGCCACCACTAGTGAACTATGGACCCCGGTCCTTTCTTTTACCATCAATCTATAATTGTTCACTACTTTCTGTTTACTTTCCGCAAACTATTACTTTCATCCACACAATACGTTTAATCCTTTGTTTTCAGCAAAACCGGTGAGATTGACAACCTCACTATAAGTTGGGGGCAAAGTTATGTGGTTGTGTTGTGCAGGTTTCCATGTTGCTGCTGCCGCCGGCAATGCACCCTGCCAAAGTCTAGCTAGCAACACCTTGGAGATGTTTCCTTGCTCCTACTGGTTCGATAAACCTTGGTTTCATAACTGAGGGAAAACTTGTTGTTGTGCTCAGCAGACCTTCCTCTTGGGGTTCCCCAACGAGCTTGATATATTTTGGGCCATCAAGTACTTTTTCGGGCGCTGTTGCTGGGGAGTCAAGGACATCTTCACAAGGGAGTCCCTCATAACCAATCTCTTTACTTTGTTATTTTTGTTTTTCTTAGTTTATTTTTGCTTTGTTTGCTTGTTTCTTTATCAAAAACACAAAAAAGTTAGTTTTACTAGTTTGCTTTCTTTATTAAAAACACACAAAAAATTAAGTCTTTCTATAGTTGCTACCTCTTTCTTAGCTCACCATGTTGATCCCTAAGTTCACCCTGAAAGACCTTCCAATAGGTAGTGGCTCTATAATTGGAAAAGATAATATTGAAGAATTGGCCCCACCACTTCCCCAATCCCGCACGCCAGCCCGCTCCCATCCTCCCATCCCGATCCACACGTTACCCCCATCTACCGCGTCACGGGCCCCACCCCCACCGACGCGCCCCGCTCCTGTCTCCTCCTGTATCGGCCTCGCTCCCTCCTCCTCGTCGCTCCGCCGCGGCCTGCCTCCAATTCCGCGTCTGCCCGCTCGAGCCCACCCCGAGCGCCGACCCTCGCCTCATCTGCGCCGCCTAGTCCGCCTTCTCCGGCCCGGCCCCGCCCAAGCTCGCCTCGGCCTCGACGCCGTCGCCAGCAACCTCCTCTGCCGCCGCCAGGACGATCTCGCCGGCCGCCGAGGGCGCCCCCTCGCTCGCCCCGCGCGACCCGTGCACTCTCCCCGCTGCGACCCGTCCTCCCCGCGTCCGTCGGCCGTCGGCCAGTGCCGCCCGCCACCGTCCCGTCTACCTCGGCCCAGATGCGCCGTCTCCTCCGAGTCAGTCCTTTGCCTCCCCGCCGCCTTCGGCCCTACGCCTGGCCGCCTCTCCGCCAGGCCAGCGCCGGCATCGTGCAAGCCCCCCTGACCTCGAGCTCCCGGGAGCCACCGCGGCTTGCCACAGATGCGGTCCGTCGAAGCCCTCCACGCCGCCAGAGAGCCTTCCGCCTCCGCCGAGTCGCCTCTGCTTCCTCTCGCCCGCCTGCACTTCCGCCGCTGCACGCCCAGGAGCCATCGGTTGCAATCTCCTGCTCAAGCTCACCGCAACAGTGTCACCCTCTAGCTGCGTGCGCATATGCTCATGTGTTTCCTGCCGCTTATCTGTTTTCCGTTATGATGTCCGGCTCCCAGGTGGTATGGTAGCGATTATGAGATGTTGGGATGAAGTGTTGGTGTGTTGCTTCTGATGTTGTGGTGCTCGACAATAGGTGACCATAGCGACAAGTGAAGGCGAAGGGAAGGAACCGCACAAGAGAGAGGCTATCTGAAGGACACCGGGGTGTCAGGAGATGAAGCCGACAAGCCTAGTTCTCGTTCATGGAACGCCAAGGACCCCTGCCGATCTCGAACGCCACAAGAAAAACCATCGACAAGATCTTACGGTGCCGAACCCAAGATCGACACCGTCACCCGAGAGCTTCGACAAGGACGCCAAGTTCTCCATCCCGCATCCGATGCGCCGGATCGACGAGATCTCCTTCCCGAATCTGACACTGAGACCCAGGAACGCCAAGACCTCCTTCCCGCACCGGCGCCCTAGTACCGGACGCCAAGTTCGTCGAGATCCACGGAACGCCAAGTCCTTCTTCCCGGAACACCAAGCTCTCCTTCCGTTGTCCGAGAACGATCTCGTCGAACCGAGCCCCCAGATCCGGACCCTAAGACCGGACCCCGGACCCCCGGAACCAAGATCTTACGAACCCAGATGTGTGACCCTAAGCCTCTATTTTTATAATATGACATTTACCTGTCGCATCATTAAATCATCATGCTTGCATACATGTCATCTGGTGTGTTGGGTTAAATAGTCGATTCACCTAAATTAAATATGGAGTCTATATGCGGGCTATTCTAGTGTTATTCCGGACTCCATTTAAATTTGTGTAGCGAACCGATACCATGTTTTGCCTTGTTAAGACAACATTTAAATTGTGGGCTATCTAAATAACTGGAACCTATTAATTAATTGTCGGGACCCCGGTTCCGCTTAATACTGCCTAATTGCACCGCATATGCATCATATCATAATCATGCCGAATCTTCTGTCGTAGTATTAACTATTGTATCTGGTGTTTCTGCTAGTGTTTGCTTCTTCGCGGATTAGGCCGATGAGTTGATGCGAGTATCGACAAGTTCTCCGAATATGAATCTTCGGTAGTGTTTTCCCAGGCGAGCATTCTCCCCCTTTCTACCTATTTTGCATTTATAGTCTTTACTTCCTCCTGTTGATCTATTCCTATCCTTCTTGCGATGCTTTAGTTTCCGTGCACCATTTATACTCCTTGCAGCCTCCATATTGCCATGGACACATCCTATTGCATGTTGTATGATAGATAGTCGGCCTTGCGAGTCGTAGTTGCTTGCTTCTGTGTTGCTTCGCGTCGTTGTCGTTCCACCGTTGACGGCAAGTTGGCACATGATAAATGGTGGAGATGCTTAATGGTGGAGATGATCATGACTTTAAATACAACTATTAAAATGCTAGATATAACTAATGCAGAGGCATCGGTGGGCAATATATGTTATTTGGTTCTTCCACGCTCACTTGTGTCCCGTAGGACCCCGAGTACTTGATACATGTTCCTTGACTATTCGCACTATCCACATCCGGGAGACCCTATGGGATCCCCCTGAGCCAGAGCTTGATTCATTTCTATTTCTTGGGGCCACAAACTAGTTTGGGGCTTTATTACTATCCTGTACTTATGCCATGTTTTACTGCTTTATTTAAGATTATGCGTGGAGCACCTGTACTGTTTAGGATTCCAGAGTGTTTTAGCGGTATTGACAAGCCTAGTCACACTTTCGGGTTCCCAGTCGTTTACAGCCATTGGCGTAAACCTTAGGTCCATCTCGGAGCCGGCCAACTTTGTTGCGGGTAGCTTAATGGGGTGGCCCCCTGAATTATTTATGAATCCTGTGATTTCTTTGTCGTGAAAGCCTCGTTGGGTTTTGAGTTGGTTTTTCCGAGGTTGATCGAGTGTGTGTTGCTATTTGTGCACCCCTGCAGGGTAAAACTTTCTGAAAGCCGTGTCCGCGGTTATGGATGACTTGGAGCACAGTATCTCAATCATAGACAAGCATAACTAAAGTGGTGCTATAAACTTGACTTAATATATGACTAGTAATCAGATTCAACTATCACAGAATGGATATCAAAATGCCAACAACTAGTGGATCTGGGGTTGTTTTGTGACATGCTGTACCTGCCTAGTAAGTATTGCAACTCCAATGGAATGTGATAAAAGTGCCAACAATTGCTGGGTTTTGGGATTCCTCAGGACAATTATATCTGACTAGTAAATGTTCCAACTATAACGGAATGGTGATTAAAACTGCCCACTACTTATGCTTCAGGATGACTCATGCTATCTATATCTGACTAGTAAGTGCTGCAATTATAATGGAATGAATCAAACTGCCAACTGTGTGAGTTCCTTGGTTTGACTTCCTCGTTTGGTCTCGAGGGGGAATACCAGGATGGGTATGTTTGGTGTTAGTATCAGGTTGGGACCGAATAGGTCTTTCTTATCTCTCTCTAGTAGCCGACAGTTAATCGAGTCTCTATAGGTTGTTTAGTGCATGCTGCGCTGCCGCTTCAGTCCACCATACCTATGTAGGCGAGAGCCGCCGAATTCTAGCCTCGCCGTGTACTGGCCTCAGTACTGACGCTCCTCTTTTTCCTTTGCCCTTTGTCGGCACCCCTTTTGTTTTAGCAGGGTTGAGATCGACGTCGTTAGCAGGGTTAACCTTCCGGCTTGGCCTGGGCAGGGTTATGGACGCCATTGGTTATTCTTCAGGGCTCTTAGCCCCATTTGCATCTTGTCCGCACTCGGACGCTGTAGCGATTTCAAGGTGATTTGGATCTTTGTACTGTATATCGGTATTCTTGACTCATGGAGTCGTGTTGTATATATATATATATGTTATGTGGGTTCCATCATGGACTATTGTGTAATGGTATTACTTCGTTTTCCACCCGCACGAAAGTGCCTGGTGGGCGTCCTAGAATCGTTTCTATGCGGGTTTGGTGGGAAGCGCCGACACTTGCATAGGGCCGATTCGAGGGTGTTACAGAGTGGTATTAGAGCTCAGCAGTTACGATACCCCACAAGTCCAGCCTGTAGGATAACCTAGCTAACGGCCGAAGTAGAGTGTCAAAACTATTTTGGAAAATCGGTTGGATAGATCTGATTAGGTCTGCTTTTACTCCTTACCCTCTGCTATTCTCCTCTTACCTCTGCGTGTTTTGGATATGTTCTCTTATCTTTTCTTCGAGTCTAGGATTTCTCTTGGTCGGGTTTCCATCGTACCTTCAGGGTTCCGCTTCCTTCTTTGGTGACGGTGCTTCTACATCCGGTCTTCGTGCTATCTGAGGAATCATTCATCTATTGAACTTCTCACTGTTCCTTCTTGTGCTTTCCAGTGTTTTCCGACGCGACGACATCATCTACGCCAGATCCGATGCAGAGTCTGCATCACTCCTTTGTTCCAAACCTCGCTTGTCGAGATCTTCAGTCTGATTCCGAGAGTTGGTTGCATAATTCTCCTATTCGTGTGCAAAGTAATGGTTTGGGTGCACGATGAACTGATCACCATCCGACTACTATTATCATTCGCTCTTGTACATCGAATTGGTGGATCCAGCAATTTTACTCCTTCCACAGAAGATAGAGGTGGCCTTATCTTTTGATGCCTTTACCTTCGTCCTTTGTTCTCCGGAGAGTTCTCTCGACGAACGTGAGCAACGACCCCTTGTTGGTGGTGTCGCTCATTTCAAGATGGAGAAAGAATCTTTGTTAGTGGTGTCACGAGGATCTACACGAAGCGAGAATATTCAGATCGCCGACCTTCTTCCCGGTACCATGAGGCAGATCTCAAGGGCGAGACCCATTGTTAGCGGTGTCGAATTGTGGCATCCCGCTAAAACCACTACTAGAAAGTCGCGGTGTTTTAGGTGCATTGCATCATCATGACTGCATGCTCATGTTATCATGCCACATTGCATTTGAGCATCGTCATTTCATCCTACATTTTGTTTGCCTAAAACTATTTTATAAAAGCCTATCTTTGTTTTCTACATATCCCCTTCTTCGTTTCAAATTATAAAGCCTGGTCCTTCCGGATATTTTATTTGTCTAAAACCCTATTTACAAATGTTTTATTTTAAACAAATAAAATGAATAAATAATAAAACAGTTTTAATAAAATCTGGGGAGGCAGCCGCCGTCCAGGCCCAAAAGGCCCAACCAGCAGCCACCTACCACCCGGCTAACCCCTACCCTAATCCCCACCCCCACCCAGCTAGCTAATCCAAACCCTAGACACACACCACCACCGCCGCCAGCTACACGCGCAATCACCAAAACCGCCTCCTGCACGCACATGCCCACACCGGGCCCCACCCCTGCTGTCTCGCCGCTGAGCCCGCCCGCAGCCTACACGCAACCATCTCCTGCCCTCCTGCCGACCACGCCACCACCTGGGCACCAATCCCGTTGCCAACTGCCTTCCACCCTGACAGCCTGGCCCCACCACTTCCCCAATTCCGCACGCCAGCCCGCTCCCATCCTCCCATCCCAATCCACATGTTACCCCCACCTACCGCGTCGCGGGCCCCACCCCCACCGACGCGCCCCGCTCCTGTCTCCTCCCGTATCGGCCTTGCTCCCTCCTCCTCGTCGCTCCGTCGCGGCCTGCCTCCAATTCCGCGTCTGCCTGCTCGAGCCCGCCCCGAGCGCCGACCCTCGCCTCATCTGCGCCGCCTAGTCCGCCTTCTCCGGCTCGGCCCCGCCCAAGCTCGCCTCGGCCTCGACGCCGTCGCCAGCAACCTCCTCTGCCGCCGCCAGGACCGTCTCGCCGGCCGCCGAGGGCGCCCCCTCGCTCGCCCCGCGCGACCCGTGCTCTCTCCCTGCTGCGACCCGTCCTCCCCGCGTCCATCGGCCGTCGGCCAGTGCCGCCCGCCACCGTCCCGTCTACCTCGGCCCAGATGCGCCGTCTCCTCCGAGTCAGTCCTTTGCCTCCCCGCCGCCTTCGGCCCTACGCCTGGCCGCCTCTCCGCTAGGCCAGCGCCGGCATCGTGCAAGCCCCCCTGACCTCGAGCTCCCGGGAGCCACCGCGGCTTGCCACAGATGCGGTCCGTCGAAGCCCTCCACGCCGCCAGAGAGCCTTCCGCCTCCGCCGAGTCGCCTCTGCTTCCTCTTGCCCGCCTGCACTTCCGCCGCTGCACGCCCAGGAGCCATCGGTTGCAATCTCCTGCTCAAGCTCACCGCAACAGTGTCACCCTCTAGCTGCGTGCGCATATGCTCATGTGTTTCCTGCCGCTTATCTGTTTTCCGTTATGATGTCCGGCTCCCAGGTGGTATGGTAGCGATTATGAGACGTTAGGATGAAGTGTTGGTGTGTTGCTTCTGATGTTGTGGTGCTCGACAATAGGTGACCATAGCGACAAGTGAAGGCGAAGGGAAGGAACCGCACAAGAGAGAGGCTATCTGAAGGACACCGGGGTGTCAGGAGATGAAGCCGACAAGCCTAGTTCTCGTTCATGGAACGCCAAGGACCCCTGCCGATCTCGAACGCCACAAGAAAAACCATCGACAAGATCTTACGGTGCCGAACCCAAGATCGACACCGTCACCCGAGAGCTTCGACAAGGACGCCAAGTTCTCCATCCCGCATCCGATGCGCCGGATCGACGAGATCTTCCCGAATCTGACACTGAGACCCAGGAACGCCAAGACCTCCTTCCCGCACCGGCGCCCTAGTACCGGACGCCAAGTTCGTCGAGATCCACGGAACGCCAAGTCCTTCTTCCCGGAACACCAAGCTCTCCTTCCGTTGTCCGAGAACGATCTCGTCGAACCGAGCCCCCAGATCCGGACCCTAAGACCGGACCCCGGACCCCCGGAACCAAGATCTTACGAACCCAGATGTGTGACCCTAAGCCTCTATTTTTATAATATGACATTTACCTGTCGCATCATTAAATCATCATGCTTGCATACATGTCATCTGGTGTGTTGGGTTAAATAGTCGATTCACCTAAATTAAATATGGAGTCTATATGCGGGCTATTCTAGTGTTATTCCGGACTCCATTTAAATTTGTGTAGCGAACCGATACCATGTTTTGCCTTGTTAAGACAACATTTAAATTGTGGGCTATCTAAATAACTGGAACCTATTAATTAATTGTCGGGACCCCGGTTCCGCTTAATACTGCCTAATTGCACCGCATATGCATCATATCATAATCATGCCGAATCTTCTATCGTAGTATTAACTATTGTATCTGGTGTTTCTGCTAGTGTTTGCTTCTTCGCGGATTAGGCCGATGAGTTGATGCGAGTATCGACAAGTTCTCCTAATATGAATCTTCGGTAGTGTTTTCCCAGGCGAGCATTCTCCCCCTTTCTACCTATTTTGCATTTATAGTCTTTACTTCCTCCTGTTGATCTATTGCTATCCTTCTTGCGATGCTTTAGTTTCCGTGCACCATTTATACTCCTTGCAGCCTCCATATTGCCATGGACACATCCTATTGCATGTTGTATGATAGATAGTCGGCCTTGCGAGTCGTAGTTGCTTGCTTCTGTGTTGCTTCGCGTCGTTGTCGTTCCACCGTTGACGGCAAGTTGGCACATGATAAATGGTGGAGATGCTTAATGGTGGAGATGATCATGACTTTAAATACAACTATTAAAATGCTAGATATAACTAATGCAGAGGCATCGGTGGGCAATATATGTTATTTGGTTCTTCCACGCTCACTTGTGTCCCGTAGGACCCCGAGTACTTGATACATGTTCCTTGACTATTCGCACTATCCACATCCGGGAGACCCTATGGGATCCCCCTGAGCCAGAGCTTGATTCATTTCTATTTCTTGGGGCCACAAACTAGTTTGGGGCTTTATTACTATCCTGTACTTATGCCATGTTTTACTGCTTTATTTAAGATTATGCGTGGAGCACCTGTACTGTTTAGGATTCCAGAGTGTTTTAGCGGTATTGACAAGCCTAGTCACACTTTCGGGTTCCCAGTCGTTTACAGCCATTGGCGTAAACCTTAGGTCCATCTCGGAGCCGGCCAACTTTGTTGCGGGTAGCTTAATGGGGTGGCCCCCTGAATTATTTATGAATCCTGTGATTTCTTTGTCGTGAAAGCCTCGTTGGGTTTTGAGTTGGTTTTTCCGAGGTTGATCGAGTGTGTGTTGCTATTTGTGCACCCCTGCAGGGTAAAACTTTCTGAAAGCCGTGTCCGCGGTTATGGATGACTTGGAGCACAGTATCTCAATCATAGACAAGCATAACTAAAGTGGTGCTATAAACTTGACTTAATATATGACTAGTAATCAGATTCAACTATCACAGAATGGATATCAAAATGCCAACAACTAGTGGATCTGGGGTTGTTTTGTGACATGCTGTACCTGCCTAGTAAGTATTGCAACTCCAATGGAATGTGATAAAAGTGCCAACAATTGCTGGGTTTTGGGATTCCTCAGGACAATTATATCTGACTAGTAAATGTTCCAACTATAACGGAATGGTGATTAAAACTGCCCACTACTTATGCTTCAGGATGACTCATGCTATCTATATCTGACTAGTAAGTGCTGCAATTATAATGGAATGAATCAAACTGCCAACTGTGTGAGTTCCTTGGTTTGACTTCCTCGTTTGGTCTCGAGGGGGAATACCAGGATGGGTATGTTTGGTGTTAGTATCAGGTTGGGACCGAATAGGTCTTTCTTATCTCTCTCTAGTAGCCGACAGTTAATCGAGTCTCTATAGGTTGTTTAGTGCATGCTGCGCTGCCGCTTCAGTCCACCATACCTATGTAGGCGAGAGCCGCCGAATTCTAGCCTCGCCGTGTACTGGCCTCAGTACTGACGCTCCTCTTTTTCCTTTGCCCTTTGTCGGCACCCCTTTTGTTTTAGCAGGGTTGAGATCGACGTCGTTAGCAGGGTTAACCTTCCGGCTTGGCCTGGGCAGGGTTATGGACGCCATTGGTTATTCTTCAGGGCTCTTAGCCCCATTTGCATCTTGTCCGCACTCGGACGCTGTAGCGATTTCAAGGTGATTTGGATCTTTGTACTGTATATCGGTATTCTTGACTCATGGAGTCGTGTTGTATATATATATATATATATGTTATGTGGGTTCCATCATGGACTATTGTGTAATGGTATTACTTCGTTTTCCACCCGCACGAAAGTGCCTGGTGGGCGTCCTAGAATCGTTTCTATGCGGGTTTGGTGGGAAGCGCCGACACTTGCATAGGGCCGATTCGAGGGTGTTACAGAGTGGTATTAGAGCTCAGCAGTTACGATACCCCACAAGTCCAGCCTGTAGGATAACCTAGCTAACGGCCGAAGTAGAGTGTCAAAACTATTTTGGAAAATCGGTTGGATAGATCTGATTAGGTCTGCTTTTACTCCTTACCCTCTGCTATTCTCCTCTTACCTCTGCGTGTTTTGGATATGTTCTCTTATCTTTTCTTCGAGTCTAGGATTTCTCTTGGTCGGGTTTCCATCGTACCTTCAGGGTTCCGCTTCCTTCTTTGGTGACGGTGCTTCTACATCCGGTCTTCGTGCTATCTGAGGAATCATTCATCTATTGAACTTCTCACTGTTCCTTCTTGTGCTTTCCAGTGTTTTCCGACGCGACGACATCATCTACGCCAGATCCGATGCAGAGTCTGCATCACTCCTTTGTTCCAAACCTCGCTTGTCGAGATCTTCAGTCTGATTCCGAGAGTTGGTTGCATAATTCTCCTATTCGTGTGCAAAGTAATGGTTTGGGTGCACGATGAACTGATCACCATCCGACTACTCTTATCATTCGCTCTTGTACATCGAATTGGTGGATCCAGCAATTTTACTCCTTCCACAGAAGATAGAGGTGGCCTTATCTTTTGATGCCTTTACCTTCGTCCTTTGTTCTCCGGAGAGTTCTCTCGACGAACGTGAGCAACGACCCCTTGTTGGTGGTGTCGCTCATTTCAAGATGGAGAAAGAATCTTTGTTAGTGGTGTCACGAGGATCTACACGAAGCGAGAATATTCAGATCGCCGACCTTCTTCCCGGTACCATGAGGCAGATCTCAAGGGCGAGACCCATTGTTAGCGGTGTCGAATTGTGGCATCCCGCTAAAACCACTACTAGAAAGTCGCGGTGTTTTAGGTGCATTGCATCATCATGACTGCATGCTCATGTTATCATGCCACATTGCATTTGAGCATCGTCATTTCATCCTGCATTTTGTTTGCCTAAAACTATTTTATAAAAGCCTATCTTTGTTTTCTACATATCCCCTTCTTCGTTTCAAATTATAAAGCCTGGTCCTTCCGGATATTTTATTTGTCTAAAACCCTATTTACAAATGTTTTATTTTAAACAAATAAAATGAATAAATAATAAAACAGTTTTAATAAAATCTGGGGAGGCAGCCGCCGTCCAGGCCCAAAAGGCCCAACCAGCAGCCACCTACCACCCGGCTAACCCCTACCCTAATCCCCACCCCCACCCAGCTAGCTAATCCAAACCCTAGACACACACCACCACCGCCGCCAGCTACACGCGCAATCACCAAAACCGCCTCCTGCACGCACATGCCCACACCGGGCCCCACCCCTGCTGTCTCGCCGCTGAGCCCGCCCGCAGCCTACACGCAACCATCTCCTGCCCTCCTGCCGACCACGCCACCACCTGGGCACCAATCCCGTTGCCAACTGCCTTCCACCCTGACAGCCTGGCCCCACCACTTCCCCAATTCCGCACGCCAGCCCGCTCCCATCCTCCCATCCCAATCCACATGTTACCCCCACCTACCGCGTCGCGGGCCCCACCCCCACCGACGCGCCCCGCTCCTGTCTCCTCCCGTATCGGCCTTGCTCCCTCCTCCTCGTCGCTCCGTCGCGGCCTGCCTCCAATTCCGCGTCTGCCTGCTCGAGCCCGCCCCGAGCGCCGACCCTCGCCTCATCTGCGCCGCCTAGTCCGCCTTCTCCGGCTCGGCCCCGCCCAAGCTCGCCTCGGCCTCGACGCCGTCGCCAGCAACCTCCTCTGCCGCCGCCAGGACCGTCTCGCCGGCCGCCGAGGGCGCCCCCTCGCTCGCCCCGCGCGACCCGTGCTCTCTCCCTGCTGCGACCCGTCCTCCCCGCGTCCATCGGCCGTCGGCCAGTGCCGCCCGCCACCGTCCCGTCTACCTCGGCCCAGATGCGCCGTCTCCTCCGAGTCAGTCCTTTGCCTCCCCGCCGCCTTCGGCCCTACGCCTGGCCGCCTCTCCGCTAGGCCAGCGCCGGCATCGTGCAAGCCCCCCTGACCTCGAGCTCCCGGGAGCCACCGCGGCTTGCCACAGATGCGGTCCGTCGAAGCCCTCCACGCCGCCAGAGAGCCTTCCGCCTCCGCCGAGTCGCCTCTGCTTCCTCTTGCCCGCCTGCACTTCCGCCGCTGCACGCCCAGGAGCCATCGGTTGCAATCTCCTGCTCAAGCTCACCGCAACAGTGTCACCCTCTAGCTGCGTGCGCATATGCTCATGTGTTTCCTGCCGCTTATCTGTTTTCCGTTATGATGTCCGGCTCCCAGGTGGTATGGTAGCGATTATGAGACGTTAGGATGAAGTGTTGGTGTGTTGCTTCTGATGTTGTGGTGCTCGACAATAGGTGACCATAGCGACAAGTGAAGGCGAAGGGAAGGAACCGCACAAGAGAGAGGCTATCTGAAGGACACCGGGGTGTCAGGAGATGAAGCCGACAAGCCTAGTTCTCGTTCATGGAACGCCAAGGACCCCTGCCGATCTCGAACGCCACAAGAAAAACCATCGACAAGATCTTACGGTGCCGAACCCAAGATCGACACCGTCACCCGAGAGCTTCGACAAGGACGCCAAGTTCTCCATCCCGCATCCGATGCGCCGGATCGACGAGATCTTCCCGAATCTGACACTGAGACCCAGGAACGCCAAGACCTCCTTCCCGCACCGGCGCCCTAGTACCGGACGCCAAGTTCGTCGAGATCCACGGAACGCCAAGTCCTTCTTCCCGGAACACCAAGCTCTCCTTCCGTTGTCCGAGAACGATCTCGTCGAACCGAGCCCCCAGATCCGGACCCTAAGACCGGACCCCGGACCCCCGGAACCAAGATCTTACGAACCCAGATGTGTGACCCTAAGCCTCTATTTTTATAATATGACATTTACCTGTCGCATCATTAAATCATCATGCTTGCATACATGTCATATGGTGTGTTGGGTTAAATAGTCGATTCACCTAAATTAAATATGGAGTCTATATGCGGGCTATTCTAGTGTTATTCCGGACTCCATTTAAATTTGTGTAGCGAACCGATACCATGTTTTGCCTTGTTAAGACAACATTTAAATTGTGGGCTATCTAAATAACTGGAACCTATTAATTAATTGTCGGGACCCCGGTTCCGCTTAATACTGCCTAATTGCACCGCATATGCATCATATCATAATCATGCCGAATCTTCTATCGTAGTATTAACTATTGTATCTGGTGTTTCTGCTAGTGTTTGCTTCTTCGCGGATTAGGCCGATGAGTTGATGCGAGTATCGACAAGTTCTCCGAATATGAATCTTCGGTAGTGTTTTCCCAGGCGAGCATTCTCCCCCTTTCTACCTATTTTGCATTTATAGTCTTTACTTCCTCCTGTTGATCTATTGCTATCCTTGTTGCGATGCTTTAGTTTCCGTGCACCATTTATACTCCTTGCAGCCTCTATATTGCCATGGACACATCCTATTGCATGTTGTATGATAGATAGTCGGACTTGCGAGTCGTAGTTGCTTGCTTCTGTGTTGCTTCGCGTCGTTGTCGTTCCACCATTGACGGCAAGTTGGCACATGATAAATGGTGGAGATGCTTAATGGTGGAGATGATCATGACTTTAAATACAACTATGAAAATGCTAGATATAACTAATGCAGAGGCATCGGTGGGCAATAGATGTTATTTGGTTCTTCCACGCTCACTTGTGTCCCGTAGGACCCCGAGTACTTGATACATGTTCCTTGACTATTCGCACTATCCACATCCAGGAGACCCTATGGGATCCCCCTGAGCCAGAGCTTGATTCATTTCTATTTCTTAGGGCCACAAACTAGTTTGGGGCTTTATTACTATCCTGTACTTATGCCATGTTTTACTGCTTTATTTAAGATTATGCGTGGAGCACCTGTACTGTTTAGGATTCCAGAGTGTTTTAGCGGTATTGACAAGCCTAGTCACACTTTCGGGTTCCCAGTCGTTTACAGCCATTGGCGTAAACCTTGGGTCCATCTCGGAGCCGGCCAACTTTGTTGCGGGTAGCTTAATGGGGTGGCCCCCTGAATTATTTATGAATCCTGTGATTTCTTTGTCGTGAAAGCCTCGTTGGGTTTTGAGTTGGTTTTTCCGAGGTTGATCGAGTGTGTGTTGCTATTTGTGCACCCCTGCAGGGTAAAACTTTCTGAAAGCCGTGTCCGCGGTTATGGATGACTTGGAGCACAGTATCTCAATCATAGACAAGCATAACTAAAGTAGTGCTATAAACTTGACTTAATATATGACTAGTAATCAGATTCAACTATCACAGAATGGATATCAAAATGCCAACAACTAGTGGATCTGGGGTTGTTTTGTGACATGCTGTACCTGCCTAGTAAGTATTGCAACTCCAATGGAATGTGATAAAAGTGCCAACAATTGCTGGGTTTTGGGATTCCTCAGGACAATTATATCTGACTAGTAAATGTTCCAACTATAACGGAATGGTGATTAAAACTGCCCACTACTTATGCTTCAGGATGACTCATGCTATCTATATCTGACTAGTAAGTGCTGCAATTATAATGGAATGAATCAAACTGCCAACTGTGTGAGTTCCTTGGTTTGACTTCCTCGTTTGGTCTCGAGGGGGAATACCAGGATGGGTATGTTTGGTGTTAGTATCAGGTTGGGACCGAATAGGTCTTTCTTATCTCTCTCTAGTAGCCGACAGTTAATCGAGTCTCTATAGGTTGTTTAGTGCATGCTGCGCTGCCGCTTCAGTCCACCATACCTATGTAGGCGAGAGCCGCCGAATTCTAGCCTCGCCGTGTACTGGCCTCAGTACTGACACTCCTCTTTTTCCTTTGCCCTTTGTCGGCACCCCTTTTGTTTTAGCAGCGTTGAGATCGACGTCGTTAGCAGGGTTAACCTTCCGGCTTGGCCTGGGCAGGGTTATGGACGCCATTGGTTATTCTTCAGGGCTCTTAGCCCCATTTGCATCTTGTCCGCACTCGGACGCTGTAGCGATTTCAAGGTGATTTGGATCTTTGTACTGTATATCGGTATTCTTGACTCATGGAGTCGTGTTGTATATATATATATATATATATGTTCTGTGGGTTCCATCATGGACTATTGTGTAATGGTATTACTTCGTTTTCCACCCGCACGAAAGTGCCTGGTGGGCGTCCTAGAATCGTTTCTATGCGGGTTTGGTGGGAAGCGCCGACACTTGCATAGGGCCGATTCGAGGGTGTTACAGAGTGGTATTAGAGCTCAGCAGTTACGATACCCCACAAGTCCAGCCTGTAGGATAACCTAGCTAACGGCCGAAGTAGAGTGTCAAAACTATTTTGGAAAATCGGTTGGATAGATCTGATTAGGTCTGCTTTTACTCCTTACCCTCTGCTATTCTCCTCTTACCTCTGCGTGTTTTGGATATGTTCTCTTATCTTTTCTTCGAGGCTAAGATTTCTCTTGGTCGGGTTTCCGTCGTACCTTCAGGGTTCCGCTTCCTTCTTTGGTGACGGTGCTTCTACATCCGGTCTTCGTGCTATCTGAGGAATCATTCATCTATTGAACTTCTCACTGTTCCTTCTTGTGCTTTCCAGTGTTTTCCGACGCGACGACATCATCTACGCCAGATCCGATGCAGAGTCTGCATCACTCCTTTGTTCCAAACCTCGCTTGTCGAGATCTTCAGTCTGATTCCGAGAGTTGGTTGCATAATTCTCCTATTCGTGTGCAAAGTAATGGTTTGGGTGCACGATGAACTGATCACCATCCGACTACTCTTATCATTCGCTCTTGTACATCGAATTGGTGGATCCAGCAATTTTACTCCTTCCACAGAAGATAGAGGTGGCCTTATCTTTTGATGCCTTTACCTTCGTCCTTTGTTCTCCGGAGAGTTCTCTCGACGAACGTGAGCAACGACCCCTTGTTGGTGGTGTCGCTCATTTCAAGATGGAGAAAGAATCTTTGTTAGTGGTGTCACGAGGATCTACACGAAGCGAGAATATTCAGATCGCCGACCTTCTTCCCGGTACCATGAGGCAGATCTCAAGGGCGAGACCCATTGTTAGCGGTGTCGAATTGTGGCATCCCGCTAAAACCACTACTAGAAAGTCGCGGTGTTTTAGGTGCATTGCATCATCATGACTGCATGCTCATGTTATCATGCCACATTGCATTTGAGCATCGTCATTTCATCCTGCATTTTGTTTGCCTAAAACTATTTTATAAAAGCCTATCTTTGTTTTCTACATATCCCCTTCTTCGTTTCAAATTATAAAGCCTGGTCCTTCCGGATATTTTATTTGTCTAAAACCCTATTTACAAATGTTTTATTTTAAACAAATAAAATGAATAAATAATAAAACAGTTTTAATAAAATCTGGGGAGGCAGCCGCCGTCCAGGCCCAAAAGGCCCAACCAGCAGCCACCTACCACCCGGCTAACCCCTACCCTAATCCCCACCCCCACCCAGCTAGCTAATCCAAACCCTAGACACACACCACCACCGCCGCCAGCTACACGCGCAATCACCAAAACCGCCTCCTGCACGCACATGCCCACACCGGGCCCCACCCCTGCTGTCTCGCCGCTGAGCCCGCCCGCAGCCTACACGCAACCATCTCCTGCCCTCCTGCCGACCACGCCACCACCTGGGCACCAATCCCGTTGCCAACTGCCTTCCACCCTGACAGCCTGGCCCCACCACTTCCCCAATTCCGCACGCCAGCCCGCTCCCATCCTCCCATCCCAATCCACATGTTACCCCCCACCTACCGCGTCGCGGGCCCCACCCCCACCGACGCGCCCCGCTCCTGTCTCCTCCCGTATCGGCCTTGCTCCCTCCTCCTCGTCGCTCCGTCGCGGCCTGCCTCCAATTCCGCGTCTGCCTGCTCGAGCCCGCCCCGAGCGCCGACCCTCGCCTCATCTGCGCCGCCTAGTCCGCCTTCTCCGGCTCGGCCCCGCCCAAGCTCGCCTCGGCCTCGACGCCGTCGCCAGCAACCTCCTCTGCCGCCGCCAGGACCGTCTCGCCGGCCGCCGAGGGCGCCCCCTCGCTCGCCCCGCGCGACCCGTGCTCTCTCCCTGCTGCGACCCGTCCTCCCCGCGTCCATCGGCCGTCGGCCAGTGCCGCCCGCCACCGTCCCGTCTACCTCGGCCCAGATGCGCCGTCTCCTCCGAGTCAGTCCTTTGCCTCCCCGCCGCCTTCGGCCCTACGCCTGGCCGCCTCTCCGCTAGGCCAGCGCCGGCATCGTGCAAGCCCCCCTGACCTCGAGCTCCCGGGAGCCACCGCGGCTTGCCACAGATGCGGTCCGTCGAAGCCCTCCACGCCGCCAGAGAGCCTTCCGCCTCCGCCGAGTCGCCTCTGCTTCCTCTTGCCCGCCTGCACTTCCGCCGCTGCACGCCCAGGAGCCATCGGTTGCAATCTCCTGCTCAAGCTCACCGCAACAGTGTCACCCTCTAGCTGCGTGCGCATATGCTCATGTGTTTCCTGCCGCTTATCTGTTTTCCGTTATGATGTCCGGCTCCCAGGTGGTATGGTAGCGATTATGAGACGTTAGGATGAAGTGTTGGTGTGTTGCTTCTGATGTTGTGGTGCTCGACAATAGGTGACCATAGCGACAAGTGAAGGCGAAGGGAAGGAACCGCACAAGAGAGAGGCTATCTGAAGGACACCGGGGTGTCAGGAGATGAAGCCGACAAGCCTAGTTCTCGTTCATGGAACGCCAAGGACCCCTGCCGATCTCGAACGCCACAAGAAAAACCATCGACAAGATCTTACGGTGCCGAACCCAAGATCGACACCGTCACCCGAGAGCTTCGACAAGGACGCCAAGTTCTCCATCCCGCATCCGATGCGCCGGATCGACGAGATCTCCTTCCCGAATCTGACACTGAGACCCAGGAACGCCAAGACCTCCTTCCCGCACCGGCGCCCTAGTACCGGACGCCAAGTTCGTCGAGATCCACGGAACGCCAAGTCCTTCTTCCCGGAACACCAAGCTCTCCTTCCGTTGTCCGAGAACGATCTCGTCGAACCGAGCCCCCAGATCCGGACCCTAAGACCGGACCCCGGACCCCCGGAACCAAGATCTTACGAACCCAGATGTGTGACCCTAAGCCTCTATTTTTATAATATGACATTTACCTGTCGCATCATTAAATCATCATGCTTGCATACATGTCATATGGTGTGTTGGGTTAAATAGTCGATTCACCTAAATTAAATATGGAGTCTATATGCGGGCTATTCTAGTGTTATTCCGGACTCCATTTAAATTTGTGTAGCGAACCGATACCATGTTTTGCCTTGTTAAGACAACATTTAAATTGTGGGCTATCTAAATAACTGGAACCTATTAATTAATTGTCGGGACCCCGGTTCCGCTTAATACTGCCTAATTGCACCGCATATGCATCATATCATAATCATGCCGAATCTTCTATCGTAGTATTAACTATTGTATCTGGTGTTTCTGCTAGTGTTTGCTTCTTCGCGGATTAGGCCGATGAGTTGATGCGAGTATCGACAAGTTCTCCGAATATGAATCTTCGGTAGTGTTTTCCCAGGCGAGCATTCTCCCCCTTTCTACCTATTTTGCATTTATAGTCTTTACTTCCTCCTGTTGATCTATTGCTATCCTTGTTGCGATGCTTTAGTTTCCGTGCACCATTTATACTCCTTGCAGCCTCTATATTGCCATGGACACATCCTATTGCATGTTGTATGATAGATAGTCGGACTTGCGAGTCGTAGTTGCTTGCTTCTGTGTTGCTTCGCGTCGTTGTCGTTCCACCATTGACGGCAAGTTGGCACATGATAAATGGTGGAGATGCTTAATGGTGGAGATGATCATGACTTTAAATACAACTATGAAAATGCTAGATATAACTAATGCAGAGGCATCGGTGGGCAATAGATGTTATTTGGTTCTTCCACGCTCACTTGTGTCCCGTAGGACCCCGAGTACTTGATACATGTTCCTTGACTATTCGCACTATCCACATCCAGGAGACCCTATGGGATCCCCCTGAGCCAGAGCTTGATTCATTTCTATTTCTTAGGGCCACAAACTAGTTTGGGGCTTTATTACTATCCTGTACTTATGCCATGTTTTACTGCTTTATTTAAGATTATGCGTGGAGCACCTGTACTGTTTAGGATTCCAGAGTGTTTAGCGGTATTGACAAGCCCCGTCACACTTTCGGGTTCCCAGTCGTTTACAGCCATTGGCGTAAACCTTGGGTCCATCTCGGAGCCGGCCAACTTTGTTGCGGGTAGCTTAATGGGGTGGCCCCCTGAAATATTTATGAATCCTGTGATTTCTTTGTCGTGAAAGCCTCGTTGGGTTTTGAGTTGGTTTTTCCGAGGTTGATCGAGTGTGTGTTGCTATTTGTGCACCCCTGCAGGGTAAAACTTTCTGAAAGCCGTGTCCGCGGTTATGGACGACTTGGAGCACAGTATCTCAATCATAGACAAGCATAACTAAAGTAGTGCTATAAACTTGACTTAATATATGACTAGTAATCAGATTCAACTATCACAGAATGGATATCAAAATGCCAACAACTAGTGGATCTGGGGTTGTTTTGTGACATGCTGTACCTGCCTAGTAAGTATTGCAACTCCAATGGAATGTGATAAAAGTGCCAACAATTGCTGGGTTTTGGGATTCCTCAGGACAATTATATCTGACTAGTAAATGTTCCAACTATAACGGAATGGTGATTAAAACTGCCCACTACTTATGCTTCAGGATGACTCATGCTATCTATATCTGACTAGTAAGTGCTGCAATTATAATGGAATGAATCAAACTGCCAACTGTGTGAGTTCCTTGGTTTGACTTCCTCGTTTGGTCTCGAGGGGGAATACAGGATGGGTATGTTTGGTGTTAGTATCAGGTTGGGACCGAATAGGTCTTTCTTATCTCTCTCTAGTAGCCGACAGTTAATCGAGTCTCTATAGGTTGTTTAGTGCATGCTGCGCTGCCGCTTCAGTCCACCATACCTATGTAGGCGAGAGCCGCCGAATTCTAGCCTCGCCGTGTACTGGCCTCAGTACTGACACTCCTCTTTTTCCTTTGCCCTTTGTCGGCACCCCTTTTGTTTTAGCAGCGTTGAGATCGACGTCGTTAGCAGGGTTACCCTTCCGGCTTGGCCTGGGCAGGGTTATGGACGCCATTGGTTATTCTTCAGGGCTCTTAGCCCCATTTGCATCTTGTCCGCACTCGGACGCTGTAGCGATTTCAAGGTGATTTGGATCTTTGTACTGTATATCGGTATTCTTGACTCATGGAGTCGTGTTGTATATATATATATGTGTTCTGTGGGTTCCATCATGGACTATTGTGTAATGGTATTACTTCGTTTTCCACCCGCACGAAAGTGCCTGGTGGGCGTCCTAGAATCGTTTCTATGCGGGTTTGGTGGGAAGCGCCGACACTTGCATAGGGCCGATTCGAGGGTGTTACAGAGTGGTATTAGAGCTCAGCAGTTACGATACCCCACAAGTCCAGCCTGTAGGATAACCTAGCTAACGGCCGAAGTAGAGTGTCAAAACTATTTTGGAAAATCGGTTGGATAGATCTGATTAGGTCTGCTTTTACTCCTTACCCTCTGCTATTCTCATCTTACCTCTGCGTGTTTTGGATATGTTCTCTTATCTTTTCTTCGAGGCTAAGATTTCTCTTGGTCGGGTTTCCGTCGTACCTTCAGGGTTCTGCTTCCTTCTTTGGTGACGGTGCTGCTACATCCGGTCTTCGTGCTATCTGAGGAATCATTCATCTATTGGACTTCTCACTGTTCCTTCTTGTGCTTTCCAGTGTTTTCCGACGCGACGACATCATCTACGCCAGATCCGATGCAGAGTCTGCATCACTCCTTTGTTCCAAACCTCGCTTGTCGAGATCTTCAGTCTGATTCCGAGAGTTGGTTGCATAATTCTCCTATTCGTGTGCAAAGTAATGGTTTGGGTGCACTCTTAGCCCCATTTGCATCTTGTCCGCACTCGGACGCTGTAGCGATTTCAAGGTGATTTGGATCTTTGTACTGTATATCGGTATTCTTGACTCATGGAGTCGTGTTGTATATATATATATATATATATATATATATATATATGTTCTGTGGGTTCCATCGTGGACTATTGTGTAATGGTATTACTTCGTTTTCCACCCGCACGAAAGTGCCTGGTGGGCGTCCTTGAATCGTTTCTATGCGGGTTTGGCGGGAAGCGCCGAAACTTGCATAGGGCCAATTCGAGGGTGTTACATCCACCGAGCATACGGAGTGGGAGGTGTAGGAGCCAGAGGAGCACCCGAAGCGCCGGACACGTGGTGGAGAATGAGCTGCTGGGAGTGAGCCAACTCATGGCGCTGCCTGTACGCCTCGTACTAACCCTTGCGTGTAGTCCACGCCCATGCAGAGAATGTGACGCTGGAACCAGTTGAGCTGCTTGATCTCAATGTCCACGGGAGGCACAGGGGGGCGGCGAGCATCCCTCATGAGGCCCTCAGGAGCAGAGGAGGGGCGAGAGGTCTTCCAAACCTTGTTGTATATCTTCTTGGCCTTGTGCACGAGTCAATGTGGAACTCCTCAGCAGGAAGTAGGTGACGGATGAGCATCATAATGTAGGGCGCATAGGGAATGGACAGACGGTTGAACATAGCATCACACAGCTCATGGTAAATGAAGTCCATGACATCCAACCTGTACTGCACAGACTCGTCCTTGCAGGAGGCAACCTCATGAGAAAATTGAAATAGCTGAACAAGGTGACCATAGATGCTGTCATTGTTGCCCCCACTCGGTGTAATCGAGTCATGGAAGAGACCCACCAATGCAGCATAGATGGGAGCAAGACCAGCCACAGTACCCACAATGCCATTGTCCATAGTGCAAGGAGAGAGAGCAGCATCCTTGTTGGGCTTCAGCCGAGTGATGTTGTGGTGGCCACTGGCTCTATCCCTGCTGCGGAAGGAGTACCCCAGAACCTCAGCAAACACGTGAAAATCAGCAGTCATGGGCCTGTCATGAGTTATCCACTTCATAGTGCGATGCTCATCCCCACAAATCACCAGAGTGGAGAAGAACTGCTTCACCACCTCAGAGTCAAAGGAGCACTAGAGAGACATGAGATGGTGCAGCCCCATCCTCTCAGCCACAAACATCGCATCCACAAGATGCGCCTTCTCCAAAGCATCAGCGAGTACCAGTGGGTGCATAGGCCTAATGTTCAGCCTGGCATAGATGTCTTCATAGATCCCCTTCTGTTCTGCACACCAAAAACAGGTATCCCCCAGCTCATCATCACGAGGCAGCTCAGCAAACAAGTCACGGTGACGGATGGCGGAGAAGGAGACCGCATCCAAAGCCCTGTAGTTGATCTTGGGCTCCTTGCCCTTCCTCTTGGACACCCCCTTCCTAGTTATCTTTGATTTTTCAGCCATGCGCCTCTCTTCGTTCTTCCTTCTCCTCAATTCAACTTCGTCCACTAGGTTACCTTGTCCGTCGTCCCGAAAGTATCTTGAGCGAGGATAGCGCTTGTAGGTCTTGGGAACACCGGAACCACCTTTGAGGAGAATAAGGGCGATAGCAAGGGGATAAGCATACACACAAGTCCAGGAGAGAGCATGGAAAAAGTAGTCAAAAGTACATAGGACAAACTACTCAATGCATACACCAAAGTGAAACTGAAGCAGAATTGAATATGTCAAGCCGGATTATCCGGCCCTAGCAGAAATTTTCGATTTCACCTAGATTGAATGCAAAAAAGTAGATCGGGCCTAGAAACTGCTAGACTACGATTTCTATGCGAAAACACATCCTTCTAGACAACGTTCCACCCAACAAGATACACATCTAGCCAAAGATGGGGAGAGAGGGAGTTACCCTCACTCATTGGAGGAAGAACACGGAGGAGAAGGTACCCGGAGGCGCGGAGAAGAAGATCCGGGGAGGCCCGGAAAATCTGGTGGCCGGAGAGGCTCCGAGGAGGGTGAGGGGTGGCAGGCGGCGGCTGTGGAGGAGGAGAGGGCTGGGGGAGAAGTGCTGCTCGTTATGAGCCCTTCCCCCCGAGCCCTGCCCTTTAAGATGAAATCCGCCAGGGCCAGATTATCCGGCCAACACTTGGGCCGGATTATCCGGCCTAAATTCTGGGATTCTGTTATACACAGAACCAGGCCCGCGCGTCCCCAAACAACACCCCCACAAGGTGTACAAGGGACTTGTGTGCAAGAATAGATGGCTTAGGGGTAGGGAAGGCTAGGATTAAGAGAGCCAAACTCAGATGGTACTAGACACTCAAAATTGCAAAATCCAAATCAAATAAAAGCCAAGATTGAGTGTGATTCCCATAAGAACATGAGAGAGCAAATAACATCCAAAAACATCCAATTCTCCTCAAGGGAGAGGGCGGTGGCCGAAGCCACCTTGTTGGAGTGTATGGTGTGACACCGCGAAGATATATCTTGGGTTCACGACCAATACTCATCAATAAGCTCACATATCACAACATGATATTAAGAGAAATGATTTATCTTGCTATTGGCATTATGGGGGGAGGGTTAGCCCAATGAATTAGGACCACACTCCCCCTATATCCATGCCCACACCTAGACCAAAGAAGGATTGAGATGTACGAGTGAGTGCATGGGTAATCAAGACAAGCTCCCGGAATCAATGATATTTAGCTCATTCCTCAAATAGCAGAATCTTGCTTCATCAAGTGGTTTTGTAAAAATATCCGCCAATTGGTTCTTCGTGCTCACAAAGGATAGATCAATATCGCCGCGAGCAACATGGTCTCGAATAAAATGATTCCGAATCTCAATATGCTTCGTCCTTGTGTGCTGAATAGGATTATACGCAATTTTGATTGCACTTTCATTATCACATAAAAGAGGCACTTTGTCACAATTGACACCGTATTCCTTTAAAGTTTGCCTCATCCACAATAATTGGGTGCAAGCACTGGCAGCAGCAACATAATCAGCTTCGGCGGTTGAGAGAGATATACAATTCTGCCTTTTGGAGGACCAACAAACAAGAGATCTTCCCAAGAATTGACAAGCTCCAAAAGTGGATTTCTGATCATCCTTATCACCATCCCAATCTGAGTTAGTATAACCACATAAAGAGAAATTGGAGCCCTTGGGATACCAGAGACCAAAGTTGGGGGAATGAACCAAATATCGAAAGATCCTCTTGACTGCCACTAAGTGGCTTTCTTTAGGAGCTGCTTGATACCTTGCACACACTCCCACACTCAACACAATATCGGGTCTATATGCGCAGAGGTAAAGAAGAGAGCCAATCATGGACCGGTATACCTTTTGGTCCACATCTTTACCATGAGGATTAAGTTCAAGATGACACTTTGTTTGCATCGGAGTGGCGACACCATTTAGACCCGTCATCTTGAATCTCTTGAGCATGTCTTGGATGTACTTTGCTTGATTAATAAAGGTTCCTTCTCTAAGTTGCTTGATCTCGAATCCAAGAAAGAACCGTAATTCCCCCATCATAGACATCTCAGACCTGTCAGTCATAAGCTTTGAGAATTCATCGTTAAAAGCTTTGTTAGTAGAACCAAAGATGATATCGTCTACATATAGTTGGAATACGAAGAGCTCCCCCTTAACCTTCTTAGTAAAAAGAGTGGGGTCGATTTGCCCAACTTCGAAGCCACGATCTAACAAAAGCTCTTTAAGGTTCTCATACCACGCACGTGGGGCTTGTTTAAGGCCATAGAGTGCCTTATCGAGTTTGTAGACATGGTTCGGAAAGTTAGGATCCTCAAACCCCGGGGGTTGCTTTACGTATACCAACTCATGTAGATGACCACTAAGGAAGGCACTCTTGACGTCCATTTGCTGCAACTTAAAATTGTTATGTGCAGCATAAGCAAGTAGGATACGGATGGACTCAAGGCGAGCCACTGGAGCATAGGTCTCGCCGTAGTCGATGCCCTCAACTTGGGAGTAACCTTGTGCCACAAGTCTTGCCTTGTTCCTCACAACAATGCCATTCTCATCTTGCTTGTTCTTGAAAATCCACTTGGTGCTGATAACATTGCAGCACTCTTTGGGTTTCTCCACGAGTTTCCAGACTTTGTTGCACTCGAAATTATTCAATTCTTCATGCATAGCAACAACCCAGTCTAGGTCTTCAAGAGCTTCAAAGACCTTATTAGGTTCCACCATGGAGATATGAGCTTGATGCTCACCAAAACTGGCCAATTCTCTTCTTGTAGAAACCCTTCGCCGAAGATCACCAACAACCTTGTCGAGAGTGTGACCCCTCAACTCAAGGTTACGATCAGCCCGAGTCTTGCGATGAAGTTCAATAAGTTTGTTGTCTCTTGGAGGAGGAGATTCATCACTTGAGTCTTCATTGGAAGCAGTTTCTCCGCCTTGATCAGTAACTGGAACATCAGTAGCAGGTGGTGGAGACGCATGCCCTTGAGGTGAATCCGTAGCCGTAACAGGAGGCTGCAGAACTGGAGAGTCAGGGACGGATAATCTGGCCGATGGAGAGGCCGGATAATCCGGCCTGGGAGTACTTGCAGCAGCTTCATCAGGAGGCGTGGGACTTGCTTGAACTAGTGAGGGGCCGGATAATCCGGGGCTTGCTGGAAAATCCGGCCTAGAGCTTGCGTCGAAATCTTCTCCAGCAGGAGCAACATGGTCAGCTGTAGCGGGGTGGCCGGATAATCTGGTGTCAACCGGAAAATCCGGCCTGGAGCTTTCTGGGACATCTTGACCTTCAGCAGTTGATGGAGATGGTGTAGAAGTTGCCCCCGTGGTTGGAGCATGTTGAGTATGTGTAGATGAGGGCTCTTTGCGAGTAGAGCATTGTCCTTCCCGGTCCGCCACAAGGGGTTCCTCAATGGAGCGGAAGAATCCCACGCCCATTCTTCTTATGGCATCTTGGGGTATTTCAACATCTGCATCACAAACACCAACTTGCTCCGCACGGGAACCGTCATTTTCCTCGAACACCACACTACAAGATTCTACAACAGTTCCGGAGAGCTTATTGTAGACTCTATAAGTGTGGGATTCGGCACCATAACCAACAAAAATACCTTCTAAAGACTTAGATTCAAACTTAGATAAACGAACTCCTTTGATAAGAAAGAAACACTTACACCCGAATACCCGAAAGTATGAGATGTTTGGCTTGTTACCGGTAAGTATTTCATAAGGAGTCTTGTCCAAGATCTTACGGAGGTATAAACAGTTGGATGAATGACAAGCTGTAGAGATTGCTTCAGCCCAGAAGTTATATGGAGATTTAAATTCGGCTAACATTGATCTTGCCATATCCATTAGAGTTCGATTCTTCCTCTCGGCTACACCATTTTGTTGAGGGGTGTACGCAGCGGAATATTGATGTCTTATCCCCTCTTCACTTAGGAACTCATTTAAGGTGTAGTTCTTGAACTCCGAGCCGTTATCACTCCTTATAGCCAGAATTGGGACGTTGTGTTGATGTCGAACCTCGTTGGCGAAGTCGATAACAGTTTGTTGAGTTTTACTCTTCAACTTGAAGAAATAAACCCAAGTGTATCTTGAGTAATCATCAACAATCACTAGACAATACTTTTTCCCACCGAGGCTTGCATGAGATGGAGGTCCGAAGAGGTCCACATGAAGGAGCTCCAAAATTCTTTTTGAAGAGATAATGGTTTTCCTTCGATGAGGTGAGTCATGCATTTTCCCATCAACGCACGCCCTGCAAACACGATCTTTGGCAAAAGAGACATTTTCTTTTAGTCCAAGAATGTGGCCACCCTTGTGGAGACTTTGCAAAGTTCTCATATTGACGTGGGCTAGTCGTCGATGCCATAGCCAACCCGCGTCAGCCTTTCCGAACAGATGCATCGGGCCTGTAGTGGTTTTCCCCGAAAAGTCCACCACGTACAGGTCGTTTTCGACATATCCCACGAAAGAGACTTTTAGAGACTTGCTCCACAAGAGTACCACCAAATCAGCATCAATGTAAACTACAAAGCCCATCTTACCAAGGGCACGAACTGAAAGTAGGTTGTACCCGAGGGTCTCAACAAGCATGACGTCCACGAGAGAGATATCGTGAGCCACCACAACTTTGCCGAGACCCAATACCTCAGATTTTGACTTGTCGAGACGGTTATGTGATCAAGATTTGGCTGCATCTCTGTGATGCTCCTTGCTTCCGGTCATATGACTCGTGCAACCGCTGTCGAGTACCCATTTAGAACCACCGGAAGCATAGCCCTGCAAGAAAATTACTTCTTGTTTTTAGGTACCCATTTTTCAATGGGTCCTCTCATGTTAGTAACAAGGTTCTTGGGAAACCAAATAGACCAAGGAATGTAACAATCATAAGGGCCTACATAACTAGCATAAACATCACCATAATAATCACAATAGAGTTCAAAGTTAGGATTGTTCATCCCTGCAAAACCATCATAGTTAGTCTTGTCATTGGTAATGTTGCTAGTCTTCGATTGAGCAGTCTTGCTCTTCTTCTTCTTTTTCTTGTTTTTCTTGCTATTTATCTTGGGTATGTAACCAAGACCTTCTTTACTATTGTTTGTCCTTTGCCTGCTTAGTATCTCATCAATAACTCCTTTATCTTTGTGTTGAGAACTTCTTGCAGGGTCTTCTTTTCCAAAGGATGAAGTGGAGGTACTTGGCACATCATACCGTTTCAATTGAGTTTGGAGCTGGTCATGAGACTCATTTAGAGTAGAGTGATCACTCTTCAATGCCTTGTGAGCACATTCAAGATTATCAAACTTCTCCAAAAGTCTAGCATGAACAGCCCCAAAGTCAATCTTTTCTTTCTTTAGTTTCTTTACCTTGGCAAGAGCATGGTCACGTTCTTTAATGAGCTGAGCTACAGGTTCTTCTTGTGACTCCTCAAGGTATTAGAGTCTTTCTTCCAAAGATACTCGAGCTTCCTCTTCCTCTTCCAAGGCATTCTTCAAAGAAGCTATTTCCAAGTCATCTTCTCTTTCAATTATGCCCTTTTCTTCAAGGAGATCTTTGGCTTGAGCAAGTTGACTCATAAGAGCATCAAAATGGAGTTTGTGCTCACCTTGTAGGTTAGTGAAAAAAGTATCCAAGGCAATAACTTCTTCTTTCATTTCAAGACTGTCATGATCATCCATATCCAAAATTATGTTAGTCTTAGGAAATGAAGAGCTAGAAGTTGATACCTCGGACCCTCTTGCTATTAGACAAGTGGCTTTGTTGTTGATGGCGTTCTCGTTCGGCGAGTTGAAGAGAGAGGAGGGAGTCGATGTGGTGCCTATAGCAGCCACCTCGCGGGAACTATCATCATCCTCTTCATATTCACTTGCGGAGGAGTATTCCTCTTGATCTACAAGGACAATCTTGGGTTGCTTCTTGAAAGGGCCATTCTTCTTAATAAACGGCTTCTTCTTAGGAGCTTCAGATTTCTCTTTAAGAATGAGCCTGCCACCATTGTCTTCTCTATTTTGATATGGACACTCGGCTACAAAGTGCATTCTATCTCCACAGTTGAAGCAAGTTCTCAATCTTGGGCCACTTTATCTTCTTCCATTTGATCCGTTCTTGTGCTCAAGTTCAGACTTGGCTTTGGCAGGCTCCTTCCAAAAGTTCCTTGCATAGAATGCCATGTACTCACCATGAGCACGTTTGACCTCATCGGGGCAGTCCATGGATACCCCCTCAAAAGCTACGTCATCTTCCTCTTGCTCAACAACATTGGCTTTGAGAGCCACATTGACACCCTTTTGCATTCCAATGGCCCGAGCACGGGCATCTTCATCATTCTTTGCCGCCACTTTGAATGACGCCATTTCTTGCATGACTTCATTGGATGTCATTTGATGATAGTTGTGTCTACCTTGCAGGCTCTTCAAATCCGTTGGCTCGAAAGGCATTAAGGCACTCACATATTTTCTTTTTATCCATGCATCATCAATGTGAGTGGCCCCATGCTTTCGAAATGTTGTTGCGATGCCCTTGAGTCTTTTATACATGTCCTCATGGTTTTCACCATCCAACATGTAGAATCCCTCAGCTTCATTACTAAGGGCCTCATACCTGTTTCTTGTCATGCTTTCATTTCCAACGAAAAGGTCCGTAAGAGCATCCCGCGCCTCTTTAGCTGTGTTGAGATGTTCAATGTGTGGCATGTCCTTGGGACCCACACCCAGCTGTATCATGTGGAGAGTGGTGGCATTCAACTGGCTATCCACAACTTCCCTTCTCGTTAGATTGGTTTGATCTCCAATATGAAGACCTACTTCAATAATCCTCCACAATTCAATAGAGGAGCTGCAAACATGAGATTTCATTAGGAATTGCCATTGATTAAAAGAGGATGTTGTGAGCTCGGGTGGATCACCCCTATTATTTATATGAGGATGAGGGATAGGTGGGTCAGGGGAATATACGTGGCGAACCTCACTATATTCCTCCTTACCACTTCCCTTTTTGGAGGTGGAACCATTAAGTTTTTCACCTTCCACATCATCATCCTTGGATCCGGTGTTACCCTTTTCCTTAGATGATGGTGTGGGAGCCTCAGAGGAGGATGGAGATGGGTCTATGGATGATGTAAGGCGAGCAATCATTTGATTCATCTCCTCCATCTTGGCCTCAAAGGATTTCAACAAGGTTGTTTCCAACGACTTGAGATCATCCATTGTGACCTTATCCACAGCCTCATTTCCATCATCCTTGGTACCCATACTACTCTTAGGCGGTTAAGCCCGAATTAAGAGCCGAGGCTCTGATACCAATTGAAATGGATCGTATGGGCACCTAGAGGGGGGGTGAATAGGTGCTACACCAATTTTTAATTCTTTTTCAATTTTAGGCTTAGCACAAAGGGTAACTTCTCTAGATAAACTATTGGGTGGAATTTCCCTATATGCAAACCTATCTACTAGCGAGTATAGAGCGAGTGGAAGAGGAACGAGTAAACCGAAGTGAAGCACATGGAGACACAGGATTTGTTTGACCGCAGTTCCTTCCTTGTTAAGGGAAGTACGTCTGCGTTGGAGGGGTGGGCGGTACTAAGACCACCACGGCACAAAAGGCCTCACCCAGTTCTCCGATGGATCTCGCCACAACAGGCTTGATCCACCTTCCACTATAGGTACCCTTAGAGCCGGGCAACGGCGCCTTTACACAACTGGCGGGGCAACAACTCCACAACAACTTGAAGGCTCCTGAAATGACAACAAGCTGCCACAAGAACAAAGTTGTCAAATACAATAAACAAGATCTAGGTATTGACAAGAATACTAGATTAGGGATTTCTCCAAGTGAATGGAGAGGAGTTGAAGCGCTTGATTCTTGATGATGATGATAAACGTTTCCTCCTTCAATTCCACCAAAGATCAAGACCTTCGGGTGGTTGAGGTGGGAGATCGAGAATGAGAGCTCTTGCACAATGTCTGGTCAATTTCGAATGAATCAAGAGTTCTGAACGTTGGGGGAGAAGGGGTACTTATACCCCCTTCCGAAACCAGCCGTTGCACACTTTGGGGGCCGGATTATCCGGCCCAAGTGAGGGCCGGATTATCCGTCCTGGGAAAGCACCGCCCCAGACTCGGAATATCCGGCAGATAATCCGCCCCCTATCAGAGAGACGCGCCGAGCTTGCCCTTGATCAACTTCTAGGGGCCGGATTATCCGGTCCTATGTGAGGGCCGGATTATCCGGCATGGGGAAGAAAAACCGCCCTAGTTCGGATTTTCCGGGAGAAAATCTGACCGGATACCGTGCGATGCGCCTTGGCCTCTTTTGCTCGAAAACTGGGGCCGGATTATCCGCCCCTTGCGACACCCGGATTATCTGGCCTGGGAGGAAAAACCGCCCTAGTTCGGATTTTCTGGGAGAAAATCCGACTGGACACCGAGCGACGCGCCTTGGTGTCCTTGAGAGATGAGGTAGGCCAGATTATCCGGCCCTTTGTGGGGCGGATTATCTGGGCCCCCTCAAAACTTCATGCACACTTAGCGCACATGAAAAGTCTCCATAGTATTGGTATCTAACACGCAAAACATAGGAAAACATGAAATGTTCCGCCACACCACCTGGCCGCGTGGCCAAGCCTGGCCCGCACCAAGGGGTGGTCTAGCCACCTTGGGCACCCCCTCGGCCTCCCCTTTCGCCTATAAGATGCCTCCGATACAGAAATCCTAAGTACCCGATCAAAATTCCATGAAAGAGTCTGTAGCTGCCATCATCTCCATCCCTAGATCAGGAGGGATCTAAAGCTCTTCCCAGCACCCTGCTGGAGGGGAAAATTCACCCTGGAGGCCTTCTTCATCACCATGCAAGCCTTCGGTGTGATGCGTGAGTAGTTCATCCTTGGACTACGGGTCCATGTAGTAGCTAGATGGCTAGTTCTTCTCCTTTGTGCTATCATGTTTAGATCTTGTGAGATCCGTTCATGATCAAGATCATCTATTTGTAATCCTACATGTTGTGTTTGCGGGGATCCGATGGATATTGAGATGCTAGTTCAGACTGATTATTGATTCTATCATGTCTTTGTTATTTGTGATCTTGCATGCTTTCCGTTGTTAGTAGCTATCTTGGCCAAGTAGATGCTAGCAACTCCAAGAGTTAGTATTTATGCTCGATAGTGGGTTCATGCCTCTAGTAATCTGGGGAAGTGACAGAAATCTCTAAGGTACTAGATGTGTTGTTGCTACTAGGGAGAAAACAACAATCCTTTGTTCATAGAACAATCGTATTGTTTACTTTACACGCAATGCGTAATGCAATTATCTGTTGCTTGCAACTTAATACTGGAGGGGGTTCGGATGATAACCTGAAGGTGGATTATTAGTCATAGATGCAGTTGGATTACGGTCTATGTATAATGTTGTAATGCCCAATCAAATCTCAAAGGAGTCAAGATGAGTAGCATATGCATGATTGCTTTCTCAATGTTTGTCAATTGCCCCACTGTAATTTGTTCACCCAACTTGTCATCTATCTTAAGGAGAGCCACCACTAGTGAACTATGGACCCCGGTCCTTTCTTTTACCATCAATCTATAATTGTTCACTTCTTTCTGTTTACTTTCCGCAAACTATTGCTTTCTTCCAAACAATACGTTTAATCCTTTGTTTTCAGCAAAACCGGTGAGATTGACAACCTCACTGTAAGTTGGGGGCAAAGTTTTGTGGTTGTGTTGTGCAGGTTTCCACGTTGCTGCTGGCGCTGGCAATGCACCCTGCCAAAGTCTAGCTAGCAACACCTTGGAGGTGTTTCCTTGCTCCTACTGGTTCAATAAACCTTGGTTTCATAACTGAGGGAAAACTTGATGTTGTGCTCATCAGACCTTCCTCTTGGGGTTCCCCAACGAGCCTGATATATTTTGGGCCATCAAGGACTTTTTCGAGCGCTGTTGCCGGGGAGTCAAGGACATCTTCACAAGGGAGTCCCTCATAACCAATCTCTTTACTTTGTTATTTTTGTTTTTCTTAGTTTATTTTTGCTTTGTTTGCTTGTTTCTTTATCAAAAACACAAAAAGTTAGTTTTACTAGTTTGCTTTCTTTATTAAAAACACACAAAAAATTAAGTCTTTCTATAGTTGCTACCTCTTTCTTAGCTCACCATGTTGATCCCTAAGGTCACCCTGAAAGACCTTCCAATAGGTAGTGGCTCTATAATTAGAAAAGATAATATTGAAGAATTCTTTAATCATGTTAGTAAGCATGAGGATACTGAGGATAGATCCCTTGCAGAACTTGCTCCAAATTATGAAATTGCTGCAGCTTCTTTAGTTCACATGTTGGAAGTTAGGTTTGTTAACCTTGACCCTTAATGCAAGTAATGTTTCTTAAACTTAAAGAAATTGAGGACCCTGAAAAGAGAGATTTTATTCTGGAAACCTTGCTTAAAGAATTCTATGATGTTGCTAAGGATGCTAGAAAAGTCTTTGATCGTTTTAATATGCTAGGCTCATGTGTAGATGTTATTGGTACATGAGAAAATATGAACAAAACTGAACCTAATGGGGAGGAAATTAAGATACCAATACCTTTCAAACTTGTAGCAATGCATGAAGCCATAGAAAAGAATCTTGATTGGATTGTTCCTGAAAACCCGTTTGATGAAAGCAGTAAACTCAAGAGCATTGAGAGAGTATCCTCTAGAACTTATTTGGATAAGATACATTGCCTTGTTGAAGATATTTCTGGTATTAATCTTAATGCTTCTTTATTTGAGAACACTTGATTCTTTTTCTTGCTTCTTATGCCTAACTTAAAGGCGTTAAAGAAAAGTATTTATTGGGAGATAACCCAAAAGTTTTAGATGAGTCTTGGAATTTATTACTTCAGTAATAACCGCTCTTTATCCTTTTTATTTGCTTTTTGTGCCAAGAGTAACCTCTAATGAGAGAGAAGTAATGATTGGGAAAGTTGCTGTCCCGAAACAGATTTTTGTGCTTCACCGTACAAATTAGTCTAAAATCTTGTACTTCGTTTTGAGGCGTGAATTTTTGTGCTTCTTCCCCAGGTTATTATCTAACTTTAGTTAGTTCAACACTTTTTGATTTGAGCAACACAAGGTCTTCAAAAAAATTGGGTTTTACCTGCTGGTCTGTTTTGACAGATTTCTGCCATTATTTGCATTTGCTTCTTGTTGGTTCCTTTCTGAGTTCTTTTGGGGAATTGAGCTTTTTGAGGGAAGTGCTACAGTAGATTGAATTTTAATGGAAGTTTTATTGGTGTTGAAACTGAACCTAAAGACTTATTATCTTAAGTGCACTAATGTTGCTAATAAAGATGGTGTGAAGTTTTGTACGAAGGAAAAAAATTCAGGTGTATGGAGAGAATGATGTAATGAGATGGAGAATGGACTAAAGCTCAAGATTGGGGATGCCACCCCATGCTACCCCAGGAAATATTCAAGAGGTACAAGCGTCAAAGCTTGGGGATGCCCAAGGCATCCCCTTCTTCATCAATAAAAATCCCAGGTTTCTTCCAAACACTTCATTTTTATTGTTTCATGCACAATTGTGTTGTTCTTGGAGCATCTTTTTTTTGTTTTGGTTTTCGTTTGCTTGGTTTTCTTAGTTTTCTGAATAAATTGGTTTGACCCCCTCTTTCATGTATTGGTTTTCAAATAGTTTGGTTTGGATTGGAAAAGAGTAGGAAAAGTTCATGCTTAAGTGATAAAAGGAGCTTGTTTTTGAATGTGGCCTATGCTTTGTCATGTCATGCTTGGTATTGTTTTGGCTTTATGCTTGGTGATTTTTGCTGTAGCATGACTTGTTATACACAATTGAGATTGCTTAATGTGCCTTTGAAAGAATCATGCGTTGTTTTAGCATATTAAAGCATAAGTATTGTGGTATTCTCCTTTGATGCTTTATTTGGGTTGACTTGGCGCATGCTCACACCATGTTATGACTATCTCAAATCACCATAAGAAGTTATGATCCTTTAGTTCTCGACATGCAGTATCAATTTATGCTTTGATTAATGTTGTCTTGTCGCTCTACATGATTATGGCCATTATTTCTCTCTTAGTTGGTCGCTCCTTGTCTTTTGCTAGCTTACATAACCAAGTATGAGTTCCACTCATGCATCCAACTCCTAAAGCCAAGTTATTCCAAAGATTCCATGCTACCTACCTATTAGCATTTTCTATTCAAAGTATATCCATGTTTTTATCTACCTTCCGAATTAAACTTGTTATGAGAAAACTAATGATTAAAGCTCTCACGAACTTGATGGCACACTTTAATTTCTTGCACTTAATAAACTTGAACCATTGCGTCCAACTTTGTTGCGTATATGCTTGCGATTTATAAGTTGAAGTTAGCAGAACCATGTATCATGGGGAATGCTTTCAACATTGCACTTGTACATTGTACCTAGTTGATATCATGTTATTTTGCTTATGGATCCCGGCGGTGTGAAATAAAAGGGGAACTTGTAAGATCATGGAGTTTGTATTTGTGTTAGATAAACGCCTGGGCCGCTAGGATAAGCCATGTCTAATCATGGTGGCAACTTGCAGCATAACCATAATGAGCACTCTATGAAGCATCTGATGTCTACGCACTTCTATTCTTGTAGACAGTTGTTGGGCCTCCAAGAGCAGAGGTTTGTAGAACAACAACAAGTTTTCCCTAGGGTGGATCACCCAAGGTTTATCGAACTCAGGGAGGAAATGGTCAAAGGTATCCCCTCTCAAGCAACCCTGCAATCAAGATACAAGAAGTCTCTGGTGTCCCCAACACACCCAATAAACTTGTCAGGTGTATAGGTGCACTAGTTCGGCGAGATAGTGAAATACAAGTGGTATAGATAATTATAAGTGGTAACTGTGATATAAAATAGCTTGATGGTGGGGAAAAGACTAATGTAAAACTGAAATAAAGATAGCAGCAAGCAAACATGTAACAGATCTAGTTGCAACCGGTGTTTTAATGCTTAGGAACAAGGCCTAGGGATCATACTTTCACTAGTGAACACTCTCATCTAAATATATTCTTCTTTATGATACTACTCTTAACTACTGTCCGGTTGGACACTCTAATCCATGGTAGGGCTATAACAGCACTCCTCGAAGTTCATCTTTCCCATCTAGGTAACCCCACACTGTCACCTTGAGCACTAGATGGGTCCAACAAACACCACAATTTCATAAAGACATCCAACTCCAAATATAACTCCTAACAAGTATTTGTAATCTCTAGCCTAAGTGACACCATGGTGTGCACACTGTCAACTTCACACACATGGGGAGAGCTGAGATCTATTAAAGCACTTGAGTAGCAAGGTAGATCTATAGATTACAAGCTCATGACCACAACAAGATCATGCATAGATAGAGAAATGAACACATAGCTACCGGTAGAACCCTTAGCCTCGAGAGAGAACTACTCCCTCCTCATCATGGGAATTAGCAACGGCGATGAAGATGGTGGTGGAGATCGATGGAGATGGCTCCGGGGCACTTCCCCATCCTGGCAGGGTGCCGAAATAGAGACTTTCTGTCCCCCGAATCTCCTCTTCGGTGGCGGAGGCGCTGTAGAACTTTTCGTGGCTGGAGGCTTGACGATTTAGGGTTTTTGCATCAGGGGCATCTTATAGGCGAAGAGGCAAGGTCGGTGGGCAGCCAGGGGGCCCACACCACCTGGTGGCGCGGCCAGGGCTAGCCTGCGCCACCACATCGTGTGGCCACCCTATGGCCCCTCTCCGTCTCGTCTTCTGGCTCCGTGAGTCTTCCGGTAAAATATCGACTTTGGCTTTTGCCCGGTCCAATTCCGAGAATATTGATTTTCTGACTTTCCTGGAACCAAAAATAGCAAAAAACAGGCAACTGGCACTATGGCATCTTGTTAATAGGTTAGTTCCGGAAAATGTGTAAAAGTACTCCAAAGTGTGGACAAAACACAAGAAAGTAGATAAAACCAAGCATGGAACATCAAAAATTATGGATACGTTAGCAACATATCAACATCCCCAAGATTAACTCCTGCTCGTCCTCGAGTAGGTAAGTGATAAAAAGAGAGAATACTTTTTGAGGTGACATGCACCATCATAAACTTGATCAAAGTATTTGTAAAACAATGATAGCTGGGATCATAGTACTTCAACATAACATGAAAGATAAAGTTCTATCAATAAGACAAAGCAACTATGTTGCAACATGAAAAGGCACAAACAAAAGATTCATGAATAACAATGCTTTGCAAGACGTTTGTTTGTTTCGCATAAAGAAAACATAGCATAGTGGCATTCAGCTTCTCCCTCATAGAGTAGCAAACATAAATGCATAGGACCTTCAAAGTTCATAAGAGTGACTAGATACAAATAGTTTAAAATAAGCAATATCAAGGTATGCATTAATCAACAAGTCTTGGGACAATGCACATAGAACTAAGAATGGCCACTATGCTCTCAAAGTAGGTGCATAAAGGTAGAAGGTGGAGACTCAATATATAAGTGGAATAAAGGCCTTCGTAGAAGGAAGTAGGGATTCAAGTTTCATAAAGAACTTCCAAAAATTATGGTACTTAATAGCTTTCAACTCTCATTGCCCCTATCATAAGCATCTTGAAGTGATTAAGGTTAAAGTGAACAAACTATGGTGTATATGCTTGACGAAGTATAAGTTAGAAATCCCATGTCCCTTGAATACGAGGGCCGCTCCTCATGCTACTCAAGTTTAGTCACCGGTAAGTTCTTGTCATCGTAAGTACATGTGTATCATAAAGAACCGCCAATGGGGTACCCCTTGCCCGATGATACAGAAGAATCCCCATATCAAAATGACAAGGCAAGTAGACAACGAGCATCTCAGCAATCTTCTTATTTACCATGGGAATATGGTGTTTTTTCTCTCTTTCCTCTTTTCATAATCTTTTTTTCTTTTTCTCTTTTTTTCTCAATATCTGACTCTCTTTTTTTATAAGAAGAACGCTTCATAGACAGCTCATTATGGTTACGCTGGAGGTTTCCACCATGTCAACATGGATTAGACCAGCGGCCCAGGCATTTCCCTAACACATATACATAACTCCATGGACTTACAAGCTCCCCTTTCATTTCACACCGACAACATCCATAGACAAAAGAGAATGATATCAACTAGGTACAAAGTACAAGTGCAATGTTGAAAGGGTTCCCCATGACAACATGGTTCTGCTAATCCCCAACATATAAGTGCAAGCATATACAACATAGACGACACAATGGTTCAAGTTTATTAAGGGCAAGAAAAGTAAAGTGTGCCATCAAGTTTGTGAGAGCTTTAATCACTAGTTTTCTCATACCAAGTTTAATTTGGAAGGTAGATAAAAACATGAATATACTTGGAATAGCATATGCTAGTAGGTTGGTAGGGTGGAATCTTTGGAATAACTTGGTTTAAGGAGTTGGATGCATGGGTGGAACTCATACTTGGTTGTGGAGGCTAGCAAAAGACTGGGAGTGACAAACTAAGAGAGAAATAATGGCCATAATCTTGCAGAGCGACAAAACATCATTGATCAAAGAATAAAGTGATACCACAAATTTAAAACTAAAGGATCATAAAGGCTATAGTGACTTGGGATAGTCATAACATGGTGTGAGCATGTGCCAAGTCAACCCAAATAAAGCATCAAAGGAGAATAACCCCAATACTATGCTTTAATATGCTAAAACAACGCACGATTCTTCAAAGGCACATTAAGCAATCTCATTTGGTTATAAAAAGTCATGCTACAGCAAAGAATACTAAGCATAAAGCCAAAACGATATCAAGCATGGCATGAAAAAGCATAGGCCACAGTAAAAAACAAGCTCTTTTTACCACTTAAGCATGAACTTTCCTACTCTTTTCCAAACCAAACCAAACTATTTGAAAACCAATGTATGAAAGAGGAGGTCCAACCAATTTATTCAGCAAACTAAGCAAACCAAGCAAATGAAAAATCAAAACAAAAACAAAAAAGAAGACTCTCCAAGAACAACACAACTTTGCATGAAACAATAAAAATGAAGTGTTTGGAAGAAACCTGAAATTTTTATTGATGAAGAAGGGGATGCCTTGGGCATCCCCAAGCTTTGATGCTTGTACTTCTTGGATATTTCTTGGGGTGACATGCGTGGCATCCCCAAGCTTGAGCTTTAGTCCATCCTTCATTTCATTACTCATTCCTTGCATACACCTGAAATTTTTCCTTCATACAAAACTTCACACAATCTTATTAGCAACATTAGTGCACTCAAGATAAAAGGTCTTTAGGTTCAGTTCTAACACCAATAAAACTTCCATTAAAACACAAGACACTGTAGATCTTCCCTCAAAAATCTCAATTCCCCAAAAGAACTCAAAAAGGAACCAATAAGAAGCAAATACAGAAAATGGCAAAAATCTATCAAAACAGACTAGCAGGTAAAGACGATTTTTTTCGAAGACCTTATGTTGCTCAAATCAAAAGGTGTTAAACTATCGAAAGTTAGATAACAACCTGGGGCAGAATCACAAAATTGACGCCTCAAAAGGACGTACAGAGATTTTATATGAATTTTTAAGCACAAAAATCTCTTTGGGGACAACAACTTTCCCAATCATTACTTCTCTCTCATTAGATGTTACTCTTGGCACAAAAAGCAAATAAAAAGGATAAGGAGCGATTATTATAGAGGTAATAACTTCCAAGACTCATCTAAAACTTTTGGGTTATCTCCCAATAAGTACTTTTCTTTAACGCCTTTAAGTTAGGCATGATAGTTTCAGAAGATGCTCACATAAGAAATATAAATTGAAGTAAAAGAGAGAATCAAGAAGAAAATTCAAAGCACATTTAATTCTAACCCACTTCCTATGAAAAATAATCTTGTAAAGAAACAAGTCATGAAAGCACAAAGCAATAAGCATAGGAAAGCAAAACAAGTGCAACTTCAAAATTTTCAACATAAAGAGGGGAAACTTAATATTATTGAGATGCATAAATCCATGTTTCCCTCTCTCATAATAAATTTCAGTAGCATCATGAATAAAATTAGCAATATAACTATCACATGAAATATTCTTATCATGAGCCACGTGCATCAAAGAATTAATACTCCTCACATAAACATAGTCATTCTTATTAATTGTAGTGGGAGCAAATTTAACAAAACAGCTATCATTATTATTCTCATCACCATAATCATCAAATATAGGAGGCATACTGTAATCATAATTAATTTTCTCCTCAATAGCAGGTGGACTGAAAATATCATATTCATCATTGTAATCATCATATATTGGAGGCATAGTATCATCAAAGTAAATTTTCCCCTCCATGCTTGGGGGACTAAAAATATCATGCTCATCAAAACCAGCTTCCCGAAGCTTAGACTTTTCCATAGCATTAGCAATAATGGTGTTCAAAGAATTCATACGAATAACATTGCTATTAGCATCCAAATAAAGCTCCATAAGTTTTTTAATTTTCTCTTCAAACACTTCATGTCCTAACTCAAGATAAATACTATAAAGCATTCTAATTTTGTTGTTGTTTTCCATTAAGCGTAACTAGTTAAAACAAGAAACAAAAAGACCAAATTGCATAATCTAAAGGAAATAACTTCGAGCACTCACACCGGAGGATGTGAGTACGTTTTACCTTACCTCCCCGGCAACGGCGCCAGAAAATAGCTTGATGTCTACGCACTTCTATTCTTGTAGACAGTTGTTGGGCCTCCAAGTGCAGAGGTTTGTAGAACAGCAACAAGTTTTCACTAAAGTGGATCACCCAAGGTTTATCGAACTCAGGGAGGAAATGGTCAAAGGTATCCCCTCTCAAGCAACCCTGTAATCAAGATACAAGAAGTCTCTTGTGTCCCCAACACACCCAATACACTTGTTAGGTGTATAGGTGCACTAGTCCGATGAAGAGATAGTGAAATACAAGTGGTATACATAATTATAAGTGGTAACGGTGATAGAAACTAGCTTGATGGCGTGGAAAATACTAAAGTAAAACTGAAATAAAGATAGCAGCAAGCAAACATGTAACAGATCTAGTTGCAAACGGTGTTTTAATGCTTAGGAACAAGGCCTAGGGATCATACTTTCACTAGTGAACACTCCCATATAAATATATTCTTCTTTGTGATACTACTCTTAACTACTCTCCGGTTGGACACTCTAATCCATGGTAGGGCTATAACAACACTCCTCAAAGTTCATCTTTCCCATCTAGGTAACCCCACACTGTCACCTTGAGCACTAGATGGGTCCAACAAACACCACAATTTCATAAAGACATCCAACTCCAAATATAACTCGTAACAAGTATTTGTAATCTCTAGCCTAAGTGCCACCATGGTGTGCACACTGTCAACTTCACACACATGGGGAGAGCAGAGATCTATTAAAGAACTTGAGTAGCAAGGTAGATCTATAGATTACAAGCTCATGACCACAACAAGATCATGCATAGATAGAGAGATGAACACATAGCTATCGGTAGAACCTTTAGCCTCGAGAGAGAACTACTCCCGCCTCATCATGGGAATCAGCAAAGCCGATGGAGATGGTGGTGGAGATCGATGGAGATGGCTCCGGGGGACTTCCCCATCCCGGCAGGGTGCTAGAACAGAGACTTTCTGTCCCCCGAATCTCCCCTTCGGTGGCGGCGGCGCTGCAGAACTTTTCCTGGATGGAGGCTTGATGATTTAGTGTTTTTGCATCAGGAGGCATCTTATAGGCGAAGAGTGTAACATCCCAAAACTTTAATCCAAGTGATCAAGATAAAATCTACCCAATTTAGGGTTAACAAAAACTTTCCCATTTAAAATTCTTTAAGCATTCATATGTATGTGCATGTAAATAAGAGTTGTTTTGAAATGCCATGATTGAGTGATATATTGATTGTAAAATGAATCTAAGGTGATTTACGCATCATCTAGATCACATGTATAGATCACACTTTTTAAAAAACCACTCAAATAAATGTCATTTGGAAAATCCTAGCAACCACAGTCTACCAAGCATCAGATCAAAGCACCCACCAAAAATCTTTCAAAAATTCAATTTAAAATCTCTTGCGGCCATTGTGTCGAACACTTAGTAGCACCAAACAAACTGCCTAACTATTACTATTTTGGAGAAGTGATCCAATGCCACTAAGGCCTAAAACCCCTCCCATTGTCTCCCCCAGTACCAACCATGACATCAAGAGGCTACCCCTTAGCCGTTTGCAACAGTGTCGCGCCACCTGAGCGCCATGCTCGCCGGTCGAGCATGGACAACTCCCAGCCGACCACCCCTCCCTCTCTCGCCATGTCTAGGAGATAGACCAGACCACACCGCGACTCCCTGCCCCTTCCCCAAGCCCAGCCAGGCACTGGACCACCCAGAGGAGCGCCGCCCTTTTCTCTCTGTGTGCAGCTAGAGCGCAATCGCCGCCAGCATGCCTCAGACCACGCCCCGACACCAAATCGCGCACGCCGCTCTGCCTTGAACCCAACAACCCACCAAACACGGTCGTGCACCACCGCGCGACCCACAGTCGCCGGGAGCCGCGTCGAGCACCGCCTCTGTCTCCTAGAGCGCGGGAAGCTCCCGACCGTTAGGCACCGCCCCTAGCCATGCCATTACGCCATAGAGGACCGCCAGCAGACTGCCCACCGTCCGCCTACCTCACCCACACCGGTAGCCCTCTGTACCGCCCTCGCCAGAGATGCCAGCCCACACCCGTCGGTCCCCTCGTCGAACCTATATAAGGAGGCCACCCCCATCCTCATTCTACACACCATCTCACTCCCCTCTCTCCACTGACCATTTCATCTCTCTCGTCGGAGCTGATCGAGCCGCCGTTCGCCGGAATTCCGCCGGAGGTAGACGCTGCAGAGGAGGAGACGTGGTCATCGATTCCGTCCACCTCAGCCCCTACCGCGACCTCGCCTGAGCTCGCCGTCATCCACCAGTTCGTTTGCCCGCCTCGCCGCACTAGCTGGAGCCTTGGTATGTCCCTAGTAGACCCCCACCGATGAGTTAGGATTCAGTCTCGCCGGCGACGAGTCTGTCGTCGACGACGACCGTGAGCCGTCGATCTGTGTTCTAATTGTGTGGCCCAGATCGCCCCATATCGTTTCGGGTTTTAAGTGTCGCTGACATGCGGGACCAGCATGTCAGTCGCCCTCTGCGCCGTTGAGCGCCACTGGGCCGGCCCAATTAGTTTCTCGTGCTAACCCAGTAATTCAAATATAGGTTTTTCTATTTAGACTTAGAATCAATTATGTCCCTTAGTTTAAAAATCATTTCAGGAAGATTCACTGAACCAAATTGAGTGATTCCAATTTTGTTGGAAAGCTACAGAAAATATCTATCCAAGCCCGTTGGATTTAAATAATTTAGAGTTAGAGATCTCTCCTAGTAAAAATAACAAGACAGAAGTTTTTGCACATTCAAACATTTTTATAAAATCAACACTAATAGCTTTTGAGTTTATTCCAACTCTCAAAAATCACATTTAACCATACCTATCTGAATATGTAATAATATTAAGGTTTACATGTAGTCACTTTGGGCTAGTACCAAAATAATGCTACATAGGCATTTCTAGTCATTTTAAATCATTTAATATTAAATTTAAACTTATTAAAATGTGATCCAACCTTTAAATCACCTTCCCATATGTTAGAATATGTGGTGATGACATGTGTCCACATGATCCCATATTTTAATTGGAGGAGATTAAATCTTAGTTAATTTCAATGAGTAGAAATTACTTTTCTCAAATAAAAAGAATGAAACTAGTTCATTAAACCTTGTGATGCTTGTGATGATAATAGATCATCAAATGTGTGCCTTAGTGTTCTAAGTAGACTAGTTAAGCATGGTTTGGTGATTGTGTATTCCGTATGTATTTATAGACGATAGTACCGACCAAGCTTTCGAGGAGGAGGAGTTCTACCAAGAGGAGGAGGAAGAAAACTTCAACCACTTCACTACCCAAGGCAAGCTATTAGTGGCAAGCTAACACTTGCAAGTATTATACCTAGCAAGCTAGAACTAAGCAAGTTAACACTTGCCCCCTTAAATTGAGCAAATCCTTTAGGCATGCTTTGGTTATACCCTTTGACTTATACCTACTCCAAGTTTTATTTACAAGCTTTACTTTTCTTTACTTTACCAAGACTTTTACTTGTTTAAAGGTAGCATAAAGAGTATAAAACTTGACCTATCTAGTTAGACTTAGATGTCATTATATGGCATGAGATTGATCTTAGCATCCCACATTAGTGAACACTCTTAACTTAGTAGTTTAGAGCTAAACCAAAACTTGAGTCACTTTAGATGGGCATACTTGGTGAAAAGGATTTGTGAAAACCTTGGAATGATGAGTCATTCTACTGAGATGTTTTGACATGTGTTGAGAAACACAAATGGTTTATGATGATGATGAAAATGTTGAGGCATGAGCCTTAGCCCTTTTATAAAACTGATGGTTGGGTTCGGATGCGATACCATTCCAATTTTACCATACAACCACAATACCTAAATTGGGTAAGGCTTAGCCAGAAGTTTATATGCATTAGTATTAGTTCCCTTGCGGGAGAGGTTTGATCTGAGGCTACCTCTCAATGTTGTCCACCTATGCAGTGCCCAAGATGACAGATGGTCATGGTTGGGAGGCCATGCTCATAGGAGAGGTGCGTATACCAGGGTGTGTAAAGGAAAGGTTATGTTTGATTATCTGCATACTTAGTATGATGATTCAGGGTTATCCTTGACAGATGTATCGAATCTTGTGGTGAAAGTGTACCACCTCTATAGAGTGTCAAACTATTCGAATAGCCGTGTCCGCGGTTATGGACAGTTGGAGTGGCCATACTATTCCGTTGTCAGATGTTTTCAAAACAACTTATGAAATGAATTGTGACATGACTTGACCACAACAGAGTTGTGACTATGATGATTAAGTTCCCACTTATGTGTTTTCAAACTTTATTTTTATCTTTTTTTGCTTCTGAACTCAGCTTAGGTTTCAAACTTAACTTTACAAATAAACTTAGAGTTTAGCATTCTTACTAGAACTATCCTACTTGTTAGTAGTAGTTTGCGAGTACTTAAAGAGTACTCATGGCTTTTGTCCCTGGCTATTCCCGTGGATAGACTATGAAGGAGACTACCAGGATGAAGGACAGCATGACGGCTATGATAACTAGGATTATCTCCCATTGTCAGCATTGCATGTGACTCTGAAGATGGACCGCACCGCTACGCTTTTATTCCGCTACTTGATTGTACTAAGACTGGATGAAGAGATCCTTTATTTGTTGTAAGACCTTATTATGGTTTGTAATGGATGATGTACTGTGATATCCAATCTGTTATGTCTTGCAAAAATGGTAATCCTGGGATTGCGAGGTATGGCATAACATGCATCTGGGATTAAAAATCTGGGTGTTGACAAAGAGGCAAGGTCGATGGCCGACCAGGGGGCCCACGCCACCTGGTGGCGTTGCCAGGGCTAGCCCGCGCCACAACATGGTGTGGCCACCCTGTGGCCCCTCTCTGTCTCGTCTTCTGGCTCCGTGAGTCTTCCGGGAAAATATCGACTTTGGCTTTTGTCCGGTCCAATTCCGAGAATATTGATTTTCTGACTTTCCTGGAACCAAAAACAGTAGAAAACAGGCAACTGGCACTGTGGCATCTTGTTAATAGGTTAGTTCCAGAAAATGTGTAAAAGTACTCCAAAGTGTGGACAAAACACAAGAAAGTAGATAAAACCAAGCATGGAACATCAAAAATTATGGAGACGTTAGCAACGTATCAGCATCCTCAATAAAAACCTATGCAAATAGCAAATAAAAAGATCGCTGAGATGCTCATTGTCTGCTTGCCTTGTCATTTTGATTATGGAATATCTCTTGTATCATGTGCAAGGGGTACCCCGTTGGTGGTTCTCTATGATACATATGTACTTACAATGACAAGAGCTTACTTGTGACTAAAGTTGAGTAGCATGAGGTTCGGTCTTCGTAAGTAAGGGACATGAGATTTTAGCTTATAACTTGTCAAGCATATCCTCTTAGTTGTGTCACTTTAACCTTAATCACCTAAAGATTCTTATGATAGGGGCAATTAGAGCTGAAAGCTAATAAGTACCATAATTTTTGGAAGCTCTTTATGAAACTTGAATCCCTACTTCCTTCTATGAAGGCCTTTCTTTTACTTTTATGTTGAGTCTCCACCTTCTATCTTTATGCACCTACTTTGAGAGCATAGTGGCCATTCTTAGTTCAATGTGCACTGTCCCAAGACTTGTTGATTGATGCATAACTTTGATATTGCTTGTTATTAATTTATTTGTATCTAGTCACTCTTATGAACTTTGAAGGTGTCCTATGCATTTATGTTTGCTACTCTATGAGGGACAAGCTGAATGCCACTATGCTATGTTTTCTTTATGTGAAACAAACAAACGTCTTGCAAAGCATTGTTATTCATGAATCTTTTGTCTGTACCTTTTCATGTTGCAACATAGTTGCTTTGTCTTATTGTTAGAACTTTATCTTTCATGTTATGATTGAAGTACTATGGTCCCAGCTATCATTGTTTTACAAATACTTTGATCAAGTTTATGATGGTGCATGTTACCTCAAAATAATTCTTTCTTTTTATCACTTACCTACTCGAGGACGAGCAGGAGTTAAGCTTGGGGATGTTGATACGTTGTAAACGTATCCATAATTTTTGATGTTCCATGCTTGGTTTTATCTACTTTCTTATGTTTTGTCCACACTTTGGAGTACTTTCTATACACTTTCTTGGACTAACCTATTAACAAGAGCCACAGTGCCAACTGCGTGTTTTCTGTTGTTTTGGTTCCAGGAAAGTCAGAAAATGAATATTCTCGGAATTGGACGGGACAAAAGCCAAAGTCAGTTTTTCACCGAGGGGGACACGGAGCCAGAGTACGAGACGGAGAGGGGCTAGGGGGCTGCCACACCACCTAGCCGCGCGGCCAAGCCTGGCCCGCGCTAGGGGGTGGTCTGGCCGCCTCAGGCACCCCCTCGGCCTCCCCTTTCGCCTATAAGATGCCTCCGATAAAGAAACCCTAAGTACCTGATCAAAATTCCACGAAAGAGTCTGTAGCTATTGTCATCTCCATCCCTAGATCGGGAGGGATATGAAGCTCTTCCCTTCACCCTGTCAGAGGGGAGAATTCACCCTGGAGGCCTTCTTCATCACCATGCAAGCCTCCGGTGTGATGTGTGAGTAGTTCATCCGTAGACTACGGGTCCATGTAGTAGCTAGATGGCTGGTTCTTCTCCTTTGTGCTATCATGGTTAGCTCTTGTGAGCTCCGTTCATGATCAAGATCATATATTTGTAATCCTACATGTTGTGTTTGCGGGGATCCGATGGATATTGAGATGCCATTTCAGATTGATTATTGTTTCTATCATGTCTTTGTTATTTGTGATCTTGCATGCTTTCTGTTGTTAGTAGCTATCTTGGCCAAGTAGATGCTAGCAACTCCAAGAGTTAGTATTTATGCTCGACAGTGGGTTCATGCCTCTAGTAATCTGGGGAAGTTACAGAAATCTCTAAGGTACTAGATGTGCTATTGCTACTAGGGAGGAAAACAACAATCCTTTGTTCATAGAACAATCGCATTGTTTACTTTACACGAATGCGTAATTCAATTATCTGTTGCTTGCAACTTAATACTAGAGGGGGTTCGGATGATAACCTGAAGGTGGATTATTAGTCATAGATGCAGTTGGATTACGGTGTATGTATAATGTTGTAATTCCCAATCAAATCTCAAAGGAGTCAAGATGAGTAGTATATGCATGATTGCTTTCTCGATGTTTGTCAATTTCCCCGCTGTAATTTGTTCACCCAACATGTCATCTATCTTAAGGAGAGCCACCACTAGTGAACTATGGACCCCGGTCCTTTCTTTTACCATCAATCTGCAACTGTTTACTGCTTTCTGTTTACTTTCTACAAACTATTAGTTTCTTCCACACAATACGTTTAATCCTTTGTTTTCAGCAAAATCGGTGAGATTGACAACCTCACTGTAAGTTGGGGCAAAGTTATGTGGTTGTGTTGTGCAGGTTTCTACGTTGCTGGTAGCACCAGTAGTGCTTCCTACCAAAGTCCAGCTAGCAACACCTTGGAGGTGTTTCCTTGCTCCTGCTGGTTCGATAAACCTTGGTTTCATAACTGAGGGAAAACTTGCTACTATGCTCATCATACCTTCCTCTTGGGGTTCCCCAACGAGCTTGATATATTTTTGGCCATCATTTTCCAAATAGAATATATGGACGACATATTTGAGTGGGAGATGAGTGACATCCTAGAATATAAAATATTGATGAAATATTTGAGTGGGAGCGTGACAATGTTCTTGAATATGTAATTGACATATTAGTGAACAATGTGTTTGGTATTAGGAATGATTAGATCATTAGATGGATGAAATTTAACTAAAATTAAATATAGAGGATCTATGTGATTAGATCATGATGTTTATTGAACATTAAATGTCAATATGCTTGGAGAATTCCGAAAGTGTTCAGAAGGACTTGGTTGAGATTTTGAAAGCAATTTAGAATGGAATACAAGCAAAGAATAAAAGATTCTTACTTGTGAGACTAGGAGTAGCATCTGAGTAAAGACTCAATATTTACAATAATGGTTAAAATAGGGAAAAGGGGTTCACTGCATCAACTATGCCTTGGCCATAGTTTTTCGAGGTAAAACCCATGTTTTTTATACTTTACATAATGTGACCCATGTTCTTAGTTGTAAGAAAAAAGATTCTAGAGTGATTTCTGAATCGATCACTGAACTAGAGTTATGTTTGAATGCAGCGAAAGTGTGGTTGGACATCAAAGTGAATGCATTGTACTTTGATTGAATCATAGATGTAGAAGTATTAGGATACTTCAATATTAGCAAGTATAATTTTGGTTCAAAAAAGTTTGACTTTCGAATAAGTGTGTTTTATAGTTATACATGACATATTGAAAGTTCTATTGACTAATAGGTCGTCATTGTATATACTAGAAAACAGAAGTCTCACTTTGTCACCAAAATGATACAACAGATTATATGATAATGGTGTGAATGTCAAAAAAGTTGACATTAATGATTTGCAAAATAGGACCTTATGAATCTGGTGAAATAGGTTTAGGACAGGAAGTCCTCCATGAGCAAGCATGATCAATAAACACATATGAGATATGGATTATGATTAGTAGCAATGCAGTTAGATTATTTATACTCTAGTGCAAGTGGGAAACTGAATGAGATATGCCCTAGAGGCAAATAATAAAGGGGTTTATTTTCATATCACATTAGTTCATAATAGTTTTATATCATGTTATAACTGTATCAAGCGGGAACATTGATACATATGTGATGTATAAATAAGGTCCCTAGTAGCCTCTATTCAACTATTTCATTGGGCAGCTGATGATCAAGGTTTCCTGATCATGGTGCTATGAGAGCCAAGTGACAATAAAGTCATATCATATGGAATGATATGATGGATATTTCCCACCAATGATTGTTGCAACATAATCATGTCACTTAGTTCTAGTTGCAATTGTCAGAAACGGAATGTCCTAATCCTTAGACCGTGAGATCATATTAATCACTATTACCGAAGGATTGCTTTGATTGCATCAACCATCATTTCCGTGACTGGGTGACTATAAAGGTGCATGTTGGGTATCCAAAGGAGCATGTAGAGGCCTATGCATAAAGATTGGGATTTGTTCTCCTATGTGACGAGAAGATACTGGGCCCACTCAGTGAATTATATCCATAAGTTGCACAATGTATGACTAGGTCATGTGGATGGAATTGCATGAGAATGAGTAAATCGTACTTTTTGGAAATGAGATTGAACAAGGTATCATGATGCCAATGATCAGATCTCAGACAAGTCTTATATCACGTGACAAAGGGAATTGGACATATCGTTTAATGTTTGACATGATGGTGATTCGTGGAGTGCATAGGGGTCAATATGGGCATCTCGGTCCCGATGTTGATCATTGATAAAGATCATGTCTATGACATTCCCGAACCGTAGGGAAACACACTTAAGGGCACTACGACTCTAGGAGATCCTCCTATGAGAGATAATCATAGAAGAGAGATAAATCGGAATTGTTTCAGAGAGATACGAAGTTGTTAGGAGAAAGAAGGAAAGGAAAAGGCCGAAAGGAGTTTCTAATAAAAGGCAATTTACAACATGAATTTATTATATATTAATTATGAATTAATTTATGCTAAATAAATATTTAAATTTATAGGGCAGCTTCCTCAATAGACCCAAACCCCGTAGGGAATTGGCCCAGGAGGAAGTCACCCTGAAAAAGAAAGGAAAACACTAGGAAAAACACCTCCTGCAGCAATTGGGATAACCTAGCCAAAAGGCGGGCGGCAGGTGCTAAAGGCCGCTCGGGGCGACAAGGCGCTAGGTGCCGCACTGTGCCGGCGGGCCACCGCCTCGCCAAGCCGGCCCACCCCCGGCTGCCCCTCTGCTCCGCCTTGCCCCACCAGCTTTGATGGGCCGCGCCACGCGCGTAGTGGGCCGCCGGGGCAGCGCCAGCCCACCCGGGTCTGCTGGCCTATGCGCCGAATTAACCGTGTGGGTGAGCTTGGCCGCGGTAAGGCCGGCCTACCTAGCCGCTGCAGCTCCCTGTTGATGTTGCTGGCTGCAGTGGAATGGGCCGCTGTTGGGGAGGCCCACCCGGCTAAGGCAGCGAGGCCGCTGTCAGCTGTTGCGCTGTAGGAGGCCCACACAGGTGCTATCTGTTGGCCTAGCTGGCTGGGAGACTTTTTCCCTTATTTCTTTTACCACTTTAGTTGCCTTTGGGAAAGGCACACCCCCCTTCACCTATATAAAGGGCTGCCAGTAGGTGGGATTAAACACACCCATTAGATATTCTCTAAGACTTTTTCCTTAGAGAAAACCCCCCCTCTCTTTCAGTTGCCTTTGCAGTGGCACGGTCTCGGAGAAGGATTGTACACGCAAAGTCAACACCATTGCGGCACGCCGTTGTGCTGCATGGATTCCAACCAGGAGGTCTACTTCTGCAACCTCGGCGCGATCCGAGCCTGGGAGTCGTTGTTGCACCGTATGTGTGTGTGATAACTCGGGGGGGAGCTATACTTGGAGCGACCCGGCCATCGTACAAGGACCTGGACAAGGGGTGACATGCAAGGAGCTTCGCGACCTTGAGGTCAGACAGGTACGACTACATCATCCACGCTCCTGCATGAGCGTAACACTTTCTCGGTCTTCAAGGGTACGTTACCGTTCTCTTCCTCCGTTATTGCATTACTTTTAGATAGATCCTTGGGCAATTAGGGTGTTATGCATAGTAGTTTTTTTGTTATCTGCTATGGAAACCCTACACTTCTCCCACGCCAGGATGCATGACACGAGCCACCGCCGCTAGGACGCCAATGCTTCTCTAGGCCTGGTGTACGAGACCAGGAGGTGGTGTGGACTTCTCGTTGCCAGTGGAGAGCTCGGTTTTCCAGGACAAATGGATGGGCCAGTGGAGTTTGACGACAGGCGATACGTGAGGATGAGAGGAGAGCAGTTCGGTGCGAGAGGAGGAAAGGTGAAGTGAGGGGTGCCAAGCAAACCCCTACTGGCTAGAGCTCGGAAGCAGGACGGACTCATCACTGCCGAGTTGTGAAGCTTGATTCGAGCTTCACAACCGGGAAGGGCCGAGTGGCTGTTGTCGCACGAGATGGGCACTACCCAATGGAGTCGAGCCTACCTAACAAACAGTGAAAAGTGGGATGAAGTGAGGTTTTACCGGTTGCTCCAAGTGAAAGAACACCGGTGCCACCTAAAGGAGGGGTGAATAGGTGGTTTAATTTTTTTACGATATGTGCTTAAGAAATGCGGAATAAAACTAGTTCTTACTTTGTCAAGCACAAAGCCTATATATAGTATGGTTCACCTATGTGCACCAACAACTTATGCTAAGCAAGACAAGCAACAAGGTGATAGCAAGATAGATTACTTCAAGCACGATGGCTATCACAATGTAAAGTGTATATGTAAAGGGCTCGGGTATAGAGATAACTGAGGCACGTGGAGATGAAGATGTATCCCGAAGTTCCTTCCTTTTGAGGATCAGTATGTATCTGTTGGAGGGGTGGGTGGTACTAAGACCACCAACTCCACAAGAGGCCTCACCCTATTCTTCCGATCACCCATTGCACGACAAGCACCTGATCCACTATGGACACTTGAGGATGGTCACCAAACCCATACAAGATTGGAACAATCTCCAGAACTTAACTGGAGGCTCCCAATAATCACCACCAAGGCCACTAACTTGGAGGAGCTCCACAACTTAATTGGAGGCCCCAAGAACTCACCACAAATGCCACAACACCGTCTAGGGTTCCAAGAATCCAAGAGAAACAAGCCTTTTGATTTCACCAACCAAATCCTCGGAGGTGAACTTGAACCGATGCACCTAATGCAATGGCAAGTCTTTCACTCCCAAATTTCACCAAATCTACAAAAACTATTGGGGGAATAAGAGAGGAAGAACACAAGAGGAAAACCATAAAAGTCTCCAAGATCTAGATCCCAAGATGTTACCCTCACTCAGAGGAAAGATGGATTGGTGAAGTTATAGATCTAGATCTCCTCTCACTTTTCCCTCAAGAATATGCAAGAATCATGGGAGGAATGGAGAGAAAGGGCAAGCTCTTCAAAGTCAACAATGTAGGAGAGAGAAAAAGGAAGAGATGCAGCCACTTGGAAAAGAAGGGGGCCTTTTATAGGTCCCCCATGTCAACTAGTCATTGCAGAACACTTATCCCTGAGTCTCCGGCCTTTAGGATCGGACTCTCCGTCCCTCGGGACTAGAGTCTCCAGGGTCTAGACTCTGGCCAGGACTCTGGGCAATCCTTCATATGCTCCTAGTACCCCCCAGAGTCTGGGATGGAATTTGGACTGGAGTCTCCGGCCCACCTAGTCTCTAGGGGCATCACCGAAGTCTCAGCCCGCTCGAAAACTGACAGAAAAACCAATACGAAAACAACCATAACTTTTGCATCTGGACTCTGATTTTGATGATATTGGGCTTGATTCTAAGATAGTAACGAGATCTAAAAGATCATGCAGGAAACTATCATAGTACAACAAGGGAGGATAGGATCAAATGATGAAGGGGTTAACCTATCTATAAAAGACAAACCAGTAAAACCTCCAAATCAAAAACGCAATAGAGAATGCATATGAAATCCATTTTTGATGAAATTGAGCTTGTCATGGATATTAACACAAGCTCTAAATACCCTCATGGATAAGAACCAAGAAATATGATGCCAAGTATGCAAAGATTTGAACTCTCTCTGAAAGATATGATCAAGTTACTCAATTGAGAGCCCCTCTTGATAGTACATCTATCTATCCTAAACCCGATCTCCCAACTACCAACATGAGATCGTCAAAAGAGAAAACCTATCTAGATCACACCTTTTCCTTGAGCATTCCAACTAAGCTTGATGTAGATGATCTTTTCCTCCTCAAGATGGAACACCATTCTTGATTGCTCTTGCTCGTCCTTGCTTGATGAATACTTGCAAATTTCTCCCCATACACCATGGAGAAACCTCTTCTTTGAACATGTATTCCTCTATCCAAGATCACCGAGGATGGAAAGCTTCAAGCATTTGATCTTATAGAGATGGTGCATATTTAACTTGCAAAACTTCATTTCTTATTGAGTGTTGATCCATTCTTCATCTTGACCAACCTTGAATAATATTCTTTATTCAACATGATTCCAATAGGCCCAAAGCTCTTGGACATTTCTTATTATTCTTATTTTCCCCATCTTTCAACCTTGAAGCCAACACATGGTCCAAGGAATGCCAACGGATAATTCCTAAAAGTGCAACTCAATTCAAATATTAGTCTATAGAGATTGTCATTAATTACCAAAATCACACGTGGGGACACACATGCACTTTCATCATGCAACCAAACACACCCTAAGTTTTCATAAACATTTTAAAGGGGTGCATAGGTTTTCTTGTGATAATTTAGAGAGCTTTATTCAACGAGAACGGTCCTTCCAGGTCATCCAGAAGACTGGCAATAAGATAGTCTGGAGGAGTGTCTAGCCAACTGCTCATCAACACGGAGTGCAAACATGCTTTGCACTAAGATGTTCCGATATGTTAGGTATCTATGTACATATTGAATTATAAAGGAAGAAAAACTAAGAGCTAGCTCTCCAATCTCTAACAAGATAGGTGTCACGAACGAGTGATCACCGTGAAGAGTGTTCCAAGAGGTTTACCATCTCCATGCATTCCGTCTCCATCACCACACTAGGGAAGCCTCAAAGACGAGCAAAAAAACTCCGTCTCTCAGAGCGGGAATCGGTAACCCCTAGGTAGGGTTTACTCCATGTTGTAAGAAAGACTGAGTTTGTGCGAGCCACACCGCCCGCGTCCCTCCCTCCTATCATCCAGCGATGGACCACCATCGCCCATCGGTATTGATTTCAGCCCAACCTAAATCGGGTGGCCGCCATCCATAATAGGAAGAATTGTAGTCTGCTTTTTGAGCAAATCGATAATGGCAAGATTCACCTTAGCCTTTTTCAGAGAATGAGTCAGGTCAAAAGAACCCCGATCATGAAAACGTGCGGTTGGCTACGCCAGATCAAGGCATCTACAAAGCGCCTGGTGCCACCCTTGATTATCCGGAAACTATAGAGAAAAATTCATTACAAGCCAGAGTTCATTAGGAAGGTACAGAACAAAAGAAACAATTCTCCCCGCAGAAAAAAGGGAAACCATTCTTGGCCATGGTGATCCTAAATGTGATACTCCATGGCAGAGCTGGATCCTTGGAACAATTCAGAACAAAGGGAATATTACTTTTCTTTTTGAGATTCAAAACGAAGGGAGTACTCCCTCCATCCTAAAAAGGATATCGCAAACTTGTCTAAATTTAGATAAATTTATATACTAAATAGTACCTACATACATTTAAATTAAGACAAATACGGATATCTTTTTTAGGACGAAGGAAATAGTATGTGAGGCTTCCTATACAGCACCCTACACGGACGAGAGTGGCACGCCGCCTCAAGTGGCTCCTCGATGGGCTGCATCATGTACGGATCAATATTTTCTGTTTATTTCTTCTTTTCTGTTTCTTTTTTGTTATTTGAACAAGAAAAAACTTTTTCAAAATTCTTCTTTTAATCTGAACAGCTCAGATTGGGAATATTTTTGAAATTGATTTTTTAAAAAATATAACAAAATTAAATATAAATATTTTCAAATATGAACATTTTTAAATTACAACAATTCTTAAAAGTCATAACCTTTCCAAATTTGTACATTTTCCAAATCTGAACATTTTTTAAAATCTGAACGTTTTTCATATATGAACACTTTCAAAACATGAACACTTTTAAAATTTGAACACTCCTCCAAATTAAATTTAACTGATACGAATTAAAATAAACGAAAAAAAGGTTAACAGCAAAACATAAAAAAGAAAACAGAAAGAGAAAAAAAAAAACAAGACAAAGGCGTACCTGTAAATCGGCCGGCGCGTGAAACGGATCCTTTAGGCGGAGCGCCAGTGAGCGGAGAATAGGATTCCGCCTACAATGTTGTTGTTGTGTGCCTCGACCTCGATGTTGCGGCCTTAATATTTAAGAAAAGGTGCAGAGCTGCACCGTCTCTGGGGGAAGCACCTTCTAGGTGGTCCGGTCCTTGCCGACTTACCTCCTGTTGGGCTTAACGAATCTATTGGGCTGACGACGAAGCGGCCATGTCGCTGTCTTGGGCCGCGATTGTTGTAGGTGGCGTCACATTTGTGGACCATGGATGAACCTAATGTGAACGGGACGCACAGCCACGTCAGGAGGAATGAATGAACGATCATATGCATCTATGACCTACATATTGGATCATCGCACTAGTCCACAAGCTGTCACCCACATCAGCAGAAGTGATCATGGAACCGAGCTGGTCTGAAACCCGAAAGGCAGTTCGCACTCGATCATACTGTATACATCGATCCGTCGTATCGGTATACCAGGCCGTATATACACCAATTCTTTGACTACTGCAATTTTTACTCGCCACAGCAATGACAACGGTAATGCAAAAAAAAAAAAAAAAGCAACGACAACGGCTCTGGTATAGTGGTATCTGTCAGGAAAAAAAAGGGCAGCCGTAAGCGCACGTACGTGTACTTACCGTGCTTGTGACCGCCATGTTTTCGATCCCAAAGGGGACTAGGCGTACTGTTTTGTAGTATGAACGTTAAAACAACTCGGCCTGCACCCCCTCCGGGCAAGAAAAGGAGGCGGCTGGCTAGGGGTTCCAGTCTAGCGGCCGCCTCCATCTGATCTGTCCTCTTCGTCTTCTTCGACTAAAAATCGACAGGTCCCCGTCTTCTCTGTTTGCCGCTCCGGAAAGGGCGGAGGGCTTGGACCTGCGCTCGTCGCCACTCTCTAAAGTTAGAGAATGGTCAACCGACAACAACGTTATAGTGGCTATGATGACACTATGCTGGACAAGAATAATGTATACCTGTCTCCTTGTCCACCTCGCCGGTGGCGTGGGAAATCGTCTGGTCGCTGCTCCAATGGAGCGGTTGATCTTGTTCAGTCTATATGTATTTCAGATTTGGATCTATTCAAGTTTAATGGCGACAATTTCAGCTCTGAGGTGGTGGTCCTTATGGGCACGTGCAAGAAGACTTTCCATCTGCCATCAACAACATTGGGTCGGCTCCGGTAGCAGATCGGCGAAAACGGCACGTCGACAGCTCGCTCATGGATTGGTAGTGGTTGTTAAAGCGGTCCTCGATGTAATTTTGTTACGTTTGAGATTTCTTATACTTGTGAACACCTATAATAGATCTATTTTTTTACTCGCAATAAAAAAAACTCGGTGTGCACCCGAGAAAAAAAAAACATAGGTTCACGTGCGTGCATGCGGAAGGAGGGAATCAGGGCAATCAGCGAGCGAGTGTGTGCGTGGTCGCTGTTGATATCCCGTGAGGTGAGCCGTGGCCGTGACGGGTGCGTGCCGTCACCCTCGTCGGCGAGTCAAAAAGCGCGCACGGTTGCCGTTGGTGCCGCCCGGCTGCTGTGCTCACGAACTCACGTTGCGTACGCTCACCTTCTCCTCCTGCCTGCCTGCCTGCCTGCCTGCCTGCCTCGGCTCACTTCACCTGTTGCGTTTGCCTCCGGTGCCTGCTAGGTTGCTGAGAGCCGTGACAAGGGTGTCGCCGAATCGCGGCCGTGATCTGATCTCGTCATCGGCCGTTGCCGTTGGCCTCATCTACCATGTGACTCGATCGGCTCCGGAGTCTGAAGTCTGGACCATGGTCCATGGACCCGCGCCGCGCCGCGCGTTCCGGCCACTGTCACCACACGGCATGCAACAGCAACCGGACGAGGCAGGGCTTTGACATTTTGCAATGCCAACATTTACTCGCACGCGTGCGGTGCGGTCTACCGCCGCTAGTAGCTGTTGAGGGGGATTCACAGCGGCGTGGACTGACCACAAATTACGCGGCCGGATGTCCCGAAAGGAGCGATGCGTAGTGAAAACGATCGCACAACCCGTTGCCACGAGGGAACAGTACTACTGTACTAGCGTTCTGGGGAAATAGCAGGTGTGAGATGTAACTGAACCGATAAATGCAGTTATTACGATCGCCCAACAACTCAATGCATGCCCGTGATGGAGGGAGGCTCAGCGGCTACGAGTCAGTCATTGACATCAGACCTTAGTCATTATCGAACGGCGGATACTACGTTTACACGGACTGTTGGTTTTGACCAGAGGAGGTGGAGCTGGAATTAAGGCCGCTCTAGGATTGAATGGCCAAGCTTTGCTGTAGTAAAACTTGCAGTCGCAGATTGTTGTTGCAGTTTCGGTGTTGCGCGTCAGTACTGTTCCTACCACGTAGTGCTATGTGTGCAAACATTCAGAGTGTTGAGCGAATCTGGGAAGAGAGTTCCTGGTGCGATCGAGCTCCCTCTATGCCTTAGCTCACGAAACTCCTATTCTCTAAGCTGGCTACCGGTAGCATCTTGATTGCATAGCTTGAGACGGTGCTAAACAAATCGACAAGACGACGTGGAAAATTTCACAGAAGAAAAATGAGGATGGATTTGTCTTCCCACGGATGGTGACATCATAAGAGAGAGGTGAACCGGCTTATCGCGCCTTACCGCGCTGCAATGTTTTTGCCTCCCGTCATCTCTGTTTTGCCTCGCCGCGCACGAGCGTTCCTCTCCTTACGCTCCCTAGGGCTTGTTCTTGTGAAAACGCTCGATTTCGACGTTCCTCCGAAGCCAGGATCTGTGATGCTTTAAAACCCGTGCCACGGAACGCCATGACACACAAATGCGGGCTTATTTCTTCGGGCTGGATAAGAGAACACTCGTGGGCGAGCAAACACGCACTGGAGCTACGCTAGAGTACGTCAGTCTCCGATGATATGGAGTACATTCGTTGTAGCTCGAGTACATCAGTCTCGGATGATATACATTCGTTTGTTGTGAGTGTTGAAACCAATGGGAGATCTCGAACTACCCTCGAAAACACGGACTTTCACTGTGGCGTGGCGTGACCAGAAATTGCGCGGCGGGATGTCCCGAAAGGAACGATGCCTAGTGATAGTGATGAAATGGATCGCGGAACTCCTTGCTACGAGGGAACAGTTACAATCGCCCGTTTGACTCAACTCAATGCATGCCCGTGATGGAGGGAGCCTCAGCGTACACGAGACAGTGCACTACGGGAAAAAATATCGTTGCCGTGTAGACACGGCTTTGCCGTGTGCCAAATGGATTAGAACACGGCAAAGTTTGTCTTTGCCGTGTGCAACCTAAAAAGTACACGGCAAAGTACGCGAACACGGCAAATTTCTGAAAAAGAACACGGCAAAGAAATATACACGGTAAAGACCTACAAAGGAACACGACAAAGAAAAAAACTCGGCAAAGTCAACAGTGACACACGGCATAGGTGTCATCACGGCAACGAGGTGGGACCCGTGACCCCACAGGTCCACTTGACGGGAATGAGCTAACGGCTACAGACGGTGGCCTGTTTGCCATGTGCCCTCGCCTGCCCTTTGCCGTGTGTATTCCACAGTATACACGGTAAAGTTCTTTTTTTTCTTTTTTTCCTTTTATCACATTACTCTTAGGAAAATCATAAAAAAATCATTCTAATTCAGAAAAATAGAAATAATATATCAAAATTTGTAGAAAAATAAGATCTATCTATCTACACTCAAATATTAGATATTTATGTTGAATATGAATCTTCATGCCCGCCGTTTTGACCATAGTTTAAAACACACATAAAAAATTCAAAAATGATCGAAACAATGTGAAACCTTCGCGTGAAGTCATATTATGTGACATAGTTGGGAGGAAAAATATTAAACTTTGTATATTGATTATGTCTCAAAAAACCTTCACAAAATGACCTATCTCATTCGAGGTTTCCTAACTTTCGGTTCAGATGACCAATGTTATGGGCAGAATCGCAACATAGTTTGTGATAATGTGCCCATATTGTGTATACATGTGCATTATGAGATTGCGAACAATGTTGCAGGAGAGAGTTTTCCTTTTTATCACACGGAAAAGCCATTTCCTATTTTTGGAGCGCAAATATCGGGGCATTTTGTGAAGCAACACCAAATGTTCAATTCAAAAATATTACCACCCCATTTAAAAAAAATACTAGACCACCTTACATGAACAATGTCCCAACCGGGGATTTTAAAACCTTTTCGTCCACTCCTGGTAAAAAAGACAAATTTCTGCTGAATCGATAGGAAGTAGGTCAGATATGAACTATAGCCACATGATTTAATGCTCATGATTTTTTACAAAAATCATTTTTAGGTTCACAATATGATGTTTCTTCAGATATCCAATGCAAGTTTAGTGAGACTCAGCCTCGAGCTAAGAATCTTCATGCCCTCCATTCGATGAGGGTTTGACGATAGTTTCAAATGACCATAACTAAATAAAAAAAATCAAAAAAATACGAGACCTTCGCGTGGTGTCATATTTTGTGACATAGTTGGGAGGAAAAATATCAAACTTGGTATATTGATTATGTCTCAAAAAACCTTCACAAAATGACCTATCTCATTCGAGGTTTCCTGACTTTCGGTTCAAATGACCAATGTTATGGGCATAATCGCGACATAGTTTGTGATAATGTGCCCATATTGTGCATACATGTATATCATAGGATTGCGAACAATGTTGCAGGGGGAAGTTTTCCTTTTTATCGCACGGAAAAGCCATTTCCTATTTTCGGAGCGCAAAAATCGGGGCATTTTGTGAAGCAACACCAAATGTTCAATTCAAAAATGCTACCACCCTATTTTTCAAAAAATACTAGAACACATTACATTAACAATATCCCAACCAGGGATTTAAAACCTTTTCATCCACGCCTAGTGAAAAAGACAAATTTCTGTCGAATCGGTAGAAAGTGAGTCAGATATGAACTGTAGGTACATGATCTAATGCTCATAATTTTTACAAAAATAATTTTTAGGTTCAAAATATGATATGGATGTCATATTTGGATTCCTCTCATTTTTCTGATCGATTTAGATATTTTATTTGTCAAATTCCGATTTACGGATTTAAATATATGAATTATTTCATATTAAATAGAAAAAGGCAAAACAAAATCATTTTATTTTTTATTTGGATTCAAGATTATTATTACTTATTTATTGTTGTCTACTTAAATAATTGTTTGGAATCTAAAACTGAGATGTATGACATCATGGTCCAAGAGTTAATAGGATTGATATGAAAATATTATCGACAAGGTATGATTTCTTTCTCGGGAGCTCATTCGGAAGGAACGAAGAAGTTAAGCGTGCTAGGGCTAGAGTAGTGCTAGGATGGATCCCCGTAGGGGAAGTTTGATTATGAGTGCAATTTGACCTAATATTAAACATACTTAGAGTTAAAAGTATCCCATATGAGAGACTAACAAGTAAATAATATTTAAAAAAGTTTGAAAAAAACAATTGAATTTTTTTTAAAATTTATTTTGAAAAGGAAGCCTCTTTGCCGTGTACATGACACACGGCAAAGGCAGCCTTTGCCGTGTAGGATTTATGGACAACACACGGCAAAGACAGCCTTTGCCATGCAGAATTTATGGGTGACACGCGGCAAAGGCAACCTTTGCCGTGTAGGATTTATGAACGACACACGACAAAGAATAGACACCGTCATCTCCAATGAGAATCGTTATCTCACTTTACTTTGCCGTGTCTACGTGTAAGACACACGGCAAAGGCTTTGTCGTGTTCTTTAGAAAACACACGGCAAAGGGCCTTTGCCGTGGCAAATGTTGCCGTGTGTATACACACGGCAAAGCCTTTGCCGTGTTCCAAAAGGCATTTGCCGTGTATATTGCCTACACGTCAGCGACATTTTTCCCGTAGTGGTGATTGACAATTGTTTGCTGTTGAGTACATATTATGTGTATAGTACATTAGCATTTAGTCCTCTCCTCTATGTTTATATCTGAGGATATGGAGGTCTCCCATTGTATCTATATATGTGTGGGCATTGCTCCCAGAGTAATACAACGACTATTGCTCCTATTCCACATGGTATCAGTTTTCCCCACGATCCTAACCTAGCCGCCGCCGCGCCGTCTCCCCTGCGTGCCGCCACCGCTGCCCCTCCACGCCGTCGCCGGCTCCCTTGCCGCGCCCTTCTCCTCATCCCCTGCCGTGCCCCTCTACCCCCACCAAACCCTAGCCGCTGCCGCTGCCCCTCCACACCGCTGCCGGCTCCCTTGCCACGCCGCCGCACCTTTCTCCTCATCCCCTGCCGCGCCCCTCTACCCCCACCAAACCCTAGCCGCCGCGCCGCCTTCCTCTCACGTCGCCGCCGCTCTCCTCTTGCGCCATGTCGTCGTCCTCCTCGATCAACCCCTTCGACTCCGCTCCACCGACCCCCGAGGTCATCCATGGCGTCCACCTCACCGACCACGTCCCCATCAAGCTCTCTGTCGCCGAGAAGAACCATCACGCCTGGAAGACGTACTTCTACCTCCTCTTTCGCGAGTACAACCTGCGCGATCATGTTGACGGCTCCGTCGACCTCCTCGATCACCGCGACCCTGACTGGCTCGCCATCGATGCCACCATCATCCGCTGGCTGTTCCTCAACATCTCACCGGACATCTTCAAGACCGTCGTTCGTGAGGGCGACGGCGCTCGTACGGTCTGGAAAAAGATCAACGGGCTCTTCACCGACAACAAGCTCCAGCGGGTCATCTTCCTGCAGCAGGAATTCTTTGGTGAACCGCAGCGCGATCAAACCCTCGACGCCTACTACCTGCGCCTCAAGGCGATCTCCGACGAGCTCCATGACCTCGGCTTCACGATCGGCGACGAGATCCTCCTCTCCACCCTCACCGCCGGCCTCGACGAGGACCTCGGGAACACCGCCTCCAACCTCACCCTCATGGCCGAGCCCACCTTCGAGCGTGCCGTCGCCTATCTTCGCCTCGAGGAGCGCCGCTTGAAGAACCTCCGCACCCGTGCCATTCACACCGCCTTTGTTGCTGGGTACCGCGCCCCTACCCCTCCGGCCCCTGCGCCCTTCCAGCCGCCGCCGCGCCCCCCGGCACCTGTGGCACCCTACGCCGCGCCTCCCCAACCGCAGCCGCAGCAGCAGCGCAACGACCGTGGCGGCCGCCGTCGTGGCGGCCGCCGTCGTGGCGGTGGCCGTAACAACAGCGGTGGCAACGGCAACGGTGGTGGCGGCGGCAACGGCGGAGGCAACCAGCAGCCCATGCCACCATGGGTCGGCGGCTACAACCCCTGGACGGGGGTCGTACATGCCTACACCATGCCCGTGCCTCGCCCGCCCGCCCCCGGACTCCTCGGCTCGCGCCCACCAACCTACCAGCCCTCTTCGCCGCGGCTCCACCGTACGCCCCCGCCTACAATGCTGCTACATCGACCTTCAGTCCGGCCTACGGCGCTCCAACAACCTACGCGCCTCCGCAGCCCGCCTGGGACCCGGCGCTCTACGCCGCTCTTCATCAGGCGCCCGCTCCTGGCTCCTACGCCGGTGGCGGCGATTGGTTCATGGACACGGGGGCGTCGACCCACATGGCAGCTCGTCCGGGTAACCTCTCACATTCTTCTCCTACTTCCACCGAGTCTCGCATCATTGTTGGTAAAGGCGCTGGTCTTCCTATTTCTCACATTCGTTCTGCTAGTTTTCCTTCGACTTCTAAACCACTGTCTCTCAATAATGTCATTGTCTCCCCCCATCTTATTCAGAATTTGGTCTCTCTCGAAACTCTTTCTCGTGATAATTCTGTAACTATGGAATTTGACTCTTCTGGTTTTTCTGTTAAGGACGCCCGTACCCGGATGGTGCTCCACCGATGTGAGAGCCCCGGCGACCTATATCCCGTCCAGACGTCTCCCACCCCCAGCGCCGAATCCCGTGCTTTCTCCGCTGGCATCGATCTTTGGCATGCTCGTCTTGGACATCCCAGTGCCAACACGCTCCATCAAATAATGAGGGTTTTTTCGTTTTCTTGTAATAAAAAGGCCACGCATAGTTGTGAAGCCTGTCGTGTCGGAAAACATGTTCGTCTCCTTTTTAGTAATTCTTCCACACTTGCGTTTTTTTCCGTTCGAGTTAATTCATAGTGATGTCTGGACCTCTCCAATTCCTAGTAATTCTGGGTTCACTTATTATTTAGTTATTCTTGATGATTTTTCTCATTTTGTGTGGATGTTTCCTGTTCGTAAAAAGTCCAACGTCGCTCCCAGTCTCATCGCTTTCTACGCCTATGTGTCTACTCAGTTCGCTCGTTCTATCCACGCTCTCCAAACCGATAACGGCAAGGAGTTCGATAATGTCGCCATCCGCACCCTCCTTTCATCTCACGGTACTATCTTCCGCCTAACTTGCTCATACACCTCGCAGCAAAATGGCCGTGCCGAGCGCGTCCTCCGCACCCTCAATGACTGCGTTCGTACTCTTCTCTTTCACGGTCACGTCCCACCTTCCTTCTGGCCCGACGCTCTAGCCACCGCCACTCTCCTCGTCAACCTCCGTCCGTGTCGTACTCGCTGGAACTACGCGCCACACCACCTCCTTTTCGGTTCCCCTCCCTCTTACGATAGTCTTCGGATCTTCGGTTGTCGTTGTTACCCCAACGTCGCTGCCACCGCCCCTCACAAACTCGCTCCCCGCTTCATCCCGTGTGTCTTTCTTGGTTACCCGGCTAACACCAAGGGCTATCGCTGCTATGATCCCATGTCCCATCGGGTCATCACGTCACGGCACGTGTACTTTGATGAGCATTGCTTTCCGTTTGCACAGGAACAGGCGGCGTCTTCCCCTACACCCGCGGGTGGTACCCCGCGACGTCGCGCCTCCGCGCCGACCGTGTCGACCGCGCCCTCGAGCTCTAGCTCGGGCGCCTCTTCGTCGACCCCACCGTCGTCGCCCTCGAGCCCATGCTCGGGCGCTGACCCGCCGACTTCGCCCGCGTCGCCCTCGAGCTCCAGCTCGGGTGTCGCCCTGTCGCCTTCCTCCGCTGCACCCTCGAGCTTCGGCCCGTGTGCTGCCCCGCCGACACCGCCTGCGTCGCCCTCGAGTTTTGGCTCGGGCGCCGCCTCGTCGACCGCATCACCCTCGAGTGGCCACTAACTCATTATTATTAAATGATGGATACTAGTAGTACTACGCTTACACGGACTGTTGGTTTTGACCAGAGGAGGAGGAGGACCTGAAACTAAGGCCGCGCGCTCTCGAATCGGATGGCGAAGCTTTGCTCTACTCCCTCCGACCCATATTTTGACTTGGATTTATCTAGATTCGGATGTATCTAGTACTAAAACATGTCTAGATATATCCGAATCTAGACAAATTCAAGTCAACTAATATGGGTCGGAGGGAGTAGTAAAATTTGCAGCCGCAGATTGTTGTTGCAGTTCAGGTGTTGCGCATCAATGCTGTTCCTACCATGTACTAGTACATTCAGAGTGTTGAGCGAATCTGGGTAGAGTTCCTGAGGGGATCCGGTGGCGAATCCACGTAGTGCTATGTGTGCAAGCATTCAGGGCTTGTTTGATTCATATGATAGTAAAAGTATAGGAATATAAAAAACATAGGATTGACATGTCATGTCCACTTGAATCCTATAGGAAGAGAAATTGTGTTTGATGTAGCAAAGAAATTTTTCCATGAGGTATGATCTAATGTTTTTTCTCTATAGGAATTGCACTACAAGATTCCTATAGGAATAATTCCTATAGGATGTGTTCAATTACACAGAAAAAATTTCCATAGGATTCAAATCCCACACAATTTCTATGCAATTCCTATGAATCAAACAAGCCCTCGGTTGTTTGTTCACGAAATTCCTGCCCTCTAATCCAGCTATCGGTAGCATGTTGATTGCATATATCTTGAGACGGTGCTAAACAAATCGACAAGACGACGACGACGATCAAGACTTTTTTGCATTGCTGATGGCCCATGAAACAAATCCTGTCTCTCAAAACAGTGTTGTAGTTTTAATTAGAGGAATCAGGTGTCCTATTAGGCAGGCTTTTCGAGACGAGCCCCCCTCGTCCCTTGTCCTCTGCAGTGTTCGTCTCTTGCTGCGTTCACTCCATGTCCTCATGCGATACCAACTCTGCATTTCTTTCCGTGGCGTCGTCCTATCTCCTGCCGATGATGGACCGTCAATCAATGCCTTGGCCCCAGAGCATAAATCTAAATCCGTGACTGCGCGCTGACACTCACATTATCAGTCGACTATAGAATTCCTTGTGTGTGTTGCAGTGTGTACTAGTACCACAGATGTCTGCAGCAGATACTACAGATTACAGGTGTCCGCGTTGAATTCTTGGCTACATGAGACAATGCAAAGGGACGAATCCAGCGAAAAAGTGTGTTGCGGATCTGGATGGGTCTTGTCTTATGCCCCGTTTTTAACTCAGGCTTTGCTTCATAATGTGTGCTGTCTAAATCCTTGAGATGCTCGTGCAAATCGTCTGTTGCCAAGGATGGAATGTTATCGTGTTGGTCGACTCACTGCTGCAGCTGTCATTTACTAGCATTCGGCAGGTTGAAGATTCAAAGGTGAGAAACATTAGTGTATACTATAGCAAACGAACAAACGCCTTCAAGATATGTGTGTGTGTGTGAAGAGTGGATCTTGCGCAAGCGAATAAATATTATCTTGAGAAGAAAATACGAATGTTCACTCCTTGTCTGACTTTGCCTCATTAGTCTGCAAAGGATTAATTTCAAGGTGGTGCCAAATACAGATAAGGATACTTAGCATCAGTGTGTGATTTGTGATGCATGTTGTCTTGCGCCCGGTTATTAAATCTGACTTTGCTTCATGATATACAATATAGTTATGTGTTATCGAAATCCTTGAGAGTTGAGATGCTCATGTCAACCGCCAGCTGTCATTTAGCATTCTGCACTTTTCAAAGATGGCAATATTAGTGTATAGCAAACAAAGAAATGAACATCTTGTATTCATACTGATGCAGGCTATATGTCGGAGTACTAATTTGATGCCATTGACATTAACTAACTCATCTCTGAACCAAGTAGCGCATTCAGGCGAACGTCGCAATTAGGCTATATCTCTGTCACTGTGTTTTGCAAGACCAGCCACGATTAGGCTTGAAAATTGCATCAATTTGACATTGTTCTTCCTATCCAAATCACCGCAAAAAGAAAAACTGATCTTGATGTTTTCTGTCCTCTACCGTACGTGCGTTGCATCCTTTTTGTTGAGTGTACACTTGTTGTTCCTTTTCCATCTGACACGGAACGGGATATACTCCACATGAAGAAGATTTGCAGTTCTTGGGGAGAAATCTGTCGACTTCGTCGTTTACTTCGAGCAAGAGTCGTCCTTGTCGAATTCGGCCGCGGAAGATTGTCTGCCGCACCAAGTTTGCTCAGAAATCAAAATGGCGCGATCTGTTTGGATGTCAGCATGAAATGTTGTTTGCGTCATGTACGCGGCACCGTGTTTTGCGTCTGCAATCTGAATGTTTAAAGGCTTAATGTCATGTGTGCCAAGTACTACGAGTAATTCTTATTGACTTCTCATGGATGATCAATTTCCTGTAGGAACATAACTAGTTGGAGCCATCATGTTTGCTTAGACCTTTTCGGCCCTCCTGTTCCAAGAATCATTGGACGGATGCACCAAACTCTGCTACCATCCCGCAATGTGCAGTCGCTGTTGTACCACCAAGGCGTGGACACATGCACACGCGCGCTTCTTCTTAGGAGCATAACAGTGGCCATATGAAAACGACGCATGGATTCATCGGCACTTCTCAGTTGTCCCATAAATATGCACAACACGTAGTGTGCATGCGTGATGGCTTGTCACACAGCTCACAAATTAAAAGGAGTTCATAGAGGAAGTGGAAATTATTTTTTAATGTTCCTTCTTTTCTTTTTTCTTTGTTGCCGGCAGAAACAAGTCAAATCATATCCAAGATCCGTAGAACGGTAGTAGATTTTATGTGGACCCAAGCTTGAGTTAACCGTGGTTGGTTTAGGGAGGTGAGGCATCTCATCGGACTGCAGTGCGGGAGAAAGAAACCACCTGACGGCCGGGGTGCCTATCAGCTGAACTTGGAGATATGCTACGGTGTGCTAGCTTTTCCTGCCTGATAGGTAGCCGTAGTAGTTAGGCTCGATTAGCCCGCGCGCCGGTTGGTGCCTAGTCCTAGCACATGCATGGGCCTACTTCATCTGCATTGTCGTCCGGATCAGATCATCGACCTATGCACCTTTCCCTTGCCAATCACAGCGCAATAAACATATAGAACACGTTACCTACATAGTATAGGTTCTCGTACTATATGATTTCTAAGCAAATCGTCAATGTTTTAAGACATGTTTTATCAAACGCAAAAAAAAGACATGTTTTATCCGAACCTACAAGTAAATAATCTCTCTCTTTTTATTTTGTGTGAATTGTTTTGGATGTTATAATTTCTCCTTGTTAGAGAATGTGCATAAAAAGAACTTGCACATATTTTCTTGAATAATAAAAAGTAGCAACTGGTAGCTATAAGGACACAAAACGACAGTTGCACGTGAATCACTGGTAGAAAAATGGTCTTTGGTCCAGCACCCAAATGTCATTGGTCCCGGTTCGGTTCCGCAATCGGGACCAATGCCAGGCACCGGTCCCGGTTCATGCCGTCTGGGCATTGGTCCCGGTTCATCTCTAAGCATTGGTCCCGGTTCGTGGCATGAACCGGGACCAATCCCCCGCGACGCACACGTGGCGCTCTGCGGAGCATTGGTCCCGGTTCATGTCACGAACCGGGACCAAAAACCCCTCGACGGTCCCAATCCAGGACAGAGATCTAAATTAAATCGAGACAGAAATTAAATTGATCTAGTATTTTTGAAAAATTCTTCCACAAATTAATCGAGACAGAGATCTAAATCGAGGCATTTCATTAATTCGATCACAAATTCTTCCTAAACAAAGGTGCGATTTGACAAATTCTTCCTAGTCGACAATTTCACTTCCGCTGCCACTGTCCTCCGAGCCGCCGACTTCCTCGTCGTCGTCGGACGGAACCTCCACGATTTCCGCATTGTTCGCGAGACGGAGCTCGTCTTCGCAGCGAGCGGCGTCGATGACGGTGTGCTTGGTCCATCCAGGGACGAACCAGAACCTCTCCCGCCCTTCTCGGTTGCGAAGATCCGGGTGCACCATGCGCCCGTAAACGATGCGGTTGTCAATCTTGGCCTTTCGCTCCTTCTTGAACAGCCGGGACCAGTACGGGCTGGCCGCCACATACCGGGGCAGCGCCCTCTTCCACGCGGGCATCTGGCGGCGACACACCGTGATTGCGCTCTCCATCTCGGCTCCACCGGGGACGTGGAGCGGAGCCATCGGCACACCCGCATAGCTGATGCGCCATCCGTGGGGCACCGTCGCGCCCAGCGGCGCGAGGATGTCGAAGTGTGCGAACATCACCGCCTCGTAGAAGTTCAGCGCGGGCATCTCCATGGCGATGCGGTGGAGATTGGAGAGGGAGGAGAGGCTAGACGACGGTGTGGTGGAGAGATTGCAGAGGCGATGGCGCGATGGAGAGATTGCAGAGAGGCCGAGGCTATGGCGAAGCGACGCGCTGCGGCCTCCTATTTGTACACGAGGACGACGAAGCGACGGTGCTAGGCATTGGTCCCGGTTCATGCCACGAACCGAGACCAAAAACCCTCCCTTGGCTATAAATAAGCCCCGCCCATCCACTTATTTTTTCTGGAATTTTGTGTGGGAGGTGGATGCTAGGTTTTTCTTCTTCACACTGTACACAAGGTGTTCGACGAAATGTCCGAGCCACGCTTAAGTTTGCACAACACGGTATCCTCGGCCGAGGTTAGCAACCTTATCTTATTTACCTGTAATTGATACAACAATATTGCATGTGTCCATGTAGGGTGGTCATTTCACTATTCACGATGTCATTGTCATGGTTAATTATTATGACGCAGATCGATGCGCGGATGCGATGGATGTACGGCGACCGACGCGATTCCGATTTTATTGCAGGCCTGCATAAATTTATCGATTTGGCTAAGGCAAACAAAGTGGATAATTTTATGCCTTGTCCCTGCGTCGACTGTCGGAACGTGGCGGAGCACTCTGCCCCGAGAATCCTTCAAAGCCATCTGCTTCGGAGAGGTTTCATGTCCGGATATTATTGTTCGGCCATGCACGGAGAAAGAGGGGTTAGGATGGAAGAAAATGAAGAAGAGGAGGATGATGACAGCTATCCTATGTCCCCTGAAGAATACGGTGATACTGCAATGGAAGACAATGAAGAAAAGGGAGGCGGCAATGAAGAAGAACAACGGGCATCGGATGAGCCCGCTGATGGTCTTGGTCGGGTCATTTCTGATGCAAAGCAACAATGCGATACAGAAAGGGAGAAGCTTAAGTTGGAGGCCATGCAAAAGGATCACAAAAAGTTGTTATACCAAAATTGCAAAGATGGCAGCACAAAGCTCGGTACCACACTTGAACTGCTGAAATGGAAGGCAGAGACTGGCTTATCTAACAAGGGATTTGAGAAGTTACTGAAAATAATGAAGCCGAAGCTTCCAAAGGATAACGAGCTGCCCGAGACAACAAACGAAGCAAAGAAGACTATATGCCCTCTAGGATTAGATGTGGAGAAGATACGTGCATGCATTAATGACTGCATCCTGTACCGCGGTGAGAAGTACGAGAATATGGATAAATGCCTGGTATGCACTACATGTCGATACAAGATCAGACAAGATGATCCTGGTGATGTTGAGGGCGATGACGAGCCCCTCAGGAAGAGGGTTCCTGCTAAGGTTATGTGGTATGCTCCTATAATGCCACGGTTGAAACATCTATTTAGAAACAAAGAGCATGCCAGGTTGTTGCGATGGCACAAAGAAGAGCATAAGAAAGACGAGAAATTGAGACACCCCGACAATGGGTCGCAGTGGAGAAACATCAAGAGAAAGTACTCAAACTTTGCAGGTGACGCGAGGAACTTATGGTTTGTTCTAAGTACAGATGGCATGAATCCTTTTGGGGAGCAGAGCTGTAGTCACAACACCTGGCCAGTGACTCTATGTATCTACAACCTTCCTCCTTGGTTGTGCATGAAGCGGAAGTTCATTGTGATGTCAGTGCTCATCCAAGGACCGAAGCAACCTGGCAACAACATTCATGTGTACCTAAGGCCATTAGTCGATGAACTTTTGCAGTTATGGGCAGAACCAGGTGTGAAGGTGTGGGATGAGCACAAATAGGAGCCATTTGACCTACGAGCGTTGTTGTTCGTAACCATCAATGATTGGCCTGCTCTTAGTAACATTTCAGGACAGTCAAACAAGGGATATAATTCATGTACACACTGTTTAGATAAGACTAAAGGTACATATTTGGATAAATGTAAGAAGGTTGTGTACCTGGGGTATCGTAAATTTCTTCCAACCAATCATCAAGTAAGAAAGAAAGGCAAGCATTTCAACGGTGAGGCAGATTACCGGAAGAAGCCTAAGCTCCCTAAAGGTGCTAATGTATTTGGTATGGTGAAGGACCTAGAAGTAATCTTTGGAAAGGGTCCTGGCGGTCAATCTATTCCAAAAGACCCCATTACCGGATACACGGCCATGTGGAAAAAGAAATCTATATTTTGGGAGCTTGAGTATTGGAAAGACCTAGAGGTCTGTTCTTCAATCGACGTCATGCACGTGACGAAGAATCTTTGTGTGAACCTGCTAGGCTTCCTGGGCGTGTATGGGAAGACAAAAGATACACCAGAAGCACGGGAGGACCATCAACGTATCAAAGACCCATACAACAAGCATACTGATAAAGGCTGTGAATACTTAAGCAGCTACGCTCTTACCAAAGCAGAGAAGGAAATCTTTTTTGAAGTACTTTACAGTATCAAGGTCCCGACTGGCTTCTCGTCAAATATAAAGGGAATAATAAATATGGCAGAGAAAAAATTCCAGAACCTAAAGTCTCATGATTGCCACGTGATTATGACAGAGTTGCTTCTGGTTGCATTGAGGGGGCTTCTACCGGAAAATGTTCGAGTAGCCATTGTGAAACTATATACATTCCTCAATGCAATATCTCAGAAGGTAATCGATCGAGAAAGTCTGGAAAGGCTACAGAAGGATGTGGTCCAATGTCTTGTCAGTTTTGAGTTGGTGTTCCCCCTCGTCCTTCTTCAATATTATGACGCGTCTCTTAGTTCACCTAGTCGAAGAGATTTCCATTCTCGGTCCTGTATTTCTGCACAATATGTTCCCCTTCAAGAGGTTCATGGGAGTCTTAAAGAAATATGTTCGTAACCGTGCTAGGCTAGAAGGAAGCATCTCCAAGGGCTATGGAATAGAGGAGGTCATTGGGTTCTGTGTAGACTTTCTTCCTGACCTTAAGCCGATTGGTGTTCCTGAATCACGGTATGAGGGGGGACTGAGTGGAAAAGGCACGCTAGGAAAGAAAGCAATGATATTTAGGGACGGGCATTCTTTGAATCAAGCACACTACACAGTACTACAAAGTTCTAGCTTCGTGGCTCCGTATATCGAGGAACACATGAATGTTGTATAGTGGCGCCCTAGCATTTTAATCACCGACCGTTTAAGCAAACCAAAAACATGAACACGCCGGGGAGCTACCAAATTAAATTAGGGAGTGACTCTATGGCGAGATCCTCGAAGATGTCTGAGGACGGGATCCTAAGAAATCTTCGAGAAGCTCTGCCGTAGTGGTGTCCCTGCTCTCGCACACCATATTTTAGTTTATATCTTCTCTAGCTAGATCAGTATGCTGGTGGAGCTAACTAATTTCACATATTAGAGAGTGCCTCTACGGCGAGCTCCTCAAAGATGTCTGAGGACAAGGTCCTAAGACATCTTCGAGAAGCTCCGCCGTAGTGGTGTCATTGGTCTCGCACACCATCTTGCAGTTCTTCACAAGAATGCATACCTATTTATAGATTAAGCAACACAACATAGTGTCGGGCACTGATGACATAATGTCGACACACTCACCCCTGGCATAGTGTTGCCACCCACCCAAAATAGTGTCGTCATTTACTGGCTTAGTGTTGCCCACTGAGTACATAATGTCGACATGTTGTAGCCACATCCACATTTAGTCCCGGTTGGTGCCTCCAACCGGGACTAAAGGTTCATCATATCTTTAGTTCCGGTTGTTGGCTTTAATTTTGTTTTTTAGATTAGTACTAATTAATTGACTAATGGCGGGGATGAAGCTTCTTAGCCCGGGGCAGAGCCTCGCTGAACTTGAAGTGGATCTCTGATGAAATAACATGTTGTGAACCTATAAATGATTTTAAAAAAAACATAAGCATTATATCATGTACATATCACCATCGAGCAACAAAATATCCTTCTTCTTTTTCTATCTGCTGTCACAAAATCCATTGCAACAAAAAAAGAACCAAAACTATGAAGGCATAGATATATATAGTGGTGCCCTAGCATTTTAATCACCGACCGTTTAAGCAAACCAAAAACATGAACATGCTGGGGAGCTACCAAATTAAATTAGGGAGTGCCCCTATGGCGAGATCCTCGAAGATGTCTGAGGACAGGATCCTAAGACATCTTCGAGAAGCTCTGCCGTAGTGGTGTCCCTGCTCTCGCACACCATCTTTCAGTTTATATCTTCTCTAGCTAGATCAGTATGTTGGTGGAGCTAACTAATTTCACATATTAGAGAGTGCCTCTACGGCGAGCTTCTCGAAGATGTCTGAGGACGAGATCCTAACACATCTTCGAGAAGCTCCGCCGTAGTGGTGTACCTGGTCTCGCACACCATCTTGCAGTTCTTCACAAGAATGCATACCTATTTATAGATTAAGCAGCACAACATAGTGTCGGGCAGTGATGACATAATACCGACACAGTCACCCCTGGCATAGTGCTGTCACCCACCCAAAATAGTGTCGTCATTTACTGGCTTAGTGCTGCCCACAGAGGACATAGTGTCGACATGTTGTCGCCACATCCACATTTAGTCCCGGACTCCCGGTTGGTGCCTCCAACAGGGACTAAAGGTTCATCATATCTTTAGTCCCGGTTGTTGGCTTTAATTTTGTTTTTTAGATTAGTACTAATTAATTGACTAATGGCGGGGATGAAGCTTCTTAGCCCAGGGCAGAGCCTCGCTGAACTTGAAGTGGATCTCTGATGAAATAGCATTTTGTGAACCTATAAATGATTTTAAAAAAATTCACAAGCATTATATCATGTACTTGTAGTTCAAATCTGGGCAACCTCCTACCGATTCGGCCGGAATTTGTCTTTTTCATAAGGGATGGATGGAAAGATTCCAGATACACCGGTTAGGAAATTTTCCATCTAAGGTGGTCTAGTATTTTTGAAAAATGGGTTGGTACCAATGCCAAACTTTAATTTGGTGTTTGCTTCACAGAACACTCCGATTTCGGCACCTCAAAATGGAAATTGGCTTTTTCGTGTGTCGAAAAGGAAAACTTCCTCCTGCAACATCGTAAGCCATCCCAAGATACACATGTGTGCACAATATGGGCACATTATCACAAACTATGCCCTGATTCTAGCCATAACATTGGTGGTTTGACCTAAATGCCATGAAACCTAGAACATGATAGGTTATTTTGTGAAGGATTTTTTATGATGTTTACAATTTTTCAATTTTAATATTTTTCCTTGCAACTATGACACATAATATGACACCACGCGAAGGTTTCACATTGTTTGGATCATTTTTGAATTTCTTATGCCCGTTTCAAACTATATTCAAAACGGTGGGCATGAAGCTTCTTAGCCTGGGGCAAAGCCTCGCTAAACTTGAAGTGGATCTCTGAGGAAATAGCATGTTATGAACCTATAAATGATTTTTAAAAAAATTCACAAGCATTATATCATGTACTTGTAGTTCAAATCTGGGCAACCTCCTACCGATTCAGTAGGAATTTGTCTGTTTCATGAGGGATGGACGGAAAGGTTCCAGATACACCGGTTGGGAAATTGTCCATCTAAGGTGGTCTAGTATTTTTTAAAAATGGGTTGGTACCAATGCCAAACTTTAATTTGGTGGTTGCTTCGTAGAACACCCTGATTTCGGCACCTCAAAAATGGAAATTGGCTTTTTCGTGCGTCGAAAAGGAAAACTTCCTCCTGCAACATCATAAGCCATCCCAAGATGCATATGTGTGCACAATATGGGCATATTATCACAAACTATGCCGTAATTCTAGCCATAACATTGGTGGTTTGACCTCAATGCCATGAAACCTCGAACATGATAGGTCATTTTGTGAAGGATTTTTATTTGCAATTTTTCAAGTTTAATATTTTTCCTTGCAACTATGACACCACGCGAAGGTTTCACATTGTTTGGATCATTTTTGAATTTCTTATGCCCGTTTCAAACTATATTCAAAACAGCGGGCATGAAGCTTCTTAGACCGGGGCAGACTCGCTGAACTTGAAGTGGATCTCTGATGAAATAGCATGTTATGAACCTATAAATGATTTTTAAAAAATTAACAAGCATTATATCATGTACTTGTAGTTCAAATCTGGGCAACCTTCTACCGATTTAGCATGAATTTGTCTTTTTCATGAGGGATGGATGGAAAGGTTCCAGATACACCGGTTGGAAAATTGTCAATCTAAGGTGGTCTAGTATTTTTGAAAAATGGGTTGGTACCAATGCCAAACTTTGGTAGTTGCTTCACAGAACACCCCGATTTCGACACCTCAAAATTGGAAATTGGCTTTTTCGTGCGTCGAAAAGGAAAACTTCCTCCTGCAACATCGTAAGCCATCCCAAGATGCACATGTGTGCACAATATGGGCACATTATCACAAACTATGCCTGATTCTAGCCATAACATTGGTGGTTTGACCTAAATGCCATGAAACCTCAAACATGATAGGTCATTTTGTGAAGGATTTTTTATGATGTTTGCAATTTTTCAAGTTCAATATTTTTTTCTTGCAACCATGACACATAATATGAAACCACATGAAGGTTTCACGTTGTTTGGATCGTTTTTGAATTTGTTATGCCCGATTTAAACCATATTCAAAACGGCGAGGATGAAGATTCCTAGTTCGGCTTCTTAGTTAATGAAATATGCAAAAAATATAGTTAATGAATTCTTAATTAAAATTGGCATCAATGTTAATAATTTGAATAGTTAGAATAAATTTTTTATAAATCAGAAAAAGGTTTTGAACACCCCGTTTTCCCGCCGTTTGTTTCTTAGTTAATTGCAAATGGTAAAATTGTTAATAGTTTGTATAGTTAGAATAATTATTTTTGAAAACAGAAAATGATTTTGGATTAGTTAAAATAAAAATATTTGAAAACAGAAAATGGTTTTTGATTAGTTATTTAAATTGAAGCACTTTTCCTGTTAAAAGTTTTTTGAAATTCCAAATAAATAATCATCTTATTAATTGAAGAAGAAAAAAAATTTGAAAATTGCGGGAAGACCAAAAGTTTGGCCAAAATCTGAAAAATGGGTCAACGATCCCGGTTAGACCTACGAACCTGAACCAATGGCCCTAGGTGCGCGCGCACACGTGGCGCCCCAGGAACGCTCTACCCCAGGCCATTGGTCCCGGTTCATCCATTCAACCGGGACCAATGCATCAAACGTCCCGGTTGATGGGATGAACCGGGACCAATGGCACTGGGTGCGCGTGCGCACGTGGCGGCCCTAGTAACGCTCCACCCCACGCCATTGGTCCTGGTTCATCCCATCAACCGGGACCAATGCATCAAAGGTCCCGGTTGATACAATGAATCGGGACCAATGGCTTGTACAGTATACAACGTCGACCCTTCTTCTTTCCCATCTCCCCCAAATCACAGAGCACATCGACGCGCGACTAAGGAAAGTTTGCGGCGGAGCAAATTCACGCTGTCAGGCTACCCAAATCCAGAGCCGGTTCACGCCGTCGACGCCCGCCGCCGCCACACCACCATCGTCGACGGACGGAATCGAGACGCTCTCCTCTGGCCGGAATTGAACCCGAAGTCGTCACCTTCCCGAGCTCCAGCCACCATCGATTCGCCCCCGTCCGGCCTCCCCTTGCTTCACCGACCCCGGCATCGTGCTCGTGGTGAGCCAGCGGTCCTCATGGACCCTCTATCTCGCTTCATCTCGCTCTCAGTCGTCTCTGCGTCGATCACCGTCCGCCGCCGCCGTAGAAGCTTGTCACCGGCGTGGCTCCGGTGACCTATTTTGAGCGGCGCGGCCATATATAGGTTGCACACGCACGCCCGCATCTAGTGCCCTTGCTCTCGCTGCCCCGCGCGCAAAGGATCGGGAGATCCTTGATCGACAGAGGAGATCCTCCATTGATGACGTTAGGGTGACGTCATCATGAGGTCATAAAGGTTTTTCTTTTTAAAATCTTTTCTGTAATTGTTTTATTAACTGAAAATGCTGACAGGTGGGTCCATCTCAGGTTTTTATTCTTTTTGGAAATGTTTTCTGAAATTAATAAAAGTCTGATATGTGGGGCCATATGGAAAATAATTTTAATAATTCCAAAAATGTTTATTTATTTAAAAAGGGATTAAAATTGGGAAAAACCATAACTAATTCATTTTAAATCAGAAAATGTGTATAATATATCAAAATGTTCAAAAAAATGAGCTCTACCATTTAAAAATCTAAGATTTCATATTCATACAACTTTGAACCTTACTTTATATAGAGGAACACCGACATCCCCTAAGTACCATGGGTTCGATGGTTTGTCCACCTAGGGCATTCCGAACCGATTTAGAAAATAAGTGTATAGTGTTTCGTATTATTTGCATTATAGTAACTTGGAAATCTTAATTTGCAGATACTATGGATCCAACACACCAAGATACTATGATTCCAGAACATCAGAAAAACATCCTCCATGGAATGATCTGCGAAAATGAAGATATCAATATCGATGTCACCAGGAAGTTTCTGAACAATTCCGGTGAGGGAGATGAGTCTCTCAACCGAGGAGAAGACTCCAGTGAGGTAGAAGCCGAAGCCTGGAACAGGGGAGAAGCCGATGAGGGAGAAGGCGACGGCTCCGGTGGAACCTTAAATCTCGCAAACACCTGCGAGGTGTATATATGTATTTTTATAATTAAAATGATGCTGTCTATATATATACATGCATATATTAACACTCTTTCTTATTTTAGCCCTCCGGACAGAGAACTTCTTCCGTAAGAAGGAAACAAGGCTCGACAAAAATGTTGGATGACACTATGAGGTATAGGATCGAAGTGGTCGATGTAGACGGTGAACCGCAAGCTCCCGGAGATGTCGCAAAAACATTTGTCAAGCAATGCAGAGTTCTTGTGAGGGACTACATCCCGATCACCGTTCAAGAATGGAATCGGCCAAGCGGCAGTGGAGTCCCGTATGTCGACGACAACGCCAAAGATAAGCTTTTTGACAAGCTCATGATTAATTTCCTCCTACCGATGCCAGATTTGAATCCAGATGAGGAGGAGAGAGCAAGAATGGAGGTTGTGCAAAGAGTCAAGAAGTTTGCTCTCATCAAGATGGCCGATGCATTCAAGAACTGGAAGAAGAAACTGTACAATAACTTTGTTAAGGTAGAGAAGACTCCGGATTTCAATCAAGGCGGCTGATACGTCCATTTTGCATCACTATTCTATGTCATAATTCATTGTTATTCATTGATATATTTCGTATTGAGAGGCGATACTTATGTTATTTCATCTATTTTTGCATGGTTGATGACTTTTGGAGCATGGATCGCTGCAGTCAGGATTCTGATGGAAAAGGTGCTGTTTGAAGGCAAAATTCGCGAAGATCAGAAAACCCGGGAAAATATACGGAAAATCATATTTTTCCAGAAGACGAAGGAAGCCAGAAGGGGGGCTGGAGATGTGCCACAGGGGGCCCACACCACCCCCTGGCGCGGGCCAGCCTAGGCCGCGCCACCAGGTGGTGTGGCCGCCCTTGTCCACCCCTAACACTCCCCTCTAGCATATATTATCCTCCTGAAACCCTAAGACTCGGAGAGCGACCACAGAAAGATTCTACCGCCTCTACGGGGCGGAAAACACCGAGAGAGAAAGATCTCTCTGGCAGACAGATTTCTGCCGGGGGAATTCCTTCCCGGAGAGGGAAGATCATCGCCATCAACACCACCATCAAGATGGACTTCATCGGGATCATCATCATCATCACCACCATCATCAGCAGCAGCACCCTCATCACCATCTCCATATTGCTGTAACAATTGAGTTGAATCTTGCATAGTTCATAGGGGAAACTTTCCCAGTGTTGATTACTCTTTGTAGTTGATGCTATTGAGTGAACCATTGAATTATTGTTTATGTTCAGATTGTTATACACCATTATTCCATCTCTGATCATGATCCATATGATGTCTTGTGAGTAGTTCGTTTTGTTCTTGAGGACATGGGAGAAGTCATGTTGTTAGTAGTGGAGTTGTGTTGAGAAAGATTCAATAGATTGTTATTTAAGTTGTGGTGTACTTCTTCTAGTGGTGTCATCTGAACGTCGACTACATGACACTTCACCTATATGGGCCTAGGGGAACGCATTGTGTATTTGGCTACTAATCGTAGGGGTTGCCGGAGTGACAGAAACCTGAACCCCCATTAGGAAACCATTGCACAAGGGACGGAAGGGTCTTAGAGTTTAAAGTTGTGGTTAGGTTTCTACCTTAATTACTTTCTTGTACTTACGGATGTTTGCAAGGGGTATAATCACAAGTATGTATTAGTCCTAGGAAGGTGGGTACATTAGCAAAGGTTCACCCACACAACACTTAGCAAGCTAAAGAAGATTAATCAACTATATGAAGCGAAAGCACTTGACAGCCTCCCCATGTGTCCTCGAGAACGTTTGGTCATCTTAAGTAATACAATCGGCTTGTCCTTTGCTGCATAAAGGATTGGGCCACTTGCTGCATTTATTCCTACTGTCTTTTATTTACTCGTACCTTGTTTACTTGCTTTATCGAAAACCCCTAAAAATCTGTTTGCTAAGTATTTGCAGAGAATTCCTGATCCATACCACTAGCCAACACTTTCTGCTCCTCGTTGGTTTTGACACTCTTACTTATCGAAAATACTGCGATACACCCCCTATACTTGTGGATCATCAAGACTATTTTCTGGTGCCGTTGCTGGGGAGTGAAGCTCTATTGGAGAGTGGAACTGGTAAAGGAAACTTCTACTGTGAGTATTGTTTATTTCTACTATTTGCTTTGTTTTCGTTATGGATAATTCACTGAGTTTCTTATTTGGCAATGCTACTACCACTGCTAAGGTAGTAGATAAGCCACCACCTGCTGAGAATGATGCTTTAAAAATACCTACAAGCATTATTGATCGTGTTATGGATAACTACTATGTTGGGGATGGAACTGTCCATCCTGGTGATCATTTATTCTTTATACACGAATTATGCGGGTTGTTCAAGTGTGCATGTATTACTACAGATCAAGTTAAGAAGAAGTTATTCTCACTATCACTGAAAGGAAGATCTGAGGAATGGTATAAGCTGTTGAAGAATGGCCAAGCTCTGGAATGGGAGGAAATAGTGCCTCTCTTTTATTCAAAGTTTTGTCCTCCTAGTGAGATTCATAAAGATCGGACTCAAATATACAACTTTTGGCCTCTTGATGGAGAGAGTACAGCTCAAGGTTGGGGGAGATTGAAGTTACTAATGCTCAAATGTCCCATTCATGAGCTCCCCAACAATATTATTATCAATAACTTTTATGCAAGGCTCCCTCTACATGACAAGGATTTATTGGATGCTTCTTGTGCTGGATCATTCACTCGTATGGAAGAAGAAGCTAAATGGGATTTTCTGGACCGTATTGAAGATAATGCTAAAGCTTGGGAGAACGACAAAGGTAGAAAGTCAGGTATAAATTATGATTATGAATGCATTGAATCTTTTATGAGAACTGATGACTTTCAAAATATTAGTAATGCTTATGGTCTTGATTTGCAGGTTATTACGAATTGTTTTAGAGCTTTTGCTTCCTATATCGAAATTCCAAAAAGGGGATGGAATAAATACCATGCACCTTACAAAGATATTGTTGACTGTGTTCCTATTGGGAGTGCTGAGTATTGCATTATTGATCCCATCTTACCCTAACCTTATATCAAGAAGATTCCCTTCCTAGAAAAGTTAAAGGATCATCCTATGATAACTAATGTAATCACCAAAAGTGAAAAGAGGACTGTAAAACCTGATGAACAAATAAGCGTTGAACCTGTGGTAGCAATTGTAAAAGACCTTGTCACTAAAAGTATAGAAGATGGACACATAGTCTTTTGTGAGGATGCTTCTAATATTGTTTCACATCCTAATAGAACTAAAAAAGCTAGTGTTTCTGTGCTTTCTGTTAGAACTGGTGATCATTGCTATTATGGTTTATGTGATATTGGTGCAACTTCCAGTGCTATTCCTTATGAGCTTTACAGAGAAATTATGCATGAAATCAGTCCTTACGAGTTGGAAGAGATTGATGTGGTTATTCACCTTGCTAATAGAGAGACCATCTCTCCAATTGGTATTGTACGAGATGTGGAAGTTATCTGTGGTAAGATTAAGTACCCTATTGATTTTCTAGTACTTGGTTCAACTGCTAGTAAAACTTATCCTATTATTTTTGGTAGACCCTTCTTGAGTACTTGTGGAGCCATTATAGATTGCAAAAGGGAGAAAATCTTGACTAAGTTTGCTGGGGAATCTTATGAGTTTAATTTCTCGAAATTTGCTAAAGAACCTTGTGAAGAGGAAACCCATAATGAGGATTTTAGAGTTGAACAACTTGCTTCTATTTCTCTTGCTCCTAACAATGCTTTGCAGCAATTTATGGAAGATCATGAAAGTGAAATCTTCATGGAAGAAAGGAATGAGATTGACAGGATTCTCCGTGATCAGCCTAAGATGCTTAAGCATGACTTGCCTGTAGAAGACTTGGGTACCACGTTGCCACCTAAAAAGGATCCAGTTTTCGATCTAAAACATCTCCCTGATGATCTTTAATATGCTTATATTGATGATAAAAAATATATATCCTGTTATTATTAGCGCTAAACTTTCAGGAAAGGAAGAAGAAAGGCTATTGGAGGTTTTGAGGAAACACCGAGGGGCTATGGGCTATACTATGGATGATTTAAAAGGGATTTCACCCACTATATGCCAGCATTCTATCAACATAGAACCAGATGCAAAGCCGGTAGTAGAGCACCAACGATGTTTAAATCCTAGGATGAAGGAAGTGGTAAGAAATGAGGTATTGAAACTCCTTGATGCTGGTATTATTTACCCTATTGTTGATAGTGAATGGGTTAGTCCTGTTCACTCTGTTCCTAAAAAAGGAGGTATTACCGTTGTTCCTAATGATAATGATGAGCTTATTCCTCAAAGAATAGTAGTAGGCTATAAGATGTGCATCGATTTTAGAGAAGTCAATAAAGTTACTAAGAAAGATCACTACCCGCTTCCTTTTATTGATCAAATGTTGGAAAGGTTGTCTAAAAAGACCCAATTTTGTTTTCTTGATGGTTATTCTGGTTTCTCTCAAATTGCTGTTAAACAACAAGATCAAGAAAAAACTACGTTTACTTGCCCTTACGGAACTTATGCTTATAGACATATGCCTTTTGGTTTATGTAACGCTCCTTCTGCTTTTCAAAGGTGCATGTCTGCTATCTTTCATGGTTTTTGTGAGGAAATTGTAGAAGTGTTCATGGATGATTTTTCTGTCTATGGAACTTCTTTTAATAATTGTCTGCACAACCTTGATAAAGTTTTGCAGAGATGTGAAGAAACTAATCTTGTTCTTAATTGGGAGAAATGCCACTTCATGGTTAATGAAGGGATTGTCCTCGGGCATAAAGTTTACGAAAGAGGCATAGAAGTTGACAGAGCTAAGGTTGAGGCAATTGAGAAGATGCCATGCCCAAGAGAGATCAAAGGTATTCGTAGTATCCTTGGTCATGCTGGTTTCTATAGAAGGTTTATTGAAGACTTTTCTAGGATATCAAAACCCCTCACTAATCTTCTTCAAAAATATGTACCCTTCGTTTTTGATAATGATTGTAAGGAAGCTTTTGAAACTCTTAGGAAGGCTTTAACTATAGCCCCTATTGTTCAACCACCTGATTGGAGTTTACCCTTTGAAATAATGTGTGATGCTAGTGCTTTTGCTGTAGGTGCTGTCCTTGGGCAACGAATTGATAAGAAATTAAACGTTATCCATTATGCTAGTAAGACTCTAGACGCTGCTCAAAGGAATTATGCTACTACTGAAAAGGAATTTCTAGCTGTCGTTTTTGCTTGTGATAAGTTTAGGCCCTACATTGTAGACTCAAAAGTCACCATTCATACAGATCATGCTGCTATTAAATACCTTATGACAAAGAAGGACGCTAAGCCTAGGCTTATTAGATGGGTGCTGCTTTTACAAGAGTTTGATCTACATATAGTAGATAGGAAAGGTGCTGAAAACCCTATAGCTGATAATTTGTCTCGATTGGAAAACATCTCTTTTGACCCTATGCCTGTTAATGATAGTTTCCCAAATGAGAAGTTAGCCGCAGTAGGGGTAAGCTCGCGAGGGATCCCTTGGTATGCTGATTATGCTAACTTTATTGTCTCCAAGTATCTGCCTCCAACTTTTACAGCTCGGCAAAGGAGGAAGTTCTTCTATGATTTGAGGCATTATTTTTAAGATGACCCACACTTATACAAAGAAGGAGTGGATGGTATTATGCGATGATGTGTTCCAGAATATGAACAAAAGGAGATATTGTGTAAATGTCATGGTAGTGCTTATGGAGGACATCATGCAGGAGATAGAATGGCACAAAAGGTGCTACAATCAGGTTTCTACTGGCCTACCCTTTTTAAAGATGCAAGAAAATTTGTTTTATCTTGTGATGAATGTCAGCGTGTTGGTAATATTTCTAGACGCAATGAAATGCCTATGAACTACTCTCTAGTTATTGAACCTTTTGATTGCTGGGGATTTGACTTTATGGGTCCTTTCCCTCCCTCGAAAGGTTATACTCATATTCTTGTTGCCGTTGATTATGTTACTAAGTGGGTAGAAGCCATTCCTACGAAGAGTGCTGATGGGGAAACTTCTCTAAAAATGCTTAAGGATGTTACCTTTCCTAGGTTTGGAGTGCCTAAGTATCTCATGACTGATGGGGGTTCTCATTTCATTCATGGTGGTTTTAGAAAGACCCTTGCTAAATATGATGTTAATCATAGAATTGCTTCAGCTTATCACCCCCAAACTAGCGGGCAAGTAGAGTTATCAAATAGAGAAATTAAATCCATCTTGCAAAAGACTGTTAATAGATCTAGAAAAAACTGGGCTAAAAAGTTGAATGATGCTTTATGGGCTTACAGAACTGCCTACAAAAATCCTATGGGGATGTCTCCTTATAAAATGGTTTATGGGAAAGCTTGTCACTTACCTTTAGAATTATAACATAAAGCCTACTAGGCAGTTAAAGAACTAAATAGATATTGTAAGCTCGCTGGTGAGAAAAGATTATTTGACTTAAGTTGTTTAGATGAATGGAGGAGTGAAGCCTATGAAAATGCTAGGCTCTTTAAGGAAAAAGTTAAAAGATGGCATGACAAGCGAATACTTAAGAGAGAATTTCATGTTGGTGAGAAGGTTCTATTGTATAGGTCTCGTCTTAGATTTTTTGCAGGAAAACTACTGTCAAAATGGGAAGGACCTTTCATTGTTGAAGAAGTATACCGTTCAGGAGCAATAAAAATTTCTTCTTTAAAAGACAATACTACACAAGTAGTGAATGGGCAGCGACTCAAACACTATATTGCTGGAGATTCTTATAATGAAGATGTTGATGCCTTTCAAGTTATAACTCCGGAAAGATTTATTAAGGACCGAATTCAGAGACCTGCAGAGCCCGCTTTCAAATAGGTAACAGTTCTGGTAAGAAATTTTTCGCAAAAATACTATCCAACTAATTTTTTTGCAGTTTTCAGTCAATAAAGAAAGCTACGAAGCGAAAAAGGGACGGAAACGGAGCCAGGATGGCCCACACCACCCTGTGGCGTGGGCCCTCCCCTAGCCGCGCCACCAGGTGGGAGATTATCACTTTGCGGCCCAAAAGTTGGGGTGTACAGGCAACGTGATACCCAAGTTCCCTGAAATCAGCCGGGATGACTACAGTTGGTGTGCCAAATACTCAGAGGGTCTTTTTTGGCACGAATTCAACTTTACGTTTCAATACAAAAAATCAGGCTAACGGGCGTCAAGTTGGCCCCTCCTGTCAGTTCGCCATTATGTCGCTCCCGTCGCTTAGGCGGGTTGGCTGTCACGTAGGCTTGTAGCATTGACACAGTGGATATGACAACGCCCCCTACCCGGTGTATTGACGTGACAAAACAGGGCCCATGTATCGGCGTTATAATTATTTTTTGTTTACTCAGAAGCTGGAACGGCCACCGCCACGCGTCTCTCCTTGGACTTCCGTCCCAATCGTTAACCCCTACCATAAAAGCACATTGACGGTTCCACCGTTCCCCTGCCTCGCAGAAACCACTCTTCTTCTTCCTATCATCTACTATCTTCTTCCCGTCTTCTCCTTGCCACCATGGAAGATCTACGCACTCTAGAGACAAGCTTCACTACCCATGACAACAAGAAGATAGACGTTGTCTATACCAACGAGGAGGAGACGGTGGTGCGTGTCCTGAGGATGTACGAGGGTTGGCTTGGGATAGACGAGGACAAGTTTGTGGGATTGGACCTCGAGTACACCCCAGAGGACCCATATGAAGTGAATGAAGTCTCCGTCGTTCAACTTGCCATGCGGAAACACGTCCTCGTCTACCACCTCTCCCAGTTTGTAGATCTGCTCTCTGTAGCTAACCGCTTTTAGGGTTTTCTCCTCTTGTTTTTATCCACTTGCTCATCTTGCAACTACTGGATTTTACTTAGGACCAAATAAATTAGGGTTTGCCTATGTCTCAATCGACTGAGATTTTCTTTAGTCTCAATCACCTAAGAAAAGTGCAACCGTAGTTAAAAGAAATGTGCAACTCGTTCAGTCGACTGAGAAATAGCAAAACCGAATAAATTATGACAATACAATGTTGAGAGTCTTGATCTTGCATTTACTAAACTTTTCAAAATTATATTGAGATGGTGATCTTGCATTGACAAAATATTTGTAGTTACAAATTTTGGTGATGACAAACTACATACTTTTAGGACTGACAGGAAATGTCCGGCGCTACGCCAGTTCCTTGAAAAAAGGGAATTGTTTTCTGCACTGTCGACACAACAACTGATTTTTCAAAATTGTATCAAGAGGATGTTATAATTCCTGCACACAACTGGATCGATATTCAGCATCTTGTCAAGATCCTAGGGGGCAGGAAGAAGGATGGAATGGCATCACTAGCAACTAAAATCCTCAATGAGTCGTACGTCACAATGAAGGAAGATTTCTCTAAGGATAGGCATGATTTTTGGAACGAGTGGCCGTTGTCTGATATAAACCTGAAGTATGCAGCCATAGATGCTTACGTGACCTACCAGCTGTACAAGAAGATCCTTTTTTTCAACGTTACCTCGTGTTTTGCCCTATTTGCAAAAGGGAAGACGAGCTTAGGGGAGCCCTTTGTAGAAAATGCCGAATAGCTGAGTTTGAAGTTGAATATGCAAAGAAATTGGCGGCATCTGAAGCAGCTGACAGAGAGGCTGCAGAAGCAGCTGAAAGAGAGCTTGCAGCTAAAGAAGCAGCTGATAGAGAGGCTGCAGCTGAAGCGGCAAACAGAGAGGCGACATCTTCTAGTGGCAACAATCAGGCATGTGATGCACCGCTAATTGTGCCGCAGGACGCTAAAGATAGGAAAGCCAAGTCAGATGCCATTTGGGACAAAGCAGTTCGTCGGACGTGGAGTACCTGGGATGATAGCAAGCGCGTCAAGTGGTCTGATGAGGAGTAAATTAAATTTTACTTGTCAGTGTTATGTTTCTGTTTTGTGGAACTCAGTTAGCTTGCCAAGATGTCTAGCGCATCAAGTGATACTAGTAAAATAAATTTAACCCTCGTTGTGTTATGTTTATGTATGTGTCTTGTAGCTTGTCAAGATGGTAGCTTCTTAACTGGCAGTTTGAAACAGTGCCCTTTTCCTCTCTCGCTAAACATATATGTTTCATTTTGCTCAAATTGGTAGGAAATCTAGAGAAGATTCTCACTTCGATATTTCGTTCCCTTTTGGACCTCTTTTTTTCCTCGGCCATGCATGGCAGTTCTGTATTGAGCCGCATGCAAAGGGCGCACACACAATTTCTATGTACAAAGTTTGACACGGCCCTAAAATTGGCAATAGTTAAAAGTAGAAATGTAGAGAGAGGGGGGTAGGTGGCTGTACGGCGAGATTTGTGGGGTTGTGCTAGATTCGCTAGAGGGATGTGTTGATGACTACGAGTGACTCGATGAACCGGAGACGTTAGGTCTCGTCGAGCTCAGCTTTTTGGCCTCTGGCTAGCGCGTGCAAGCTTCTTACGGTGGGCCCCAGTTGGAAGTGAGATTGAAAGCCGCTGCGTACAAAATGGGATGTGTCTTATTAAAATCAAGTAGCAATAAATTGCAGCTGTCCATCAACGACCGTGCACTCGATGGCGCATGTGTTGTGGCGTAGTAGTAGCAGTAGTAGGCTTTTCAGACTTGATTAAACGTGACATGACCGCTCGACGACTTTTTCCATGGACGGCATCCTGTTCCTTCTTGTAGAAGGAGACGTCAAGATGGGGCCTCGTCAAGATGGTAGCTCGTTAACTGGCAGTTTGAAAGAGTACCCTTTTCCTCTCTCGCTAAACAGATATGTTCATATTTGCCCAAATTGGTAGCAAATCTAGAGAAGATTCTCTCTTCGATAATTTGTTTCCTTTTGGACCTCTTTTTGCCTCCGATCAGGTAGCAAATCTAAAGAAGCAAATCACACCAGGCAGAATATATTCTTCCAGAAAACAAAACAAATGTAGATATAGCTATGCGCAGCTAAATAGGATATAGCGATAGAAAGTAGGTTGCTTAACGAGGTTCGATGCATTCAGCCAGAAATAGGATTTAGCTAGAAAGAAGCTGCTTAGCAGCAGGGGCAGCCGCCGCAGCTGCAGGCACATCCTGCAAGCGCCCGCGCCTCCGCCATCTCCCTCTAGTGCTTCCGCCACTTCTTGCTGCCCAGTTTCTTGGACTTGGGGGCCTTGGGCCTGATTGGAGGCATGCGACCCACTTTGATGGCCACCCGCTGGAGGTTTCGGAGATGAATGCAGAGAGCACGGCGTTCAGTGATGTAGGCGTTGATGTTCGTGAGCTCGGGCTTGCCGCTTTTGTGGATGCCGGAGCCCGCGGCCTCTGCATGCTTCAGTAAGGTGTTCAAGACGGTGCCGCCGGCGGCGTGACTCGTCAAGCAGTAGATGCCCCCCTTGCGGAAGGGGCAGCTGTAGGGGTCCCTGAGGAAGCCGTCGTACTTGCCGGCCTGCAGCCTCCTCAGCACCTGACGAGCCTTGGTGTGAATGGACTCGTCATCGCTGCAGACGTTGCTGCCGGAAACCTATTGGAAGAAATGGAAAATGGGGGGGTAGATGGTGTGAGAAGATCGAGCAATTGAAATGCGAACAAGCGAATCCTAATAAACCAAGATCTAGCATCCAACGATGGGAACGGTGTTGGATAATTAGGCACAATTTCCATGATTAATTCCAGAATATTAAACATGACAATACTAGCTAAATTTTAAATAGATTAGCCCATTATTTCTAACAAACGGTAGAAGAACCAGGGGATGGGAGCAAACCCAAGTTACCTCCGACCATAGGTCGTCAATGCCGGTGTCATAGGGGTTCAGCGGAGCGATGTACTTATCTGGATCGTAGGTGCCCAAGAAGTGCGTGATCTGCTTGTGACCGATGGGGGCCTCCTCGCCGGCGGGGGGCTCCTCTTCGGTGGCTCCGTCGGTAGCTAGGACAGGGGCCTGGACGGGAACGGTAGCTGCCATCGATGCCTCCACTGGGGCCTGGACAGGGACAGCGGCTGCTTTCAACGCGTAGAGGGGGACCGGCGAGGAGACGGGGGCCCCCTCGTCGGCGGCCACGGAGGCGACGATGGCCACCTTACCCTCCTCGGCCATCGCCGGCGCGGACGGGGTATTCTCGGGAGTTTGCAGATGCTGGTGGGACAGTGGAGAGGGTTGCGTGAGGACAGTGAGCGAGAGTGGGAGTGGGTGTGCGGAGAGGGGCTCTATAGCTAAGGTGGATAGAAGCAAGGCACGTTTCGTTGCACCACCGTGCAACGCGCCGCGCAGTCGACTGTGCTGTGCACCGCGACACGCGCACGGTACGTCACGTTTTTTCCCGGGCCATGCATGGAAGTTCTGTATTGATCCGCGTGCAAAGGGCGCACACACAATTTCTATGTACGAAGTGTGACACGGCCCTAAAATTGGCGATTGAGAGCCGTTGTGTAAAAAATGGGATGTCTTATTAAAATCAAGTGGCAATAAATTGCAGCTTTCCATCGACGACCGTGCACTCGATGACGCATGCGTTCCAACGTAGTAGTAGCAGTAGTAGGCTTTTCAAACTTGATTAAACATGACATGAGCGCTCGGCGACTTTTTCCATGGACGGCATCGTGTTCCTTCTTGTAGAAGTCTCGCTGAGGGAGACGTCCGTGTTGTCTCACGCTGTACTATGAAGGGCACGACGTGTGCAACGATCATCATTGGATCACACAGAATCAACGGTTGGTGCGCACGATCCGCGTGACAACTATGATAGCCAATCAGGGAGTAGCAGACAGGGTAAGCACAAATTTGTGCTTCTACGAAAGATAGAGAGGTGGGGGGCAAAACTGAGTAGTACCACATAAAACCAAGGGCGATACTGGGTAGTATAAAAAATGGAAAGTGAGTGTCTTGCACAATGAAATACATCATGGCATACATCAAATTATGCCAAGATAGATCCACAAGAGTTCATTGGATGTGTGTTCTTCTCATAAACCACTCATAAACCACGTAAGGATCCACTAGAGTCATTGGATGTGTGTTCTTCTCACAAACCACATATCACCAGTGTCATTGCATGTGTGTTCTTCCCACAGACCACACATGGATCCACCGGTGTCATTGAATGTATGTTCTTATCACAAACCACACATGGATCCACCAGTGTCATTGCATGTGTGTTCTTCTCATGAACCATATCATGAACCACACCCAGTGTCATTGCATGTGTGTTCTTCCCATGAACCACATATGGATCCACCAGTGTCATTGCATGTGTGTTCTTCCCACAGGACACACATGGATCCACCAGTGTCATTGCATGTGTGTTCTTCCCATAAACCACACATGGATCCACCAGCGTCATTGCATGTCTGCTCTTTTCATGAACCACGGCAAGAGTCATTGGATGTGTGTTCTTCTCACATACCACATATCACCAGTGTCATTGCATGTGTGTTCTTCCCAAAGACCACACATGGATCCACCAGTGTCATTGCATGTGTGTTCTCACAAACCATATCATGAACCACACCTAGTGTCATTGCATGTGTGTTCTTATCACAGACCACACATGGATCCACCCGTGTCATTGCATGTGTGTTCTTCTCATTAAACCATAGCATGAACCACACCCAGTGTCATTGCATGTGTGTTCTTCCCATGAACCACACATGGATCCACCAGTGCCATTGCATGTTTGCTCTTTTCATGAACCATAGCTAGAGTCATTGCATGTGTGTTCTTCTCACAAACCACATATCACCAGTGTCTATGCATGTGTGTTCTTCCCATGAACCACACATGGATCCACCAGTGTCATTGCGTGTGTGTTCTTTCCAAAGACCACACATGGATCCACCGGTGTCATTGCATGTCTACGCTTCTCATTAACCACAGCTAGAGTCATTGCATGTCTGTTCTTTTCACAAACCACATATCACCAGAGTCATTGCATGTGTGTTCTTCCATGAACCACACCCAGTGTCCTTGCATGTGTGTTCTTCTCATTAACCCCACATGGACCCACCGGTGTCATTGCATGTCTGCTCTTTTCATTAACCACAGCTAGTGTCATTGCATGTGTGTTCTTCTCAGAAACCATATCATGAACCACACCCAGTGTCATTGCATGTGTGTTCTTCCTATGGACCACATATGGATCCACCAGTGTCATTGCATGTGTGTTCTTCCCACAGACCACACGTGGATCCACCAGTGTCATTGCATGTGTGTTCTTCTCACAGACCACACATGGATCCACCAGTGTCATTGCATGTGTGTTCTTCTCACAAACCATATCATGAACCACACCCAGTGTTATTGCATGTGTGTTCTTCCCATGAACCATATCATGAACCACACCGAGAGTCATTGCATGTGTGTTCTTCTCACAGACCATATCATGAACCACACCCAGTGTCATTGCATGTGTGTTCTTCCCATGAACCACACATGGATCCACCAGTGTCATTGCATGTCTGCTCTTTTCATGAACAACAGCTAGAGTCATTGGATGTGTGTTCTTCTCACATACCACATATCACCAGTGTCATTGCATGTGTGTTCTTCCCAAAGACCACACATGGATCCACCAGTGTCATTGCATGTGTGTTCTTCTCACAAACCATATCATGAACCACACCCAGTGTCATTGCATGTGTGTTCTTATCAGAGACCACACATGGATCCACCAGTGTCATTGCATTTGTGTTCTTCTCAGGAACCATATCATGAACCACACCTAGTGTCATTGCATGTGTGTTCTTCCCATGAACCACACATGGATCCACCAGTGTCATTGCATGTCTGCTCTTTTCATGAACCACAGCTAGAGTTATTGCATGTGTGTTCTTCTCACAAACCACATATCACCGGTGTCTATGCATGGGTGTTCTTCCCATGAACCACACATGGATCCACCAGTGTCATTGCATGTGTTTTCTTCCCACAGACAACACATGGATCCACCGGTGTCATTGCATGTCTGCACTTCTCATTAACCACAGCTAGAGTCATTGCATGTCTGTTCTTTTCACAAACCACATATCACCAGAGTCATTGCATGTGTGTTCTTCCCATGAACCACACACAGTGTCATTGCATGTGTGTTCTTCTCATTAACCCCACATGGACCCACCGGTGTCATTGCATGTCTGCTCTTTTCATTAACCACAGCTAGTGTCATTGCATGTGTGTTCTTCTCACAAACCATATCTTGAACCACACCCAGTGTCATTGCATGTGTGTTCTTCCCATGGACCACACATGGTTCCACTAGTGTCATTGCATGTGTGTTCTTCCCACAGACAACACATGGATCCACCAGTGTCATTGCATGTATGTTCTTCTCACAGACCACACATGGATCCACCCGTGTCATTGCATGTGTGTTCTTCTCACAAGCTATATCATGAACCACACCCAGTGTCATTGCATGTGTGTTCTTCCCATGAACCACACCCAGAGTCATTGCATGTGTGTTCTTCTCAGAGACCACATATCACCTGAACCACACCAAGTGTCATTGCATGTGTGTTATTCCCATGAACCACACATGGATCCACCAGTGTCATTGCATGTCTGCTCTTTTCATGAACCACAACTAGAGTCATCGCATGTGTGTTTTTCTCACAAACCACATATCACCAGAGTCATTGCATGTGTGTTCTTCCCATAAACCACATATCACCGGTGTCATTGCATGTCTGCTCTTCTCGTTAACCACAGCTAGAGTCATTGCATGTGTGTTCTTCTCACAAACCACATATCACCAGAGTCATTGCATGTGTGTTCTTCTCACAAACCACATATCACCGGTGTCTATGCATGTGTGTTCTACCCATGAACCACACATGGATCCACTAGTGTCATTGCATGTGTGTTTTTCCCACAGACCACACATGGATCCACCGGTGTCATTGCATGTCTACTCTTCTCATTAACCACAACTAGAGTCATTGCATGTCAGTTCTTTTCACAAACCACATATCACCAGAGTCATTGCATGTGTGTTCTTCCCATGAACCACACCCAGTGTCATTGCATGTGTGTTCTTCTCATTAATCCCACATGGACCCACCGGTGTCATTGCACGTCTGCTCTTTTCATTAACCACAGCTAGTGTCATTGCATCTGTGTTCTTCTCACAAACCATATCATGAACCACACCCAGTGTCATTGCATGTGTGTTCTTCCCAGGGACCACACATGGATCCACCTGTGTCATTGCATGTGTGTTCTTCCCACAGACCACACATGGATCCACCAGTGTCATTGCATGTGTGTTCATCTCATACACCACACATGGATCCACGGTGTCATTGCATGTGTGTTCTTTTCACAAACCACATCATGAACCACACCCAGTGCCATTGCATGTGTGTTCTTCCCATGAACCATATCATGAACCACACCCAGAGTCATTGCATGTGTGTTATTCTCACAGACCATATTATGAACCACACCCAGTGTTATTGCATGTGTGTTCTTCCCATGAACCACACATGGATCCACCAGTGTCATTGCATGTCTGCTCTTTTCATGAACCACAGCTAGAGTCATTGCATGTGTGTTCTTCTCACAAACCACATATCACCAGACTCATTGCATGTGTGTTCTTTCCACAAACCTCATATCATCGGTGTCATTGCATGTCTGCTCTTCTCATTAACGACAGCTAGAGTCATTGCATGTGTGTTCTTTTCACAAACCACATATCACTAGAGTCATTGCATGTGTGTTATTCTCACAGACCACATATCACCTGTGTCATTGCATGTGTGTTCTTCCCATGAACCACACATGGATCCACCACTTTCATTGCATGTGTGTTATTCTCACAAACCACATAAGGATCCAGCGGTGTAATTGCATGTGTGTTCCTCCCATGAACCACACATGGATCCACCGGTGGCATCGCATGTCTCCTCTTTTCATGATCCACAGCTAGAGTCATCGCATGCGTGCTCTTTTCATGAACCACAGCTAGAGTCATTGCATGTGTGTCCTTCTCACAGACCATATCATGAACAACACCCAGTGTCATTGCACGTGTGTTCTTCTCACAAACCACACATGGATCCACCGGTGTCATTGCATGTCTACTCTTCTCATTAACCACAACTAGAGTTATTGCATGTTTGTCCTTCTCACAAACCACATATCACCAGAGCCATTGCATGTGTGTTCTTGCCATGAACCTCACATGGATCC